>CM060598.1:16301414-16901414 GCA_030578255.1 Tiaroga cobitis
CTACTTTTAACAGTCAAGCCGGAAAACATTTAAGCCTATCGTCTGGTTCCACCGACGCATGCGCACAGTTGAGGTTTGCGACAGCGGAAAATATGTTACTGTTTGAAAAGGCGGCAGATTTGATAGTTGTGTAAATATCAGACATCCCAAGCCTCCCGGAAGTTCCGGGAGTCTCCCGCAGATTGATAGCGGCTCCCTGATGACCGCAAATTAGTTCAAATCTCCCGGAATCTAGAGTGAGCGAGCAGTAGCGCGCACACGACAGAGAGCGACAGAACCCTTGCGCATGCGCAGTAAAAGTATAACCTGTGGGGGAAAAGGCGTTTTAAACCTTATTTTGGGGCAAAGTCATCAAACTTTTTCAGCGATTTTTATCATATTTTATTACTGTTTGTATACATGCAGTTTTTATGTCCCGGTGACCAGTGAAAGTGCAGTTCTGAGTCTCTGCCCATTCATTTAGATAGGAGCCTGGTCTTGTTAGTCCGAAATAGCTGCCCGGAGGCGTTGCCAAGATGGCGGCCGAGTGGCATGACTTGCCTAAAAGGACTTTGCCCGCGCCGAATCCATCAGTTTCATAGGCCCTGTCCCAAATGGCACACTCCGGACTTGTGGACTTCCTCAGAGTCCACACTTCGGTGACGTCATGTAGTGCAGACCTATAGGGCCCTTAGCGCGAGTCCGCGAGGCCGCATTGAGAGGTATTTTTGGGACAGACTCGATCGTCACGCCGGAAACAGGAAGACGGTCTGATTGTTGTTATGGACAGGAGCTACGGGTTCGGGGAAATCATAGCGGGGAAATATGCTGCCTATTGTAGTTGTGTTTATATGACTCAGTAAAGCCCTGACATTCTGTTCTATTTATTTAATGAATCATAATGCAATCGTATTATTCAGCTTGCTATTATTAGCCTATGTTTGAGACATCAACCACTGGTCGATGATTATAATGTTTGTATAAACTTGTCATAAAAACCGTAATGATATAATTACACTTAAATATTTTTTTTTCTCAGCCATGTTAACAATTGTCCGTGAGCGAAATCTCCTCCCATCCGTTGTCTGATTGGCCTTTCGCAAGGATTCCTGGGTAGTTAAAGTGCGTGGAGCCTGCATCTATGCGGGCTTCACGGAAGACCGCTTCAAGGGTACAAAGGGGGCGCTGCTGAACACACTTCAGAGCGTTCAAATGCTAAATGGGACGGCCTACGGACTCTTAGACTCGGCGAGCACGCGCAATTTAAGTCCACGAGACCGAAAGTCCGCATGAAGTGCGCCATTTGGGACAGGGCCATAGAGTTCAAAAAGGCAAAAAAACTCTTCACTCCTTTTTCATGAAAAAGTCAAGCACTGTAAGTAAGTTGTCATGTAGTATCCGAATTGTGTTGCACAATGATGAATAACTCCGCCTATTTCTCTTGTTGAATAATTAACAGGTTTTGTTGTAAATTCACTACCCGAACAAACATGCAATATTTTCAATCTATTTTACTCGTAATGCATTTTATTTTCACAGATATGTTATCAAAGCCATAATATCCAATATCCATTATCATAATTTGGTCACACTTTACAATTAGATAAAGTTTGTAGACAAACTTTAAGTTCTCTTGAAAAAGCCTAACTAGAAAGTTTGAAGTAGTTTTAAAAGCTTGAAGTTTGAAGGTTTTCAATTGGAAAGGTTTAGTTTAGTAAGACAGACTTTGTTTAGGCTAGTAAGAAAATGTAATTTTGCCAAAAACTGAACTTTAATTTTAAGTAAATGTTATTTTTAAATCAGCTTCAGTGTGATATTTAACCATATTATCATGCTTAACACTGATAATTTGAATAATTGTAATGCGACGATCAGATATCAAAATCAGAGAATTTCATATGTTTGGGCAGTTGTATTATTGGGGCTGGTACCGAGATCCACCTACAAAAATACTGTGCCACAGCAGTATACATGATACGAAAAATACACATTTTATTATTTTATTAAAACACATGATCACGATTTTACCACCTCCGCCTCATTTTAAGCCAGGAAAAACCCTGCATGTGCAATATAAAGAACTGGACAACTTTCTTTCTGTTTTATTGCTTTACAAATAAATAGAATATTAGGCTAATTAAGAAAAAACCTCAACAAAAGTCTGAAGAAAAAAACTGGTATTACACTTGACGTTCTGTCCCCCTCACTTTTGAAATGGTGACTACGCCCCTGGACTGGAGTATGGCTTCCAAATAAATTTTGTAAACTTTAAAAACATATATATTTAACAGTTATTTTAAAATGTAATATTATTTAACAATATTACTGTTTCTATTATCAAATGCACCCTTGGTAAACATAAGAGGCTCCTTTCAAAAATATTTTTTTTTTTAACTTACAGACCCCAAGCTTACACTCACCTAAAGGATTATTAGGAACACCTGTTCAATTTCTCATTAATGCAATTATCTAATCAACCAATCACATGGCAGTTGCTTCAATGTATTTAGGGGTTTGGTCCTGGTCAAGACAATCTCCTGAACTCCAAACTAAATGTCAGAATGGGAAAGAAAGGCGATTTAAGCTATTTTGAGCGTGGCATGGTTGTTGGTGCCAGACGGGCCGGTCTGAGTATTTCACAATCTGCTCAGTTACTGGGATTTTACCGCACAGCCATTTCTAGGGTTTACAAAGAATGGTGTGAAAAGGGAAAAACATTCAATATGTGGCAGTCCTGTGGGCGAAAATGCCTTGTTGATGCTAGAGGTCAGAGGAGAATGGGCTGATAGAAGAGCAACTTTGACTGAAATAACGTACTCGGTTACTAACGTAACCTCGGTTCTCTCTAGAGAGGGAACGAGTACTGCGTAATAGCTTACGCTATGGGGAAAACTCTTTTCCGCGAGATATTGAAGCCAAAAATTATCCTTAATTTTTTATTAATGCAAAACGCTTTGCAGCAGCAAGCAAACATAGGCGAAACAGCTCGTGCGCCTATTGGTTGCTCTGCAGCAAATGCAGCAGCCTATCGAGATAGACTCTGCGTGACGTAATGACCAATGAGGGCAATTCGCGCCCATATCGTCACGTCCCGCCAGAAGGGGAGTGGTCTCGCCCTATAAATATGCTCGTTAGGCTGATACAAGCTGGTTTTTACCGCTGAAGCGAACCAGAGCGTATTCCACGCACGGCAAGATACGCAGTACTCGTTCCCTCTCTAGAGAGAACCGAGGTTACGTTAGTAACCGAGTACGTTCTCTTATGAGAGTATCTCTCGTACTGCGTAATAGCTTACGCTATGGGGAACACAATGCAACACGCCGTGCGTACAGGGATCCAACACCAAAGTCCCAGGGGCCGAAGCCCAGGGCTCATGTAGTGCATAATCACCATAAACTCACATAGAGTAAAGGAAGAGAGGCTGGAAGCGTCATTCCCTATAAAAAAGCACCCAGCGGGGCTATTATATGACAATCAAACGCGCAGCCAGGGTGAAAGCATTCAGCCTGATCTGGGCGGCCATACGTGAGTCAATACTCATGGGGCTGCAGTAAACTCAGCATCTGGGCCGCACAGCGGGGCAGATAGCACTGAATTTAGACCGCCAAAAGCTTAGCTTGTAAGGCGGGTACCTCCAGGTTATAGTATTTTATAAATGTAGACGGCGAGGCCCAGCCCGCGGCCGTACAGATATCTTGCAGGGAAACCCCGCTAGACCATGCCCACGAAGAGGCCACGCCTCTCGTGGAATGCGCCCTGACACCCAAGGGGCACTGTAAGCCCTTCGCAGAGTAAGCGAGCGCGATGGCATCCACTATCCATCTGGATAGGCTCTGTATTGAGGCGGCGAGTCCCTTGGAACGCCCGCCGAACAAAACAAAAAGCTGCTCCGTCTGTCTGAAAACAGACGAGCGTGCCACATAAGCTCTCAATGCCCTGACGGGGCAAAGGAGACTTGCATCCTCCTCCTCACTGAGAACCGGAAGGGCAGACAGGGAAATGACCTGGGCCCTGAACGGCATATTGAGGGATTTCGGGACGTACCCGTGCTTCGGTTTGAGAATGACCTTTGAGTCATTAGGCCCAAACTCCATACACGACGCGCTTACTGAAAGCGCCTGTAGGTCCCCTATGCGCTTCACTGAAGCAAGAGCCATGAGAAACACTGTCTTGAACGACAGGTGTTTCATGTCCACCAGCTGGATCGGCTCGAACGGGGCGCCTTTCATGGCCTCCAGGACCGTGGAAAGGTCCCACGTCGGGACTGAAGGGGGCCTTGGAGGGTTCAGCCTCTGAGCTCCCCTAAGGAAACGCACGACTAAGTCGTTTTTCCCAAGCGACTGGCCAGACACCGGTTTTGCAAACGTTGCTATGGCCGCCACATATACTTTGAGCGTGGATGGGGTCCTGCCCTTATCCAGTAGCTCTTGAAGGAAGGAAAGCACTTCCGAAACCCCGCACTCCACAGGTGAAAGGCTCTGGGCCTGACACCATGCAGAGAAAACAGACCATTTCGAGGAGTAGAGCCGCCTGGTAGACGGAGCTCTAGCCTGCGCGATCGTGTTTAACACTCCCTCTGGGAGGCTAGCGGGTACCCGTTGATGGCCCATGCGTGCAGGGACCATAACTCCGGGCTAGGGTGCCAGATCGAGCCCTCCGCCTGAGAGAGGAGGTCTCTCCTCAATGGTACAGGCCATGGGGCAGTGCTGGTCAGCTGCATCAGGGCAGGGAACCACGTCTGGTTCGTCCAGAGCGGGGCTACAAGCAGCACTGGGCATCCGTTTTTCCTGATTCGTTCCAACACCTGAGGCAGGAGCGAGACAGGGGGAAAAGCATATAGGGGGCAGCGGGGCCAAACATGAGCCAGCGCGTCCTTGCTTTTCGAGAAAAACTCCGGGCAATGAGCGTTTTCGTGGGACGCGAATAGGTCCACCTGAGCTCTGCCGAACGTCTTCCACAGCAACTGGACCGTCTGCGGGTGCAGCGACCATTCCCCTGCTGGAACATTGTTCCTGGACAGTCTGTCTGGTCCCACGTTCAGGAGACCAGGCACGTGCGCTGCTCTCAGTGAGAGCAGGTTGTGCTGAGCCCAGACCAGGAGGCTTTCCGTCAACCTGTAAAGGTTTCGTGACCTGACGCCGCCCTGGTGATTTATGTATGCCACCACCGACATGTTGTCCGACCGGACCAAGACGTGGTGGCCTGTTATCTGGGGACAAAAACGCCGTAGCGCTTTGTCGACTGCTATCATCTCCAAGCAGTTTATGTGAAGGAGCTTTTCCCGTTCTGACCACAGGCCAGCTAGCGGTCTGCCCTCGAGCAGTGCTCCCCACCCCGAGGTGGAGGCGTCCGTAGACACCACCTTCACGCTCGAAGCGGTCCCCAGACTTACACCTGACTGATACCAGTCGGTCTCTTTCCAAGGTTTCAGAGCTGAAACACACTGAAGGTCGACCCTGAGGCGAAACAGACCCGCTGTCCATGCCCTGGGTGGAACCCGCGTCTTCAGCCACATCTGCAGTGGGCGCATGCGGAGCAGGCCCAACTGGAGTACAGAGGCTGCTGAGGCCATCAGCCCCAGCATTTTCTGAAACCTTTTGAGCGGAACTATCGCGCCGTGGCGGAAGGATTTCGCGCCGCGCTGAATATTTAGCCCGCGCTCTGGTGACAGGCGTGCTGTCATGGACAGCGAGTCCAACACGGTTCCCAGAAAGGAAATTTTCTGACTGGGAGACAGTGAGCTCTTCGCCCAATTGACTGTGAGGCCCAGCTCCTCGAGGTGCTCGAGTAATGCGGCCCTGTGTTCTATGAGCTCCGATCGTGATCGAGCTAGAATCAGCCAATCGTCCAAGTAGTTCAGGACTCGCATGCCCTGAAGTCTCAGGGGTGCGAGCGCCACGTCCATGCACTTCGTAAATGTACGAGGTGCTAGGGACAGGCCGAACGGCAGGACTGCGTATTGATATGCCTGGCCCTCGAAAGCGAATCTCAAGAATCGCCTGTGATGGGACGCCATTTGTATTCGGAAATAGGCGTCTTTCAGATCTATTGACATAAACCAGTCCCCGTGGCGCACTTGCGCGAGGATTTTCCTGGTCGTAAGCATTCCGAACTGGCGCTTCACAAGCGCTCTGTTCAGCTGTCGCAGATCTAAAATGGGTCTGTGACCTCCATCTTTTTTCGGTACCAGAAAATATCTGCTGTGTAGGCCCCCTTTGCTCTGAGCTTGAGATAAAGGTTCTATAGCACCTTTGCTCAGTAGTTTCGCTATCTCGGCTCGAAGTAGATGAGATACTTCGTTTTCCACCGTCGTCTCGACGCGCGCTGTATAACGGCGGGGACGTCGAGGGAACTGTAGCGAATAGCCTCTATTTATAGTGTTCAGCACCCATTCTGATACCCCAGGAAGCTGTGTCCACACTTTCGCGTGAATAGCTAGGGGTAGAATGAGATCTGGGCTCTGGCCAAGACATAGTGACGGCAAGAGAGCTCCGGCGTGCTGTAACGCAGACACTGTGTTTACAGTGTGTGAGGCGGGGGGCGCGCCGATCGCGGCGGGCAGCCTGGCCGCGCTCAAAACCCTTATAGCAGTCTGCTGAGGGAGAGAGAGCGGGGCGAGCCCCGTGGGGCTTAACATGTCTGTGAGTGAATGTGGGCGCAGGACAGCGGGCACATTTACTGCACTGAAAAACACCGTCGGCCTGAGCTGACTGAATGTGTGTTGGTTTTGTTTTCACAGAACCCGTGGGACATGTGGTGTGTAGTGTTTGTGGGTACTGAGACGTAAGCACATTCACTACATTTAGTGCACAATCGACATGAGGCGATTTTGTTTGTGCGAGCCCTGCATTTTTGCGGGCTGTGTTTGTGTGTAGAAATGAGCCCTGGGTTGTAGGCATTTTCAATACACTCATAACACCATCGACTGTGGCCGGAATACCAGAAAATACACCATTTATGTGATTTATCTGGGTCGCCGTGGGAACAGCATTTGTGTGCAGGCAAGCGGGCATGGTACTGGCTTGCTTACTGCAAAATACACTGGAACAGTCACATTTTCTGGAACTGAACGAGCGAAAATTTCAGTGGAAGTCAGGCCACGGCGAGACTGAAACACCGTCGATTTCCTAGGAGGCTAGGAAGACTTGTGTTGGTTTCATTTTACAGAAACCGTGGTAGTGTTTGTGGGCACTGGGTTGTGGGCACATTTACTACATTTAATGCACAATTGACATGCGTCGATTTCATTTGTGCGAGCCCTGTACCGTGGCGGGCTGTGTTTGTGTGTAGAAATGAACACTGGGCTGTGAGCATTTTATTACACTTATAACACCATCGGCTGTGGCCGGAAAACCAGAAATACAATGATTACATGATTTTTCTGGGTCGCCGTGGAAACGGCCTTTATGTGCAGGCAAGCGGGCCGTGGTACCAGCTTGTTTACTGCAAAATACACTGGAACAGTCGCATTTTCTGGAACTGAACGAGCGAAAAGTTTTTGGTGGAAGTCTGGCCGCGGCGAGACTTTTTATTTGCTGCGAGAGCCGGGATCGAACACGGGTCTCTCGCGTGAAAGCTACGGGTTCCGCCACTGGGCCACAGGGAGAACTACACTAGCGCAAGCAGATAAAAGAGCGTCATCACAGTTTTGTGTGTGTCGGCGTTTGTATGCAGGTGTGCGTGTTATACAACAGGCTCATTGCTGCAATAATGACATTTTCAGCCACTCAAACTAGGAGCTGAGAAATGTTTAAGAAATGGAGATTAGTCCGGCCTCGGCGGGGACTAAAACACACTCTTTTCTCATTTGCCGGTGACGCACGCCCATGGGGGGCGGGGTAGATTTCTTATAACGTAAAGAAAGCTAGCCGCGGTTTTAGGGCTCGCGGTCTTGATGCTGGCCCGTTTCCTTGACGACTCGCGGACAGAAGGCGGAGGTCCACAGAGCTCGCCTGTTGCGCGGCGCGCCTCCCAATCGAGGCCGATGCTTTCCACGGCCTGAGAGAGCAGACGCATCAGCTCAGTCTCAATGCCGGCTCTCTTACCAGTGGTCTGGCGGGAAACGCTAGCGGAGGGGAGATCCACGAAGCTCGCCCAATCCTCACTATCGGATGCCAGAAGAGAACACGCCTCGGTGGGTTCGTCAAACTCGTGGATGGACCCGGCGGCAGGCGGCGGCCGTTGTCCGTCAGTGAGCGACTCGAGCGAAGCCGGCGAAGCTGGCGGGCGAACCGGCGAGCTTTGGCGGGCTGGAGAAAGCTCGGGAGCGCGCTGGGCGCGGCGCTTCTTGCGGCGCGGCACCACGGCGGGCTGCGGTGAAGGCTCGGAGAATGATGCCAGGCGCGTCCTCAGAGTCACCATGGGCAAAAGCTCGCAATGAGGGCATCCGCCGTCAGCGAGCGCGAGAGCCGCGTGATCCTCACCCAGGCAGGAAACACAGATGACGTGCCGGTCTCCATCGCTGAGCGGGGCGCGGCACGAGCCACAGGAAGGCATCTTTAAAAAGACGCTGCTCTTTTATGAGAGAAGTGTGAGTCGCGTCAAGTAAGCGAACACACACTCTCAACAGAGTAAATACACACAGAGTATGAAAAGGATATAGAACGCCGGAAAGCGCAGCAGGTACGGCAGTTGAAGGCGGCGAGGCCAGCGACTCCAGAGCTCGTCCCGCTGAAAGGCTTGCTTCGACGGCGCGGCTTCTCACTCCGGATCCAGCGATGCATGTGCTTCGCTGAAGAGGTAAAAATCAGCTTGTATCAGCCTAACGAGCATATTTATAGGGCGAGACCACGCCCCTTCTGGCGGGACGTGACGATATGGGCGCGAATTGCCCCCATTGGTCATTACGTCACGCAGAGTCTATCTCGATAGGCTGCTGCATTTGCTGCAGAGCAACCAATAGGCGCGCGAGCTGTTTCGCCTATGTTTGCTTGCTGCTGCAAAGCGTTTTGCATTAATAAAAAATTAAGGATAATTTTTGGCTTCAATATCTCGCGGAAAAGAGTTTTCCCCATAGCGTAAGCTATTACGCAGTACGAGAGATACTCTCGTAAGAGAACCACTCGTTACAACCGAGGTATGCAGCAAAGCATTTGTGAAGCCACAACACGCACAACCTTGAGGCGGATGGGCTACAACAGCAGAAGACCCCACCGGGTACCACTCATCTCCACTACAAATAGGAAAAAGAGGCTACAATTTGCAAGAGCTCACCAAAATTGGACAGTTGAAGACTGGAAAAATGTTGCCTGGTCTGATGAGTCTCGATTTCTGTTGAGACATTCAGATGGTAGAGTCAGAATTTGGCGTAAACAGAATGAGAACATGAATCCATCATGCCTTGATATCACTGTGCAGGCTGGTGGTGGTGTAATGGTGTAGGGGATGTTTTCTTGGCACACTTCTTGGCGCACATTTTCTTGGATGTTTCTGACCATGTCCATCCCTTTATGGCCACCATGTACCCATCCTCTGATGGCTACTTTCAGCAGGATAATGCACCATGTCACAAAGCTCGAAATGAGTTCACTGTACTAAAATGGCCCACACAGTCACCAGATCTCAACCCAATAGAGTATCTTTTGGGTGTGGTGGAACGGGAACTTCGTGCCCTGGATGTGCATCCCACAAATCTCCATCAACTGCAAGATGCTATCCTATCAATATGGGCCAACATTTCTAAAGAATGCTTTCAGCACCTTGTTGAATCAATGCCACGTAGAATTAAGGCAGTTCTGAAGGTGAAAGGGGGTCAAACACAGTAGTAGTATGGTGTTCCTAATAATCCTTTAGGTGAGTGTAGAACAGTAGAGTATAAAAAAAGAATATAATAGGGTTGTAAGAAATGCCAAATGATTTACAATTATTAAAAAATGTATGCTTGTCAAATTAATAAAAAAATAATTTTGTCTCAACTTAACAAAATGTCAATTAATTATGTTTATTTAAATTATATTATGCTTTTGGAAAATAAAATGAAATAATAATTAAATACAATTATTCAAGTATTTTTTTTTTTTTTTATGGAAATGAGACATGCCAAAATTGCCATTTTCATGCTACTTTTTTATACTAGATATTTGTTTATCTAACATATAGTTCTCACAGCAAAAACATGGAATTTGTGCCTCAAATGCTTAAACAAAGGACTGGGTTATAGATGCAGTGAGATCCAGTCACATGAAGAAAATTGACCTATTAGTTAAAAAAGTGCCATATGACCAGTGCCAGTTGTTTCCTTAATAAGTATTGTTGACTTGATGAATGTCAGATGATATTTTAGATGCACTCAATGGGCAGTAAATCACTAGCAGTTCCTCTTCCCATATCTACATGAGTGTGACTAATATAATAGGACGGCTAATGATAAGACTTTAAACTGCCAAACTTTTTTTCCCTCCTAGTCATTGCTCTTTTTTTCCTCAAAAGCCGTCCAGTTGTAATACGGCTTCCAGACTTGTATAACAAGAAGCTCTGTGTGAAAATGTCAGAGAGAGGTGGCTTTATTGGTGAAATCATTTCGTAATGGCTGAACAAACAAGACTGCAGTTTCTCTAGTACAGTTATCTGTGATGGGAGAGGCGCAAGTGTTTTTACTGGAGGAAACAATGGGAAGGGGAGGGTGAGGTGGAGCATGAAACCATTGTGAACAAACAGCAAAGGGTTTTATGCCAACATGATTTATCTTTACACCCTAAGCAACTAGCCAATGGCGTTCGGTGGGAACCTGTCACGGCAGAGGGGAGGGTCCGGAGTAAAAACTACAGGGAATAAAGGTAGTCTTTAAAAATGGGGGAAATGAGGTTTGTTTACTCATCTTATCCATTTTGTTTGCGATTCACCTCTGAAGATTTATTACAGGGTTTTTATTTTGCCTTTGTGGTTTTTGTCACATTCCATTCATTTGTTTCCCAGACTAAGTGGCTCTGAATTTTTTTCTTACTTCCCTCCCAGGAGTTTCTCATAAGCCGGAAGATTCTACCTTAAAGTAGAGAATGAGCTAAAAATATTTACGCAATAACCATTTCTCTTTTTAGCTTGTCCTTCATTATTGCACGTTCATCTCCGGACATACGCTTAGCTTAGCACAGTCCTATGTATGTCGTCCAAGACCTACATATCATCACTTCAAGCACATGTTCTCATTTCACTGCTAGTTCTTTTAATTTTTTTCCTGCTTGTTGCCATAATCACAGGTTGTTTGATGATGTGAAATAGTCCTTGATGCCTCTCTCGGTCTCTTTTCAGTTGGCACTTTATAACGTGAACTGTCATAATATTGACGCCTGCTTTGGCAAGTCTTAACAACCTTATCTGGCCAGGTCAGTCCAATTCACAAATTAAGCTTTTTGCTCACGTACTTAATAATGTAAGCAAAGCGACGGTACTGATGTCGAACATAAGAGCTCCATAACGGGGGACAGATGTTTTGAATCCAGATTTGGACGATTAAGGGCTTTTTATATCAAAGGACCTTAATCAACAGGCCTTGGAAACAAATTATATATATTTTTTGCTGGTTTGTTTTAAATAAGACCAGAACATTGGTGTTCCAACAATCTCCATGTATCTGTAATCTAAGTAGAATAAAATAATATCCTAGATTCCGTCCTTTGATGAGTGTTAGACTAATACATGTCTTGCTGTAAAGTGCAAGTATAGCCACATAATTTTACCTATATATATATATATATATATATATATATATATATATATATATATATATATATATATATATATATATATATCGCTGACTAATCAACATAAGTCAGTCAGTTTGCTTTTCAAATCATATGTCTCTCCCTGGTGTGGCAGTAATTGTTAAATGATCAATTAAATTCAAATTCAAACAACTTTATTTATGATGCAGGTTTTGCCAAATTAATGAAATGAACAGAAATATTATGTGATTATTTAATGGAAGTAACACTGTTCTGTCGATTTTTGAAGTGGATTTGACTACACTTTACTAGTCTCATAGGTTAACATTAGTTAATGTATTAGTTAACATTAACTATAAGCAATATATTTTTACAGCATTTATTAACCTTTGTTAATGTTAGTTAATAAAAATACAGAAATAAATAAATGCTCAATAAATAAACCAATGCTTTATGGCGGGGAAAAGCCATGTAGATTCGACCGACGCAGTAAAATGCTAACCAACCAATGGGCAGAAGTTGACCCTCTAAGACAGCCCCTCCTCATTTGCATAATGAGGCAGAAATGCATACAGAAATGTAAAAACAACAGGCAGAAATAAATAGCATTGAAGAAATAAATAGGGTAAAAAAATACAAAGGAAGAATAAAACAGACAAAAATATTATAACATGCACATAAATAAATACTTTAAAAAGTAAGTAATTAATAAATAAAGTTGAAGATTATAACGGACAATAAATAAATAAGGCAATTATTACAAAGATGAATAAATAAAGAAGCTAATTAAAAGAGATATATACATTTATGTGTCACTGTATAATTTAATTTCTACCTACATTTATTTGTTTATTGAATTTTTTGGGGCAATTAATTGTATGCTTATTTATTTATTGAGAATTTATTTATTTCTGTATTTATTTTTAAATATGGCAGAGCTGGTCCTCCATACCCAATGGCCACCAAAGCGCTTTACAATTTGCCTCACATTCACCCATTCACTCACTCACTCATACACCGACGGCGGCGGACACCGACTCATACGTGAAGCAAATTTGCCTGTGAACGCTTTATATAAATACAATATAGGTAGGTCTAAATCCAGGTGATCACATCAATGTTATATATAGGCTATAATCATATTGTCCAGTCCTAAAACTTGTAGCCTATAGTTTTTTGTCAGTTTATTTAACCCTCTGGGGTCGGCGGTCGCGCCGGCAATACCAGCTCACTTTTTTCCTTATCAGTGCAAAAGAGACTCAAATTACTCTGTAGATTTTGATCTTACATATAAGTGTTATACATCGCTCGATCCTGTTAAGTTTGTATTTTTTTTGTGGAACCTCTCAATAAAAACAAAGTGTTGTGCTTTTCGCCAAATAAAGAAAAATAAACATGATGCGCGTTCTGCGTTCTCTCTGTCAGTGAAGTCCATTCTGAAACGCGTCCGAAAAATGAACTGTAACTAAGTCAATACTTGTCACAGAGATACGAGACATGTGTCTTTTGAAAGCTTGTATTCTCTTCTTTTAAATGAAGTAATTTATTTTAAAAAGAAATATTTCCAGTTTATGTAATCCGTTTGAAACCAAGGAGAGGTACAGTTTTTTTCGTTCTCAGTTCATTATCTTTAATGAGCCGAGGCCGCCACGCCCCCAGAGTTTTTCACATGGTAAATAGGCGATCTAACGTTATGCATCGCACATGCCCAGCGATCAATGGCATAAAAACACGTTTCTTCACCAGATTCACTGATAGTTCATCGCGTTTTGAGAATGGCACGCTACTCCTTCAGATGATTCTGGACAGCGAGGAAGGATTCACCTTTTCCTCAGAGGAATTTGAAACTCGGACGACCAACGGCTGCATTCTGAAGAACGAATTGACCCCGCCGAGGATACAAGTTCGGAATAAGTTGTTTAGTGTTATATAATTACTTTTCTGATTATAGAGCTCAAATAAATTTTCAGACTATATTTTGCCTAGTTTTGGCTAGCTTTTGACATAGGAAAGATTACCTCACAGTCACAATATCCCTATACGTAGGCATAAACGCTCGTGTAAACTTTTTAAATGTGATATTAGCCTACTACATATATTTCACTCAGTTTTGAGATTAGTTTATGACACTGATTATCATGCTAAAATACTGCCTTATGCGTAATTTATTTTGTTTGGGAATAACTGCTTAGGTTATAATGATTTAGTGAAATATATTTCAGCCTATATGTGATACTGTCTAAATACAATATATTATTTATGTATAAATGTTCAGTTAGGCTAACTGAAATAAAACCATGTCTATATTGTGAAGGGTAGTCAACTTTAGCATGGGTGTGTTCACTTATTCTACGCACTGTGTGTGTGTGTGTGTGTGTGTATATATATATATATATATATATATATATATATATATAATTAAATCGCAATTTTAACCAGAAAAATCTACAATGCATGGCCAAAGTTGTGCAGCTATAGTTTCTCTTGATATCAGCATGTTCAAAGGTGTTTGTTTGTTTTTTTTTTTACAGGGAGAGATGCCACTTATGAGTCCTGCTGACTTCAACATTCAACAGTCTCTGTACGTGAACATGGTAAAATGAAAAATCAAACACCTCGGAAATGACAGGTATGTGTTTCAATGGCACAAAGTTGTGTGACTGTTCAAGCCTCTGTCTTTAGATCAGTGTGTTTACTAATGTGCTTTTTTGTCCTTTGTTGTGTATCTTTGGATTATGTTGTGTTGTAAATAAATCCAAACAATCTAAAAGCCATTCTTTTTTAAATCTCCTCATTCTTTGTGCAAGGCTCCTTATAATTATATGGCCTGATAGCACCTAATAGGGCCATTATGGGAGGGTCTTTGTCTTTCTCAGGTGTGAAATGCATACATATTAATAGAGAGATCAGGCCTCCTCCTGTAAAAATACTTTATTGTCTTATCTGAATGAGTAGTCAGGATGATTTTCACCTAGTTTTGGAGCAAATATTCTAGGCTATGTGATACAATTTTCAAAAGTCTTGTGAAAAAATAATCAATATGTGTTTTGTGGCCTTATTTCAGAAACTTAAATTTTTAGTTTTTTCAATAACCATGCATAAACAATATTCTCTCAAAAATACAAATATGTACATACACGTTGCTCACATATTATGGTAGCCCTGTTTGTGCTAAATAGAGTGTAATTACACCTGTGCCATTAATATGTTTATAAGCAACTGAAAAAAGCACAAATGTCAGGGCATGTCAAAACATCTCAAGGACCCCAAAAACACCTTAGACCCCAGAGGGTTAAAAAGTTTATTTTATCGGAGTAGGGTCATAACTGGCTTAAGCATAAACCGGTCGACACAGGTCGTTTTTTGCCTCTTACTCGGATTTTGCATTATGTAAACGCATTAACCTGCTTTCTGTCGGCTTATTGACGTGCGCATGTGTGAAATGTGACAGAAACGCATCCTTTGTGCAGATTTAAACGCATCCAGACAGAGCGTTTTGCTGGAAAGGAAGAATAAAATATATCACAAACGCAGACTCTTTCATGACACAGAACATTATAAAAATGTCCTCATCTCGTGCAGCAGAAGTAGAAATGGTTCAGTCAAAACGCTGCATCTGTAACTGCATGAGAGGATAATACACAAACTGTAAGTTTCCCGATGACATGTTGCAAGCTTTATTTAACATCAACCGATATAACAAATGAAATACTCAAAGTCAGATACGCAAATGATTGTTTTGTCGTTACAGGTCATGGGCTGATTTATTAATAAAGTCATGTAAACATGCTGCGTTTTACTTGCGTTGTTATGGTTACTGGTGTGCATGTAAACGTGCTCAATGATAACTGCAAATCCACTTTTCTTCGCCTGGAGTCCAGTTGTTTCTATGAATTGCATCGATCCATTTGCTTCTCTGTTCTGTAGCTTTCGGCAGTCTGTAAAAATATACCTCAGATTTCTTGTCAAATGAAGTTGTACAGTCAATCGCAAAGCTCTTTCCCATTTTAGATGTGTTTTTTTTGTGTTTTTCGCGGCATTCACGCTGAAAACCAATGCTGCCGCTCAGTCTTTTTGCCACTCAGTGGGCGTGACCGCAATCACTCCAGCTGGCAGTGACGTCAAACAAACAAACCGTAAACAAAATCCAGTGAGTATACGTGAATTATTTCAAAAACATTAAATAATCTAGACCCCCAACTTTTTTTTAAATACAACAGTGATATTTTGGTGGTGGAGGATAAACATTATTTGAGTGTTTTTGAGATCTCTCAATTTCCCGATTTTACTGGTGCACAATTAGGGGTGTCCCGATATAACGTTGTTGACAATAACCGTGATATTTAAAACATGGAATATCAATAACGTGTTAATTAAGGGTGTGACAATACCCTTAATTAAAGCAGTGAAATGTGATTTGAAGCATCTTAAAAATGTTCCATAAATCTCAGAATTGTATCATTGATTTAATTACTTCTGACTTTCTCTCTCCTGGTTACTTCAAAGATGCCAGGCACAGTCAGAGTCTCAATTGTTGTATACAGGAGTGTGATTCATGGGCTAAAAAAGAAAGCAAAACACAAAATAAACAAAGTAAAGATGAATTGACTATTAACATTGTTTTTTTTTTCAAGGTTATAGATATTGCAATATATCGTTACCATGAATTATTTTGCCCACGATATCCACTGTGTAAAAAATCGGATATCGTGACAGCCCTAGTGAGTAATTTTAAACACACAACACTAAATAAATCTAAAACAGCTCGAAAACATCCATTTCAGGTAGATCAAACAACAGTGCCCTCAGAAAGCATCAACTCTAAACACACTCAAAGTGTTTTATTTATGTGCTCTGTTTTTGTCTCTCTTTCTTTATCCCTCTTATTTATGCACAAAAAAAAAATGTTCTCCCTCAGCAAGGCAATTAGCACTCATTGTGTTTTAATAGCCTCTTCCTTAGCCACAAACCACAATAGTTCCCCACAGGCTGTGTGAGAGATTAGAAAAAGGTAAAAAAAATCAGCAGGATTTCCTGTCTGTTCACAAATCATGTCACTGTGCGCTAGCTGACACTTTAAGCATCAATGATAACATCTTAATTGGAGTCATTGGGCATAATTTGATAATCGACAGAGCACCAATGGAGTTCTACAATGTATCATAATGAAGTATAAAGCAAACCCACAGGAAAGAAAAAAAAACACACTTGATATCTCGTTATTAGCCTCATAGTTTCTCATTAATAGCTGTGAGAATTATTATTTTATTTCCCCTCAGAAAAAAAGAAAAACTGTCTCCCCTAGAGTTTCAGAATAGATCCTAACAATATCACAGACTGCACTCAGATTTGCCAAAATACCTTCTGCAATAAAAATGTGGGAATGAACTCTCAAATTCTGAATACTGAATTATCAGAGCTGCATTCCACATTTTTCCACACATCTCCCAAACAATTCTGATTGGTCAGTCAGATATTTCCTAACGTCCGTTCAGTGCAAATATACAAATACAACTGAAATTATTCATAGAATGTACCTTGATAAAGATTATTTGATAAAAATAAATTGAGACGAATATTTATTAAATGTGTATTCTGCAAAAATGAGCCCAAAACATTAGCCCATCTTTATTGAAACTCCCATCTTCCCCCTTGAATTATGTCTCTCAAATTGGAAGTAGAAAAACTGATTCTATTCTGTACCTTGAAGAAAACAATATTTATTTCAGCACGGTGACAAGATGTCAATATTGTTTGTATTATACATTTCTGAATATTTTTTCTTAATTATATAAGTTATTTAAGAATTATTTAAAATAGAGTTACAAATTAATTACAGGATAGTAAAACCCTGTAAAAACTGTAAAGCAAAAATAAATTTGTTGTAATTTTATCTTTTTAATCTTGCTGTCCATTTCTTTCATTTTTAATGTACTTAAATTTCAACTTATTTTCCAACCCTGTTTCAATTAAAAAATCAATTAATCTAACATTCATTGCCACCCAAGGCAACGATTTCTATAGCGCTTTATACACTACAGATTGTTTCAAAGGAGATTTACAGTAATAACAGGAAAATTATTCAAGGATGCAAACAGTTCATTTCGCTTGTACAGCAGCTCTAAAAGAAAATAGTGTCATTGATCAGCTGAAGTCAGTTAGTGTTGATTCAGTTCCATTGTAAAGAGTATACATTATTAAATTAGTTAATTTAATCTATAAAGCATCTATCCATTATCGATTTAAAATGACTTCAGTAGGCCTAATACTACTGTACAGTATCATTGTTTTAGCCTTGATCTTTATATGCTGATTGTTTTGTACATTATTAAGGACTTTTTTTCTATGCAGAAACTTTAAGATAATATACAGGTAAGGTTATAAAATGAAATGTGGACATATATTGAGATAAAATTATGTACATTATGTAGGCTATGTCATTTATTTTTAGTTACCATTTAATAAACAGTTAGTTGGCCATTATTTTGTAAAAGATAATGGTCCCACTTTATATTAAGTGGCTTTAAGTACTATGTACTTACATTGAAATTAATCATTTGATACAATGGACTTAATGTGTACATACATGTTTTTACATTGTACTTATATTTAAAAAATACCATCATGTAATTACAGCTATAATTAATTTATGTAATTACATTTGTAATTACACAGTTGACCCTCCCCTTGCACCTTAACACACCCATATACCGACCCATACCACCACACCTGTCCCTAACCTTACCCGTATCACACCTCAATAGCAGCAAAAGTGTTTTACAATACAACCTGAACACAGGTTTTTCGATGTAAGTACATAGTACTTAAAGCCACTTAATATAAAGTGGGACCCAGATAATATATGTATGTAACTGTGTAATAAAAAAACAAAGAGCAACCAAAATCCTCTGATAATTACCACATCTTTGCATCATGGACATTGAAATCTTGGTCTCACTTCATAGATTTCAATTTATCATTTGATATATTGTACTTATTGTGTAAAAACATGTTTTTTACATTGTACTTCTAAATATACCTGCATGTAGTTACAGCTGTAGTTTATTTCTGTAATTACATCTATAATTACACTTTTGACCGTTCCTTTACCCCTGAACCCACCACTAAACCTGTCCCAAATCTTGAGATGGTCCTCACTGCAGAGCACGAAATCCAGGGGGAGGAGATGGATCCAGATCCAACCCCTCCCACCTTACATATACCTAAACCTAGCCATATCCGCCCCCTGATCCCTAACTCCACCCCTAATCCTACCCATCTCCGCCCCCTGATCCCTAACTCCACCGCTAATCATACCCATCTCCACCCCTTAGATCTGGATCCAACTCCACCCGCTGGATCTCATGTACTGCAATGAGGTGCAACTGCAAATCTTACCCGTGTCCCACCTCAATAGCAGCAAGTGTTTTGCAATACAACATAAACACAATAAACACATTGTACCTAACATTTTTTTGTAAGTGCCCTATAAAGTGTGACCAGAGCCTACACTGTAGCTTACTTTTACTGCACATAAAAATAACTTTCCACACCTCCTCAGATCTAAACTCGTAAACAGCTGCTCTCCATCAACTAAAAGATTGAGATTGCATTTGATTGCTGCACCAGCTTAGTTCTGGGGGGAAAAAGCTGGAAGTCAGTGCATGCTTTCTGTTGACTGTAACGCTGACCATAATGACAGGAGATCGCTGGGTGAAGCATTCAGGCTGTGCAGTTTTTTCTGAGCATCTAACATTACATAAATATCAGTCTCCTCTATTACACAGGTGTTGGGCTGCTCTATCCAGATGTGTTTAACTCTTCAGTACATGAGAAAACACAGACCCGCATTCTTACACAGACTCATTTATTGCTGCGCAGAAACACGTGGAAAAGGAAAAAGGTGGAATTTTCTTTGCCTTTCACAATTCATGTATAGCACTACGAAATCCCTACCCCTCAGATTTCGTAAGGGATTGTGGAGTATAATCGAGAGGCATTATCTTGGAGGGAAATTTATTGCTATGTGGTTCTTCAACTATGTCCTCACAGCTTCGGGTTCCCAGGGGCCCCTGCTTCCCCCTTGCTAATGGACATAATCAAGGGGACAATTAGACGTTCTGTCCTGGCGCGGAAAATAACAGTCAGGGTATTTGCGGTATCTAAGAAATGCCCTGAAACAGGGCTGCTTTTGTTATCTCCGATATTTTAATAATAACATTATCAAACCAGTGTTTATCAGTGCAGCGTTTAGTTAGAAAGCCAGTGATTAGGATGGTTCTGAAGAGGACTTCTATCCAGAAACAAGAAACAATGGAAAACTTCTATTCCATGTCTCGTCTAGTCAAGCCTAAGGATACAGATATGCATACGAGGAACATTTCTGTCTAAGTGGATGATTTTTAAATAATTGGAAAATGTGATATATATATATATATTTCATTCTCTTTCAGACTGAGAAAGTTTCTTTATTTTTGAGCTTCACCCTCACTGTGCCCACATAGAATATAATTATTAAAACATATAAAAAGATTTACAGCCAGATAAAAATCCACCTTTTACATGCATTTATTTATTTATTTTGTTGGTCTGTTTTGAAAAAAAAAAAGAATAGATTATTTTCTCCAGTCTTTTTTCAATTAGTTTCTTTCCTGATTTTTAGGAGTAAGAAAGTTAGTTTGTAAAAAAAATGTATTATTATTTTGAGCTTGTCAAACTAGACTTATTTATTCGTTTGTTTGTTTGTTCGTTCGTTCGTTCATTCATTCATGTATTTCTTCATTTATGTATTTCTTCATTCTTTCATTCTTTAATTTATTTATTTATGTATTTATTTATTTATGTATTTATTAATTTATTTGTTCTGTTCTCATTGCCACATTAGTAATGGAAATGAGAAGTGACAGGGGGACATCTCCAATACTGAGTTGAATTTAATTGAATTCAACTTTATTGTCATTGCACATCACAAGTACAAGCAACGAAATGCAATTGCATCCATCCAGAAGTGCTTTAGCAATAAAGTAGATAAAAAAAACACTAAATAGCATAATCTGGAGAGACGCCGAGCCTCGCATTGTTCACGCGGCGCCGCCGCCATTTTCCGGCGTTTCACTAGAGCCCATTTTCCCCCATTTTTCACTAGAGCAGCATAGTGACAGTCTAAACTTTATAGATGTAATTAAATATAGTTTTTCCTGATTTTTTTTGTTATGATCTGAGAGTAGCTTTACTGTTAAAGCTATTTTGAGATGTTAGCATTATCAAGTATCATTACCATTGCGCAACACACCAAAATCTGATGCATTTTGTATGATGCCATGTCTTAAAGACATTTTCCTTTCTACCTCCTACTGTAATAAATGAAAACAAAACACTAACCCTGAATGAGACAGTATAAGGCTTTCACTGTATGCCCAGCAAACAGCTCCTGTTTGGAGTTTGTCGAGCCTGGAGTCGAGCCTCATACCTCATTAATCCTTTCCCAGGACAGACTTTCAACCGCATGATGAATCAGGCAGTAATTTGGTGTAGTCTCCGCTTCATAAACCCATGTGATTGTGGCTGGTCATCAATAAAGCGACCCCTTAAAAAGACCAAAGCAGCCAAATATTTTACATATGTGTCTTTGTCAGTTTACTTTACCAAAGATAAAATACACATTATAGAACATCTTTATAGTACAATACTGATTTTTCCTCAGCATAGCCTTACATCGATAGATATGTCAAAACATCACATTCAGCAATGGAAAACTGCGGATTCATAAAGGCTCTGAACATGCTCATTCTCCTTACTGGGATTGGAAAATGAAGAGCAGTTTATAATCTATTTAGCTAGTGGTGCTGAAAAACTAAGCAGCTGCAGATAAAAATGCAATAACCTCATAATGATGTAGTCAGCTGTATCCACATTTCTGTAAGACCATATAATCAACAGAGAACGATGTGGAAAATGTAGCTTTATGTGACAGTATTATTCTGCTTGTAAATGTCACCGCAATGCCAATAGGACATGGGAACGAAATGTTTGGCGTGGCATGTAGTCCTCTTAGAGACACCGTACAGTGTGAGAAATGGATATAATAAAGTACAGTGCCATTCACTCCCTAGAGCTGGTCAATTTTGATCTGAAACAACCACTTTATAGAGAAGAACAACAAATATTATTGCAGATAGAGTTGCTACTTCAACTAGGTTGCTACTTCAACTAAATACTATGTATATGTTCATTTCAGCAAAACACTTTTTTCTGAAATAAATTAGAGCTTGTATAACTTATGGTTTGCACATTGCAAGGGTGAAATACACCACAAAAGAAACTGCAGCATATGTGGAATATTGGCATTGGACAATGGACAATTGTCCAAGTGGTGCCTGGAAAACAACCTGACTATAAACACCACAAAAACCAAAGAAATTATCCTGGACTTCAGGAAGCACCGGACAGACCTGAGACCTCTTTTCCTCAATTCACCTTTCACGCTTCACAATTCACCTTTTTGGGCACTATAATCTCCGCCGATCTCTCCTGGAAAATAAACACCATTGCTGTCTTTAAAAAAGCACAGCAACGTCTGCACTTCCTGAGAGTCCTCAGGAGGAACAACGTTGGAAAGGAGCTGCTATAGTGACTTTTTACCACTCCACCGTCGAGAGCATTCTAACGTACTGCATTACGGTATGGTTTTCTCACTGCACAGAGGCAGAATGGAAGAAGCTCCAGAGAGTGATAAATACCGCACAGAGAATCATCGCCTGCACCCTTCCCTCCCTAAAGGACATCTACTCATCCCGCTGCCTCAATAGAGCAAAGGCCATCACCAAAAAATATTTCCATCCAGCCTACCCCCTGTTTGAGCTGTTGCCCTCTGGCAGGCGCTACAGGTCAATCAGGACCAGAACAAATAGACTCAGGAATAGCTTCTTTCCACAAGCCATCACCATACTGAACACACATGGTCACTAACTGTTTCCCACCCGTACACACATATGATGTTTTATAAACAAGGTTCGGGAGGAGCACGTTGAAATAAATCATTCCAATCAACTCGTCACCAAACAATTACATGTCTATATCAGCACAAGAGGAAGCATATATATATATATATATATATATTCTCTGTCAACTCACCTAACATTCCTTGACAGTTCCAGCATCCATCCACCACCCCGACTCCTCACTACTGGCTTATTTTCACAGTCAGGAATACGGGGGGGAGTACTCTGGGTTCAGGCCGCATACCGAGCCCGGGGCCCTCTCCTCGGACAGCACGCCAAACATGCATTTATTCTATCTGACTTATTTGTAAGTGTGAACTCGTGAAACATGCGCATAAACACACATATACACACACACACACATTCACAATATGGTCCATGTGGAAAATGTTTACATTTCAGTGTACAAAATGTTCTAATTTGTCTTGTGTGTTATTATCTTTATTTTTTATTTTATTTTTACGAAGTACATTCTTGCTTTGCCTTTTAAAGTTATATTTATGTGTACTAGATGAATTGCTGCTAAATTTTCGTTGTTCATTTCTTGGGCAATGACAACAAAACCTTTCTACTTCTACTACTTCTACTTCTACTTCATCTTGGCTAATTGGAACCGAACTTTTAATAAAATGTACTTCAATTTCAAAATGCTTTTTATCACTCACAGCCTCAATGAATTGATCAAGTATATGATTTTGTCCCTGTAGCTTGGCCGGTAAAAGTGGGTTGCAGTGCTGACGGAGCACAGTTTTGGCTGGATGGGCAGGTATGATCAGTGGGGAAGATTTGTGGTTGGACCACTAAAGCATATGTATGTTGTGTGTGAGATCAGTTGACAGTGAGATCATGAAAGCCTGTCTGCACCATTTCTGTGTCCCACCCTGATTTTACTTGACAGAAATTATTTTCAGTTCCAGTTGTTCTTGAATCTAGAACAAGAACAAATTAGAATTACAGATTAAATTAATGAAATAAATTATATATATTAAATGATATCTTATATATTTAGGAATTATGTAAGGAATAGGCCTAATTGATGATGGGCTGTTGAATTTTTAGAGAAATAATGGACACCCGAGGTGGTAATGCTGTCACACCTTAGGTGTGCATTATTTTTCAATAATCCAACAGCCCAAAGTCAATTATTAGTTTATTAATTATTAATTATTATGAATAATTTGACGTTTTTATCCTATTGTTTCATATATTTATTTGCTTGGTCTCTGTCGTTGTAGATTTTTGTTCTTTTGCTGTTGTACGGACCTTTAAAATAACTGAAATCATTTGGCGAAGTGATATGGAACTATAATGCGGTCAAGACCTGCCTGGAACTACTTTAGCCGTGCGTTTCCCTGAAAATAATTGCACACCTTAGGACGTTCATCAACCAATCAGCAGTGTTGGGCAGTAGTGTTGCTACAAGTAGTGACTAGTTGGCAATCAGATTCAAGCATTCTTAGTATAAATATATAATAATTAAGTTAATTTTAAGTTCAATTAAATTATATGAAATAAAAAGGTATTGCATTTTTATTATGATAGATTCTATAATACTTATATATTTGATATATTTATTTTTAAATTTATGATATTTTTAATAATAAACATTTATTATGAAGCAAACTCTGAATCAGCATACACCTAATATGCTACATTTTATATATATCCTAATCATTTTGTTAACAACATATATTAATTACTTCATTGTTTCTGCCTTAAATTTATACATTGTTTAAATGAATACATTGTTAGCTAACTGTATGATTTGTATATGTACATTTTTGAAATCCATTACTTGGACACTCCAGTCACCTCTGTTCACAGATTGCTCTAAATTGTAATGTAGACTCCGTAAAGCTGCTTTGAAACTATATGTATTGTGAAAAGCGCTATACAAATAAATGTGAATTGAATTATATAAATTAACTGAATTAATAAGTGGTTACACTTTATTTTCAGGTGATGTGGTTACATTGTACGTACTTAAGTACTGAGTAATATTAATTAGCTACATGTACTTACTATAGAGTTACGATTAGAGTCGATGGTTTGTTTTAGGGTTAGTTACTTGTAATTATGCATAATTAACTATTATTACTATAGTAAGTACATGTAGTAATGTGTAACTACCTTAAAATAGTGACTTTTCTTTTTTTTTTGAGGACTACCACTGACTTTGCAAACAAAATATGGAAATCAAACCAACTTTATGCAGCACAGCAGCCTGCAATGCATTCCTTTTGTTCATCATCCAAAACCAACAAAGTTTTTCATGACTTTCTATTAGTGAAATAATCTGAAATTTGGAAGAAAAAGACCTGAGGTTTGAATTAAAACAAAAACAATACTTGGCTTTATATGAAAAGTTCTAAAGCCAAGGCAAGGCCACACACAACTGTACCAGTCGCTTTAATAATTATTTGGATAACCTGTCAGAGATGTTTGCACAAATCCACTCAAGCACATGCCAAATCCAGTGTGGACTGATAAGATATTTTCTTGGCTTTCCTCTTGCAATATATAAATAATATTTATTTTCTTGCACTTTCAAATATAATAGGTTGTGCCTCCTAACTGCAGGCAAGTCCAGTGTCATTAAACTTGTGCTGACAATAATAATGAGAATATTTGCTATGTTTTTTTTTTTTTTTCTGTCTTCTGACCATTCTCTTATTATTTCCAGATTGTTTGACATGCACAATTGGAAGTGATATCATTCATTTGGGCCATGGGTTCCTCTGGGTCATCTTCATCTGCGTTCACTACTTAACTCTGTCCGTTTGGAGTCAAAAAGACTCAGCTGGCCATTTTAGGAGGCTGTCCCTGTGAATCTTTCTATCATGGATGAGGTTCTCAAAAATCTAAATTGACAGCCTATGGCCCTGCAGACCAGAGGGAAGCATCAGTGCGCATCTCCTGAGAGTTTTGTAGAGCTGGAAGACAAAAGCCTCTGCTGATGCTTTCCATCTGGCTAAGACTGAAGCTGGACTTCTAAAATTCAGGCAAAGTGTTTGGGTTTTTGTTTTTAGGTAATGTTCCAGTTACATTTGATGGTTTCTGGTCTGAAGGCAAATGAAACAGCATTTTTCTTTCACTATCAGCAATATGGTGATAAAAAAAAAAATTGAGATGGGAGGAGAAATCATATGTCAATGTATTTACGTTCTCTCGCAAATGTTTTATTTTCCCCCGAGAAACTTTGCATCCGCTCGCAAAAGTTTGCATTTCCTGAGAAACTTTGCGTTCGTGAACAGAACTTTTGAGTTCTTTGCGAGTGCATACAAAGTTTCTCTGGAAAATGCAAACTTTTGCAAGCGGATGCAAAGTTTCTCAGGGAATGCACATTTTTTGCGAGGGAACACAAAGTTTTTCCTCCCATCCAATATTTTTTACACCACCATGTCCCTTGAGGCTCTGTAATTTTCTGTGAATGTGTGAGACTTCTGGTTAGTTAGCTGCTATAAGTTAATAAATAGAAAAATAAAAACTGAAGTAAATATACAGTTACAGTAAAAATAACTGTGACCTGCCTCTCCTTCCTCGAATGCCGAAATGAATGCTGGGATATTTCTGCCGTCAAGTTCACACAAGTTACCAACCGATGCATCCTCGGTAAAATGGCCGTGTCAAGAACACTTCCGGGATTTTTAACCGTTCTTGTCAAAATGCAAACTTGTGTATTGGGACAGTTCTTGGGCCACAAAATTTGATGTTTCACAAGAACACAAGTAGCCTACAGACAAGAACACAGATTGAGAAAGGCCCAGTGTGTCTCTTTTATTCAGTGTCCTGTTCACCTGTACCTCGTTAGTCATGTCAGCTGTGTCTTGTTTCCTTGATTTAGTCCCTGTGTATTTAAGCCCTGTGTTTAGTCCTGTCTAGTTGTCTGTCGTCGTCCGTATTATGTGTTAGTAGTTCTGTGCCTGATCTGTTCCTGTCCGTGAGTGTTTTGTTTCATTTTTGAGTTAGTCCAACACAAGCCTGTTACATTTAGATTTTGCATCCTTCCCTGCTTCAACCTGCATTGTGACACATAGGAAGACACTCTTACATTAAAAATAAGGTGGATAATAATAAAGTAAAAGCATTTTTTTTGTGTATTATTTTATATGTTCATACTAGCTGTTTTTCAAATACAAAGTTCTGGCATGAAACTCTAGATGGTGCAGGGTAATAGGTCCTTTTACTCACCTGTTCATAATCACATCTTTATCTTTAGGGCACAGCTGATTGGTTCCTGCCGTATCAGTAGCCAATGAGCTCGCTGCTCAACCTTCAAATACTTGGGTAGCATTTGCCTTAGCAGTGCAGTGCGCTTTCAGAAACCCTCCACCTTCCCCAGCTCTACCTGTATAGATCTGCTATGGGTAATTCATGTACGCTATATTGGATGGCAGCGGCATGTCTTACTTGCTCACAGCAGCGTGTCGTGTATTTATTGGCAGTAGCAAGTCCCATACTTGCTTTGCCGCAGCAATAAAAGCAGCATCGGCGTAGCAGATCTATTCCGCCAAGACCAAACACACAACATTGTCAAACCCATTACCATGCCAATCACTCCGAGAGTTGTCATGACGGAACTATTATTATTAATAGTCACCTTTCTACTTTTTTCACAACTGCAGTTAATTTATGTAATAATTATGAAAATAAGGCAGAATTCATTTCAAGCTGTTGGAATTCTACCCAATTTTAACCCATTTTTCTGAATATGGAAAAAATGATTAGCTACTAGCATTTTTCAGCAGTTCGTTTGATTGAAATTGATAAATACTCCCTTGCAGTAGGAAAACACTGGCACTGGACATGCATTATGCAGTGGAAACTTTCCAAGAGTCGATATATTTGACTAATGAGGTGGAGAGAGAGAGCGAGAAAGAGAAGTAAAAAGTGCTTGCGTAAAATGAAAGGGAAAGCAAAGAAACATCAAAAACTCATTTTCATTGTTCATTATTATTATAGTGCAGCAATGCTCTGGCTGTTCATCTGTGTTATTATATTCTCTCTTTCGTATTGTTAGTCACTTCACGCATGTTTGAGTTTGGCAGCTAATATAGTGCCCAGATGCATCAATGGACTTTCTTCAAAATGTTGACAAGATCAGAGCATAATGGGAGATTTGGTTTTGTTAAAAGTTGACCTTTCACTCTCATCTGAGACAATTCTCTCAATCGCTTCACAAATTGTCAAGATTGGTACTTGGTGAGGAAAGCTGGATCAGTGTCAAAGTACCAAGAACTTCTGCCCAGACTAATTTGTTTATGCGCCAACCAGGCACCGTTGGCCAGGGTTCAAGAGCAACTCAGACAGTGGAAGATTCATTTATTACTGTTTAGACAGTTGTGAATGTTTCTCTCATTTAAAAGAATAAATAGCCAAAATGAGAAGGAAAAAAAATACACTTAATGTAATTAACATCATACTTTGGAATGGGATCGATCTATTAGAACTTTCTCCATTTGATGCACATTATCTTAATAGAAAATCTGTTCAGTGTGTTGTGAAACATTATGTAACCCTAATCAGTCATTAAAACTAATTGCTGTTATTTGTTCAAAATCATTCTTTCCATACATGACTGGTTGGATGCTTTTATGATACAGTTGCTTTAAGTGCCAGCTTCTGCAATGAGAGCATGACAATTTGAAATGTTCGGTAACGCTTTAGATTACAGCCCGGAAAGTACTGAGTAATTAAAGCGATTTTACAGTGTAACGTTCGGTAATTATAGTGTACCTATAACGTACTTACAATATAAGTATAAGGGAACAATATTTTAAGTTTGGGGAATAAAGGTGTAACAACCAGGAGAATTAAACAATTATATATACTGTAAGTATTAAAGAACTAAAGGGTGCTTATTCTACTATTATGATATAACAATCTTACATTTGGGAGCAATTTAGCAAGAACATACCTTTTTGAAATAATGGTGAACCAGTTCATACTGTATAGGCTTTTTAAAAATTACAGGGTACATATCTATGCATTTATAAAGTAATCTTTTTAACAAAAGTGCACTGAAAACGAAAACTACTGCAACTTTTACTTAAATATTGGTGAAAGATACTCTTGTTCCATGTAGTTACAGGGTAAGTGTGACGTTGCGGGCTGTAAATTAAAGTGGTGCTTGTTACCCTCTTGTTCCATGTTACAGGGTAAGTACAATAAAAATGCATACACACAATCTTATATCACTGACTCGACAACCTTTATTTATTATACAAGCACCACTTACCCTGTAACCACATGAAACAGGATTTATTTCCCAGTATATTTAAAAAAAAATTGCAATAGTCTTAGCTTTTCTTGCCTTGAAACATGTTAGCCCAAACTTAAACATCTGCACTTTTGCTATTAAAAAATATATATATATATATATATATATATATATTTTTTTTTTATATATAAATGCATAGATATGTACCCTGTCATTTTTAAAAAGCCTATACAGTATGTATTTCCTTGGTACACAATTATTACAAAAAGGTATGCAGTGTATGTTCTCCCTAAATTGTTCCCAAATGTAAGATTGCTGTATCATAATAGTAGAATAAGTACCCCTTAGTTCTATAATACTTACAGTATAAATATTTTTTTATTTCTCCTGGTTGTTACCCCTTTATTCCCCAAACTTTACATATTGTTCCCTTATACGTACATGTAAGTACTTTATAGGTACACAATAATTACTGTACATTCCTCTTAATTACACAGTACTTTCCGGGCTGTAATCTAAAGTGTTACCAAATGTTCCTCTTCAATGTCAACCACACAGCTCAGCATTAAGCATGTCGACACTTAGAGCGGTCTGAGGTGGAAAACATAATGCTATGACCTTTTCTGCTCAGGGAAATCAGCTAACAGTTAAGCTAATATATATATATATTAGGGCTGTCAAACGATTAAAATATTTAATCGTGATTAATCGCATTAATGTCATAGTTAACTCACGATTAATCGCAATTATTTTGATCTATTCTAAATGTCTCTTGATTTTCTTTTTGTCCCATTATTTTTTCTCATTTTAATGCTCTTATCAACATGGAAAAGTGGATCGGCTTGCTTTGTGCAAATGTTTTTTTATTGAAAACAACATTGACATATACTGTGTTCAATTTCACACTAACATTCTCACTTGGAGCAAATAATCTCTCAATGTAACACTGTCCATTAATAAAAGGGTGAAATAAATACTGACGAGGTCCTGATATTGTCGAGGGGGCGGAGAATTCGCATCAGCTGTGTGTGTGTGTGTGTGTGTGTGTGTGTGCTTGGCCATCAAGTGGTATTTCAGACTGGACGCGCTGCGATGATGATAGCTCATTTCACAACGACAAAACACACAGATAACTTTGGTCTTGTCAATGGAACCATTTGGCAACTTTTTAAAAGTAAACTTTCCATTTAGAATCTTATTGGCATTCATTCCGGCGTCTCGCGCTCGCCATCCACTCAAAGCGTAACGTTAACCAACTATTTGGCCGGCTCGCAAGCCCAGACAAGTGTGTGCGGCGCGCCTGTTGTTTTGTTTCCGGTCTAGCTAGATCCGCTTACGCTTTGGTCGATGAAGCAACAAAACATCCTCGCGCGGCGCAAGCCATTAAAATGAATGGGTTTCATAGCGCAGCGCTACGCATGCCGCGTCCTGTTGTAACAGCATGTGAAAAAAACGACAAAGTTTGCTAGGCCAAAAAGACCGTTAATTGCGCGATAAAAAAATTGACGCCGTTAAAATGGGTTTGCGTTAACGCCGTTAATAACGCGTTTAACTGACAGCCCTAATATATATATATATAAGTAAAAAGTATATATATTAGGGGTGTAACGATACACGTATTCGTATTGAACCGTTCGGTACGAGGCTTTCGGTTCAGTTTTCGGTACGCATTTTTATACCGAACGGTTCGTTGGACCAATTTTCCTGCCCACCAAAATTTCGTTATTTCAAATGTAGGCGCGTCTCGCGTATAATGCTTTCAAGTAACATTACGTCGGTTTTATTTTGACATTATGAATACAATTGCTGCCCTCAAATGTTAATCTGAACTCAAATAAACCTTTGTTTATAACTAGGCCTACTACAATATTACATTTCATTTTGTCCAAGGAGCTGTTTTGTTTTATATGCTCCTAAGAAAAGTAAAGTATAGCTCCATCATTGCTCAAAGTAAAAAAATATCATACTTTATGATGTTAGTTTTAATAAAAATATAATTAAATGAAGGAAATTTCTCTGGCATTTCTTTCTTTTTACTGTATCAAAACGTACCGAACCGAACCGTGACACAAGTGTATCGTATCGAACCGAACCGTGAATTTTGTGAACCATTACACCCCTATATATATATATATATATATATATATATGTGTTTGTATAATTTAGCCTGAATCTTGGTTACTAATTTAATCCTAAACAATAGTTATTATTATATTATATTGTTATATTATATTTGTTAAAATACATTTGTTATTTGTACTTCGTGATAAAGCAGGACTTTCTGATTGCGACTGCTGCAAAGTGAGCATAATAGTAATCATTTTGCCTGAATCTTGGTTACTAATCTAGTCCTAAACAATTTGAATATTTTCATAATAATACTAATTGTTAATTTTGTTATTTGACAAGGTACAACTTTAAATCATATTATTTTCCTTATTGGGTTCTGCTTTAAATGCTAGTCTGTATCATAGAAATGTGTGAAACAAATACTTAACAGGTATTTTTTTTTTTTTAATGTAATTAATGTATAAAATGCTTGGTGCCCTATCACATAACAGTTTTGAGAAACTTTTAATCACTTACTTCGGTTAGGTTTCCATCTCTCATTGACATAATTGACTTAAAAAGGCAATTTCTGCTTTTTGTATTTATTTTGATTTTCACTCATCTTCCACTCAGTCTGGGCAAATCATTCGCTTTTATTTGGCAGTCATACATAAATATCTGCTTCCCTGCCCCTGGCTCACTCAATAGTTGGAACACGAATAGCAGAGCAATTATTTCTATCCGGAACATGTTCAAAATGGTCCCCAACACTTCACCTATCACGTAGGATCCAGCGGGTGTGATAACAAACAGCTGTAGGCCCAATCTTTGCATCACAGATAAGCATATGTCGTCAGTCAGGGTACCAAACATTATATTACTGGAACTATGTTAATAGAAAACAACAATACAGTTTTTCTCGATTGCTAAGACACATTTCTTGAAAGCTGCTCTCCTTTTCTCTAAACTGTGAACACAAAATCCAATTTTCAAGCTACATTCACAAAACCTCAGACTCTTCTTGCAAAACCAAACTTTTACCTCAAAACAGTTCAATCTGTGCTCAAAACTGAACTATGTTGTCAAATCGTGCCCCGGGTCAATCAAAATTAAAAACACTACTGAACAGTCACTAAACACTACGTAGAAAAATAGAAAACACAATGCTCAGGACATGAAGCTGGAGAAATAAATGTTTATTGTTCACTGTAGGCTAAATGCATGTTGCAAATACTGTGCATTTAGCACTTGTACAAAAAGACAAAAAAGAAATCTTGTGCATTTACAAGATCTTGTGCACTTGTAAAAACAAACAGAAATCTTATGCGTTTGCCACTTGTGTACAGTAAGCCCATGTAAAAATAAAGTACAAAAATATACAAATAAGTGCATTACTCAGCCACAGCATCATGTCTCCGTAATGGGTCAGGCCACAGGACTTCATCCACATCACAGGCCACATTTTGGCCAGGCAATGGGGGAAAAAAACCCTGGCATGCCGTATCCAGGCTTGGCATGCCTCCACACCTAAGTCACCACTGGCAAGTCCCATGGCTTGCAGGAGATTTACCCTGGTGTAAGGTTGGCGTTCATATACCTTCCACCACCATGAGGAGAATAATTCCTCAATGGGGTTTAGGAAAGGGGAGTATGGTGGAAGGCAAAGATTACAGTAATACTGTAAAACCTTGGTTCATATTGAACCACTCTCTAACCAGGAGGGCTCTGTGAAAACTCTCTCAGAATCCTCTCAGATTTCTATCCATTGTAGGGTCTCACAAACCAGTGCTCTCTGAACTGGCTTACTGTATATGTTCCCTCACATCATTAGCCACAAGTGCGATCAATTTTGAGTTGTTGTGTTCAAGTGGTGACAACTGTGCTTTAATTGTGTTTGACTTTTGTCACCTGTGCTCACCATTATGCAGCACGGGTGCATCACAATGAAAATGTGTTGGCAAGTTGTGTCTAAACAGGTGAAAAGTGCTTGTGGTTTTGCCAAAAGAATGATTGATTCAATCAGTGGGTTCAGGCAACTGAGCATTTGGTTCAGACAATATGCTTTAGTGTTTTAGCAATTGAGAAAAACTGTAATTTTTGTCACAATTTTTAACTAAAAACCAACAACTTTGTTCTGGCCCTGGTTGTTCTGGTTTATATTGCAAAGACAAATAAGTAATCCATTCATAAATTAATTCCCCTATAAAGTGTAAACACTATGGCACTATCAAAACATTGCTCTGTTTGTTTGGACAAATGAAGTGGGTTTGGGCGGGGGAACTTGTTTGGCTGACCAATGGCAGACAGGGAGTGGTCAAGGAAACCTGTTTGAAAACAGCCATTATGTTATGTGGATGCAGGAGATAAACCCAAATGCAGACAGAGTGCGATGAACACAAGGTTTATTGGTAACAAACAAGAAAACAAAACCCAGGAGGGGGCAAAATACCGACAGGTAGTGATGTGACATCTGAAGCGAGGCTCCGGAGCTTGTGTCGAGCAAAAAGGGGCGTTCCAGATGAAGCCCCGATTCGAGGCTTGTGTCGTTTCCGTGAAAATCACGTGACGATAACAAACGAGGCCTCGGATTGTGTTGAATACGTCATTGCTTCATTCTGAGTATCGCTTCCGGATAAAAGTGGTTCGAAACCTCGCGCCTCTCGTGGGTTTTGCAGTAGGCGTTTGCATTGGTGTTGAAGTGTTGGTTGTACGAAGTAGTGAGTAGCGAGTTGTAGTAGCGAGTTTGTAGTAGCATAGTTATCATTATATATCATAGCCTGTATTATATATTATATTACATTATACTTAGTTTAGTAGATTATTAGATTATTAGAGTAAAGTATACATAGTTCAGTAGATTATTAGAGTAAATTAGCCTATATCTAGTTCTAGTTGCTATATATATATACATATATTGGTAGTAGTGTTATTATTGTATATATATATATATATATATATATATATATATATATTATTGCTATTATTATTATTCTAAGACTAGACTGTAGGGAAAGCCTTAGAGTGCAAACGTTAAAGGCAAACCTAGAGCCCTTACAATGGAGCCAGCAAGAAAGAGGAGAACTTCTCCTGTCTGGGAGCATTTTGAATTGATTGCTCATAACAAGGTTTGTATACATTTATAATCATCGGTGCCCTGTGAAAGGGTGTTTTCTAAGGCTGGAGAGGTGGTTTCCAAAAAGAGAAACCGCCTCAATCCAAATACTGTAAAAAAACTTTTGTTTTTAAATAAAAATCAGTAAAAATGTTCCCATCCCTGTTGCAGTTTGCTGTTCCACTCCCAGTTCCATAAGCACTACATAATTGTACTCCCAGTTCCATAATCACTACACTATTGCACTCAGTCAGCACTGCACTCAGTGATTTCTTTACACTCATTTGGGGCATTCACTGTCATCACTAACCCAAAGAACTACTGAATACAAAGTTATGTGTGTGTGAGTTGTGTGTGCATAGGTAAACACAAGCAGAGTAAAAAACTTTATTTAATACACAGGCAATAGAAAAAGGGTGTGCCCACACCATGACAATTTGGTTGCTCAGGATGAATAGATTTGTGTGCGATACATTGCTTTGCACAGCAGGTGTCACTAGGGAGCACACTGTTTCATGAGGCTTCAGGTAAACGAACCTTTTGGTGAACCAATGGGCTGGAAAGCCTCAGTGGTTCAGGAAGCCTCATTTGGCCATCACTACCGACAGGACAGGGAAACTTAGACTGACAAGACTAGACTATGACTGTACCAAAACAAACAAAACTACTAGTACTAAAATGTTCACAACGACACAACCTTCCACAAAATACTCACAGATAAGATAAGCACGGAGAATGATACACACATTGTTTGATACAATGAACCGACAAAGGACAGCAAACACAAGTGGATTAAATAGGGAACACTAATGACGAGGACAGGTGAAACTGACTAGACAATAATGACAAGACGAGGATAACAAGGGGGCGGGGTTACGTAACGAGACAACAAAAGCACATGGCCCAAGCAAAAGGCCATGTGCTTGTACACAAAACATGGGTCTGTCATGATTCTGCCACAAGACCAGAGAAATCAAAAGACATGATGGCAGAATCATGACACATTATTTTTGCAATTCTGTTTGACGTAAAAATTACTCTATTCACTTTTAAAGCTAAATTAATTTTCTTAAAAACATAAAGATTTAGTTAATCATTAAATCATTTCAAATACCTCCTTACCTTACATAAACAATTACATTATATTTGTGCATTTGGCAGATCCAAAGATAATTACATTTTATCACTTGCATGCATTCCCTGAGAATCAGACGCATGATGTTACCATTGCTAGTGCCACGTTTTACTGTTTGAGTTACAGGATCAAAATAGAATATAAGTGAATTAATGCTTTAAAGGTTGTAAATCATGGCCAAGGGCAGTTATGTATGAAACCATTATTGAGTCAGCACTGGTCTATCTCTGAAGTCCACTGGGATTCTCTGGTTATGTAAGACTTATCATTTGGTTCTTATTAGTTCATGACCTCCCTCCCACATTTTTTTGCTACTTGCTTTTGACTGTTTTCAGTCTTGATTCATATTAGTGACCTCCAGCGGAACTAGTCAGAGAGGGTTAATATCTGCTTGTCCCTGGTGTCATATTAGAAGAACTCTGCCTATTTTAAGATCTTACAAAAAAAAAAAAAAAACATTTTCCAGCAATTAAAAATGTGTTTTGAAAATGCTTTTATTATTGCAAGATGTTAGGCTGTATCTGATGTTAGCCTGAAAGTGTCTATAGTTCCATTTCAAGGGAACTCGACGCTGCATGCGTCATGGTGTTGGAAATGACCGGTGACTGAAGCACATGTAGCACATGCCAATCTCAATTGACTGACGGCACAGGATTATAAGCACCTGTGCATATAAAAGGCATTAGGCCCCGATCACACCAAACGCGTTTTTCAGGTTCGAAAACGCGAGGTGCACAGCACTGCCCCGTTCACATAGAACGAGCAGTGCGCTGCGTTTTTTATGTTGCTAGGCAACCACCGAAACAGCTGTCCTGACTGTCAAGTAAACATCAAATCTGCCTTTTATTAACTTTATTTACTTTCTGTTAACATTGTGGTAGTTACAGTTCGTGAAGTCGTTAAGCTCCTGGTAACCCACGAGAGCACCACAAGTTTCTCCTCCATCGCACTCTCCGGGCGTTCAAAGCACAACTGTAGCTTTCATCACTACAACGGAAGGCCCGCCTCTCCATTCATTCGATTGGACAGTGGACAAATTCACATTGTTGAAAATAAAATATAACCTCATTCCTAACATTAGGATCCTTTGGAAGGTAATGTTATTTGTAGTCCATCCTGTATTGCTCTTCTCTCTTCCTCATCTTACTAACGCCAGTGGGTGGGGCCAAAGTTGCAATGATAAAGTAGGCGTTGATTTTCTTTTGCAGAGGCGGTCTTTCACCTATCAATTAGGCACATTCCACAATGACTCGTTCGCTGCAAAAAGCTGTTTTTGGACTAACAAGTTTTCAGTTCTGAAACTTACAGGATATTCTTATAGTATGATGACCTCTTATATGTCAAAAGCATAAGTAAAATTTGATTTCTCAGTTCATTACTACTTTAAAATAGCATTTAAACCGAGTGTATATTTCTAACAGGCAAACTGCCGCTTCTAGTGTAAAAACAGGAAAATTGTAGTCCTGTAAAAGGTCAAGTAAACAACATCAAATCAAATTACCTCATTGTAACGAGGTTCAGTTGTTATGGGAAGGAGGTGGGAACCGGCGAACATTCAGCAAGTTTAATAAATAAAAAAAATAAAAAAATACAAAATGAAAGTATAAGCCAGCAGCCCCTCACGGACGACTGCTGGCCACACAAAACACAACATAAAATCCAGGCTGGGCCTCTCTCGATCTCTACTGTCGTCGCTCCTCCTTTATGCCTCCGCTCCTCCGTGAGAGATATGAGACCGGTGCATCTCACAGGTGTTGCTCATTATCAATCACGCCACCGGCCTCGTGCCGCTCTCTCACGGCCCTTGGCCTCGTCCTGCTCGCCGCACTCATTTTTAGCAGTCAGAACTGACTGCATCCTCACAAGCAGTGTGCCTATGATAGGTTGCGTATGCTGCCTTAGCAAATTACTGCTGTTCTCGACAATGTACCTTTATAAAGTGGGGGTTTAGCACTTACTAGCATGAAAAACAAATATAGACACAGTATGTGCATAGAGATCAATTTAAGACTGTCTTCGATATGAAAACATACCCTGTGTGAGTTCTTGTTTTTAATGTTGAGAAATTATACGAGCAAAAATGCAATTTTTCCAGAATATATCCAAACGATTTGGAAATGTGACATTGGTTTTATACAACAGCTTAACAAACAAAAAGGTAATATTAAGTGAATATTAAGTTACATGTTATACATTTTAAACACAGTAGTGTCAGTGTGTCACGATATATCAGTATGGAATGCCAAAGCTGACTTAATTAAAAATAAATAAATAAATAAATAAATACATAAATAAATATACGAAGAAATGTAAAAAAACAAAAATACATAACTAAATACATAAATAAATATACAAAGAAATGTAAAAAAGTACAAATAAATGAGTATTTATACTTTTATTTCCTTATTTATGTATAATTGTATTTTTTCACACATTGTTTAATTTTTTAATTTATACATTTATTCATTTATTTATTTCCACATTCATTTATGTATATCTTTTTATGTCTACATTTATTTATTTTCACATTTATTTATTTCTACATTTATTTATTTCCACATTTATTTATTTCCACATTTATTTATTTCCACATTTATTTATTTCAACATTTCTTTGTCCGTATGCTAATGAGGGGGGCGTGTTTTACCTCAGACATCAGCAATCGAGCTCAGAGTGGCAGTGCTGAAGCTTTGAGGCCACAGTGACACTTTGTTGTGTGACCAAACGAAACGCAAGATGTGTGTGGACAATATCACATTTTAAGTCATGTATATCACCCTAACTGTATGTAGGGTAGGCTATATAGGGTTAACACACATAGCACACATGAACAGAAACTGCACTTCAACGGGTTTGATAGTAGACACTTGGACATGGAAGCGCATGAAAGTATCCACTATTAATAACAATGTAAACGCGGTGGATAGGGCTGATACGAGCTTGCGTTTATTGTCGATTAGACTCGCACACCAGCGCAGAACGTGGAGAGAAACCAGCTCACATTTCACTGACTCCTACGCAAGAATATTGATCAATGAGTTTGAAATGCGTCTCAATACACGGTTTACATTCGCGTTTCATAATTTCGTATGCATAACAGGTGACAATTCAAATGCTTGTAAGGGGTGTACAGTCAAAGACCCAGAACCAGATATGAAGAATGAAGACCCGGAGTCAGAATTATAAAAAATTAAAGAAAAGTTTTACTGAAGATAGTTTGCAGTTTCATCAGCAGAAGTCAGCTTCAAGACTCCCACAGGAGTTCGTAGGCCGCCCCTCTTACAGTTACAAAGATCACAGCAGTTATACCATTTCCAAGGTCTAAGCTACGTCATTGCTTACACGTTGAATGATTCTCATTGGCTAAGAGATAGATAGACACAGTAATTTTCCACACATATACAGATAGACGGAAGCATATCTCCATCGATTATGCAGATAAGACTCAGAGGCTCGTCATGACCTTCTAGGTCGCAGATTTGGGTTGCTGGGCGCCAGCATGTCCAGGGGCCGTATTCACAAAGCATTTTATCTTACCACTAGGAGTACTCCTAAATCGCACTAAAAGATTTTAGCTAGGAGTTTTCTCTTAAAGGTTATTCACAACGCCTTTCAGACCTACTCTTAGTAAAGAAAAATGACAACTCCTAAACTAAGAGTGAGTCTTCGTTGCTATGGATGACGTCATTACTCATGCACGAGCTTGACTGAAGTGACCACCTTGATTGGCTGATGATTGTAACGCGGGAATGATTCCAAACACCTCCCCCTACGATGATGAGTGACAGGTGACAGGTCTGAGAATGCGTGCGCTACACAAGTAGTGCGAAGGACGGAAGATGATGAATAACTGAATTAATAGCCTAAATGAATAAAGAGTAAGGAAAAACAAATAGCCTAGCAGCCTAACGAAACATATGGATTGATGCAATATCTTTGCAACAATATTGAATTAATCTGTCACTATATTCCTCTGCCTACGTTTGCAAAGAGAACAACATTTTAATTTGATTCACAATGAAACGTTACAATTAGTTTACATGCAGTGAGTAGCCTAGTTTTGGTTGTTGTTGGTGGCGTTGTTGCATCCCAATGCCTACAATGCAAAATTGTTCCCTCGCGATTGGAAGCTCCTGTAGCCGCCGCATTCGCATTTCAAAACATCGCAACGCGAAATGCCACAAAAAGCGGTTTGTGAATAGGTCTTAGTGAGTTAGGAGTCCTCTCGACTTCTTTTAAGCTGTCCCAGGCTTAGGTGCTACTTTTAGGGCTAAAATGCTTCGTGAATTACTCTTAGTCAAAAAAATTAGGAGTCCTAAAGTTACGAGTGACACGCCCATTATTTTTAGGAGTTGCTCCTAAATTCGCCAGTTAGGAGCTACTTTTAGCCTTAAAATTCTTTGTGAATACGGCCCCTGAACAACAACTCAGTCAATCTCTAATAATGGCAGTGGTTCCTTAACCTGCAACCAAGAAGACTAACACACACACCGAAACACTGCTTTTCCAAGGCTGGATTTGGCCAGGCTCTAACTATAAACAGGAGAGTCGTCTCAAAACATCAAGATAGTGCCTTCTTTCTCTCGAGGATAGCTAAACTTTAGTCTAACTGAAGTAAGACTTTAACAAAGAAATGGTCCCTTTATGTTTTAACACTTTGGGCACATTTCTCAAACAAAAAAACAAATCCCTATTTCATTTCTGGAAGCTGGGGTAAATAAGCAAGCACTGTTACTGCATTTAGATATCAAATACAGACATTAAAGAATACATGAAAAGAACATTTCAGTAATCATACTGGTAATTTCTATAACAAAGTAAAATCTCACAAGTCTAGAGAAGTCATTCAACTCATTTAATATGTAGAAGGAAAAATATTGATTAATACCTTGATTATGATTACTCATCATTGCATATACATAGAAGCAGCAGTGGATTTCAGTCCACCCCCTTCATGCTTAAAACACAACCCATATTTCATAGATGCTGCTCTTAGATACTGATTAATCACAAGTCATCAATTTGGAATTATTCTTAAATCAAACAAAAGGGGCTCATGTAAACGCAGCTAGTGAGCCACGCATCTCACCCCATGCAGTGGAGGACAGAAGCATCATCATGCCCATTCAAACAGCACCTGTCGTGCCCATGGTCGTGGTGATATTTCCCCCTATAAATCGATTTTTATATCTACCCAAACCTTATTAAATAGGTAGGCTATACATCATCATATATGTCAAGTTCTTAATATTAATCGATAAACTACTCAGTTATAATTATAATAAAGCACTATGGCTGTTATCAGTAAAATAAAATAAACAAAAGTCATTAAGTCATTAAAAGTCAAAATCTTAATACAGAGGAGAATGTTTTTACACTGCAATTACAATTTCATAAAAGTCGTTATGAGATTAATGTTAAAAATAAATGAATATAGAAATATGAAATGATGGAATCAATTAAAGTGTATGTTTAAATATGAAACTAAAACAGCCAGTAGGTGGCGGTAAGTCACTGTCTTAAACGAGTGAGTCATATCATTAATTCAGACCGATTCATTCAAATACTGATTCATTCAGTTTGGGGGGGAAATTATAATAAAATTATCTCATACATGGGTTGTTTTTTTTTACAGCATTTTTAAATGCAGACATTTTTTTATTAATTTTGGTGGCATGTTTGCGAGATGGCGGAAGAAAATAAAATGTATAGGGGGAAATATCACCACGACCATGGGCACGACAGGTGCTGTTTGAATGGGCATGATGATGCTTCTGTCCTCCACTGCATGGGGTGAGATGCGTGGCTCACTAGCTGCGTTTACATGAGCCCATTTTGTTTAATTTAAGAATAATTCCAAATTGATGACTTGTGATTAATCAGTATCTAAGAGCAGCATCTATGAAATATGGGTTGTGTTTTAAGCATTTGAATAGTCACCTGTTATATACGAAATTATGAAACCCGAATGTAAACCGTGTATTGTGTCGCATTTCAAACTCATTGATCAATATGCTTGCGTAGGAGTCAGTGAAATGTGCGCTGGTTTCTCTCCGCATTCTACGCTGGTGTGCGAGTCTAATCGACAATAAACGCAAGCTCGTATCAGCCCTATCCACCGCGTTTACATTGTTATTAATAGTGGATGCTTTCATGCGCTTCCATGTCCAAGTGTCTGCTATCAGACCCGTTGAAGTGCAGTTTCTGTTCTTGTGTGCTATGTGTGTTAACCCTATACAGCCTACCCTACATACAGTTAGGGTGATGTACATGACTTAAAATTTGATATTGTCCACACACATCGCGTTTCGTTTGGTCACACAACAAGGTGTCACTGTGGCCTCAAAGCTTCAGCACTGCCACTCTGAGCTCGATTGCTGATGTCTGAGGTAAAACACGCCCCCCTCATTAGCATACGGACAAAGAAATGTTGAAATAAATAAATGTTGAAATAAATAAGAAATAAATAAATGTGGAAATAAATAAATGTAGAAATAAATAAATGTGAAAATAAATAAATGTAGACATAAAAACATATATACATAAATGAATGTGGAAATAAATAAAAGTGGAAATGAATAAATGTATAAATAAAAAAATAAGTAAATGTGTGAAAAAATACAATTTTACATAAATAAGGAAATAAAAGTATAAATACTCATTTATTTGTACTTTTTTACATTTCTTCGCATATTTATTTATGTATTTATTTATTTTCAATTAAGTCAGCTTTGGCATTCCATAATATATCAGTTGTGTTTGTTAGTTTTGTTTTCATGGACTTATAGTTTGTTTTCATTCATCACATGTGTTCCTTTGTTTGAGTTTTCCCGTCACTCATCTGTTTCCATGGACACTAATCCTCATCACGGCTGTTCGTCATTTAGTTCATCACCATGTTTATATTAGTTCCTCACCTTCACTCCTTGTTTGTCCGGTCTGCATTTAAGTTAGTGTGCGTGTGTAGTTGTGTCAGTCTGAACCTTCTGTAAATTACCTTATGGATTTTTATTAAACTCTGTGTTTTGAATCTTCTTCTTCTTCTTCTTCATGTATTCCTGCACCCTTGCTGACACAGTGTTGTTTACTCACACAGCAATGTTTCATTAGTGAATGAATCTGAAGCTTTAAATAATCAGGAGAGTCAATGATTGAATGACCCATTCATAAATACACTTTAACCTTCACTTTTAGACACACTCGAACATTTCCCTAAGCACTTCTGCCATTTTGAAGTACGTTCAAATTCGTCAAGTGGGTGAGGGAAGTTTATGTGGTCAGACCCTTGACCCCTCGATTTTGAGAGAGGAAGTGAATCTTCTTGATATGTACTGTACACTTCATTTGCACAGTGCAACACGATTGTAATGTCACAGCAGGTCATCCTTAATTGTGTATTTTTTGTATTTAATATTAAATAGAGAATATTAATATTAATCAAAGAACAATAGAAAAAGGCAAAATCACTCACTGCTCTTGACTGAATAACTTTTGTAGCTTTAATTGTAAGAATTAATCTGTATTACAATGAAGGCTATCAAGTGTTATTTCGCATTTGATTACTTTTTTCAATTTCTGTATTATCTCTTACCTGAATACTGCTGTTAGACCTAATTAAAAACTTGTCTTTTTTGTGAATTCTATTCGAAGTTTGAATTTAAGCTTCCTTGTGCTGTGTGTAATGTAGCCTATTGCAGCAAAATTACCACATTGTAAAAACAACTACATTGAGTGAGCAAACATTTAGGTGAGATCATTGCAATAGTAACTAATCAATGTTTATATGTGAATAAAAAGCTAAATTTAAATCTGTTCATCAAATAGCCTAAATGTATCATGTCTCTTCAGAAGACTTGGATTAAACCTTTCGATTCAAATGGATTACTGAAATAAGATACAGGTCACAGGCACTCAAAAAATGGATGAGGAGAAGAAGAAGGTTAAAAAGCCTTTATTTAAATATGGCTTATTTCATAATAAAAAAGTCACAAGCCAACATGTTTCGACCCACAAATGGTCTTCTTCAGGGCAAAGTAACATACACAATGAGAATGGCGGAAAGTTATAAATAGCGTCCCACCTGTAATCAGAAAGCATACAATTAACCTAATAAGGTCCAATACAATCAATTAATTAACCCAATAAGGTAACCCAGTCTAACATGATAGGGATAATCAACAAATTGAGCACAAGGCACTCTCCCTCAACATGGGTTATCTGGAGAGACAAAAAAAAAAAAAAAAGATGATAAACATCATGTATAAAACAAACAAAAAACATAAGTATAGGACAATTATATCGTAAGAAACACTTGAACTCAATGTCTTCGTTCAGACCTGGATAACGGATTGCATCCAGCTGATGAATCCAAAAAGCCTCACGCTGTCTTAGTTTACGAATCCTATCACCACCTATATCTAAAGGTTTCACATGCTTCAAAACCTCTATCTTTAGTAGAGAATCATTACTATTGTGCATATGTAGGAAGTGTTGGGCCATCTGATAATCAGGGCTACTGGTAAGAATGGCATATTTATGCTCCGCTAACCGATCACGTAGACGTCTTTTTGTACGACCTAGATAAAACACATTCTGATATGGACAAGACATCCGATAAATAATAAATGTAGTGTTACAATTTATAAAATCTTTTATCTTGAATGTTCTATTGGATTTAAAATCCACAAAGGTTTTCGAGGGAATAATATTGCTACAATGGGGACAATTCATGCAACGATATAAACCAATAGGTCTTTTAAGCCAGCTTTCCTTCTTCTCAGGATGAAGATAACTATGTACCAATTTATCACGAAGAGTTGGAGCCCTTCTGTAAGAAAACAGAGGTGGTTGAGGAAAAACCTGTTGGAGAATAGGGTCAGAGTTGATAATGGCCCAATTCTCCTGAATTATCCTTTTAATCTGTCTCGCCTCCCTACTATATTGTGTGACAAAGAAGGGGTGGGATCGAGCAACTGTCTTACGTCCCTTCTTAATCAAGGTGTCAGACCGGTCTAGGGATTTAGCTCTGGCAGGAGCATGAGCAACAATGCCTGGTTTGTAGGCTCTTTTAATAAAACGTTCTGACATAATGTCTGCCTGTTTTTCAAAATCAACATCATCATCACATATACGACGTAACCGCTGGAATTGGCCGAAAGGTACATTATCAATGAGATAAGGAGGATGAAAGGAATCAGCCCTAAGGATGGTGTTTCTGGAGGTTTTTTTTCTAAAAATCGTGGTTTCCTTTTGGATCAATAGAAATGGTTAAGTCTAAAAAATCAATGGTGGTCTTGGAGTATTCTAAAGATAATTTAATTTTCCTATTAATGGAATTAAGGTATTGGTGAAACTCCAAAACCTGAGTGACAGTACCCTCAAAAATAAATAGTAAACCGTCAATATAGCGGCCATACCATGTTATACAATGAAAGAAATGATTGAATTGAGGTCTGAATTGAGGACATGCAACTTCTCCCATAACCCCAAATACAGACAAGCATAATTAGGTGAGAAACAACAACCCATTGGAACACCAATCTTCTGTTTGTACAATTTGTCAATAAATACAAAGATGTTGTTATGAATAATAAACTCGGTGAGTTGTACAATAAAATGAGAAGGAGGTCTGGTGTCAACTCTATCAGAAATAAAGTGTTTCAAGGCATGTAAACCCTCCTCATGGTCAATGTTGGTATATAAGGACTCAACATCCATGCTAATTAAATATTGGGATCTTACATTACCTAAACAGGATAATCGGTTTAAAACATCCACAGTATCCTCAATGAAAGAAGGAAGAGTCTTAAAAAAAGGCTTAGTAAAAAAAATCAACAAATTTGGACGCTGGTTCAGTGAGTGTACCATTACCTGAGATAATGGGTCGTCCCGGAGGATTATCAGCGGGGGGTTTATGTACTTTAGGAAGTAAATAAAATGTAGCTAAGGACGGGTGTTCAACTGTCATATATTTCATTTCACTCTCAGTGATCCATTCAGAATTTTTGGAATGAGTTAAGATGTTATTAAAAATAACACTCAGTTCAGGCAACGGATTACTAGTAAGTATTTCATAGTGCTTGGTTTCCAATTGTCTTATCGCCTCTAGAATATACATGTCTTTAGGCAGGACCACTACAGCCCCACCCTTATCAGCAGGACGAATAATAATATCGTCAATCATATAAAGCTCCTTAAGAGCCTTGCGTTCACTAATCGTCAAATTCGATTTTTGTGCGGGTCTAGACCGAGTATCAAAAAATGTTTGCACATCAAAGTCAACTTTCTTACAAAAGGCGACAAGAGAAGGATTCGATATCATGGGAGAAAATAGGGATTTAGGTCTAAACAAAGGATAAGAGTCAATGTTGGAAGTACTTTCAGAAACAGGTATATTGTCAAGTGTGCTCTCAGGAGTAATGTCAGAATTAACCGTCATCGAGGAACAACCATAATTGAATCCAGACTTGTGATAAAACGCTTTTAAGTGTAAATTACGATAGAACCGGAATAAATCCACTCTAATACTAAATAGATCAGTGGTATGAGTAGGTGCAAAAGACATACCCTTAGACAGTACACATAGTTGCTCGTTGGAAAGAGGCATATCAGAAAGGTTAATCACCGAGGATATTTCTTCCTCGGTAACGATCTCAGTGTTGATGGACGAGGACGTTCCTCTACCTCGGCGGCCACGACGTGTTTTCTTGGAACGCGATGATTGGTCTGGAGTCTCGGCCAATCGTCCTCCAAAAAATGATCTGACTCAGATTCCAGGGAACGACCCTCATCTTCACTCGATGTGAGGTTGAAAGACACCTTGGGTTTGCGGGGGCGTAATTGTCGATCTGACTGACGATGAAATTAGCGGTGATCACGGGGAAAACGAGGTTGATTCCAACGATACACCTGTCCTCTCTGGTAGTCCTCTACGTCGCGTTGTAACTTCCGCACCTTCATCTCCTTGATGGTCGTCTCGAGTTTGAGTATTTCCTCTCGGATAGTTTGTTGAATAGGACACCTTGAACACCTGTTGTTCAAGAGGAGTGCGGAACTGGATAAGTTCCCTCTCTTTTTTGCCCTCTTGTATGAGCAGTAACATCAAGTCCATAGAGCATTTGTTTAACATGGACTCCCATTTCGATTTAAATACGGTATCCTCACTATAAGTAGAGGGAAATTTAGACAAAAGTAGCACCGAGGAATGCGTCCTTCTCTCCAATAATCAGAAAGTGATACCACATGCCATTTAAGCTTCATATCTTTCTCAAGAAGTTTACGCAGTTCATATTTCTTAGTTGAACAATCAGTGTCCAGGACATTCTCAACATGCGTGAGTAAAGAGTCTGTAACAATAATATTTCGTCCTTCATCCGTAGAAAAAGAGTATGTCTCCATGGTAAATCACTCACCAAACGCTGAAGTCTGTACCGGAGCAAGGCCTAAGTTGAGAACAGTTCCCCAACCTGTCCAAAAACAATGAACTAGAAGAGAATTCAACCAGGCGCTCAGGTGAAGTATATCCGTGATAGGTGCTCTTGGGATAGGGAAAGAGTCCAATGAAATAAGATACAGTTGCCAGGCACTCAAAAAATGGATAAGGAGGAGAAGGAGAAGGATCAAAAGCCTTTATTTAAATATGGCTTATTTCATAATAAAAAAGTCACAAGCCAACATGTTTCGACCCACAAATGGTCTTCTTCAGGGCAAAGTAACATACACAATGAGAATGGCGGAAAGTTATAAATAGCGTCCCACCTATAATCAGAAAGCATACAATTAACCTAATAAGGTCCAATACAATCAATTAATTAACCCAATAAGGTAACCCAGTCTAACATGATAGGGATAATCAACAAATTGAGCACAAGGCACTCTCCCTCAACATGGGTTATCTGGAGAGACAAAAAAAAAAAAAAGATAAACATCATGTATAAAACAAACAAAAAAACATAAGTATAGGACAATTATATCATAAGAAACACTTGAACTCAATGTCTTCGTTCAGACCTGGATAACGGAGTGCATCCAGCTGATGAATCCAAAAAGCCTCACGCTGGCTAAGTTTACGAATCCTAAAAAATAAAAAAAGCACCCCAGAAAAAGGGCACTTTCTCTCCAGGAATAAAAAGGGCATGTGCTCAAGCCCCCTTTGATGTCTATGTGTGCACGTGCCTGCAGGCAGTATGCATTGTAGTTGATATACCTTTCAAGGGGGAGGGGTTACATAGAGGTGGAGACACTCTGAAACAAACCATGTAAATGAAGCACAGGATTCAGCTCGTTACCGAGAAATTCCTCAGCCCTGATCTCATCAGCATAACAGTGTCATAGATGGTAATCCAATCAGCCTGATTGTATCACCCATGCCTTCACATTATCATAGAGCTTAATGGCAAGGAGTTACATCGAGGGGGAGACACTCTGAAACAAAGCATGTAAATGAAGTGTTCAGGTTTAGGAACCTGCTCTTAGACTGAGAGTGATACCAATCCTAATCCAATCAGCCTAACTATTCAAACTGAGCCAGGGGCTCCCAGAGCCATTAAAGACAAAGAGTCTCAATAATCTGACCGGGACTGGCAGAATCTCTTGCTCATTTATACCTCAAATGCTAAATTCAGTCTACTAGACTTTCTCAGTTTGTATACTATTGTACTGGAACCTATATTAAACATTTAAAAAATTTGTAACACTACAACGGTCAACTTCACATTCTCTTAGTAGAATGAAAATGATCTGTTATTTAAACTGTGATTAAATTATATAAATAAATAGATCAAATAATGTTCTCTTTAGTCGCTGGAGCTGTTAATCACACAGCACAAGTTTATCAGTCCTGAGTTCTGGACACTTGCCAAAGTCCTGTTATAATCAACTAATCTCTTATTTACATTGTGTTTGCACTGTTATTATGAAATCATTCGTTAGTGTGCAGAAATCGAGTTGCAATGACGAGACAACTGCATTCATGTGCTTAATGTGTTTGTGATCGGCTACAATGTTCAAATGTTGGTATACATCACTGCAACCTTTCATGCCATGATCTAAATGTAATGCCATAGATCTAAATATAATGGTATAATCAACATTTTTCACAAACAGTTAACCTTGAGAGTTGTAGTAGTAAAAACGTGCTAAAAGGTTTCGAGAGATTTCCACATGTAATACCATCACATGCCAATCACAACTGGGCGTTTTACACGGAAGTCTCACAGCAGGCTAAAAACAGGGTAGGAAAAATGCCTTTTATTTATAAATGATGACTATTTTTTTATGTAAAAATCATACTAACATTTATAAGTGCACCTCAGGAAACATTATAAAACAATGCAGTTCATGACCCCTTTAAGAACAAAACAAAAATGTTTAAAAAAAGGGAGGGAGAAAAAATTTAACCTGGTCATTTTTTTTTTTTACTCCACTGAGTAATTGAATCATTCAACTCTTGGTTATCAGCTATCAGAAAGTGACCAGGTGCACCAGAAGTATGTTATCGTTTTTAATTCCCATTACTTCATCTTGTTCTTTGTAGTCTGTTCAAACACACGGTTTCTAAACTAGGTTGCTCTGAGTTGAGACTGCATCAGGCTTCTTTTTGATGCTGGTAGGGAAGGCATTTGTTATTTGTTAGAAAGCATTCGTTAATTGTTAGTCTTAAGAAAGCATTCTTTGTCATTAGTCTCTGAGTGCAGCCTAAATGAAGCAAGTACTTTGAGATTATTTCCAGGTGTGATATTGATCTGTAAAACGTTTGAAGGTTGTGTTGTGTGTGTGTGTGTGTGTGTGTATGACTGGTGACAAAAAGGGTGGAAATAGATTTAGGCCCATTAAATGCCTCACAAGTTGAAGATGATTGAAAGAACACCAATATTCATGATCCCTAGCTGACCTTAACAAACCTCTTGATTTTTCAAGCCATGTTGTCATATCCTTGATTGCTTTCATGTAAATACAGATCCCCAAATACCCCCATGGTGAGGTCAGGATCCTTTTACCTTCAACAACCCTAATACTGCTACCTATCAAGTTTGGCATTAAAGAAAACAGGCATTAAACTAGTTTTCTCAGGCATTTCAAATATGCATAAATAAAATTAATTATAAAAATGGCATTGTAATAATTTAATTAGTGTTGCAGTCCACCTGTTATACGTTACCTTTTAAGCTCCCTAACTTTTAATGCGTTTTAAGACAAGATAGTCTGATATTTATAATATTAATTGCAATTCATTAATTAACTAATAAATATTATATTGTTTATTCTATAGCTTTGCATTCATTTGATTAATATAATACCAAGTGTAGCGTCAGTTCTGGCAGGTCACGACTCTCAGCTGATCCACATCTACCAATAGGAATGTGACGCCTATCACTGTATACATATATAAGGTCCTTCAGTATTATCAGCAGCTATTACCCTCCTCCATCCCCAGCTCCTCCTCTCGCTCAGTCAGGATTTGACATTCTGATTCCCATTGAATCAGAATAAATTCTCGAATTGTGTTGCACTTTAAAATCTTGAATAATGATATCTGCATACATTCATGTTGGTTCTGTTCTGTTTACCCTAAGGGGGTTATTGCTGCTCTCCCTGCTCTTATCCATGCTAGGCTGCATGAATGCGCAGGGAGTTCTTGCCCATAACAGAACCATACCGCCAATCCAAACTGTATGCTAATTGTCAATCATATTTGACAATAGTGGTCCTGACAGAAATGATTATTTACACAACAAACATGACGGAAATAATGCAATGTATTGCTCAGTGAAGGATTGAGAGTTGAAGTTCATTTTAATTTAATTTTGATGCTTTTATACAATTATTTTATTTAAATAATATTTATATTTTTTATATTTATATTAAATTAATATATTTCTGTAATTTTATACATCAGGATGAAATGTTTTAAAGAGATACAAACCAACTAATACCACAAAATCACAGAATAATGTCTTTGAAGAGCTGCTAGTTAAAGTGAGATATAAAAAAGTCTAATGAAAAGTGAAATTAATAATCCAAATAATGTTTGGTTTGAATTTTGATTTGACATTTTGATTTGAGTTGAAAATTATTTAAAATTTAAATTTAAGGGCACCTATTATGCAAAATTCACTTTTACATGGCGTTTGAACATAAATGTGTGTTGGCAGTTTGTGTACACAACCACCCTATAATGATACAAATCCACCCAGTGCTTTTTTTTAAATCCCCATAAATCAAAATGGGTTAGCCCTATAATAATAGCCAGCAGCCATATCACCCTGCAGCCCAAGACTGGTTGCCCACTGGAGCTAAGCAGGGCTGAGCCTGGTTAGTACCTGGATGGGAGACCTCCTCAGAAAACCAGGTTGCAGCTGGAAGAGGTGTTAAGGCCAGAAGGGGGCGCTCACCCTATGGTCTGTGTGGGTCCTAACGCCCCAGGATAGTAACGGGGACACTATACTGTCAAATAGCACCGGATGAGACGTTAACCGAGGTCCTGACTCTCTGTGGTCATTAAAAATCCCATGTCCCAAATTTGCCCCTTGGCCTCTGTCCATCATGGCCTCCTAATCATCCCCATATACTGATTGGCTTCATCACTCTGTCTCTTCTCCACCAATAAGCTGGTGTATGGTGTGCGTTCTGGCACAATATGGCTGCTGTCGCATCATCCAGGTTTATGCTGCACATTGGTGGTGTTTGAGGAGAATCCCCCTTCCATGTAAAGCGCTTTGAGTTCCCAGAAAAGCGCTATATAAATGTAACAAATTATTATTATAAGCACTGTCTCAGAACAACCCGTTCTCAGATTCGGGGCAGTGTGACATACTTTTGCACAAGCCCCTCCCACAACTGTTGATTGACACTGCAGTTTTAGCATAGACCCGCCCTGAGTGAGCCAGCTTACAGTCTCCGGAGCGATAGGCCTAACGTTACTGATCAGTGATCACTGATGAAATGAAAGGGTGAGCGCGCACTTTATGACAGCTCATCGAGTCGTTTTACAGATATAAAGTTTACCAGTTTATTAAGCACCCCCTGAAAGCTGTGTATATATTTGTTTACTGTTAGTTGTAATGAGTGCATATATTCTCTGGCTCTGTAGACATTATTGTCCGACTCCGGGTCGAAATGAACACCGCTACAGAGTTTCTGTTTTGATGATGAGATTGTCTTTCCTCTGAAGAAGGAGCTCATGAGGTTCCGCCCTCTGGGCCCTGCAACAGCAGCTCATTTGCATTTAAAGGAATACACACTAAAACAGCATGTTTTTCTCAGCCCCAAAAAGTGACAATTTAAGCATGCTGTAAAAAATGTTATAAAACACATACACACTCTGGGGACATCGGAGACTTATTTTACATCTTGTCAAAAGGAGCATAATAGGTGCCCTTTAAAGGGTTAGTTCACCCAAAAATGAAAATGAACCCATAATTTACTCACCTTCAAGCCATCCTAGGTGTCATTGGATATTTGATAACTGGTATTTATATATTATCATTTAAAATGGGGACATGAAAATTTGCTACAAAGCATGAATGACCCACCAGCAGCTAAAAGTATTCTCAAGTGTATTTATTTTTCAGAAAGGTCCACAAACTTAATTCCAGTGCTGTAAAATAAGAAATATTTCTTATAATACACTCTAATGTCCAAAACTATTTGCAATTATGTCAAATTGAAAGAAAAGGAAGCCAGAGAGTTTTGTGTTTACAAAACACAAAACAGTTAAGTTAGAGTATATTCACAACACAAGCCAAAATTGTTTGTCACCTAGAGTCTGACAGAAAGTATATGTGAGTGGGAATGACTGATTTTGCACTGTTTATGACAACGAAAGCAGCCTGAATTGGTATTGGATAAATGCATGCTTGTTTCTCACCTACATCGTCTCAGCTGTGCGAACACTCTCTATCAAAGAAGCTCTAGACTTGCCAGAAAGAGCAAAGACTGCTTGAGCTGCCCAGGTGAGTAATTTACATAAGATAAACACTGCCTTGCCCACTAGTGGACTAGTTGACAAGTAAAAATGAGTAGTTATGTAAGGCCTACCAGATCCAGGCATGTGGATGAAAGGAGCAGGTATATTTGGGAAGGTGTGGATTCACAACTTTTTCCCCAACTTAACCAAAACTCCAACACACACACTCATGCAAACAATGCACAAACTTCATGTAAAGATATTAGGCACATTGCACAGGAAGCTTACACATTGCTCCTTCCTCTCTGCCTCTTATCCTCACTGATCTGTGCTGATTGCCGTGGCCTGGGAGGAATGATAATGGAGGAAAGAGAGATATGAAAGAGGAACCACGGCAGCATAGACATCATCACATTCCTCATTACTGTATATCTGTCTTCATAAGCCTCTATTTTAGTCATAGTTTTTGTTTTTGGATAAAAATGCCCTTTAAGTTTAGTCAATATTTTGTAATATTAATTATTTACAGTCTATTTTATTCTGATTGATATTTAATTTAATTCAATGAAAATAGCATTTTTATCTGACAATATTGTGCAAAATGGCAAAAAATCGAAATAAATCTAGTCAAACTTTAAAATACCAAACTTTTAAAAACATATTTAAACATGTATAAAAAAACTTAGCAATATAAACAAAATAAATTTTTCTTTTTCCAAAAACATATCTTCTAGTGTTTTTTGCCATTTTTAAATGTTTTTTTGTCATATATTTTCAATAACAGTTTAAATTAAAATAATTAAATTATCGTTACATTGCGTTATCATCTCATCTTCATTATCGTTGATGAAATTAAAAACAAACTTTGTTACTGTACATTTTCATCATTTAATTGACAAAATTAATTGATGACCATTTACCATCAGCGATCGACATTCTCTTAGCAGAATTTCCGATCGTATTCTGACCAAAATGTCAGAGTCTTTCCATTGTTCTTATTAAGGCCTAGGTGCCATTCTCAGAACAGTTGAAATGGTGGGCTAGGCTAATCATTGTGGGAAATAGAAAGTGTGGTCTGACTCCGGAGCAAAGCCATGGCAACATTGCTGGAAAACGTGAGCATCACATAAAAAACATTCCTTTAGAGAGAATTAAACAGAGACAGTGAGTGGAGCTGTAAGAGAAAAGTCTGCCTTCAATTTTCTACATGGCCATTTTTGGCATTGCGTTCAATGTTTTCTTTCTCTTTGGGAAAAGAAACCGCAAATTGTTCTGACTCAAGAGTTGTCAAATGTCGGAGGAGCCATTTCCTGAGGCTATTGAAATTGGGCAACTATCAGACAACAAGCTACTGATGGCTTTAGAATTTACTTTGATGCTTTGTTTCAATTTGCAGCTTTATTCTTTACGATGGATGTGCCCTTCAGAAGATGCAGCTCATCTTTTTTTTTTTTTGACAGCTGTTATTGCATTTATAACTGGTCACACTTTAGATTAAGGTCAAATTCTCATTATTAATTAACTATTTACTCTGACCTTTGCCTAAATAAACTCCAAATCACTGCTTATTAATAATTAGTCAGGTAGCTGTTATGTTTATGTAGTGGGTGTTTGTGTGCTATGCAATGAACAATCAAGAGCTGATTCAATGTGCGTCTTTATTCTCTCATACTCCATTAACAACTGCCCGCGAACCAGGGCCAACAACGTCATAACAGGATGCAAACCATTTATGGCATTTCACCGTAACATTTCCCTTTCTTTACAACGTTGCCACACTTCAATAAGAAGCCCCTCCATTAATTAACAACCCGAACATGAGTGGTTACTAGACCGACTTCTGCTGTGCGTTACTAAAGCTGAACTGCATTACTGGTGCGTTAGTCTGTCTATACCACTAAGGGAAAATCACAAGTCCATTCTCTGTGGTGGACGTGACTGACGGCCGCTGCGCGTAATGATCAGGGTTTCGCGCTGGGCAGGCATATTACTCACTGACAGCTTTTGTTCTTGAACTTGCTCTGGCACATATTCCGTGCTGTCCGATGTGTCGCCCTCTCTGATTGCTGTTTCACGGTCGCTGGCTACCGAGCCCTGACTGATCCCTGCTCCTTGGTGATTAAACTGGGCGGAGCGCTCAGCCCTTCGCAAATCCACACGGTTGCGCCTGTATAATGTGCCATCCACATCCACCACATAAGACCGCAGATTAACTTTTCCCAGACACTGGCCTCTCCGCCACCGTCCCGTGCGGTCTCCAGGCAGTGGTTTCATTCTGATGTGTTCACCGACATTATTAAGCTCTGGCAGGTCTTTGGCTCTCGCGTCATAATGGAATTTTGCCATGCATCGTTTCCACCTCAGTTTCTCCGAAACTCCTTCGATCACCTTGGGGAAAAGTAAACTGTTTGTCATGGGAAGCCCCGACCTAAGTCTGCGTGACATCAGTCGTTGAAGCCGGACTGCTGTCCAATCCCTCTGTGGGCGTGTTTCGCCAGTGCAGAATTGCTAGCCATGGATCTGTTCCGTCGAGTTTTGCCCTCTTACAGAGCGATTTCACAATCTTCACGGCCGATTCTGCCTTTCCGTTAGATTTTGGGTGCTGGGGAGAGGATGTGACATGCACGAATCCCCACTGGGCCGCGAATTTTCTAAACTGTTCACAAGCGAATTGCGGCCCGTTGTCGGTAATCACTTGATCTGGCTGGCCGTAACGCGCAAACTGCACTTTGCAGCGTGTAATGACTGTGTCCGCCGTCAGATCTGGCAACTGATCAATTTCCCAGTAGTCTGAGTAGTGGTCCACTATGATCAGAAATTCTCTGCCACCATACGCATACAGGTCCATACTGACTATTTGCCAGGGGCGCACAGGGATGTCATGGGACATCATCGTTTCCTTTTGCTGGTTGTGCGCGTACTCGTTACATGCAGGACAGATAGCCACATAATCATTTATCTCTCCTCTCATGTTGGGCCAGAACAGCGTTTCCTTCGCCTGTCTGTAACCGGCTTTTCCTCCAATATGAGTGGCGTGAATGCGATTGAGCATTGCTGCTCTCAATGCCTTCGGTATAATGGCACACTGACCTCTATAAAGCACACCATTTTGAATTTTCACTTCATCTCTGAATGCCCAATACTCGCGCACCAAGAGCGACGCTTTTTCTTTGCGTTCGGGCCAGCCAGTCTTTGCCAGCTCCTGCAACGCGTCGTCAGCTTTGGTCTCGGTCGCAATTTGACGGAGACTGATGTCTGTAACGTTGAGATGTAGGACTTGGTCTATGAATGAGAGCACAGCCTCGGTGCTGTCCATGGTACTCACGTGTTGTTGTGGTCCGGGCTCGTTGGACACCTGCTTGTCGAGCACTGACCTGCTCAGCGTATCACTTATGTACATCTCTGGACCAGATTTGTACACAACATTCAGGTTGTAGCTTTGAAGCTGTAATAACATGCTTTGGAGGCGTTTGGGAGCATTAAGAAGTGGTTTCTTAAATATTGTCAAGAGGGGTTTATGGTCGGTTTCAGCAGTAATTGTCTCCCTGCCGTACAGATAGTGATGAAACCTCTGACATGCGAACACGATACTCAAGCATTCCTTCTCAATTTGGGCATAATTTTGTTCAGTTCTCGTAAGTGCTTGAGAGGCGAACGCCACAGGTTGTCCTTGCTGCTGCACACAACAGCCCAAACCGTTCTTGCTGGCGTCGCTTTGTATTGTCACTGGCTTGTTTATGTCGTAATACTTCAAAACGGGCGTGTTCGTAATCATGCATTTTATTTCTTGAACTGCCTCGTCGTGTTTAGGGAGCCAGTGCCACGCTACGTCTTTATCCAGAAGCCTGCGAAGCGGCTCGCATACCTCTGAAAGCCGTGGGAGAAACTTGGCCAGGTACGTCACAAATCCAATGAAGCGCTGAACTGCTTTTACATCCTGCGGTGTCTGCCTTGCCAGGACTGCTTTTGTCTTTTCTGGGTCAATTCGTAATCCTTCTGCTGACAATATGTGCCCATGAAAGTACACCGCTTTGAGTTTGAATTGCACCTTTTTTTCACTCAGCCGGAGTTTCACAGCTCTGCATCGCTCCATCAGAGTGCCGAGATTTCTGTCGTGATCTAACTCGGCCTCTGCGTCCGAGTCACCGCAGCCAACAACCAGTATGTCATCCGCTATGGGCTCTATGCCTCGGAGTCCCATCAACAGCTCGTGTTGCTTACGTTGATAGATTTCTGGTGCTATGGAGATGCCGAAAGGCAGTTTACACCATCTCATCCGCCCCCATGGTGTCCAGAAAGTTGTCATTAAGCTGCTTTCATTATCCAGCTTGCAGTGTAGAAAGGCATCGCGAACGTCTACCAGCGTGAACAGACGTGCTTTGGGTAATTTATACAGAACGTCTTCCAGCGTTGGCATGTGATCTTTGCAGTGCTTGATTAAGGTGTTTTGGGTCTATACATATTCTTACTTTGTCTGGCTTGGCTATGACTACCATGTTGCTGATCCATGGTGTTGGTTCCGTGACACTTGTGATGTGTCCGTCTCTCATGTATTTATCCAGCTGTTCTTTTACTCTGGCTTTCAAGGCCACTGGCACGTTCCGTGGCGCACATTGCACAGGCAACACGCTGCTGTCGAGCACAAAGCGGACCTCTCCTGGGACTGACTCGAGTCATTAAACACATCCTTGAAATTGTCAATTAACTGTTGCTTTGTGAAAGGCATGTCGGAGTAAGCAATCAGTCTGTGAAGCTCTTCTGGGATGGTAAATTTCATGAGCCCTAGCCGCTCACATGTGTCACCCGAAAGGAATGGCTCTTGATCGGCTTCGACCACTTCAAAGACTAGCTTGTGTTTGGTGCTCTTTATTGTGCATTCTGTATGAAATCGGCCTAACGACAGCATTGTGGCACCAGAATACAATTTCAGTCTTGTTGTGCTTGGCTGCAAAGGGGTTTCTGAATCCAATTTTTCTTTGGTTATACGGCTCATAACGTTACAAGTTGCTCCCGTGTCTAGCTGACAGGCCTGCTTTCTTTTATTAAGCGTCAGGTTAACAAACCATCTTGGACCGGGGCACTTTACTGTGTCAATGCATTCCTCAGCAGCGAAAAGTCGACCCTCGCTGTAGGGCCCTTGCACATCCTGATCCTCATCCATCATTACATTCACTCTGCCGGACCTGTCGGCAATCTGACGCGCCCTACACACTTTTGTGAAATGATTCAATACCCCACATGATCGACAAGTCTTTCCATATGCGGCGCACTGATCTCTGCCTTTCTTGTGACCACCCCCACAATACTTGCACTTCACATTTCTGGACGTTTGCTCATTATTCATTTCCCCATCCCTGCGTTTCAGCCATTGTGCTTGTGCACTATTCACAGCATCACTGACTGTGTTGTCAATAACTTTAACTCGTTGTTCCGTCGCTTCTGCCAGTCGGCATATTTCGACAGACTATGACAGAGTCAGCTGACGTTCACGCAACATGCGTCGCCTCGTGTTCTCATTGGCAATGCCCAGGACAAGTCTATCGCGAATCATTTCATCTTTGAGCTCCCTGTATTCACAGGTCGATGCTCGTTCCCGCAGCCTCATGAGAAAGTTGTCTATAGGCTCGTCCACCTCCTGCTTGCAACAACCGAACATATATCTTTCGTAGATCACATTTTTCGCAGGCTTGAAATAATCTCCCAATGCATCAAGTATCAATTTCGGATCCTTCCTTTGTTCCTCGCTCAACACAATATTATGACTGTAGATATGCCGACATTCATTACCCATTAATCGCCGCAGCGCTGCCGCTCTCACCTCTTTGGGCTTCTCACTAAGCCCGGTAGCTAGCTCATAGTCCTCGAATTCCGCTCTGAAATTGTCCCAGTTTTTGGATATGTCTCCTGACATCCGCATGCCCTCCGGGGCAGGAATGTTGTTTAAAGCCATGTTCAGGATCTAGTGTTCACTTCTGACACCATATTTGTGTGCTATGCAATGAACAATCAAGAGCTGATTCAATGTGCGTCTTTATTCTCTCATACTCCATTAACAACTGCCCGCGAACCAGGGCCAACAACGTCATAACAGGATGCAAACCATTTATGGTATTTCACCGTAACAGTGAGTATAAATTGGATTAGGGATGTACAATATGGTCATGCAGAATAAGGCATTAATATGTGTATTATAAGTACTAATAAACAGCCAATATTAGTAATATGCATGCTAATAAGCAACGTTTACTGAGAATTGGACCCACAAGTGTGAGATCATAACTTTTGAGTTCAGCTTCGAGTGAGATTTTTGGAGTGGGGTGGGGAGATTTCACAATTCGATTCATAAGCTTGGGATTTTGGTTTTGGTCGCTATACTCAACATCGATTCATTCTGATATATAAATGGGGTTCAGCTGTAAAAGGGACATTTTATTTTATTCTCTTCTGAACCATTAGATGGCACAAAACTTACAGCATAAAATATTAATTTGAATATACATTTATTTAAAAAAAAATTATGTATTATAATAAACAGAAAATAGGACAAACTTTGCTGAAGTGATTGTTTTGAAAAAGCATTAGTTATTATGCAAAACATATTACTTTACCTAAAGGATTAATGTATTAATAATGGGGCCTTTTGCCCCATCCTGGTAAGCGTTTTACCCCCAAAGTGGGGTAAAAGGCCCCCCTTGCCACCTCGTACATTTATACGATTTTTAGGCTAAACAAACCACTTTAATGAAATAATTTCACAAAATATTTGAATCCATTAATGTTCAATTAAAACATAGGCCTATAGGACTATAGGATTTTGTTATAGGTGATGTCTGTCATTAATGTTAATCAAAGAACAAAAGAAGAAAAACACTTGTTTGTAGCTTTAAGAAGGATAAATCATATTTAATTTAGAATTTATGCAGTGAATACATGATGTTTGATAACTTGATTAAATTTCTGTATATCCTACCTGTTAGACCTACCTACATTTCTTAAAGCACTGTTTAGAAGGTTACATGGGTCAAAAACAACGAAAACAATAACTTTTGTGCATTTTGACAGGGCAATTAAAAATCTGAACTGTTCTGACTCGGCCAATATAATTTTTTTAGCCCTGATATATTGAAGGGCACAAGTAAATGTGACATTTATTACAATGGGTTTATGTGAAGATTGTTTTAAGTTAACTTAAATTAAAAGTTATTATATTATATAAAGCCAACAATTGTTTGCTTTTAATTATGATGTACTGCTAAATCTCTATAATTAATGGCCAAAATTGAGAAGAAAAATCAATTTCATAGAGATATCAGTAGCAGTATTGGTATCGGTGAATCCTTCTTTCATAAAAAGATGCCACTAAAGGTACAATATGTAAGTTTTCTCCGCCAGATGTCTCATTTTCAAAACAACAACAAAGGTGAAGCTTGATGGAGAGTGGAACGATGGGAGATGTTGTTTTCACCATCCAGAGATGTATGGAATTCACGAATCATGTTCACGGATGAGGTAATGAATTAGATTTTGTATTACCTGTATGTTTGATCATACTATTTTATATCATCGAACCAAGACGCCGCCTTCCCTCTGGGGATCCCTCGATCTCGGGAGACTCAGACTGCTGGTTTGACGCAGCGGTCCACGCGCTGGCATGTGCGCGGAGGAAGGTTCGGACGCTGGTGGCATCGTCACAACCCCTGCGCATGTCGGAGAGCTATCCTTCACCTGAGCCCCGCAAAGAAAGCACCATTTTCCCGGTAAAGGCCTCAATCCAGCGGCCTCCCCTCTGCCCCTCGCAGAGGAGGATTCCACGTGTGCCCCAGCCGCGCCGTCTCTAGCCGCCACGATACCCGAGTGTAGGAAGCCAGTGTGTCGCGGTTCTTCGTCCTGGGGCTAACCAACTCTTCCGCATTTGTCCACGTGTGTTGCCATGGTTTCTATAAGTGGAAACCGAGGATAGCGTGGCCATGTCATTGATAGGCGACAATGACAAGGGACGAGCCTTGGAATTAAAATTCCTCTGGATTAACAAATTTTTGGGAACTTTTGGGATAATGTAAGTACACAACTGCATGAAATATATCACGCTGTGCAAGTGGTTTTTGGATATTTTATTACAAAAATCTTACATATTGTGCCTTTAAACAAATATTTAAAATATAGGCTGCTGTCTTTATGTTGTCTCTACATTAATTCGGAGATTAAATGTGAAATTATTACAATATAAAAAATATATTAAAAACTTTAATATTAGGTTTTATTAATCACAATTAATTGTGATTAATTAGAGAAAATTTGTGCATATGCAAATGTCGTTTGACAACACTAATATAGATAGATAGATAGATAGATAGATAGATAGATAGATAGATAGATAGATAGATAGATAGATAGATAGATAGATAGATAGATAGATAGATAGATAGATCTATCCTATCTCCCACGCCGGAGACCCAGTTTCGAGGCCTGCATAGAGCAGGGCGAGTCAAGGTCATACACCATGCATCATCTTTTAAATAAAGTCCAGCAATAGTATAGAAAAAGAGTTGAGAAAAGACCATTTGCAAAGACCAGTGTTATAGCTCTGAATGATGAAGTGGATCTTTTACTTTTCTGGTAGCATTATATACTTCAGTTGGACATGGGCCACTCAGCGCAGATTCACTGGCTTTTTACCAGCATCTCAATTTGCACAGGACAACTTTTACCTGTGCTTATTTTTATCTGGGCATTGGAGCATCTGCCTCGCTTGACTCCACAGACAAACACCAGAAAAGAAGTCGTGTCTATTCTCAGAACAAACATAAATCAGACCCAACAGAACCATATAAAGGCTAATCTCATGAGCATGTTTAAACTTAATGTTTTATACTTCCATTAATACTACTTTAACGATAACACTAACTATAAGCTACTCCACATAGGAGGAACAGACATGCCGACTAGTTCCTGATCTGATGCAGACTAATATAAGTGGCTGAAGCAGATTCATATCGTCTAGGTCTGGAGAGAGGTTTACTCAAAGGCAACATGAAAATAAGTGGGGCAGTCTGAAATCTGCCCCAATGACTCTAAATTAGAGTGTGCTTCAGTTCCATTTTGTCACCATAGATTTACATTGGAAAATTGTGGGGAGGACATCTTCTGCCCCGCTTAGTAGGCTATCATAATGCATTCCTACGAAGCCATACGTTAAATGAATGCTGAACACATTCATAATGTATTATTGATTCAGTATGATAGAGGTATATATTTTGGATGGATATTTTGGTGGGGCACCTGCCCTTATATGAGTGCTAGCTGAAAAACTCCCCTATATCAACGAGGACTCTACATTAATACGATAGTCAAGTTTGGGTCCTTGCTTGTGGAAATCATTAGCGTTCTGATAGATAGTGTGCATGTTTAGAGCTGCAACCGAGAGACCAGAGGAAGCTGCCCACTCAGGTGTTCACCCCTGACTGTGTCCAACACGCGGATCCTGGTCTGCAGTGTGTGTGCTATTTCACTGATGTTTCCTCATTGATTTGCGTGAGATCAGTGTTGCCATTTTTTGCCATGCAAAAACATGCATTTATATATATCTACCCCATAATGTCCTGTCACCTGAAATAAAAGATTTAGTTTTGCTATGGTTCAGCCCATGACTGAGACTGCACATTTAAATTTGAATACAAACTTTTGCTGATTAAAATAATACATTTGTGTCAGGAGTGCAGAAAGAAAGAGGTACCATACAGTACTTTGGTAACTCAAGCTCAATGCTTGAGATGGTCCATATTTGCATTTGGCTTAAGGATGTGACACTTTCTTTTTTTTCCCCCTTTTTTTATGGCAAAAAATAAAGAAACAAAATAGCTGACATATTGCCCTAGACATGATCAGGCATTAGGTGCCCCACCAACATGAACACAATTACACATGTGTTAACACCTTTTTATTAAAGTAATGAGTGTCATGTTATGGGAGTGACTTTAAAGTCAACATGATATCAAAATTGACCCTATTTACTTTCTTAATGTACTTTACTGGTCTTATTGTGACCAAACCATTACTGTATGTTATTCCAAAGAAAAAAAATGTTTGTCTTTGTAATCTTTAATCAGAGTATAATAACACACTCTTCCTTTGAAACAACTTTCCTTTTCCGCTAACGCTAATCTGACGGGATGGATGAGGAGCAACAGGTCATGGTGTAGCCAGATCTTCACTCTGACGGCAAAAGGTCTGGACTCTAATTTTATTTGATTTTATTTGCCAAGATTTGCCAAGGACCACCCAAGAGGACGTCTGACTGACATGTAAAGCAACCAGTCACAGCTTTGTTCAGCCTTAACACACACTTTGTTTAATTGAAACTTTGTTTTTCATGCTTAAAGTTCTTTATAAGACATATAATCCAGTATTTGTCAATAAAAAATGATAAAATTATATTATCCTCTAAAAAGTATATAAAGATATTATCCTATAAAATATAATTTTTAATCCTCTAAAAGGCGATTTTTCATCGCCTTTTTTATTACATCACATATTTTAGTAGTTATCATAAATTAGGTATCATTTGAAAGCTTACGAACTCAGAATTCATGAAATTGAAATTGGACGTTGCGTTACCATAAAAATGGTACTCTAAATTATTGTATCTGGCTCCTCCCCTTTTGGGTGTCATCATGTTTCACAATTTATGATAAAAACCTTTTCTAATCTTGACAAAACACATATTGTCAGAAAGGTCTGAGTCTCGAGGTTCCATATTTTGTGACAAGTGATATTTGGACAGAAATGTATTAATTTGTTATGACAAAAGAATGCATACAATTAAATTCAATGGAATGTATGTCACCCAGTGTTTTTGTTGTTGTTGTTGTTTTTTTTTTTTTTTGTATTATGCCTAAACAAAATCTCATGGGAATTTCAATGTTTGTGATATCAACTTCAAATTTGGAACACAACTTGGTTAGATATATGGCTGTGATTTTATAGTAATTTTATAGTAAAAAATATTTTGTAAAATATATATTTTATATAAAAAGAAAAAATATTGAGTACAGTATATTTGATTTACTGTAAATTTAAACTTCCATAACTTTTTCATTCTTTCATGCTTTCTCTTCAGCAATAATCTGCTGAGTGATTTCTTTAAAGCAAGACCAAACTGCTAGGTCTATATTCCAAAGCATTTTTGAATTACACAACCAATTAAGTTTGAATAGTGCATTTTAATGTCCATTCTCAAAACAGTTACAGTTAAGGGCCTAGGGGTGTGAAAATGTGAAGTCAATGACCGCTGTGCAACCAATAAATCATTAATTCAAGAATGTTGTGCAAATTTAGGAATTATTTTATCCTGATAATCACTCATTGTCACAATTATTATTTTTAATATTATTTACATTTTAAATCTGTTTTATTATGCTAATTAAAATAAGAATGTTCTGGGGGTTTTAATGCCATTTTTCTTTAATATCATGTCAGGGGACAAAAACTTGATAAACTTATCATAAATATTTTAAAAGACCTCCTAATTATTTTTTTATTTTTTTTAAATCACCCCTTTAGTAAAAAAAAATATAAAAAAAAATGACTATATACCATTTTGGATTTTATGTCAAGTTTTGCTGTCTATTAATTCATCAATCTTGAGATAAAGAAGTGTGAATAATTAAATAGAATGTTTACATGTAGTGTTCTTCAAATCTTAAAAGTATATGTTTAAAAACCTGTACTTGCAGATGTTATAACATTAATGAAATAACAGGAAGTACAGTTTCATAGCTATGTTTACTTAAGTGCTTTTATGTCAAATATATTCAATGTCAAATTACCAGTTTTATTATTCATTTTAAATCATTAAATGTAATAATCGAAATAATTAAATAAGTACACATATTGATGTGTACTTTAACAGTTTAGCGTAAAGTATATTTTAGTTTACCATAAATGCCTTTCTGTACATTTTGCAGTAAATTTTAACCATATTTAAAAGACAAAAGCATTACTTTGAAATGTCAAATAAAGATGAACTTTGGTCCTTCTTAAGTGGGTCAAACAAGCACTCTCAAGTTCAACTACTCAAATTTAAACTACAATATGGTTTCATTTAACTCTTTCAAAAGTATGCTAAAGTGTAATTATTTTTCACAAGGGTTAATTACCCAAGATAAAAATAAACAAAAAGAAAAGGGCATGTAGAGAATATTGTAAATGAAGGGCATTTTTAGCAGGCACAGATTATTCCATGTGATCCAGATCAAGATCCCTATGTGAGGTAAAAGAATATAATTCTTCAGAGAATTTCATGGACTATTAAAAAATTGTCATTATGAAAGATTTAAACTTAAGAACGCAGCAAATAGGTCATTAATTAGACAGTTCACACAACGGTGAATCGAAAGTTCTACAACGGCACCAGACCTGACCTTGCCTTTATCAAGTTTGTTTTTTGATCATTACAGTTGAATGGAGATAATGCCTTCATTAAACATTCTTCACAGTGATTACATGCCACATCCACTTTGTTGTGCTCCTTCATATCTAGGATCATCTCTACCACGGGACTCACTCTCCATTGATAGGATCCTGTTTTAGCTCCTACTTTAGCCCTCTCATGAAGGTTTCCTGTCATCTACGATAACCCATCTTCCTATCTTCCACCCTGACCTTATACAAAATGTGCTTCACTTCAAAGAGTCTGGGAGAAGTAACTTGTAGTTGTGGAGGTCCTAAATAGGTAACGAACATTTCTGAGACAGTCAGTGAAAAATCATCTTTGAAAACAAAAGCTTCTCTAATGAGGCATTAAGACCAACCCAAACACATCAGAACTCATCTTTTTCTTTTTTCTCTATTCGTTGACACAGTGCGGAACACAGTCCCCCCTGAGCTTGTGAAAACAAACATGCAATATTAGATGATTTTCTAATTACACGTCTCTCTGAATCTGTCTTTTCTATGACTGATAAAGCAAAACCAACCAACTTTTATTTATTACTAAAGCTGGTATTTTGATTTAAGTTGATTCAATCAAAATGGGGTGAAGCTGAGGGGAGTCCTTTTCATTTTCGGACAAGAAGCTTAATTTCAATTTCAATCCCTTTTCAATACATCCAACAGATCAATCATATAAATATATATATTTATATATGACTTGGAGAAGCTCCAGACTAGGATATTTCATTCCACGATTGAGCTTTATTTGCAGTACAACAGCACCATCTAGTGTTTAAGTGGCGCTTGAGCAACTTAAGGCATTCGTTTCTAAAAACTTCTAGGTTCTCATCAAATTTACGGATGATTTGGTGGTGATGGGTCTCATCTCTGACTATAATGATGCAGCCTACCTTATTGAGGTGGAGAAACTGTCATCATGGTGTCAGTCAAACTGTCTCTCTCTGAATGTCAGCTAAAAGGAGCTGGTTGTTGACTTCAGGAGGAACTACTCTGCATCGGCGGGATACCTCGGAGTGCTCTGAGGGTTTGTGGACTCAACACATTCAAGCCCAAGTAAAAAAAGCTAGTCAACGGCTGTACCGTCTGAGACTGGAAATTTTTTTATATTGGGGCATCACCAGCAGGGTGGATTATTGTAATGGACTCCTCACTGGCCTTTCCAAAAAGTCAATAAGACAGTTGCAGCTCCTACAGAACGCTGCTGCCAGGATTCTGAGCAGAACCATAAAATATGAACATATCACACCAGTCCTCAGGTCTTTACACTTTACATTTAGGATTGATTTTAAAAAGTATTATTACTGGAATATAAATCACTCAATGGCCTAGGACCTCAATACATTGCAGATATGCTCACTGAATATAACATATAGCACTCAAATCATAGGATCACATCAGCTAGAAATACCAAGGGTTCACTCTAAGCATGGAGAGTCTGCTTTTAGCTATTATGCCAGCCGCAGCTGGAACCAGCTTCCAGAGGAGATCAGATGTGCTCCTACAGTAGTCACATTCAAATCCAGACTCAAAACACTTCTGTTTAGCTGTGCATTTTATGAATGAGCACTGTGCCACTGTACGTCCGACTGTTTGCGCTGTATTTTATTTCCTTTTTATTCTAAACTGTTTCTTTTGATTATTTTAATTACTTCTACACTGTCAGAAAAAAAAGTACAAAACTGTACCTTTTAGGGTACATGTGGCTGTCACTGGGGTGGTACCCTAAAGGGTACCCTTTTGTACCTTTAATGCGAGGTTCAAAATTGTACCTTATAACTTTGTACCATTTAAGGGACAATGTTGTACCCCAAGGAACAATTGTGCATATTGCAATAAAAGCACAAAATTGTACCTTATTAAAATAATTCCCAGGGTACCCCCGATTAAAAAGAAGTTTTATATGGGGCGCAAAAAAATATCTTAAATAAACTGGCTTACAGATATGCAGATTTAAAAGTTTTTATTTATAAACTTTCTTTTACAAAAATAATTATTACATTATCTCACAGCATCAGGTGTGAGTCGAGACAATTAATTGTTAATCGCACATGAAAGCTCATCAGACATTACTCAGCAAATATAATCAAAGTTATAAAAAAGTCCTTTAAAACCATAACACCTTCAAACAAAGTAACAGGAATACAATAATTAGTATTAAATTAATAAAAAATAAAAAAACAGACAAGTTATTCTAGTTGGAGCTCAACTGTGAAAAAGAAAAAGGTACAAAAATGGACCTTCACATCCAAACCTAAAACTTTGTACCTTTATAAGTCGTTTTGGGAACACAATTGTACCTTAAGGACCTATTGTGGACCTTTAAAGGTAAAGTTATATATTTTGTACCCATTGTACCCATTTGTACCTTCACTGTACCTTTTTTTCTAAGTGTGAATGTAAACCACTTTGTGTATGAAATGTGCTATATAAATAAACTTGCCTTGCCTTGGTATAGAAAGTATATTGACTCAATGCATTTCATCATGGTACAGGAACTGCTCAGCCCAGGACCGTAAAGCCCCATAGAAAGTGATGAGCTCATCCAAGCGTATATCCAGAACCGCTTTCCCTTTTCTGCACTATATCCACACCAGGCGATGCAGAGCCAGGGCTGTCAAGATCCTCAAGGACTCCACCAACCCTGGAAACTCACTGTTCAACATGTTGCGATCAGGCAGACGCTTCCGCAGCCTGATGGCTAAAATGGAGAGGCTCAGGACATCAGACTTCTTAACATGGACATGAAAAACATTGCACTTTAAGGAATCTGATGGTAAAGAGTTACTCAGTTGCAAAGAAAAAATAACTGCACACACTCTTAAGCACATTTATTACCAACGTTTCGGCACAACAAGAATCCTTTGTCAAGGAATAATTTCTTACAAGATGGAGGACAGTATAAATAGAGACGATAGTCATGCACAGGTGAGAGTAATGACATCCAAATTTGACTTTCACTTGACTTTAACTTGAGAGCAAATGACTTGAAGCAGAAAACTTGACATTGACTTAAACTTATTATAAAGAACTGATGAAATTTGTTTTAAAAATAATTATTGTAATGTCAATTAACATGACAGCAGAACAGAACTGCCAGCACTAATCAGCGTCTGTGCAATTAACGCTGCCCAAGCTCAAGCCGCACCAAACATGGCAGACAATAGTTCAGCTCAAAAATGATCTCATTTGGTTATACGGGCTTTGAATTGGACTGTGTCAATAAAAAAAAGAACCACAAGGAAAGGTAAGTAATTTCGTTATAGGTAATTTCAAAAATATCTATAATAATGATTAATGTGTAGAATTACTGTTCAAATGTTTATGGGTTGTCAGTAAATTAAAATAATTATTCACCAGTCTACGGTTTTGTGAATAATCACACGTTTGAAATTAGCCGCCATTTGGATGTTTGTGCCTTTTCTAAATCTAAGCACTTTTCAAAAATATAAAATATGTTTAAAAAAAAAACCCAGCTAGGCCTACATTAAAACAAATTTTAGGTCCATCTATAGATTTCCAATCTGCTTGACCTATAAAGGGTTTTGGGACAATTTTAAATACAAAATCCTATTACAGAATCCCCCCTAAACATAATCATAAACATTTCTTGCCAATTCTTTTATATAAAAGGTGTTTTTTATTTTGTATATTTTTAGCACAGTCCACAGATTGCCAGATCTACATTTCACTGTATATTTATATAACTTGTATAATATAACTTGTATGTGACATAACATTTTTAATCTTTGAATCTATAAAACTGTCGTTTGTTGTGCCACAAGTGTATTTTTGGGCTCTCTCCATACTGACACTAGTCACTGAAACATAGCAGCTTATAATCTACATATGTCACACAGGTCGAGGGGAGGAATGCTCGGATGACCAACCACCCCCCCCCCCCCCTCTCTTACTGAGCCACGACCGTAGGGAGCCGACACCACAGGCACGCAACAGAGGACTACGGAGACACAGGTAAGTTTCAAAGGAGGAACAATCTTTATTGAACGATAAAACAAGGGGCATCAATTGGATAGCCTTCACTGTTCTCTAGATATCCCTCTGTCACGGGCGGGCGTGTCGCAACTGTCACGGTGTCCCCTGGGCGACAATTTAGGGGCTCCGTTCACCAGCGGTGCTGCATGCTTCTGGACTCAAACAGTAAGTAGAACAGGTAAGGATATTCACAGTACCGAGAACTCTCATCGGCACACCATAATGGAACAATGGTTTGGAAGCTTACTTTTTCCCAGCAGTGCTGCAGACTTCCGAACTTGGGCAGTAAGTATAGCAGGTAAGGATCCCTCGCAGTGCGCGGTACTCTTCGGTCCACAGGAGAGAGACAGTGAGTTAAAGATTTACTTCGCCCATGATGCTGCGTCCTTCTGGACTCAAACGGTAAGTAGAACAGGTGAGGATCTTCACAGTACAAAATACTCTCTTCAATGTACAGCAGTGAGACAATGGATTAAACAGGGTACTTTACCAGTGATGATGTATACCTCTGGACTCGGACAGTAAGTAGAACAGGTAAGGATCCTCACAGTACACAGTACTCTCTTCAGCTCGCAGTAAGGAGACAGTGAATTAAAAGGTTGCTTCCCAAATGATGCAGTGTGCTTCTGAACTCAACAGCAGGTAGCGTGGATAGGGATCTTCGCAGTACAACGTACTCTCTTCGGTACACAGCAGGAGGACAATGAATTAAAATGGTACATTACCAGTGATGCTGTAGGCTGCTGAGCTCAAACAGTAAGTAAAACAGGTAAAAATCTTCACGGTACAATGTACTCTCTTCAGTGCACAGCAAGGAGGCAGTGGATAAAAAGGGTACGTTACCAGTGGTGCTGCATGCGTCTGGACTCAACAGTAAGTGGAACAGGTAAGGATCTGCACAGTACTCTTCTTCAATTCACAGTAAGGAGACAGTGGGTTAAAAGATCGTTCTCCAGTGATGCGGTAGGCTTCTGGGCTCAAAACAGTAAATAACAATTAAGGGCCTTCACAGTACAGGGTACCCTCTTCAGTGCAGCTGTATCACACTGGACTTTCAATGGGGAACAGATATAGTAACTTTCCACAAACGTGTAGATGGGGCTAGGGCCACTTCTCAGCAAAAGGCACAGCACACTTGTGTTCACTTCAATTTCACAGCCACAAATCAATGTGTATCAATAAGGCATAAGCACTGCAATTCACTCACACGTTAAGGCTGGGCAGAGGCCCCACTCAGTTTGTTACGCTCGCTCCACGAGGGATTTCTCTCTCTATTCCTCCTCAACACACTCTGAAACACATAGCTTCTCTGACAATCAGATCCACATCTACTGCATCCTCTTCCAGCAATTGAAATACTCATAAGATGGAATCAGTTCACTTATCTCTTCTCTCTCCTTCCACAGCGCCAATCCAGACGATAGCTCAGTCCCGCAGACTTCCCACAAACGATCGCTGAGATCCAGCAAACTCAAATGGGCGAGATCCAGCAAACTCAAATGGACGATCTCCACACCCCAACGGTTTTCCTGAGGAAGCTTGTATCCAACACTGCTCCAAGTCAACCCTCTAGGCTCTTCAACACCGCGAACCCACTGAACAACGTGAACACACTGAACAACGACCAACACTCTCTGAAATGGTCCCTTTTTATCCTGGCTTGCGTAACAGGAAGCCTGTGTGAGCGCCGCTTCTCTCTCTCACACCTGCAATGCATTAGCGCTAATCAGTGCGGGCATGTTTACATCACCGGAGTGGGGCGTGCTGCACACAATACCTTCCCCTGGGAAACTTAGGACTCTCAAGGGGGTTCCGCTTGCCGAGCGATTTTGTCACCCGTGACATCCCCCCCTGCCAATCGGTTCTAGTCCCTAGAACCGGCGTTTCCTCAATCCCATTCGCCATACCTCGCAGGTGGCTGTCCTCGGGTGTCCCGCTGAGATCGTCGGGGTGGTGAGGGTGGAGCCGCTCTGGCTTCAACCCCAGGGTCCCTCGGGACCACAGCCCACCCTACCATGGGCACCTCTGGGGTGGGTGGCGCGCCTGGAGCCTCAGCCTCTAGCTGCGGATAGTTCGGACATGGACAGAGCAGATTTCGATGGAGCACCCTTATTGGTCCTGACTTCCCTTCGGGGCGTACAGAGTAAACGGTAGCATCGGGCCCTTGTCGTTGTTCCACCACATATGGCGTCGACTCCCAGCGATCGCTGAGCTTCCCCTTCCCGGGGCGCCGGTTGTCCCTTACCAGCACTCGCTCCCCAGGTAACAACGGGGCCTCTCGGGCAGTCCGGTCATATAACCACTTATTCTTGGCGGCTGCTGCACTCAGATGGTCTGAGACTCGTCGGTAGGCATTGAGCAGTTGGTGGTGGTGCCGATCCACCCAGTCAGTGGTACTATACCCTCTTTCTGCGGTCTCGGTCCCCAGGAGCAAGTCCACAGGCAAACGGAGATGGCGCCCAAACATAAGGTAGGAAGGAGCATACCCTGTGACACTGTGCACACTATTGTTATAGGCTTGTAACAGCGAGGGAAGATTCTCGGCCCATTGGCCCTGTTGTTCACTCTCTAAGGTCCCCAATAACCCCAACAAGGTCTGGTTAAATCTCTCGCACCCCCCGTTACCCTGGGGGTGGTATGAGGTCGTATGGGTTTTCCGGCACCCATAAAGGTGGCTCAGCTCTTGAATGACCCGGGACTCGAAATTTGAACCTTGGTCTGAGTGTAGGGTTTCTGGGCAGCCAAAAGGTTGTATCACTGCTCTCCAAAGAGCGCTGGCCGTGGTAACTGCCGTCTGATCAACGGTGGGGACAGCCCAAGCATATTTGGTGAATAAGTCGGTCATGACCAGAATATTTTGGAATCGGTCCGTCGGCCGACCCAGAGTCAGGAAATCTATCCCCACAATATGCAGAGGTGCTTTAGGTCGTAGGGGGACCAATGGAGCTCGGACTTCCTTCCTGCGCTTGAACAATGTACACCGTGGGCAACTCTGAACAAAATCCTCAACCTTCTTTTCCATCCTAGGCCAGTAGAAATACCTCCTCAGCAGGGACAGTGTCCTCTCTTGGCCCTGATGGCCCGTATGGGTGTGATATGCCGTCAATAGCTCCGAAACTTGGCCCTCCGGTACAGCAACCTGATGTATGACCTCCTGTGTGCAGGGATCCCGCCTTGAACGACAGATTACTCCTTCTCGGAGTTGCAGCCTCTTCCACTGCCCCAGAAGCTGTCGTACCCCCACCGTCTGGGCCCGCCTTTCCTCTGCCCTCGGCATGTTTCCCTGTCTGAGGTACAACAGGAGCTGACCCAGATCTGCAGCTCTCTGCTGCAGCTCTCTCCACCGTCCGGGGTCCCACCCCCAATTGGACGGAACAGGCTCCGGGGCCCCAGGGGCTTCCACCACTGCCACCAACAACTCGTCTTCAATACCAGGGGTACAGAGGGGCGTTGGATCGTCTCTCCGGGTGGCTGGGAGTCTAGACAGGGCATCTGCGTTCACGTGTTCTCTGCCGGGACGATATTTAAGCTGGTAATCATAATTTGCTAGCTGTGCCACCCAGCGCTGCTCTACTGCCCCCAACTTAACGGTCTGCAAGTGTACTAAGGGATTGTTGTCTGTAATCACCGTTACCTTGGCTCCCCACAAGTAGTCTTTAAACTTCTCCGTCATGGCCCACTTCATCGCCAGCAGTTCGATTTTAAAGGAGCTATAATTTGACGTGTTTCGTTCGGCGGGGTGTAAACTTCGACTTGCGTAGGCTATTACTTTCTCCACTCCTTGCTGCTCTTGGGCCAACACGGCCCCCAACCTGCATTGCTGGCATCGGTATACAAGAGGAACGGCCGGGTGAAGTCTGCATAGGCTAAGATAGGGGCCTTCAGAAGTTCCTGCTTAAGGTTCTGGAAGGCAGTCTCACAGGTGGAATCCCAGTGTACTGAGGGGGAGCCTTTACCACGGGCACGTCCAGTACCAGCTAAGAGTTGGTTCAATGGCTTCGCAAGCCCAGAGAATCCCTTTATGAAGCGCCGATAATATCCCACGAACCCCAGGAATGACCGCACCTGTCTCACTGTCCGGGGTGGCTCCCATCCTTGGACCGCCGCCACCTTCTCCGGGTCAGGGGAGATCCCTGCAGCACTAACGCAATGTCCCAAGAACTGCACCTCCTTCCGCAGCAACTGGCACTTGTCTGGCCTAAGCTTCAGCCCATATCTCTCCATGGCCCTGAACACTTCCTCCAGGTGGTGCAGATGGGTGCGGAAATCAGGGGAGAAAACGATCACATCGTCTAGGTAGACCAGCGTTGAGTCGACTAATTGTCCTCCTAGGCAGCGCTGCATCAGACGTTGAAAGGTCGCAGGAGCATTGCACAGACCGAACGGCATACGGTCCCATTCAAATAACCCAAACGGGGTGGTGAAAGCGGTCTTCTCCCTATCTTGGTCGTCCACCTGCACCTGCCAGTATCCACTCGCCAGGTCCAATGTTGAATACCACGCCGCTTGGGTGAGACTGGTGAGCGAGTCCTCAATCCGTGGCAATGGAAATGTATCTTTCTTCGTTACGCTGTTGAGTTTGCGATAGTCAACGCAAAACCTCAAAGCTCCCGTCTTCTTTTGCACCAGAACGATGGGCGCAGCCCACGGTACTGCTTTCTCGGATGATTCCTCCCTCCAGCATCCCTTTCAACAGGGTGCGGACCTCGGTATAAAGAGTGGGGGGCACCGGACGGTAGCGCTCCCGACTAGGTGTCGCCCCACCAGTGGGTATTTGATGCTTCACCACCCCTGTGCAGCCATAATCCTCTTCGTGTGTCGAAAACACATGTTGCCACTTCTTCAGCAGCTCCTGAAGCTGCACCACTTGTTCCTCTTCCAGGTTCTCACCCTTCAGGGACTCTCCCATCAAATGGGCCGGCACTCCTCTTCCAACCGAACCCAGTTCTACCTCGACGGGACGGACAGCGACTTCCACCACCGCAGGGCTCACCTGTCTGAAGCAGACATCTTGGTGCTCGTGCACTTGGACAGGACGTACTGAGGAAACTCGGGCCAGACGTTGGTGTCGACGAAGGAGCACAGGGTAAGGGTTTGTATTCCGTACTTTGACTGCGACTCGCCCACGGCGAACAACCGCCAGCCCGTGAGCCACTTCAACTGGCTGACAATCTTCATGAGGCTCTACCAGGACACAGGTACCTGACCAACGGGGTCCCGCAGGTACACGGACCCAAAGAACGGTCTCACTCTGGGCTGGGATAGACAGAGCATGCCGACAGGTGACTCGACCGATGTCTTCCCTTTCCTCCATGTGATTAGCTGTGTGCACTCTTCGGCAATCGGCCAGAATTCGGTCCCAGTCCTGTTTCGCCGGTGACGGAGGCGTCCGAGCCGGCCGGTCCCGAAACAATTCTTCCCAGCAATCCAGTATAACGTTCATCCCTAACAGTGCTCGATGAATGCCCAAGCAGTGATCTCGGACGATAACTACCCCTTTTTGTGGGACGGGGACCCCTTGGACAAGAAAGTCTACCACGATGTACCCAGTATAAGGGATGTCCAGACCATTGGCCCCCCGTAAGGTCAGCTTGGAAGCTTCGGTTGCTTGGAGCCGATGATCTGCGAACAACTCCTGGGCCAGGCTCTCTGAGAATAACGTAACTTGAGACCCTGTATCAACCAGACAGTCTATCGTAACTCCATTAGCTTGAACCTCCACGGTGGGGCAATGTCCCACCCAGTTATCTCGTGCAGCGGGAAAAGGAGGGTCACACAAAGGGGTCCCGGCCACTTGACCCACAGTGGCCGGTGGAACTAAAAACCCCCTTGAGAACCCCGACGAAGCCCACACTGGCGGCTGATATGTCCCGGATCTCCGCAATTGATACAGATGGGCCTTCCTTGATCATCCCACTGGAACCGGGGGCCCACCGGACGTAGGGGGCGGCGCACAGGGCCTCGCCCCTCCTCTGAATACGACCTCACTCTCACCACTGCTCCGTCCTCGACTCGTCCTCGACGAAGTTCACCCAGCAGGTTCCGCGATAATTCCGCCATCTGTCCCTTGACATCCTCTAGCAGCTCGGTCCTCAATTTCTGCTTCCAATCGTCCGGTTCGATCTCGGTCTATTTCCAACGCCAAGGCCTCTTGTCGCAGAGCCTCAAAGGTCATAGTGGGGTCTCGTCGAAGCTGGAGTCGTATGCCCTGGCGTACCGGCCCTTCACACAGCCCCAAGACGAATTGGTCTCGTAGCAAGGCATCCCCTTCACCCAGTCCATGATCCGGTCGCCCATTCAGCCGGCCAAACTGCTCCCGTAACTTCAAGGAGTATGCCCGAAGTGTCTGCGTAGGTCCTTGTTGATAGTTGAAGAACTGGGCACGAAGAGTGGCCACTGGGGTAGAGTCTCCATACAATCCAAACAAGAAATCAAAGATAGTTTTCGCAGTAGCCCGTGCGGCTTCCGGTGCAGCCAGTACTTCCCTTTTTGCTTCTCCTTACAATGACCCCAACACAAACTGTACTCTCTGCGCGGCACTCAATCCCTGTAGTCCAGCCAGGTACTCCGTCTGCGCCCTCCAATCCTGCAAACTTAACTCCGACCCCGGTCCTCCATAGCGCTGCACCCAAGGAGCTCCCATGAAGATCGGCATGACTTGTGGACGAGCCGCGGGTGCCTCTTCGTCCGCCATCGCGTACCTGTGGCCGCTACAACTCACGGTGTGTACCCTGCCGACTACGCCACTTGATGTCACACAGGTCGAGGGGAGGAATGCTCGGATGACCAACCACCCCCCCTCTCTTACTGAGCCACCACCGTGGGGAGCCGACACCACAGGCACGCAACAGAGGACTACGGAGACACAGGTAAGTTTCAAAGGAGGAACAATCTTTATTGAACGATAAAACAAGGGGCATCAATTGGATAGCCTTCACTGTTCTCTAGATATCCCTCTGTCACGGGCGGGCGTGTCACAACTGTCACGGTGTCCCCTGGGCGACAATTTAGGGGCTCCGTTCACCAGCGGTGCTGCATGCTTCTGGACTCAAACAGTAAGTAGAACAGGTAAGGATATTCACAGTACCGAGAACTCTCATCGGCACACCATAATGGAACAATGGTTTGGAAGCTTACTTTTTCCCAGCAGTGCTGCAGACTTCCGAACTTGGGCAGTAAGTATAGCAGGTAAGGATCCCTCGCAGTGCGCGGTACTCTTCGGTCCACAGGAGAGAGACAGTGAGTTAAAGATTTACTTCGCCCATGATGCTGCGTCCTTCTGGACTCAAACGGTAAGTAGAACAGGTGAGGATCTTCACAGTGCAAAATACTCTCTTCAATGTACAGCAGTGAGACAATGGATTAAACAGGGTACTTTACCAGTGATGATGTATACCTCTGGACTCGGACAATAAGTAGAACAGGTAAGGATCCTCACAGTACACAGTACTCTCTTCAGCTCGCAGTAAGGAGTCAGTGAATTAAAAGGTTGCTTCCCAAATGATGCAGTGTGCTCCTGGACTCAAACGGTAAGTAGAACAGGTGTGGATCTTCACAGTACAAAATTCTCTCTTCAATGTACAGCAGTGAGACAATGGATTAAACAGGGTACTTTACCAGTGATGATGTATACCTCTGGACTCGGACAGTAAGTAGAACAGGTAAGGATCCTCACAGTACACAGTACTCTCTTCAGCTCGCAGTAAGGAGACAGTGAATTAAAAGGTTGCTTCCCAAATGATGCAGTGTGCTTCTGAACTCAACAGCAGGTAGCGTGGATAGGGATCTTCGCAGTACAACGTACTCTCTTCGGTACACAGCAGGAGGACAATGAATTAAAATGGTACATTACCAGTGATGCTGTAGGCTGCTGAGCTCAAACAGTAAGTAAAACGGGTAAAAATCTTCACGGTATAATGTACTCTCTTCAGTGCACAGCAAGGAGGCAGTGGATAAAAAGGGTACGTTACCAGTGGTGCTGCATGCGTCTGGACTCAACAGTAAGTGGAACAGGTAAGGATCTGCACAGTACTCTTCTTCAATTCACAGTAAGGAGACAGTGGGTTAAAAGATCGTTCTCCAGTGATGCGGTAGGCTTCTGGGCTCAAAACAGTAAATAACAATTAAGGGCCTTCACAGTACAGGGTACCCTCTTCAGTGCAGCTGTATCACACTGGACTTTCAATGGGGAGCAGATATAGTAACTTTCCACAAACGTGTAGATGGGGCTAGGGCCACTTCTCAGCAAAAGGCACAGCACACTTGTGTTCACTTCAATTTCACAGCCACAAATCAATGTGTATCAATAATGCAAAAGCACTGCAATTCACTCACACGTTAAGGCTGGGCAGAGGCCCCACTCAGTTTGTTACGCTCGCTCCACGAGGGATTTCTCTCTCTATTCCTCCTCAACACACTCTGAAACACATAGCTCCTCTGACAATCAGATCCACATCTACTGCATCCTCTTCCAGCAATTTAAATACTCATAAGATGGAATCAGTTCACTTATCTCTTCTCTCTCCTTCCACAGCGCCAATCCAGACGATAGCTCAGTCCCGCAGACTTCCCACAAACGATCGCTGAGATCCAGCAAACTCAAATGGGCGATCTCCACACCCCAACGGTTTTCCTGAGGAAGCTTGTATCCAACACTGCTCCAAGTCAACCCTTTAGGCTTTTCAACACCGCGAACCCACTGAACAACGTGAACACACTGAACAACGACCAACACTCTCTGAATGGTCCCTTTTTATCCTGGCTTGCGTAACAGGAAGCCTGTGTGAGCGCCGCTTCTCTCTCTCTCACACCTGCAATGCATTAGCGCTAATCAGTGCGGGCATGTTTACATCACCGGAGTGGGGCGTGCTGCACACAATACCTTCCCCTGGGAAACTTAGGACTCTCAAGGGGGTTCCGCTTGCCGAGCGATTTTGTCACCCGTGACACATACACAGCTGTCTGAAATGAATAATGTATTTCTCCATTTGTGACTTACAGAACATTTTGAAAATTACATTTTTGTTCTCCATCAACTCTTTCCCCTCCATTGACGAAATTTCCTGTCATATCACAATGCTTCCCCCGCCATAACTGAATTTTACGGCTTTCCGTGTTTTCAGTATTATTTATTAAAGGTAGGGGGCGCTATGACACATCACCTGAAAAATTACATAATCTACAGATCAAAACACAGGTGAAGAAGAAGCAGAAATAAGTGATTGGCTGCATCTGAAACCACATACTCAATGAGTAGGTACTTAATTAACGAGCGCTAAAAGAGTAGGTACTTTATAGCCAAATCTCGTTGAGTATGAATGCGAACCAGACATCTGCCATGTTGACGTTATCATGTGACCTACTACGACGCATTATCACAAGCGCTGCTTAACAACTTAAAATAAATGAACGACATGTTTAATTCATCTATCTGTAAATATCTTGATATTGATGAAACTTGCTCATTTTGTGGTAGTATTGTTGAAGAAACAGCTGCCCATTTATTTTGTGAATACATTTAGGGTTGATTTAAGTTGTTAAATATTTTAAACCCTACTAATGTGACCCACAGTTTTATCCTTAGGCTATAACGATATAATTTTTTATCAAGAAACCCCCAAATCGCCTCTTGAATATGTTAATTTCTTTATTTTATACCCAAAACGTTTCTCCTTTAAGTTTCCCTCTTTTTCTTGATGAATTTACCTCTCGTTTCATCCCTCAGACTTATAACAACAAAAAAACATTTTTTTTTTAATGGATTATGAAGAACTATTTAAAGGGTAACTAAACACTAAACCAACTTTTTTTAATTAATGATCTGTAAGGCTGGGGCTTTATTAGTGCTGTTCATTGATTCAAGTAACTTTTTTGACATTTGGGTATAAAGTGTATTAATTCTACAATATATGGTGTAAAAACGTCTGAGTGCTGCCCTCTTCAGGTTGAACGGTGGCTACTGCAGTTGAATTTTCCTATTGGATGTTTGCGGTAGTTCGTGACCGTAGCGGTGAGAGCTGACGTAAGCAGGTTTCAGCTTACCACGCCCTTGGTACGAGCTACCACGTCCATGGCAGTATAAAAACCATATTGTTTCGTCAAAACCAATGTAGCGAGTCAGGAGTTGGAATTGCGAGTATTGAAAACGATCAGGATCTCGATCTCGATCCAGGAACGATCTCCGCTGGGCTCCGCCCACTTTTCCAGCATTTTTCAATTATTCCCAGTGGGTGGAGTCAGGCTCTGACCAGGGGTTTAGTTACCCTTTAAAGTCCCTGTAAAGGCAATTCAAAAAAACATTTCTAAACCCATTATAAATGTTAGAAATGTATTGCTAAAACATATTACAAAGACTGTGAACTGTGAAGTATTGAGTTGTGGAGTTAGACCGTTAAACAGTTTTTCACCATTGCTATTTTCCGTATTTTTTGGGCGGGGCTAAAACGGGGCTCGATGACGCACTGGAGCCCCTGAGCTCGTGGACACGCCCCTACTTGATGACGCACTGAGGCCACTGAGGCTGGCCCCTCCCCTAACAATAGAGCACATTCACATCAGTTCGCCGCTCAATCGCGAGTTACTGTCTGTACTATTAGTTACTACAGCCTACAGTATGCTAGCTAGCTATGCCTTCGACACGGAAATGCGTAGGCTACTACCTGGATGCGATCATGTACAAAACAGATCGGTGTCTTTATTTTAATTTCCTAAAAACGATCACATCAAGAAGAGGTGGATTAATTTTGTGAAGAGCCAACCTTGATGGAGAGCTGAGGATCACCGCCAACACCCGCCTCTGTAGTGATCATTTTACACGGGATAGTTTCATAAACTTTCGTCGGAGACAACTGGGATTCACTGATAATCCGCTGTTACTGGTAAATGGGCCGAACCGACTATCTCCCGCCTCGGCCTTCATCCTCCCGTCCCGAAAGCAGTATCACCTAATATCACCATCGGCAGCTTTCCCGCGAGTGGGCGTGGTTTCAGTGCAGCCAGCGGACACGCCCCCAGCGTTTGAGAGCAGAGAGATTTTGATAGCTTATTTTATGTACTTGCTGTTTTTTTTTATCATTCAAATTTGGCTGGGTGGCTAATAACACATTTTTCTGTTGTGTGACAAACTCAGAACACATACTTAATTTGGACTTTAAAGATATTTAGCCTTGTTATTGTTCTTTTTTCCTGTGTATAAATATCATATTATGATGTACACAAACCAATAATCTTATGATTGTTCATTGTTAGATACAACTATGGTATGTTTCCATGATCTTGTATGTAATAAGTTTATAAGTTTAAATTATATGAGCGACAGGTGCACTAACACTTCATAACATCAGTAACTCGACAGCACAACCTAGAACAGTTTTCCTCTGCGTATGTAATGTCTGCACAAAGGAGACGGACAGCTGCTCGAAGATCTCACCTTTGGAGAAAACTGTTGATTTTATACTCGAAAAATGTAAGTATCACTCCTTAAAAATTAATATTACCTCAGAATGAATTGCATTGTTAGCACACCCCAAAACTTAAAGTCCCGGTAAAGTCAAAATTAAGTATGTGCTCTGAGTTTGTCACACCACAGAAAAATGTGTTATTAGCCACCCAGCCAAATTTGAATGATAAAAAAAAGCCGACAAGTACATCAAATAGGCTATCAAAATCTTGAAAAAGTGAGCATTATTCTCTGCTCTCAAACGCTGGGGGCGTGTCCGCTGGCTGCGCTGAAACCACACCCACTCGCGGGAAAGCTGCCGAGTGCCGACGGTGATATTAGGTACTGCTTTCGGGACGGGGAGATGAAGGCCGAGGCGGGAGATAGTCGGTTCGGCTTCATTCACCAGTAACAGCGGATTATCAGTGACTCCCAGTTGTCTCAGACGACAGTTTATAAAACTATCCTGTGTAAAATAATCACTACAAATGTGGGTGTTGGCGGTGATCCTCAGCTCTCCATCAAGGTTGGCTCTTCACAAAATTAATCCACCTCTTTTTGATGTGATCGTTTTTAGGAAATTTAAATAAAGACATCGATCTGTTTTGTACATGATCGCATCCAGGTAGTAGCCTACGCATTTCCGTGTCGAAGGCATAGCTAGCTAGCAAACTGTAGGCTGTAGTAACTAATAGTACTTACAGTAACTCGCGATTGAGCGGCAAACTGATGTGAATGTGCTCTATAGTTAGGGGAGGGGCCAGCCTCAGTGGCCTCAGTGCGTCATCAAGTAGGGGCGTGTCCACGAGCTCAGGGGCTCCAGTGCGTCATCGAGCCCCGTTTTAGCCCCGCCCAAAAAAAATCCGGAAAATAGCAATGGTGAAAAACTGTTTAACGGTCTTACTCCACAATTCAGTAATTCACAGTTCACAGTCTTTGTAATATGTTTTAGCAATACATTTCTAACATTTATAATCGGTTTAGAATTTTTTTTTAGAATTGCCTTTACAGGGACTTTAAACAAAATATTAATATTAAATGCTGACTAATACTTAATTATATTACTTTTTTATATATACTAAAAAATGATATAATTTAAAGGCACACTGTGGAACTTTTTGGCCACTAGTGGCGCTCGACCTGTAATTTTCCCCTAGAGGCCACAAGCGCCGCAGCACTGTCGCAAAAGTCAACAAACAGTCAACCGGTCAGCCTCCCGTGTCTTTAGATTATGTGTGTGCAGACAGTAGTTGACTTGTTGGTTGAAGAAAGATAATCGATTCACTTTTGAACAAAATAATGATATAAATATAAGATTAATAATATAAATTACACAAAGAAAATAAATTTAACAAAACTACACAGAAAACATGTCTGATCAGGTAAGTCGCATAGACAAGGGTTGCCCAATCCTGCTCCTGCCGATCGTCTGTCCTGCACAGTTCATCTCCAACCCTAATCAAACACACCTGAAGCAAACAATTAACGTCTTCAGGATCTCTTTAAAATTAAAGTCAGGTGTGTTTGATCAGGGTTGGAGATGAAATCGTGTAGTTGGGAAATCGTGTAACAAAACTGATATAACTCACAACATACTGTCGTTATTTGAAGGCTTCAGTTTGTTTGTCCTTTTAAACACATACAAATATGAGCTGAAGGCAAAAAAATAACGGCAGTATGCTGTGACTAATGGCTCGTTTCCACTGAGCGGTACGGTACGGTACAGTTCGGTAGGGTATGCAATTATTTGCGTTTCCACTGTAAAAAGTTGTGAATGGTACCAAAAAGCCGAACCGTACCGTACCACTTTTTGGGTACCCTTCCGTTGGGGTACCTAGCACAGTGTTACGGTACTAAAAGGTGGAGCTAGACTCACTGCAGAACGTTGATTGGTTGACAGAGTATCGTCACTTGCGCATGCTACAAGGGCATAGAAGCGCCATTTTTTAATATACAGTTGAAATATAATACTATTGTTATTGTGTCACGAAATGTAGTTTTCAGAGTTTTTCAGTCAAAAATGTAGTTTTTTAAAGCTCAAATCTGTGGTTTATTTATAGATTTATGATAATTTGACTGAGATCCATTCCAAGCAATCACCGGGTGCTCGGTGCTCAAGTACCCCGCCTGGAACAGCCTTTCCTCGGCTAGTCGTTCTGATGTTTGCCGCTGACTCTGACGTCTCTGTAGTGGTTAAACGAGATATAATTCGTCTTGTATAGACCTAACGGGCGATCTTTGGTCTCGTGAATCTATAATTCGTTCCCTGGCCAATAGTTTTGGTAGAAGGCTAAGTGAAGTTTCATATATTTGAGCGCTGAATTTGTATATTTGACTGAATTTTTTGCTTTATGTTATTAAAGCTTTACTGTATAGCATTTTGTACCTTTTACTTATACTTTTATAATGGCTATTATTGATAAAACTGAAATTTAACAAAAAGAGATAGGGTTGAGTTTTGTCATTTTTTTTTATTTTATTACAAGACCATCTGTAATGTTGTTTATTGCAACATTTGTACCAATGCACATGTTGCCTGGAACAGGCTATGTTTAATATTTTTAAATTTAAACGAAAAGTGGCAGGGTTGTGTTTTATATTTAGTTTTGTTATAAATATAGGCTACATACATGCAGTGAATAATCAATAGGATATGCGTTGCCTGAACCACATTTGTGTGCTTATAATGTTTAAAATGTATTTAAATCAAATCGAAAAGAAGCAGAGTGATATTTTATAACAAATTTCGTTTTATTGTTGCCTAAAATGTACATACAGAGATAACCGAAGTAGCAGAGCAAGCTGAGTGGCGCTTTCAAAAACGCGCTGTTCCATTAGCAGAATTACTGGACTCGCGTCCTCGGGAGTCACTCTCCTGAGTCGGACTTTGTGTAGGCTACTTGGTATTGAGAAACGCCTAATGCCGGCGCTTGTTTCATGTGACAAACATGCTAAGAAGCAAGAACAAGATCTGCAGTATGTCATCCATAGTTGTTTACTATGTTGCTTTCTTATAGATGTGTTGTATTTTATTTTTTTGTATTGTTTTGTATTTCACTTTTTTATTCTTCGTCCTGTACTTTTTGTCTCTGTCCAGCGCCTTGATCAACTCTGTTGTAAAGCGCTTTATAAATAAAAATTGAATTGAATTGAATTGAATTCTTCTTCGCGCGAAAATGACATTGATCGCTTCTTTCCGGCAAACACCACGCCTATCAAGTAAGGGTACTGTTGGCGGTGGAAACGCTAGCCGGATCATGGTTTACCGACCCGAACCGTACTGTACTGTACCGTACCATACCGTATTATAGCATCCTACTTGCTACCAGATTGATAATTCGCTACTCTACTAGCATTCCTTGATACATGAAGTGAAATGGAGGACAAGATAGATTCCGTAACATGGCCAGACAGACAACAAATTCGAAAAAATAGAGATATTGTGCAAGCAATATATTTAACTTACTAAGTTAGTCCAAAAGCATGACGGCCAGGTCAGCATCGGTCTGGCACCCCTTCTCCTCCTTTAGCCAGCGAGCGAACGCTGGACCAATGTTGATCCTCGTCCTGGCTTTTAGTTTATCACTCTCCCTTTTTCTTTTTTTTTGTCATCTTACAAAATCTTTGGCTTCTTCCGAGTAGCTGTTGTTTCAGCCATGACGACAACATACAGACAGCAATCAAATGCGAGTTGAGCTCTCACGTTAGAATTTGGGGAAGTGACGTATGCCGTAAAGCGGTTGAATTTTTTAGTTCTTTTTGTGCTCGGGTTCCTACCCGCAACCCGAAGTTACATAGTGCTAGTAAAAGCGATACAGACACCTTCAGGCTACGGCAGACGTGTCATTCAATCTATTGTAAGTCGATGTACCATCTCAATGGGTTTTTGGTAATATATTATAAAGGTTGAAAAGTTCCACAGTGTGCCTTTAATAAAACAAGCTAAATGTAATTTGTTTTGTCATATGACATAGTTATGCATGAATACACACAAGATAAATGCAGTGAGACATCTCAATTGTCAGTCAAGCAATGAATTAATGCATATATTAATTAAATAATTATATTTTATATACTGACAACAATAAGAAACATAAATAAATGAGTAAAAGAACAAATAAAAGTAACCATCACAATAAACAAATGCATATACAAGTCAACAACACGTGGAACAAAGCTTTATTCAAACTACAAGCATGTATTACAGGCGCTGAACCCCACATCCTTCTGCCATCTCAACACAGCGGTTCCCATTCTGCGGCTTTATTCTGATGAATTCACCAGATGTGAGCCATGCCTTCGTGCCGGAGCTTGTTGCTGTCCTGCGCTTCACAATCTGAGGCAATAAGGGCAGATGGAAAGATGGAGCGTCTCATCCATGGCACCACTTCCAGGATTCAGCTCTGTGCTCTTCATCCTCAGTGCTTACACCAGTCTGCAGACTTCAGATCCTACAAAAATGCACAAACATTATACAAAAGCAGTCATTTTAAGAGCACAATGTCATTTGATTTATGTATTAAAAATAACAAAAATGACCTTTATATTTGAGTAAAATCCCTAAAACCTTTTTTCCCAACAAATGCTGCCATCATCTTTCCTTGCAGCTCCTGCTCCACCACAAAAGCTCTGCAGCAAATGCACAGACATCAATAATCAGAAAAGTGCTGTAATTTCTCCGTTTGAAATTACAATAATTCAAATAAACTACAACTTAAGATTTAAAGGCACACTATGCAAGAATTGTACCTTAATATAACAGCTTCAAAGTCATTTCGGTGGTAAACAAACTCATAGTAGTTCAAAATCACAGTAATTATTAGTAATCATCCTGGTAGGAAAGCTTGGGGAGGACGCCACTGGAAAAACCAGCAATGCAAGTTTGAGAGGATCGCCCCCGACAAATCTCGCGAGAATCACGACATGCTTTACAGCAACGACGTCACACACATCAACAACAACAACATATGAAGCACGAAGACACTTGCGCGCATTTCAGACGTGATACTCGACGATGGAAAAAGCAAAGAAAACGCGGTCGGAAGAGACTAGGAAAAGGAAAAGAGAATGAGCCTCTCTGCTCAACCCGTAAATACATGCATCAATCCGCAAGTTTTGTTTTAGTTCTTTAATGGTCTAGTGGTAAATCTTTTGCTAAGCGTGTCAGAGGTTAAAACTGAATATGTTTATCAGTGGTTACAGTCTATATCAAGCAGGGACACGATTTTGTGCATTTTATTTTGTGATTTCACCGGAATGAATAGAGAGTCTCCGCAACGGCGATAGATTGAAGAGCGCGTCCGAGTGAAGACTGCACGCCACAGAGAACACTGTATCCATGACACTGATAGCAGCAGACACGAGCACTCAGCTTAAGTTCAAAAACACATTTTAGCGCTAGATCTCTTATTTTATGCAAAAAATGCACACTATGCAAGATTTGTCCCTTAATATAACAGCTTCAAAGGGGTATCAGGCCATGAGTGCAGAGACCAGTCTATGGCAGAGACGCTCTGCGTGAGTGGTATTTACGGCAGTAACGTTAAATACAAGTACCCCACAGCGACTCTAGGGGTCGCTGTTTGACAAAAACGGAATTCCTGCATAGTGTGCCTTTAATAGATTTTGTTATCCATTTCTGTAGTATACTCACTCAAAGCCTTTGATGACAGCATTCAGCATCATGAGCCTCTCTCCACCAGATAAACACACGCGTGTTCGTCTGTCCCTGTAACATACAGACAAGATTCACATTACCTCTGTGATTTATGAGCTCAACACTACATTTACATGCTGAGGTTGTAGCTGATGTGTGTTATGGAATTTTTCTTTTATTGCTAAGATTTCAGTGATTCCTAATGATGGCCTCATCTGTTCTCACAAATGTAGTGAGAGGGGGCCTTTGATTGATAATGTACTGTGGTTGGGAGTCAGTGGAGGTAAGGAAAAGCAGGTGGTCAAGGGGTCATCTTGAGTGCATTTGTACGTTATAGCCTAAAGGGTTAAGGGGGCATTTACCTCTCAGGGCCAGGGAGAAATAGGAAAAAACAAAGTATATCTCTCCTGTGAGGGGAGGACAGAAATAAGGCCTTGGAGGACACAAGATATAAAAAAGACAGACACTGCTTCTCCTTATCTCTCCTCACTGACTCACGAATGTGTATGAGTGACGAAGATCTCTCTTGCAAGAGAATAAATACTTTTTAAACTATTAAATTGGACTCAGAGTGTCTCTTACTCAGTGATGATGTTTGTTGGGAAGCAAAAAAGCCACAACAGTTTTGGTGTCAGAGTGGGGTTCCTTGGTAAGTGCCTTCTGGGCCTGAGAGCGGACGGTGTTTGGCCACCTGGACTGAGCAGTTCCAGCTCTACCTCGTAAGCTTGAGAGAGAGGGGCCGACCGCTATCGGGTCCGGGAGGGGCTCCACTGGAATCAAAAGAAAGCGAACCCGTGGCAAACATATCGCTGGTAAGAGACGTCTAAAATATTTTCTTTTGGGGAAAAGTATTTTGTTTCGGGTAAGAAATGTGAGTGAACCATATTGGCTGAGGGCTGTTTCTGTGGTACGTAATCTGAGATTAATTGAGATCTATATATAGATCAAGAGGTTTCAAACAGATACGAGAGAAAATTATCTGAGATTAATTGAGGTCTGTAACAGATCAAGAGTTCCCTTTCAAGGGAACTTCGAGCTGCGTTTGAGACGCGGTGGGAACGCTCTGCGTGATTGCGTCATGAAGCACGTGTAAAATCAGTCCAATGGAAGCCCGATACGTCATGGGTGACGTCATAGACTAGGAAACTATAAAGCACCCTTGAAAACAGACCGCGACAGCTTCTGTAGTCTTCAGCAAGCGCTCTCTGTGATTCTGTCCTTGTCTATTTATTGTTGTTTGTCAAGCCCAATATATATATCACTATCTATCATTATGGCAAAGCAATATTATAGACGTTGTGTTGTTCCCTGCCCTCGTTACATCACTGGTGGGGACACACATCAGCTTTTTGTTGCTGTTTGGGAGTGGAGCATGCAACAGTCATTTCTCGAGGGATCTGACTGTGCATTGCGAGACGCTGTCCGTGAGGACGCTCCGCTCGGTTCGCGTTCCCCGAGCGGGTCTCTCTGTTGCCGAGGCTCGGAGACGGCTCGTATTTCGGGGTTCGAAAACGGATCTGACAGCGGGGGTTGGGACGGGCTCCGCCCTTTCTCAGCTTTCACATGCCAGATCTAGTGTGCTGCGATTTCCAGTTCCGAGGAATTGGTATCGTTAGTGTTTTGTTTTAAAAGAAGGAGAACAAAACAAATACAAATCTTTATAAAAAGGCAGATGTTTGAGTTTTCAATGAATACATTTTCCAGCTCATAACTCTGTTGAATAAAGAGGAGCTTTTTTAAAGAAAAAAGGAGGTTTTATCTAGTGCTGTTGCCAGTTAAATATTTACTGGCCAGCTGAACATTATGAGATTGAAAATAAAGAAGAGTTTGTTAAAGATGAACTGTATCTTAAACAGGGAAAACTCTGTATCTCAGCCTCCTCGTCGGGGACTGTGGTTTTTCCCTATCTCCACACTGAGGTGTCGAGATCGTGGAATAAACCGGTTTGTATTTTATGTGTTTAATCCCCAGATGTCTGACTATAGTAATGTTTGGGTATTAAGTATCATAGTATGACATTGCCTCGGGTTAAAGAGACGCTTGCGAGCTTTCTCTCTCCCGAGTCGGCGTCATCGTTATTAACCCTGACGTTACCCACCAGCCATCTTAAATAATGAATACATTTTTTATTAGGCAGCGCTGGTGGGTAAAGTATGTAAGGACATGGATGAATGTGAGGGGCGACTCTCTGAGGAGGGTCGCAGCGCTGCCAGTTCGGTTGTTTCCTGCTGGTGGCCACAGAGTGATATATGTATGTATATATATATATATATATAAGTTTTTCTGATATAAAGATAAAGGAAAATAAAGATATAATTATGTCTGTTCTTCTGGACGCTCCGCTTTCAAGAAAACTGAGATATAAACCATTCAGCGGCGTTCCAGAGGTTTCTTCCTCACCAATCTAATGTTCCTGAGACGGCCTATTAAGCTCCTCTCAGCACAAAGTGCAAAACAGAGCGTCGCCATTCGGGCTCCTCCGCAATTGAGGGGTACCTGGGTGGTGGTCGCAGTCTAGCCAGTTAGAGACATGCAAGATCTGAGGACTGTTTTATCTCTAAAATAGCTTTGACAAAGAAGAAGCCCTGACGCCGAGACGATCAGGCTTCTAAGGGTGGTCCCCTCTGGGGTAGGGACGGTTGAGAAATCGTTTCTCCTCAGCGCCCTTTGGGGTGCGACTCTCTGAGGAGGGTCGCAGTACTGCCAGTTCGGTTTCCCTGCCGGTTCGCCGTTTCAGGGCACCAAGGTGTCAGTGTCCCCAAACGAGCCTTCAAATAAGAAAAAAGAAGAGCAGTCAGTTCGGTTTCCCTGCCGGTTCGCCGTTTCAGGGCGCCGAAGTGCCTGCTTTTTTCAACGATCCTCCGAGGAGGGTCGTAGGAACTAAGCTAGTTAGAGGTAGGCAATATCTGAGGACTGTCATCATCTCTAATAAAGCTTAGACAAGAAGTCCTGTCGCAAGAAAACGAGGCTATCAGGCTTCTGAGGGCTCCTCCGGGGCAGGGACGGTTTTGAGAAATCGTTTCTCCTCGGCGACCTCTGGGGTGCGACTCTCTGAGGAGGGTCGCAGCGCTGCCAGTTCGGTTGTTCCCTGCCGGTTCGCCGTTCAGGGCACCGAGGTGTCAGCGTCCCCATACGATCCTCCGAGGAGGATCGTAGAGCGGTCAGTTCGGTTGTTCCCTGCCGGTTCGCCGCTTCAGGGCACCGTAGTGACTGTTCAACCAAGGAACGGTTTTGAGAAATCGTTTTTCCTCTGGGGTGCAACTCTCTGAGGAGGGTTGCAGCGCTGCCAGTTCGGTTGTTCCCTGCCGGTTCGCCGTTCAGGGCACCGAGGTGTCAGCATCCCCATACGATCCTCCGAGGAGGGTCGTAGAATGGTCAGTTCGGTTGTTCCCTGCCGGTTCGCCGCTTCAGGGCGCTGTAGTGACTGTTCAAATAAATCCAGAGGCCAGTCTTGAGAGACTGGTTCCCCTAGTAAATTTCTGGCAGCGTGGAAACTACTGCCACATATTTCTCAGTGGGTCCTGCACACTATAGAAAAGGGTTTCAGAATTCAGTTCGGTTCTCGTTCGCCCAGATTTCTAGGGGTCCTCCTTTCATTGGTGGACCCCGAGCAGGCTTTGGTTATGGAGCAGGAAGTACTGTCACTTCTGCAAAAGGAGCTGTAGAAGGGGTTCCTCCTCCCAGCAGACAGCCATTACTTCATTGTTTCCGAAAGAGGATGAGGTGTTTCCCGAGGTTTGCTTTCGGGGGCGAAGCATACCATTATTGGGTTCTTCCATTCGGCCTAGGTTTATTACCCCACACCTTTACAGTATGCGTGGATGCAGCTCTGGCTCTTCTGAGACTCCAGGGCATTCGCGTATTATACTACATCAATGATTGGTTGTTCCTAGCTCAATCTGAGTTTATGGCAGTTCGGCATCGAGATGTCGTTCTGTCTCATTAAGGATGTTGGGGTTGCCTCTCAACGCCAAGAAGAGTGTGCTCTGAGGACCACTTTTCTAGGTGTAGCAATTCTACAGCCGTAATGGGGTATATCTAGGCCAGTCACTCACTGTGAAACGGTTTCAGACGGGTGGGTCTCATGGCAGTTGCGTCCAACGTTTTACTTTTGGCCTTCTGTTCATGAGACCCCTGCAGTGGTGGCTCAGGACCAAGGGGTTTTCTCCGAGGGGAAATACGTTTTCGCATGATCAAGGTCACGCGGCTATGCCTTCGTGCTTCGGTCATGTGGAAGAACCTTGGTTCCTCGCCCAGGCCCAGTGTTGGGGGCTTCTTGTCGACGCATATTGCTATCGACGGATGCTTCCCTCACAAGTGGGGGCGATCATGAGTGGTTGCTCGGCGAATGGCGGACAACACACTGATGGTCTCGTATATCAGAGCAGATATCCTGTTGAGGCAGGGGCTGAGGCCCAGGGGATTGGAGACTTCACCCCGAGGTGGTGGAGCTTCTTAGGGAGAACTTTGGTCTAACTAAAGTCAAGTCGACCTTTCACATCGTTTGTACAACGCATTGCTCTATATGGTTCCCCCTCACGCAGCCAGCTCTTCTCGGACTGGATGCGATGGTGCAGGTGTGGCCGAGGCTGCACCTGTACGCATTTCCCCCGATATCTATGCTCCCGGAGGTTCTGGAGAGGGTTCGCCGGGAAGGGGCTCATCTGCTACTAGTAGCCCCATACTGGCCGACTCGAGTTTGGTTCTCGGACTTTGTCTCTTCTGGACGGCTCTCCCATGGAGATTCCGTTCAGGAGGGACCTGCTGTCCCAGGCAGGGGGCACGATATTTCACCCTCGACCGGAGTTGTGGAAACTGTGGGCCTGGCCTCTGAGGGGGCCAGGCTCATAGAATCCAGTCTCTCGACTGAGGTCCTTGAGACATTCTCCATTCCAGAGCTCCTTCCACGAGAAGACTGTATGCACTAAAATGGAAATTATTCTCCACCTGGTGTGGTGAGTGTCAGTTAGATCCTGTTAACTGCCCTGTTGGTTCAGTTCTCGATTTTCTGCAAGACCGTTTCTCTGCTGGATTATCTCCTTCCACCTTAAAAGTTTATGTGGCGGCTATATCGGCCTATCATACCCCTCTGGGGGGTACTTCTATTGGGAGAGATCCTCTGATTACTCGTTTTCTCCGTGGTACATTGAGGTTGAGACCTGCACTGCACTCCAGAGCACCGGCTTGGGATTTAGCCATTGTACTTGAGGGTCTGGCTCTGGCTCCGTTCGAGCCCATTGAAGAGGTTTCAGAAAAATTCCTCACTTTGAAAGCGTTATTTCTCCTTGCTATTTCCTCTATCAAGAGAATTGGAGATTTGCACGCCCTGTCGGTTGCTCCGTCATGTTTGGAATTTGCACCTGGTATGGTGAAAGCATTTCTATACCCTAGACCGGGTTATATTCCTAAGGTCCCATTCAATGTTGGGGGCCCAATAGTGCTGCAGGCCTTTTATCCTCCACCTTTTAATACCCCAGATCAGGAACAATTGAACCTGTTATGTCCAGTTCGGGCATTGGATGCCTACGTTCACAGAGCTGCCCTGTGGCGTAAGTCAGAGCAATTATTTGTATGTTTTGGGTCACTCAGAAGAGGATGCCCTGCATCTAAACAGGTTATGAGCAAGTGGATAGTCGAGGCTATTTCACTAGCTTATGAAGCGGCCGGTCAGCCTTCACCTATGGCTGTACGGGCCCATTCTACAAGAAGTATGGCGGCCTCTACGGCCTTAATTTCGGGTGTTTCCCTTCTTGACATTTGTAATGCGGCAGGTTGGTCCTCTCCACATACATTTGTCAGGTTTTATGACCTTGACCTCTCCACTCCTGGGGCGAGGTTGCTTGCTTCTTAGTGTGCGCAAGGACTTCACACAGAACGGGCATTTGTCACTATGGCGTAGTGGGTATGGGGTTCCCACCGCGTCTCAAACGCAGCTCGAAGTTCCCTTGAAAGGGAACGTCTCAGGTTACGTATGTAACCCTGGTTCCCTGAGAGGGAACGAGACGCTGCGTTTGCCTGCCATACTTCCTGCATGCCCTGATCGACTTGCTTCAGACTTTTTCAGAAGCTGTCGCGGTCTGTTTTCAAGGGTGCTTTATAGTTTCCTGGTCTATGACGTCACCCATGACGTATCGGGCTTCCATTGGACTGATTTTACACGTGCTTCATGACGCAATCACGCAGAGCGTTCCCACCGCGTCTACATACGTAACCTGAGACGATTTCAAACAGATAGGTAACCTGAAAATCAGTTGTTCCACCACGGAGCAAATTGTTTTTAGGTGCTGAGGCTAATTAGGGGGAGCCAGAAAAGATTTTTTTTGGTAAACCTTAATTAGGAGGGCACTAATAGTGCAACCCGACCGATTTGGGTTAAAAGAAAAATCGGGTCTGTTGGGGACGCCTAACAGATCAGGAAAACGCGCGTTGAAGAGAAATCCACAGAGAACAGAGAAGCAGCCAATATGGGGAAGTCTCAAGGTAAGCATGCAAAATTTGATACACCGGTTTTCTATCAAATGAGAAAATTATGAGGGAAAATTTATGTTTTAGATATTGAAAAACTGAGAAAATACCATGATTTCCCCAGGGAGGGAACACTGAGCACAACTAGACTAAGAGTGTGTGAGAATCAGTTGAACAGGGCAGTGAGAGACAAAAGGTTGTTGTGGCTGTGTTCAACATATGTGTAAAAAATGTGAACAGATAATGGACTGTTGGCTTGAAGATAAAATGTCGAACTGCCAGGAGAAATAATGTTTTTACTTCTTCATCCATTAAATGGATGCATGACATTAGATGTCTATAGAACCTAAATTTATATGATAAGGATTGAAGTAGCAAGCAGCAATAAGGCTGTCTGTGTGAAATAGAGGGAACTGTAAGTGAGAGACTTGATGGAAGAGGGAAGTGAAAAACAAAAGGTTGAGACACGTGTGTGTGAGGATTGTGCAAACAATCATGTACTGGTTAGATAATGAAGGAACTGGCATGTAGGGAAAATAAAGGAGAGGATACAGAAGGAACTGGCATGTAGGGAAAGATTGAGAAGAAATATAGTATAAAATTATATGTGATGAAAATAAAATGTCTGACAGAATTTATGGAAGTCAAATTAACTGTTTAAATGGTATGAAAAGTCAGTTTTAGAATAAAATAAGGCATTGTATGATTGACAGGGATTAACATGATATGAAGAATGTTTTAAGCAGAATGGGGAACAATTCTATATTTTGATAAAATAATGATTGAAATGATGATATATCTGCTTTATTTTATTAATGTTAAGAAAATATGGGTATTGAAGCAAGTAGCTATAATGGTTGTCTGTGTAATTTACGGACTGAGTAATATAATCTGCTTTGGAGAAACAGTAGAGATAAGACTGAGACAATAATGATAATATTAAGTTGAATCTGCAGACTAACCATGTGATGGAAGAAAAAGGCTTCAAACCAGTTGTAATGAAAATAATGATGTGCAAATTGTTACACTTTATGAAGAGTACTTTCTGGAATTAGTGTTGTTGATGACAATACCAAATTAGTAAAATGATGAAGATTATGATTTGGCTATTGTGATTAAATCCGCCAATGGTGGACTGTAAAAGAATACAGAGAACTGCTTATCAGTGGCTCTGTTTACATTCCTGAAGGTGTTTGAAAATGTGATTGAATGGGACACACACTGCTTCAAGGGTGTGCAGTAAGTTGGAGCCGTTTGCAAGCTCACAGTGATCAAACTATAGTCAAGGTGTCTGATGCTGTAATTGAGGCTGACACATGAACCCACCAGATGACAGAGAGTGTTTTTTAATGGTGGTCATCAGGACCATTTAATACGTAACTGTAAATGCCCACCGAGAAGGTGTTTAAATGACGTGGTGTTTAAAAGATCAGTGTTTAAATGACGACAGTAACATTTTTCGTCTGAGAAATAAGAGATAAAAACAAGGTCAAAAGATTGAAGTCTTAAAGTGAATCCTATAAGAAAGAAAAGATCTATAATAGTAATTTTTAAAAGTAAATTGATGAATACAGGTTGATGTAAAATTAATGACTCCAACAAATGTGAGTTGCAAAATATATCAAAGTAACTAACAGGATGATTGTGTTTTAATTAAACATTTTAGAAAGGGTTTAGATTAAGGAGAGAGACTAATCTCACGAATGATTTATAATAATTGCAAAAGATGTATCAAGCAGAGAGTGCTAGCCTTGTCAAAGTTAACGTAATTGAGAACTTGATAGCTAAAATTGAGAGGAAATATGAAACGTTATTGAACTGGAATAATTATTTTTATTTAAGATCAAGTAAGCAGAAGCAATACTGGATTAACAGTTGCTAAATGCTGATTAAACAAACAGCTTGAAAAGTTGACCATGAAAGAACTAGAAGCTGATGTTTTGCTTTCAAAAGATAAGTTTGTTATTGGCTGTAATGAAACAGTTTGCTTATCTGACTCTGATGTGTGCTGTGGCTGAAACTGCCAGTGCAACAGAGACTCAATCTGAGTGGAAATTTGTAATGTCTAAATAAAGACAACTATAAGAATTATGTTTATTTGGAAACACATGTAATTTCTGGCAAATATGCCTTAAGCTGGGATAGAGTTATAGGATGGTAGATAAAAGTTCGATATTAGAAGTTTATGAGAGTGCAGTGTGCCAGTCCTGAATGCCTCAGAGTCTCTCTCATTCAATGTCAGCTAAAAGCAGAGGTGTCAAAAGTATTCACATTTGTTACTCAAGTAGAAGTATAGATACTAGGGTTTAAAAAGACTTCTGTAGAAGTTGAAGTATCAACTCAAGCTTTTTACTCAAGTAAAAGTGTAAAAGTAACTGGTTTCAAAACTACTTAAAGTATAAAAGTAAAAGTAATGCAAGGAAAAAAATGCCATTAAGGACAAAAGCTTGGGCCTCGCCACAGGGGCCTATAGTGCACTACCACCTCCTTAAAAAACATGTTTTCTAAAGGCCATCACTATAACGTTATATTAAAATGTTAATGTTGAAAAAATTGGAATGCACTACCTGTTTCAGCCGCATATATGCCCATAGAAAATGAATTTCAGTCCAATTTCCATTTTAGTAAAATGCAAATACATTAAAGAACCATATGTGTGTACTACTGAGCATTAACATGTGTTTCATGAAGCGGAAGATATGATGACTAGTTGCCTATAAGTATTGTAATGGTGCAAAAAGTAAAACATCAGAGACATGTTATCTCGGAATGGTATATGTTTATACTTCTCTTTAAAGGCGTAGGTTTAATTTTGAGATTGGTGGGGACTGGGGACATTCACAGAAGCGGAGGAGGAATCAGGAAATTAATAGGATAATGTATTAAGGTTTTTAGTCTATATTGACCTTAACAATACGTTAAATCATTAATTCTGTAATGTTACAGGTAACTAATAAAGACAAGGAGGCAGTTTAACAGAGACTTAACCTTACTCCGTTAATAGTGCAATGCAATAGTGCAATACTGTCTTGTTCCTTACTTTTTGAAGAAGCCAAACAAGTCTGCATCTTTCATTAAAAGGATATAGTTCACCCAAAAACGAAAATCATTTAGGCTACTCACTCTCAAGTTGTTTCAAACCAGTTTCTTTCTTCTGCTGAACACAAATGAAGATATTTTGAAGAATGTCGATAACCAAACAGCTGATTGTACCCATTGACTTCCATTGTAGGAAAAAAAAAATACTATGGAAGTCAATGGCTACCATCAACTGTTTGGTTATCGACATTCTTCAAAATATCTTCTTTTGTGTTCAGCAGAAGAAAGAATCTGGTTTGAAACAACTTGAGAGTGAGTAAATGATGACAGAATTTTAATTTCTAAATAAGTGAACTATCCCTTTAACAGAAATTAACTGTTGGCATATATGTTTTGCATCAATACTGTCAAGTTTGTCCTGTTGGGCACCACAGCAATACTGTCAAGTGTCACTTGTGACCATTGCATTGAGACATGTTTTCAGGGTCCTAAGTGCCGAAACTTCTTTCAGTCCCGCTGATAAGACTAGGATGACACGGTTTCAACTTGATCAAACAGGCCTCTCATTTCAACAGACCAAGCAATGTTATTTTTTCATGTTTTATGGGGACTTTCCAGAGACATTATGATTTTTATACTGTACAAATTGTGTATTCTACCCCCCTACACTAATCCTATCACAGATAACTCTCCGCATTTTCAAAAAACATAATTTAGTCTGATTTATAAGCTGTTTAAAAAAATTAAAAAAAACTCAAGGATTTCGGATATTGCCAACTTTATGGGGATATTTTGATCCTATAATGTAGGGTTACAGACACACGCACACACACACACACACACACACACACACTCTCTCTCGCTCTCTCTCTCTCTCTGTCTCTCTCTTTCACACACAAACGCACACACTCATACACATACACGCGCGCACTCTCTCTCACACACACACACTCACGATTATGTTTGCCACTTATCCCGCGATTGTCAGTTCTATCATTTAAAAACGGCTGTCCCCAAATCAATATTTGACGCGATTTGCCCCGTATTCTTATCAATTCTACCTCACGGAGCGGTTTTCTACCTCACTTACCGCATCTAGGTTTCCTAATTCCTTCGGATGAGTTTTGCCGCTTCGCACAAGCAAATGTAACAGCCTCTCACAAGTTAGAAAGAAAACACAAAGCCAATCAGTTTAGCGATGTTCAGGAGGCGGGACTCAGATCTGTTAAACATTTGTGTTGGTCATTTTTTGAACGATGACAAGCCGAAATGAAATAGGGAGTAACGAGGCTATTTTTAAAATGTAAGGAGTAGAAAGTACAGATAATTGCGTGAAAATGTAAGGAGTAGAAGTAAAAAGTCGGCTGAAAAATAATTACTCAAGTAAAGTATAGATACCCAAAATTTCTACTTAAGTAAGGTAACGAAGTATTTGTACTTCGTTACTTGACACCTCTGGCTAAAAGCTGTCATCTGTGATAAGCTATTTGAATTAAAGCACAGTGTTTCAGTTGAAGAATCATAGACACAGAGATTTTTAAAGAAACAATTGCCATAAAGGGCAATTTGTATTTGTAAATGTTTTAAATGTAAAACTGAATGACTTTAAAGAAGTCTTTAAAAAATAATGCAGAACTTGAAGACATTTTATTTTATTTTAGGACCAGTAACGTCTTTGTCTCATTTAGTCTCCACCATTCAGGACCGATGGCTCCGTCTACAGATAAAGTTCACTGAACGTACGGATGATCCAAATTCGCTGAGTATAGTCTAAGCAGCTAGGTTTCTGATTTTAAGATGGTTAATGGATTTAAGTGATTAAATACAGCTGTTATTAACCTGTCTCCCTGTGTGAACACTATCAGGCAATGGGAATGGCTCTGGTGACTCTTGAACGTGCCTTTCCTAAGCTCCAGAAAGCAGCTGAGTTCTGTTGAAGAAAACGGTCAAAGATTCTGTGATGGGAAAGAGCGGTTACCAGTGGGCACGAGTGACCATCCCAGTGACGGGTAAGACCTTCTTTGGCCAGACAGGGGGCAACCTAAGGCAGGGGGGGTCACGTAAAGTCACTGGGCATTTCCTGAATGGAGATGTTTTATGTGAGACAGGTATGAGAGTTGAGCAGGAGCTGTGAGGCCAGCAGCATCCTTATACTGTTAAGGGGAGATGAAGCTGTGACGAGTCCCGGCAGTCTGCCCCATAATGCAAAGCTCCTCTATACCACTCACCAGAAGAAACCGCATTAGTTGTATGGCTTGTTTTTCATTGTGACAAGTGTCTGCAACTATACCAGGGGGGACAACACCCTGAGGAGAAGAAAATTATAGATAAAGAGCTAATGGCAATGGGCTTTCAAGAGCCAGCTGAGACCGTGAGGGGATTGCCATTAGTTGTTGTGGAGACAGTAATAAAACTTTTGATGTCGGTTGCCTTATGGGCAAGGAAAATGAAGTTTATAACATAGTTCTAACTCCTGAAGGTCGTTAGATATGGTGGTGACTAAAGATGAAGACAGCTTTTGTAGATTTAAGAAAAGTCTGGATAACAAAGGTGGATGGTCAAAGGTTATTGTAATGAATTTAATATTACATTTTGTATAAGTTACAGTCTTAGAAATGTATTTATAGTGAGAGAGACTGCTTGAGGGGAGGAAGGAATGGTAACTGTGTCTGTCTTTCTGTTATCGGCCTGCTAGAGCAAGCTGAAGCAAAAATGATAATGAAACAAAACAACCCAGCTGATGTTACATGTATGTCCTGTGTTTCCCCCGTTCTTTGTGTATTTGGTTCAGTCCTGTTTCCAGTTTCCCACTCCTCGTTAGTGTTTAGTTTATTCACCTGTGTCTAGTTCATTTGCCCTTGCTGTGCCTTGTTTCCCTAATCTGTTCTCTGTGTATGTAAACCCTGTGTTCTTCCTCACTCCTTGTCGGTTCTCGTTTATGTAAGATGTGTGTATCCTCTGTCTGTTTTCCTGCCTGTACCAGTTTGATTTATTAGTAAAGTATATTGTTTTTGGAAATCCTGATCTCCTCGTGCTTCCTGCCTACACACCCCGTAACAGAAGAACCGACCAAGTAAAGAGTCAGCATGGGAATTCTTCTCACCCCGGTTAACCCATCTCACTCTCCATTCACCCCAGCCGATCGTCTGGTCCATTGTTTTCAAGACGGTAGCCCAATTGAGGAATATGTGGCAAAATTCCTTGAAATATCCTACCTCGTGGACTGGACTGACGATGCGCTGAAGACCGTATTCTGGTGTGGTCTGGATGAACCTTTGTACCAGCAAGCTCCAGCAACGGCAAACCCAGGTTTGTTTGCCCGGTACCTAGATCATGTGCTGTGGTTGTGTGGCTCAACCTTCACCATTGGTGAGGCGGATGACATTGCTACACAATCACCGTCTCCAGCCATCTCCATCACGCCCACCATCAAACCAGCCACCGGATCGGTATATGGACGTCCAGGACTGGTTTCCTGCATCGCCGATCCCCCACTTATATCAGCACGTGCTGCCAGGAAGGCCATAGTCCCAGAGACCGTCCAGCCAGAGACCGTCCAGCCAGAGACCGTCCAGCCAGCTCTGGATGACGCAGTGCTACTTGTGGGATCCATGGCTGTTGTGTGTGTGTGGGCAGCACACACATTCATTTCAGCCCATGAAGCCAGCCCTGTGCTTCCCTGCACGCCTGCCGAGCCTGAGCTTCCCTGCACGCCTGCCGAGCCTGAGCTTCCCAGCACGCCTGCCGAGCCTGAGCTTCCCAGCACGCCTGCCGAGCCTGAGCTTCCCAGCACGCCTGCCGAGCCTGAGCTTCCCTGCACGCCTGCCGAGCCTGAGCTTCCCTGCACGCCTGCCGAGCCTGAGCTCCCCTCCAGTTCTCCCGAGCCTTCTCCGCTGGTTCCGTCCAGCCCTTCAGAGCCTTCTCCGCTGGTCCCGTCCAGCCCTTCAGAGCCTTCTCCGCTGGTCCCGTCCAGCCCTTCAGAGCCTTCTCCGCTGGTCCCGTCCAGCCCTTCTGAGCCTTCACCGCTGGTCCCGTCCAGCCATTCTGGGCCTTCATCGCTGGTTCCATCCAGCATAGCCGGGCCTTCACCGCTAGCCCAGCCAGAGACTTTCCACGTCCCAGTGGCTGAGCCCGTCGCCTGCCCGCCAGAGCCTGAGCCCGTCGCCTGCCCGCCAGAGCCTGAGCCCGTCGCCTGCCCGCCAGAGCCTGAGCTTCAAGCCAGCCCTACAGAGCCTTCTCTACTGGTCCCATCCAGCCCTCCCAAGCCTGACCTGATGCACGTCCCTGAGCCTGGCACTCTCCCCAAGGAAATTTTGGGGGGGGGGGGGATATAGGCCACCTGATGGTGCGTCTCCGCCATGGCCCCCTGACCAGCTTGCTCCACCCTGGCCACCTGAAGTGGCCTCTCCACCCTGGCCACCTGGTAGGTTGTTAAAAGATCGCCGCCTCCATTTCTGCAATAACTTCAGGTGAGTATGAACCATGATTAAGATATGGCAGTCCTGAAACAAATAGTGAGACAGGAAAGCAAACGTTGTTAGCAGCTGTGCTCTGAAGCCCTCACTTCAAAGAAATTTGCAGAAATTATTAAGTAAATGGTAGTCAGTATTTTGATTCTGATTGGAAATTTAAACAACTTGACTGGCTACAAACAAATAAAGAAACTGGAAAATTTAAATGTTTAGCCTTGTATTGCTTACGATGATTACAAAAAGCAAGTGAAGTAAATTCTGGGTCGGGGATAATTTCCCTCGAGAAGCGACTAAAGTTAAAAGGAAACTTTGTGAAAACAACTTACAATATTTTGAGCATTTCCATGCAGCTTATGAAAATTAATGTTCTGCCAATGATAATGATGAAGATTATGATTTGGCTATTATGATTAAATCCGCCACTGGTGGACTGTAAAAGAATACAGAGAACTGCTTATCAGTGGCTCTGTTTGCATTCCTGAATGGGACACACACTGCTTCAAGAGTGTGCAGTAAGTGGAGCCGACAGAGAGTGTTTTTAATGGTGGTCATCAGGACCATTTAATACGTAACTGTAAATGCCCACCGAGAAGGTGTTTAAAAATGTGATAGTGACAAATTTCTGGTATTAATGTGGGTTTGAAAGTTGATCAGTGTTTAAATGACGACATTAACATTTTTCGTCTGAAAAATAAGAGATAAAAAAACAAGGTCAAAAGATTGAAGTCTTAAAGTGAATCTTGTTGAAGAAAAGATCTATAATAGTAATTTTTATAAGTGAATTGATGAACACTAGTTGATGTAAAATTAATGACTCCAACAAATGTGAGTTGCAAAATATATCAAAGTAACTAAAAGGATGATTGTGTTATAATTAAACATTTAAAAAAGGTTTTAGATGATATAGAGAGACTTATCTCACAGATGATTTACAATAACTGCAAAAGTATCACAAGCAGATAGGTCTAGCCTCGTCAAAGTTAGTGTGAATCCTAATTGGAGATGCATAAACTCCAAGAGAAAACTTAAGTCAAATATTAAACTATGGTTGAGAACTTGACACTAAAATCAAGATTGAGAAATGTGAAACATTATTTAGAACTAAAATAATTATTTTTATTGAAGATCAAATAAGCAGAAGCAGGACTGGATTAACAGTTGCTGAATGCTGAATAAACAAACAGCTTGAAAAGTTGACCATGAAAGAACTAGAAGCTGATGTTTTGCTTTCAAAAGATAAGTTTATTATTGGCTGTAATGAAACAGTTTGCTTATCTGGATCTGATGTGTACTGTGGCTGAAACTGCCAGTGCAACAGAGACTCAATCTGAGTGGAAATTTGTAATGTCTAAATAAAGACAACTATAAAAATTATGTTTATTTGGAAACACATGTAATTTCTGGCAAATATGCCTTAAGCTGGGATAGAGTTATAGGATGGTAGATAAAAGTTTGATGTTAGAAGTTTATGAGAGTGCAGTGTGCCAGTCCTGAATGTCTCAGAGTCTCTCTCATTCAATGTCAGCTAAAAGCTGTTATCTGAGCCTGTCATTAGTGATAATAAGCTATTTGAATTAAAACACAGTGAAGTGACATCTTTGATTAGGTTATTTTAGGACCAGTAACTTCTTTGTCTGATCTTAGTCCCCACCATGAAACGGGGGTGGGCCGACGCTTTCGGCTACAGAAACTGTACACTGAATGTACGGTTGTGATCTAAATCCACTGAGTAGCTAGGTTGCTGCTTTTAAGATGGTTAATGGATTTAAGTGATTAAATACTGTTGTTATTAACCTGTCTCCCTGTGTTACAACTATTAGGCAGTCCGAATGGCCCTGGTGACTCTTGATTGTGTCTTTCCTAAGCTCCAGAGAACAACAGATTTTGTTGAAGAAAACGGTCAAAGATTCTGTGATGGGAAAGAGCGGTTACCAGTGGGCACGAGTGACCATCCCAGTGACGGGTAAGACCTTCTTTTGCCAGACAGGGGGCAACCTAAGGCAGGGGGGTCACGTAAAGTCACTGGGCATTTCCTGAATGGAGATGTTTTATGTGAGACAGGTATGAGAGTTGAGCAGGAGCTGTGAGGCCAGCAGCGTCCTTATACCGTTAAGGGGAGATGAAGCTATGACGAGTCACGGCAGTCTGCCCCATAATGCAAAGCTCCTCTATACCACTCACCAGAAGAAACCGCATTAGTTGTATGGCTTGTTTTTCATTGTGACAAGCGTCTGCAAATATGCCAGGGGAAAAAAACACCCTGATGGAGGTTATAGATAAAGAGCTAACAGGAATGGGCTTTCGGGGTTCAGTCGGGGCCATGAAGTGATTCCCATTAGTTGTTGTGGAGACAGTAATAAAACTTTTTGATGTCGGTTGCCTTATGGGCAAGGAAAATGTATAGAAGTTGATTTAGAACTAGTATGTCTATAACATGGTTTTTAACTCCTGAAGGTCATTAGACATGGTGGTGACTAAAGATGAAGACAGTTTTTGTAGATTCAAGAAAAGTCTGGCTAACAAAGGTGAATGGTAGGGATGTCCCGATCAGGTTTTTTTGCCCTCGAGTCCGAGTCCGAGTCATTTGATTTTGAGTATCTACCGATACCGAGTCCCGATCCGATACTTATATAATACATTAAAAAAGAACAAAGAAGAGAGAAAAAACTGATCCAGGATGTTCCTTATTTTTTATTTAATTCACCTTATTTTAACATTCAACAACTCTGTTAACAAACAGAACACTTCTGTGAGGCAGCTTGTACAATCAAGTAATAAATAACATAACTGTAAATATAGAAAAAGTCTAATATAAAAACAAATAGCACTTCAACTTAAAATACCCAGCAGGCAAAAAATAAAAATGTTTTAAAAGTGTATAAAAAAATAATGATAATAAATATATATACATTAGGGGTGTAACAGTTCACAAAATTTGCGGTTCGATACGATACAGCAAAAAGAAAGAAATGCCAGAGAAATTTCCTATTTATTAAAAGAAAAACTATTTTTAAATAAGTTTGAGTTTTTCTACATCTTGAAACTTTCAGGTTTATAAATGGGGGTAATCTTTGAAGGATGAACAAATAATGTTTTGGTAATCACATTAAAAATAACATTTAAATATATATTTATATAATATTTGAGTTTTGAAGTGCAACATTAAATCCATGTTCATTCACGGCACAATGTTTCTCCTGGTTTCCACGTCAGCGCTGTTTGATCTAATAGAGATCTACGGTTAATAACGGAGAAATGTGAATGCTTCTCACTAGATCTCGCAGCAATGTTATTACTTCAGTGGCGAATTCAAATGTTTTCTTCACTGGATCTCTTAGCACAGTGTCGCTTGATCTCGCGCTGCACAGATGTTGCTGGTCCGAACTGATAAACGGTCCGTGAAGCACAATATAATGAGTAACGTTAGCGCAGTTTCGTTCCGCTTTCATTACGTTTGCCATTTGATGTTGCGCAACGTTGTGGTGATCGCACCAGCGCGGATTTTGTCTGCAGGAAAAATGGTCCTAGGAATCGTTCGGTTTGTATGCGTACCGAACCGGAAGCCTCGTACCGAAATGGTTCAATAATTACGTGTACCGTTACACCCCTAATTTACATATATCCGAGTCCTGATCGGGAGGTAACGTCCGATTCCGATCGAGTCTGAAACCACGTGATCGGGCCCGATTTCCGATCGCGTGATCGGATCGGGACATCCCTAGTGAATGGTCAAAGGTTCATAGTGAGAGAGACTGCTTGAGTGAAGGAAGGGATGTGTCTGTCTTTCTGTCATTGGCCTGCAAAAGAAAGCTTAAACAAAATAATGTTAATGAACCAAAACAACCTAGCTGACCTTGTTAAAATCAAATCAATAATGAACAGGCATGCTTTGAAACTGGTTTAGGGACCATGTAAAATTAGATACAGGAAAATGGAAAGGTTAAAATCTTATTTAAAATTTAAATCTTTTAGCAACAATATAAAATATATGAATATGAGAATATGAGCAGTTCATAGTCAGGTATGAATGTGTTGGTGACTGTGCGTCATGTCTTGTATGTGTTAGTTTGGGGTACTATTATTTCCTGATTTTGAGGGTATTGTGTCATTAACCTCTGGAATTAGTGTTTTATCATTACAGATGGGTTAAGTGAAATGACAAACTTTAGAAAAAGTTGATAATTCTGAGTCAATCTGATGAAAAGACAATGCAGAACATGGGACGAGCTTTAATTGGAGTGGTTTTCCAGCTCTGTCTGGTATTGGTAATTATGAATGCTTTTGTCATTTATGATATTGATCTGAATTACTCTCTGGATTAGTATTTTATATAAATTGGAATTGTAAAGAAGATTGCCGTCCATTATGGGGTAAAACTCTTGTCTAAATTCAACTGAGGGTCTAAATTTAAATAGACAACTAGGCGGGATCATAAGGATAAACGTAGGAAAAAAAACATACATATATATATATAGACTTGACGGCAGAGAGACAAAGTGACACATTGGCTAAGTCACTATCCAAATTATCCAGAGTGAGCTCCCTCATTTTTATTGAAAGGCCGGAGGGCGAACAAAGGAGGAGTGAATATAACTTCTAAAAAGAAAAGGTTTTATTTCTCAATCCATTAAATGGATGTATGACATTAGATGTCTAAGAAAACAGCTATATGGCTGTCTTAGGGGTTGGGATCTGAGTAACATAATATTTTGGTTTCTGTGAAACTGTAAAGATAAGTGGGACTGAGACAATACTGCTAATATTATTATTTATTTTTTTTGTTATATACTTACAATGTTCTAATAATCTTTAGACTAACTATTTGATAGACAAATACTGTATGGAAGTCAAATTAAGTTTAAATGGTATGAAAAGTGAGTTTCAAAATAAAAATAATAAGGCATTGTATGATTAACAGGGATTAATGTGATATAAAGATAAGGAATGAACAAAAGCTTTATTAAGCAGAATGGGAAACACTTCTATATTTTAGTGGTAAAATAATGACTGAAATGATGATGTGAATTTGTTTTATTTTATTTCTATTTTTGAAACAAACAAAAAAGGTATAAGATGTTATACAATTAAAATGGTACATGCTATGTGACCGTAAACTGAAAGATGATTTCAGTAAAGACTTAAAGTTCTTACATCGATTATTATGGGTCTTAATTATTAATATTTTATTTTTGTTGTTGTTTATTTTTAGTTAGATAACCATTGTGTTTTGAACCTAATGGGTCTATAAAAGGGGTAGTGAAAATAATGGATTCACCATCCAACTTTGTTTATAATAAAAGGATTTGGAAATCATAGTTTTATAAAAATAAAAATAAAAACCTAGTGCATATATTCTGGTATTCATGATTATAGACAATGTCTTCATTTAGGATCTGAGTAGTGACTGTGGATCTAGGCCATGCTAGGAATACAGCAACAGTGCTTGCTTATTTAGCCTGGCTTCCAGAGAATAAATATGTACTTGTTTCGTAATCAGTTATGTGTTTTATAAAAATTTTAACCTGACTGATAAACTGAGGAAGAATTACATTGATGTCCTGTTGTGAGTGGAAGGTGGGAGAGCCTCTTAATGGGGACTGGAATTTTTAGTAACCAGCATGTCCGTGACGAGGTGAAGAGACAAGTGTGACCCATTAGGGGAGCATGCGTCACCACTCCTCCCTTCCGTAGTGACCTCACTGGTTAGACCAGACGTGGCGGTATTGGACCCCACATTGGTCTAAAACGGGGGACTGAAGGGTTGGTCAAAATCCCTTGCCTCTTCAAATACATCTATAATCATAAATCCTTTTGGATGCTTATATACTTCCTTATAAAAAATCAATAATCAAATATATTCATTATCACATACTCATTTTTATATTCTTTGTGCTTGTGAAATTATATTTTCTTAAATGCATGTGATGGAAGTAACCAGTTTCTTTTAGGTGCATTCCAATCTTACTTTGAGATTGCACGTAGTACACGCAGGACACGAAGGCCATGTAACCCACAAGGCCGTTTGTCTCTTTCTCTGGTATCAGAAGAAAGGTTAGAGGGTCCTAAAGGCAGCATGGACACATATGATCCTTCGCTGGACAGATGGTCAAGCTATATTGAGCGTTACTATTGAACTTTAATTGTTGTATTAAAGTGTATTCTTTCCAGTATATTTCCTTCCTTGGAAGTAAATGCCAGTTATCTGTTTTTCTCCCAAACGAGTGAATGTTTTAGCATTATGTTTTGGTATACTTAACTGATAATAAGGAGCTCAGACTCTCTTCAGCCTTGATGGGAGCTGTTATTTGCTAGTGTCTGTTATTTGTGTGTGTGCGTATGACATTCTATGTAGGTTCTGGACGTTCGGACCAGACAACCCGGCGCCCTTCTCTAACCTGCGAGGCCACCACAGACCTAAATCTATTGAGTGGACGACAACTATCTTTACTAATGGCGATAGGCACCCCTATCTCCTCACATGTGTTAAATTGTTTAGGCTCTTAATGTTTCTTAGCCAATGAGAATCATTCAACCTGTAAGCAATGACGTAGCTTAGACCTTGGAAATGGTATAACTGCTGTGATCTTTGTAACTGTAAGGGAGGCGGCCTACGAACTCCTGTGTGAGTCTTGAAGCTGACTTCTGCTGATGAAACTGCAAACTATCTTCAGTAAAACTTTTCTTTAATTTTTTATAATTCTGACTCCGGGTCTTCATTCTTCATATCTGGTTCTGGGTCTTTAACTGTACACCCCCTTACAGTGTGTTATTCTGATAATTTTGTTATTCATGGGTGAATATGATTACAGAGACAGGTGAAAACCTGCTGTCTGTTCAATTGGTGAAAATGACAGTCTATCCCAAGGATGAACAAAATTATGCGACGATACAGTTAGCAGGAGCTACAGTGAGATATGTGTTAAATGTATGTTCTGTTTGTTTTTCTTCTATTTGTTTATTTTCTGAGAAAGATTAAGGGCAAAAGATTTAAAGAAGGTAACAAGCAGCGGTCATCCGTGTTACGAGGTGGCGTACAAGGACAGGGTTTGAAACTGAGGGATTTTTATTCTGTTTGTTTTCTTACTGTGTTATAACTATTTATTCCTTACTGGTGTGACTGAGGGTCTGCTTGCAGGAGCGCAGAAACAGTGATTTCTCGTTTAGCCCAGTAAAAATGTTTACTTGCTTGCTAAATAATTATGGGGCTTTCCCCCACAAAAAAAACAAACAAACAGCCTTATGCTTCTTCATTCTAAACTTTTTCTTCACAGGTTCAAGGAGAGTGATTTGTATGTAATGACTTGAACTTGCATTTATTATTACTATTACAATGTTTGATTAATCAGTTATCAGAGTATGATAAACAGAGAGGAATTGTTATGGAATTTTTATTTTATTGCTCTGATTTCAGTGATTCCTAATGATGGCCTCATCTGTTCTCACGAATGTAGTGAGAGGGGGCCTTTGATTGATAATTTACTGTGGTTGGGAGTCAGTGGAGGTAAGGAAAAGCAGGTGGTCAAGGGGTCATCTTGAGTGCATTTGTACGTTATAGCCTAAAGGGTTAAGGGGGCATTTACCTCTCAGGGCCAGGGAGAAATAGGAAAAAACAAAGTATATCTCTCCTGTGAGGGGAGGACAGAAATAAGGCCTTGGAGGACACAAGATATAAAAAAGACAGACACTGCTTCTCCTTATCTCTCCTCACTGACTCACGAATGTGTATGAGTGACGAAGATCTCTCTTGCAAGAGAATAAATACTTTTTAAACTATTAAATTGGACTCAGAGTGTCTCTTACTCAGTGATGATGTTTGTTGGGAAGCAAAAAAGGCACAACATGTGTTAACTCACTTTTTATCCAACTTAAATGTTCCTCAATTTATCAACAGTAATAAGGGACAAATAAACTATATAACATGTTTAGTTACTTTGTAGATTTGTTTATTTAGCTTATTTACAGCACATTTGTCTAATGTAAACAGTGTTGACAGTGAATTATCCTACATAATAGCACACATAACGTTACATCACTCAGATGTCTTTTTCATGTTGTGATGTGTGCTCATCTGCAATACTTATACAATATTTTCCTTTCAGATGTAAATAGACATTTTAAATAAGCGTGTTTAAGATGTATATGGTTATGTAAATCCACTTTAGAGACGTAACGTTACGTGTGCTTACTGGAGCTCCCCTGTGTTAGCTAGCTATACATAATAAAACATATTTTTACACTAAAATCACAACTATACTATACTGTCTAACTCCTTTACACCTTCAACAGTTAAAACGTTTACTCTATAGTAGTTTAACACATACGATTTAAACACAAGGAACATTGTTTACTCACATTTGAAAACCCCCGCGTCGCTGATCTCCGCGATGTTCGATTTTGACGTATGCTCTCCCGTGGCCTCCTGGGATAGAAGAGTATCCATCGGTTGAGCACTCAAAAGTCTGGGCGGAAGCAGTAAGCCATCCGAGAACTTCTCGCCTACTCTTTTATGAATACTGATGTTTCGAACGTACTGCTTCTTTCACATACTGTTTTCGCCTACTATATAGTAGGAAAGTAGCCATATTCGAACGGACTATAAGTATTCGTACGTCCGAATCTCGCGATAATTAGTACGTCACCTAGGCAATTCTCGCCTACTCTTTTATGGTTCGTACATACTTTTCGCTCGCCTACTCTTTTTCCCATACTATATAGTAGGGAAGTATGCGGTTTCGAACGCAGCCATTGTTATGCTGCGTCCCAATTCGCCTACTCTATAACTATGTACTCTTTTTGTGAAGAAAAAGTACAAACTTTTGATTGTGTAGGAAAAGAGTAGACAAGCTTTGGGACATATTATCACATCATACAATTGCGTATTTAACGATTGTGCTGTTGTGGCTTTTTCTTCATTCAACAAACACCACCACTGAGTAAGCGACACTCTGAGTCCAATTTAATAGTTTAAAAAGTATTTATTCTCTTGCAAGAGAGATCTTCGTCACTCATACACATTTGTGAGTCAGTGAGGAGAGATAAGGAGAAGCAGTGCCTGTCTTTTTTATATCCAAGGCCTTATTTCTTCCCTCCTCTCAGGGAGAGAGATATACTTTGTCTTTTCCACTCCTCCCTGGCCCTGAGAGGTAAATGCCCCCTTAACCCTTTAGGCTATAAAGTACAAATGCACTCAAGATGACCCCTTGACCACCTGCTTTTCCTTACCTCCACTGACAACCAAACACAGTAAATTATCACAAAGCCCCCCTCTCACTACAAGTGAGAGAACAGATGAGGCCATCATTAGGAATCACTGAAATAAGAGTGATAAATGGAAAATTCCATAACAATTCCTCCCTGTTTATCATACTCTGATAACTGATTAATCAAACATTGTAATAATAGTAATACTAAATGCAAATTCAAGTCATTACATACAAATCACTCTCCTTGAACCTGTGAAGAAAAAGTTTAGAATGAAGAAGCATGAGGCTGTTTTTGTGGGGGAAAGCCCCGTAATTAATTAGCAAGCAAGTAAACATGTTTACTGGGCCAGGCTAAATGAGGAATCACTGTTCCTGCGCTCCTGCAAGCAGACCCTCAGTCACACCAGTAAGGAGTAAATAGTTATAACACAGTAAGAAAAAGAAGCATAATAAAAATCCCTCAGTTTCAAACCCTGTCATTGTACGTCACCTCGTAACACGGATGACCGCTGCTTGTAACCTTCTTTAAATCTTTTGCCCTTAATCTTTCTCAGAAAATAAACAAATAGAAGAAAACCGAACAGATAGAAGTATAATAAGAAAAACAAATCCCTTAAATTTAACCCTCGTCCTTGCACGTCATCTTGTGACACAAGGAAACACATTTTCTTTACTCAATTAGCACGTTTCGCTGTAATTTCTGCTACTTGTGTCATCATATTGTTGTTCATCAACATCATCATTCGGATAGACTGTCATTTTCACCAACGGAACAGACATTCCAACTTTAACCAGTCTTTGCACTAAGCTAGACACACATTGTATAATACATGGTATGCATAACAGAATCAGTACTATTATGACTAAAATTGGCAACACAGTCATTATGCATGTGGTCTTAATTAGGCCACACATTCCTGCTGGATGCCGCTTGCGCAACCAAAGTTGTTTGCCTCCTCCTGTCTCCTTCCTGCTGTTTCAATGCAAAGGTCTGTTTCTGCAGGCTTTGTTATGTCTTTTGCACGGCCTTGCTCTTGCGCAGATAACGGTACCTTTTCTTGCTTTTCAATAACTGGACTTGACGTTTATGATCGTTGAACCTCCTCCTGCGATTGCTCCGCCTCCGCAATGGGCGGCACCTTCCTGCAATGGTTCGCGTGAACCCACGTGGCCCTCTCTGCGACCTTCACCGCCGTGTTCGTCACCAGAAGCACCTGGAAAGGCCCAAGCCACCTTTTCGCCTTCCAGCTCTTTCTCCTGTGATCACGAATCACCACGAAATCACCCGGCCTGACCTTGTGCAGAAACGTCTCAGCAACTTCCCCTGGGCAGCTTTCACCTGCACAGAAATTTGTGATAACAGACAAGACATTTCTTTGCAGTAATTCAACATGTCATTCTCACACACATCCGTGGATGGCAGCCTTTGTTTACTCCCTTCTATGCCCATAAATGGCGGCCTGCCGAACAGAATTTCAAATGGGCTCAGGTTTGTGTTCACTCTTTTTCTCATTCTCATGTACATCAGCACAATTGGAAGAGCCTTAACCCAAGACAGACCTGTCTCTTCGCAACATTTTGCCAATTTGTTCTTGATTGTTTGATTAGATCTCTCTACCACCCCTGCTGACGAGGGAGCGTAACTGCAATGTGTTCTCATATCAATGCCTAAGAACTCCCCCACCTGCTTTATTGCAGTACTTACAAAATGCCTGCCATTGTCAGAGCTGATTTTTCTTGGTATTCCCCATCTCGGAACAATTTCGGTTAGCAGGGCCTTTGCCACTGCTGCCGAATCTTGCTGTGAGGTCGGGAAAGCCTCCACCCATTTTGACCACATGTCTACCATTACCAGACAGTGTTTCTGTTTCCCACAAGGGGTTAATTCGATGAAGTCCATCATCAGATACTCAAACGGACCTGCTGGGGCTGGTTGAGATGCTAAAGGTGTTTTTATCCCTCTTGCCACATTGTGTGTGTTACAAGTGACACATCTTTTGCAAAAATTTTCAGCAAAGACTGTGAATCCTTTAGTATACCATAAATCTTTCATCTGCATTACCATACTTCCTTTTGACCCATAATCTAACCCGTGGGTCAACTTAGCGTAATGCTGAAAGAAATGTTTTGGTAAACAAGGAATGCCATCCTTCATCCATACACCCCCCCTGAGACTGCAGCCAGACGACCTCCATTTCTGTTTTTCTGCTCCTGTGGAAAACGTCTGCATGCTGTCTAGACAAAGAGAAATGTCAGGGTTAGGCACAGATACCAAAGCACAAGTCGTTTCTTTTGTCTCCTGCGCTGCCGCGGCCTTCGCTGCCGCGTCGGCTTGTGCGTTTCCTGTGGAAATAAAGCTTTTATCGTTAGAGTGCGCTGCGCATTTACAGACTGCAACCTTGTCTGGCAAAAGAATGGCCTCCAAAAGCTCAGACACGAGTGAGGCGTTCAATATCGGATGTCCATCCGACTTCAAAAAATTCCTGTGCTTCCAAATTGCTCCGAAGTCATGTGTAACCCCGAAAGCATAACGCGAGTCTGTGTAAATCGTCACACATTTGTCTTCCATTAATTTACACGCTTCTGTCAGTGCAACCAATTCAGCTGCCTGAGCCGAATAAGTTGACGGCAATTTGCCAGATTTTACCACTTCAAATTCAGTGGTCACCGCGAAACCAACCTTATTCAGACCTGTTTGTGGATCTTTGGATGACGATCCATCCACAAAGAGGACATTATCACAATTCTCCAAAGGTGTGTCCAACAGGTCTGGCCGTAGATAGGTGTGATGTTTTCTGTTCTTGCAAAATCATGGAAAACTGCGTGCGGGACCATCAAAGTCAAATCAGAATACCCCACAAATTCTCTTGAAGCCAGCACAGCCCGCTCAGCAGCTGCCACAGCCCTCAGGCAGTGTGGCAGCCCTGCTGCAACTGCATCAAGTTTCGTTGAAAAATATGCTACTGGTCTTAGTCTGTCACCATGGGTTTGCAAGAGCATTGAACTCATAAAGCCGTGTTTCTCATCTACCATTTGTATGAATGGTTTGTCAACTGCTGGAAGGCCCAACGTTGGAGCCTGAGCCAGTTGCATTTTCAAGGTTTCAAAAGCTTCCTGTGCTTCTGCTGGCCAATCAATCTTGTCACAGGATCTCAGCCCTTTCCCTGCTGTCAGGGCTCTCAAGGGCTTTTCTAGCAGTGCATAATTTGGAATAAACGTTCGACAATATGCACACATGCCCAAGAATGATAACAATTGCTTTGTTACCGGTCTTGGTACATCTTTGATCGCTTTAACTCATTTGTCAGAGAGAGCTTTACTGTTTGGTGTGATCGTGTGACCCAAAAAGGTTATTTCCTGCTTCACAAACTGCAGCTTAGCCAGACTGACCTTGTGCCCCTCCCTTTCCAAATGCTTCAGTAGAGACACACTGTCAGCCACACATACAGCCTCATTAACAGAAATCAAATCCTGTACAAAACGCCACTGAACAACGTCGTTCAGATTAGCTGTTGCCTTTTTTACGGGGAAAATGGGTGTTCGTACTGGAGAATCATGACACGGGATAATGACTTTCTCCTTCAGGAGAGATTCAAAAACTGGCCGGATCCCTCGCAATGCCTCCTTTTTAAGGGGATATTGCGGTTGACACGGCCTGTAATCAGACTTTGGGGTGATTACCACTGGTTCACAATTTTTAATCAATCCAACATCATACTTGTGTTTCGCCCACAATGTTGAAGGTATTTCTGCCAGGATAGGATGAATATCTGTGGCAGAAATAGCTCCGTGATCATGCTTCTCCATTACACTCTGAACAATAGCAGTCACAGCTCTGTGTACATCAACCTCAAAATCACATTGCAACATGAATGCCCCTACACTGTCACTCTTTTGCACCCCGTCTCCCTTTTCAGCCCAATCTGTGGCTGTCACACACTGTCTCACAAAAGGGCCCAAATCTGCCCACTGCTGCGCTTTGCCCTTGGTTACTGATAAGTGAGGCGCCGACATTCCTGTTATCAAATACAGCTGCATTTGTTTTTCTGACAGGCAAGCTGAAAGCGCACACACATTCTCATTCCAGAACATTTTATCAAACTTAATTTTCTCATCTTCTGTCTCGTTAAACCACGCTTCCTCAAACTGTGGTTCACGCTCAAAGACAACATGTGACGTGCAATGCGATTTGTCAGGCATCATATTTTCTCTGTTATCTGATACTGTTCGATCTTTTGCCATGTTCAAAATCATTTGTGCCCAATCAAAATCTTTTATTTGCCACTCGTATGCCCACTGTGGCACAAATTTTGCACAACACATCTGTTGTTCTTCCTCAATAACAATACCCATCGGGCCCGCAATGAGTTTCAAATTTAACTCACACATTAAATCTCGTGCCAACAATGGAGCCGGACAGGTTGCAGAGCACAAAAACGCATGTTTCAATGCTTTGCCCCCCTCCGTCTCGCATTCTAACGGCACAGTAAAATTTTCTGAAATTTCATGCCCTGACGCTGACGTGCTTTCAAATACTATATCCGTCAATCTTGTTTTGCATGGCAAGTCATATGGCCTTATGGTGGATCGGGCTGCTCCCGAATCCACGAGAAACTCTATCATTGTACCGTCAACTAACAGTGGATATCTCGGTAGTTTTAAAAATCCTGAACCTTTGTACATTCTCAGACATTCAGCAGAAACAGCGTTATACAAATTTTCATCACTCACACATAAAGGTTTGCAAGCATTTTCTTCATTGCAAAAAGCATTATGTACATCAGTGTATGTGTGCGTGTTGTGTGTGTGTGTGTTAAAAAAATTTTCACTTCCCTTTTTCGCAGCCGGTTGAATGTCTGTCGCTCGCCCTCCCCTCTCCTGTTCTCCGTTCCTCAATAGTCAATCCGCCCTTTGTGTCTCCGGACAATCCTTTGCCCAGTGTCCGTCGCCTTTGCACACTCTGCACTTCGTGCATTTAAAAAATTCATGTTCATTGCTTTCGCACAATCCACATTTCCACTTTCCCTGATACACTTTCTTCTTCTTGTTGGCCTAGTTCTGCCGCGCTGGTGGTGCACTCGTGCTAGCTTTGATCTGTACAGCAGCCAGCTGCAGCTCTCTCTCCACCTTTACTTTCGCGGCTTTGTCCTTCTTTGTCAGCAGCTGTTCCTCGGCGTGCACAGCGTGCGCTAGGGTGGTTGTTAGTCGCCCGCTCTGCCACTCGATGTAACTTGTTCTCACTGCTTGTCCGATTTCAGGTCTCAGTCCATTCAGGAAACAGCTCTGCAAATGACACTCCCATGTGCCTGGCTGCTCTCCTCTCTCCTTCGGCTCAGGCATGCCGCTGTGTTTCTGAAATGTTTCAAAAAGTCTTGCATAATAGTCATGAACCGACTCTTCTCTCACCTGGCAACAGCCGTTGATTTTTGCTCCACTCGTGGTGGGAAAGCCTTCTTTATTTCTCCTGCGAGTTGGTCCACAGCTGCTCGATACTGTTCGTTGGCATCATTCATCCACTCTCCGTGCACTCTTCGTCGTTCGGCTGTCGGCATGTAGCCGCTCACTTTGTGCCAGCTCATGGCTCCCAGTTTCACGGCTAGCAGCCGCTTCAGTTCTTGTGTGGTGGGGCTGAACTCTTGACAGAAAGTGACTAGCTCGTTTGAAAATCTGCCACCTGCGTCGTCCGGGCTTGGCAAATGGGCAATTGCTTCTTTCATGTCCGTCACTGTCCACGGTCTGTAGACCATCAACGGTCCGTCCGGCCCCGCCACCTCTATCATAGGAGCCGTGATGTTAGCCGTTTCATCTCTGATCTGTGATCTTGTGAAGATTTTCTTCGGCTTGGCTCCGCGTTGCTCGTCCGTGTTCTCTGTGATTTCCTTCTCGCCCTGGGTCACGTGACTAGACTCCTGTTGCATTGCCTGCGCCGTTTGCATCGCTAGTTGCTGGAATGCCAACGCCATCTGCGCTGTTTGCTGTTGTTGCGCTTCTGCTCGTGCAGCTTCTCTCGCCTCCTGTTCCTCCCGCGCGGCCAGCGCTTCAGCTCTTGCTGCTCGGTCATTTTGCTCTTCTTGCGCTTCATGCGCTGCGTCACGCGCTGCTTGTGCTTGTCTCTCTCTCTCTCGCTGCTGCTTGTGCCTCGGGTTGCGGTCCGGCTTGTGCTTGCGGCTGGGTCGGTCTCGATGGAGAACAGTCAAGGTCGGGGTCGAACTTCAGTGCAGTCAATCCGGCTCCTGGGAAGTGTGTTTTGTACTCCGGCGGTGCTGGTCTCACCGCAATTTCATGTGGGGAAACACAAACATACTGTGGGTTAGTCGGTTCTGGTGGTGCAGACACACATACAGGCAGACTTTCACAGTTTTCATTTTTCCCTCCTGCTAATTCTTTTTGCAGTTGCCTTCTTTCTCGTTTATCTGCTTCCTTAAGCCAGCAATCGACTGTGTCTTCACATTTTTTGCATACATGCTGAACACACTTGCAACAACAAGCTGGTTGTTTCTCACTACTCTTTTCCACTGAGTCTCTCACCACTTTCAGCCTCAATGTTCCCCCCTCGGGAAAATCATGATGCTTGATTAATTTCTCAATATCTAGCATACATTTCTGACCATAATGTTTTCTCATTTGGTAGTACACCGGTGTATCATATTTCATAATCTTGCTCTGAGATTTCCCCATACTGGCTGCTTTTCGGTTCTCTGTGGATTTCTCTTCAACGCGCGTTTTCTTGATCTGTTAGGCGTCCCCAACAGACCCCATTTTTTCTTTTAACCCAAATCGGTCGGGTTGCACTATTAGTGCCCTCCTAATTAAGGTTTACCAAAAAAATCTTTTCTGGCTCCCCCTAATTAGCCTCAGCACCTAAAAACAATTTGCTCCCTGGTGGAACAACTGATTTTCAGGTTACCTATCTGTTTGAAACCTCTTGATCCGTTACAGACCTCAATTAATCTCAGATCATTTTCTCTCGTATCTGTTTGAAACCTCTTGATCTATATATAGAACTCAATTAATCTCAGATTACGTACCACAGAAACAGCCCTCAGCCAATATGGTTCAATTTCACTCTTTCCCCCCAATTAAACTGAATTTGCTTAGCTTACCCAGAGATGTTGTTCTGTGCCACTTTGAGTTCTTTTGATTCCAGTGGCCGGATCCGGTCCTAACGGCGGAAACGGTCCCTCGTCTCTTAATGTTTTTCTCGAGGTAGGGTTAGAACTTTGTCAGTTCCTAGGTGATCAGCCTCCGTCCGTCCGTCAGTTCCCGGATCACGTCCATGAAACCCACTATCTGACACCAAAACTGTTGTGGCTTTTTCTTCATTCAACAAACATCACCACTGAGTAAGCGACACTCTGAGTCCAATTTAATAGTTTAAAAAGTATTTATTCTCTTGCAAGAGAGATCTTCGTCACTCATACACATTTGTGAGTCAGTGAGGAGAGATAAGGAGAAGCAGTGCCTGTCTTTTTTATATCCAAGGCCTTATTTCTTCCCTCCCCTCAGGGAGAGAGATATACTTTGTCTTTTCCATTCCTCCTTGGCCCTGAGAGGTAAATGCCCCCTAAACCCTTTAGGCTATAAAGTACAAATGCACTCAAGATGACCCCTTGACCACCTGCTTTTCCTTACCTCCACTGACAACCAAACACAGTAAATAATCACAAAGCCCCCCTCTCACTACAAGTGAGAGAACAGATGAGGCCATCATTAGGAATCACTGAAATAAGAGTAATAAATGGAAAATTCCATAACAGTGCTCTATATCGGAGAGAAATGCAGTAGCACAATGATCTGCAGTCGAGGGTCTTTCTTTTGGAGAACTATCCTTATATTAATGCTTAATGGTGCATTTAAAAGTAAATGGCCAATGGATCTTTATAAAAGTCCACATTGTAATTGCAGATGAAATATAACACGGACAATGTTAAATAAAAACATTTTTTCAGGTTAAACTTTGATTATTAATTACTCAAACCTTTATCTAAACCTCCGACTGTTGGTTGCGCATATCTGCTTGTAGGATTTTTTAACACTTTTTTTACTTGTGTTTGTAGTTCTGATCACGCAATGGGTTGTGGGCAATATTAGCCTTTTAGTGTGCAAGGATCCAGGCTCTGAAAATCTACTGAAAATAGCAGACCATCCAGGGACTTTTGACTTACTCTTTTCAACATACTATGCTTTGGGACACATATCATTCTAATCTCACATACTATTTATGATGGATAGTATGGACATTGAAATGCATTGTAAGATTTCATGTTACGTGATACAATACAGTAATTATTTGTTCCTGTGATGATTTTGTAAGTTTGCCTACTTACAAAGAAATGAAGCGTCTATAATTTGTATGGTAGGTTTATTTTAACAGATAGAGACAGAATATCAACCAAAAGATCCAGAAAAAAACACATTATATATATATATATAAGGTTATACATTAATTAGCATTTGATCGAGTGAAAAAAGTATTTGATCCACTACTAACCAGCAATAATTCTGCCTCCCACAGTCCTGTCACTTTAAGGACGCTTTCACACTTGGTTCGATTCCCTGTTCCGAACCCGAGTTCTATTGATCCCTCCTCCCCTGCCCCCGATGGACTGTGTTCACATTATATTATTTGTATCCGAAACGTGGTACGCTTGCGTCATCAAGCTGCAGCTGGTGCGTAACCATTTTTGTTTGGTAACCGGCACTCCTATGAATGAAAAGCAGTGCCGAAGGAGTGATGAGCCTTCCTGTTCGAAGGAGTGATGAGATAGTTAGTAGATTGTGTTCGCTCAATGGTTGGTTGTCTGAGTGGTGTCCGCGTAATAATGTAGAATTCATAGACAATTGGAAAAGTTTTTGGGGCAAGCCTGACCTGTTGAAAAAATGGTATTCATCCCTCCTGGGCTGGTGCTGCTCTTCTCTCTAGTAATTTGGCTCATAGTCTTAGAGCTAAAACATGACAATCTGGGGCTCAGGTCAGGAAGCAGACAGACTGGCTAAACCGACCGTCTGCTAGCGGCCTCACGTCACCAAGGTCAGATAAATCCCATTACATAGAGTCTCTTTCTCCTAGATATCATCATATAGAGACTGTGTCTGTTCCCCGAATTTGGAAATCCAAAAAACGTCAGGTTAAAAATTTAATTGATGTTCAACAAATAAAAAACAGATATAATACAGATGAGCAAATGATAAAGCTTGGGTTGCTGAATATTCGATCCCTTACTCCAAAATCACTGATAGTTAATGATATGATTTCAGATTATAATCTAGATGTGCTGTGTTTGACAGAAACCTGGCTAAAACCAAACGATTATATTACTTTAAATGAGTCCACCCCACAAGATTGCTGTTATAAACATGAACCTAATTTATAGTGATATTTTCAAAACCACTAAGAAATCTAGTTTTAAATTTACTTCTTTTGAAGTGTTGGTTCTTAATGTAAAAATATATAGTGTAAACGATAAATCACATTTGAGATTATGCTGGCTACTGTATACAGGCCACCAGGGCACCATAAAGATTTTATCAAAGAATTTGCGGAATTTCTATCAGAATTAGTAATGGCTGCAGATAAAGTACTAATTGTTGGTGATTTTAATATATATGTAGATAATGAAAAAGATGCATTGGGATTGGCATTTAAAGACATTTTAAACTCAATTGGAGTTAAACAACACGTGTCGGGACCTACTCATTGTCGTAATCATACTCTAGATCTAATACTATCACATGGAATAGATGTTGATGCCGTTGAAATTCTGCAGCAGAGCGATGACATCTCAGATCATTATCTAGTCTCATGTAAATTACATTTAGCCAAGGCTGCAAAGCCGACTCCGTGTTATAAATACGTTAGACCTATAACTTCTGCCACTAAAGATTGCTTTATCAATAATCTTCATAATCAGTTTCATCATCTCAGCATCCCAGATAGCTTAGAAGTACTTGATATTGCAACAGAAACTTTTAACTCTCTCTTTTCCAGCACTTTAGACGCAGTTGCTCCGTTGTGCTTAAAGAAGATTAAAGAAAATAGTCTAACACTGTGGTACAACGAGCACACTCAGGCCCTTAAGAGAGCAGCCAGAAAAATGGATCTGCTAGATCTGCTTATTTTTCAACTCTATTAGAAGAAAAAAAAAATAATCCTAGGTATTTATTTGAAACCGTGGCTAGACTAATGAAAAAGAAAGCTTCAAGCCCAGAAGTGTCCAAGCAACACAGCAGTAATGACTTTATGAACTTCTTCACTTATAAGATCGATAATATCAGGGAAAAAAATTATAACTATGCAACTGTCTACCACAGTATCGCATCAGACAGTGCATTGTAGTCTCCCTGAGGAAAAAATTTATTCATTTGTTGCCATAGGAGAGGAAGAATTTTCTAAACTTGTTAATTCATCTAAATCGACAACTTGTATGTTAGACCCTATACTTACTAAGCTACTGAAAGAGATGCTTCCAGATGTCATAGATCCTCTTCTTACTATCATTAATTCGTCTTTGTCTCTAGGATATGTACCAAAAACCTTTAAGCTGGCTATGATAAAACAGCTTGTTAAAAAAACGCAACTTGATCATACAAAATTAGCCAATTACAGGCCGATCTCGAATCTGCCTTTTCTATCAAAGATATTAGAAAAAGCAGTATCCTCACAACTGTGTTCCTTTCTTGAAAGAAATTATATCTGTGAGGATTTTCAGTCCAGATTTAGACCGTACCATAGTACCAAGACAGCTCTCGTTAGAGTTGCAAATGATTTGCTCTTATCATCCAATCGCGGTTGTATCTCTCTATTAGTGTTACTTGATCTTAGTGCTGCATTTGATACTATTGACCACAAAATTATTTTAAATAGACTTGAAAATTATGTTGGCATTAGTGGAATTGCATTAGCATGGTTTAAATCATACTTATCTGACCGTTATCAGTTTGAAGCAATAAATGAAGATATGTCTTATCGATCACAAGTTCAGTATGGCGTACCATAAGGCTCAGTACTAGGACCATTGCTGTTCACTCTGTACATGCTACCATTAGGAGATATCATTAGGGAACATGGAATTAGTTTTCACTGTTATGCCGATGATACTCGGCTGTATATTTCTTCAAAACCTAACGAAACTTACCAATTCACAAAATTAACGGAATGCATAGCTGATATAAAAAATTGGATGACTAGTAATTTCCTACTACTAAATTCTGAAAAAACAGAGATTCTAATTATTGGACAAAAAACTTCCACACGTAATAACTTAGAATACTGTCTAACACTTGATTGCTGCTCTGTTAAGTCTTCGGTTAGGAACCTGGGTGTGCTCTTTGATACCAATCTTTCATTTTAATGTCTCGTGTCTAGTATCTGTAAAACTGCATTTTTCCATCTTAAAAACATATCTAAATTACGCCATATGCTCTCATTAACAAATGCAGAACAATTAGTTCATGCGTTCATGACATCAAGACTAGATTATTGCAATGCTCTACTGGGTGGTTGCCCTGCACACTTAATAAAAAAACTACACCTAGTTCAAAATGCAGCAGCACGAGTTCTTACCAGAACCAGGAAATATGACCATATTAGCCCGGTTCTGTCAACACTGCATTGGCTCCCTATTAAACATTGTATATTTTTTTTAATATTGTTGATTACTTACAAAGCACTAAATGGTTTAGCTCCGCAGTACTTGAGCGAGCTTTTAAAGCATTATAGTCCTTCACGTCTATTGCGATCTCAAAATTCCGGTCAGTTGATAATACCTAGAATATCAAAATCAACTGCAGGCGGTAGATCCTTTTCCCCTCTAGCACCAAAACTTTGGAATAGTCTTCCTATCATTGTCCGGGAAGCAGACACACTCTGTCAGTTCAAAGCTAAACTAAAAACACATCTCTTTGACCTAGCATACACATAATACATTATAGACTTCTATAATTCAATATTAGGCTGCATAGATTAGGTCAGCCGGAACTGGGAACACTTCCCTTAAATCCTGATGTACTCGTTACATCACAAGAAGAATGGCATCTACACTAATTTTAGTGTCTTTGTTTATCCCGAGGTTTTCCCGCAGCCTGCCGGATCCAGGCCGTATCCAGATCTGATGAAGGAGCTTCGCCTGGACCCGATGACAATGCAGTGCTGAAGTGTCAACTAGCCTCTCCCTATGGAGGATCCCTTTCCCTCTCTACAGATAAAGCGTTGTTAAAAATCCGGCTCGCGTACCCCGAAGTGATAAAATAAAACAAAATTCTGTATCAAATGTATAGGCAAGACAAGTAGTTTGTTTAGGCATGGTTTGTAGGGAATTCAAACGAATATAACTATAGAATCAATTTTTTTATGCGCATGTGAACGCCATCAGGTCACAGGTTCGCGTTTAAAGTCTGTTTAGAGAGAACGCCGTCGTCTTAGTGGCCCCTAATGTAATAACAAATGATAATTTTGCTGGAAGTGAATCAATCAAAACTAACTTTAGCTGGAAATAAAATTATTCAAAAATCGCTATAAAGCCAAAACAATCTCTGTTACCGTAAATTGCATGTTTATCTCTGTAAAGCTACTTTGAAACAATCTACATTGTTAAAAGCGCTATATAAATGAAGATGACTTGACTTGACTTGAAAAGGCGTCAAAATGGATAGAATTGCTTGCTTCACATTTGTTCTTCTTTTTTTTTAAACTTTGATTTTGTTTTCAAAGAAAAGATACAGAAACACACTTGCGTCTGTCTGCCGCAAAAGTACTAAAATCGTTCCAAAGACAGCTTGCTGTCTGTTGAAGACAATTTTTGCGGAAGCAAGCATAAATCATCTCTCTGCTGCAGTGCGTTAATCCCGCTTTTCGTCAAGGTAAGTGTATATACACACAAGCACTGACGACTGTCCTGTCGACCACATTATACATTATATGTCATTAATAGCGGTTCACTTCCGCGATTTGGTACAATTGCGTTCATATCAGCAGCGAACCATACTGGAGTTCACATGAACCGTACCCAAGTACGGTTCGCGGGTGCACACCCAAATTCGGAAGACAGCGTTCACATCATCCAAACGAACCGAACTCTGACGTCATTCGGACCCGGGTGCGCACCAAAGGTGCTAGTGTGAAAGCGCCCTAAGAAAGTACTCATAATGTCAGCTCGTAATGTGTATAAAAGACATCTCTCCACATAATCTGTATCTTCCATTCCAACCTCTCTACCACCATGGGCAAGACAAAGGACAAAGGAAGAGCTGTCAAAGGACATCAGGGAAAAGATTGTAGACCTGCACAAGGCTGGAATGGGCTACAAGACCATCAGCAAGAAGCTTGGTGAGAAGGAGACAACTTTTGGTGCCATTATTTGGAAACAGAAGACATACAAAATAACCATCAATCGCCCTCGGTCTGGAGCTCCATGCAAGATCTGGCCTCATGGGGTAAGGATGATAATGAGAAAGGTGAGGGATCAGCCCAGAACTTCACGGGACAAGCTTGTTATTGATCTCAAGACAGTTGGGACCAAAGACACCAAGCAAACAATTGGTAACACACTATGCTGCAATGGATTGAAATCCTGCAGCACCCGCAAGGACCCCCTGCTCAAGAAGGCACATATAGAGGCCCGTCTGAAGTTTCCCAATGAAGATCTAAAGATTCAGAGAAGGCTTGTGTAACCTGAACCCGATGATAAGTTCACTACATCAAATTCACTAATGGACCAGTGGCTCAGAGGATTTAGATTCGCTCGAGGAGAGAGATGATGCAGCAGCAGTGAACACTCAGACCAACAGGTAAGTTAACAAATTGTAATTTTAAGTAGACCAATATAACAAAAGATTTAATGCATGAACATTTAAATGAATTCAGAATTATTAATTTTCTCCCTTCCCTTTTTTTAGAATTAATTCTTTGTTCAAATTCCTAGTTAACCCTCTAACTCACTTTTCTTTTCTTCACCATAGGATTTCACCCAGATTAAATTGAAATAAAATAAACAGAACAACCCATACACAAATGCGCTTTCTTCACTTAAAACACTTCAAAGTATCCGGAATCAATTTTCTCTGCAATGAACCCAATCAGTTCATTAATTCAGTTCAACAGTTCAAACAGTCCATGAACTGTTCAGTTCAGTTCAGTTCTGGAATCATCTTCCTGATGAAACGATTAGAAAATGCACAGTTCTGTCCTACCATTCAAAGGTGAACAATTCACTTTCGGTTTCTCTTTTCACAGGGAACAAGATTTCGTTCTTGGGTGGCTCGCCAGTCCAACTCCACTGTAAGACATCCAAAGAGGAGTTGAGACGGTTCACAATCCAGGATTGACTCGCGGTTCACTCGAATACCACAGGATGGATCGCACTCAGACTGATGTTCCAGCATTCACATGGAAATGAAACACATCAAAGAAGAACAAAAAAACAAAAACAAAAAACCTGGCCTTGAAACACAAGACCAAAATATCAAATTAGCATCTCGTTTCATTAAAATCACTTCCAGTTTTACACGACTTCTTGTAAACACATCAACAAGGTTCATTTATGAAACTGCAATAAATACATTTTCTTGCATACTTGCGTGTTATATGTTATTTAACACAAAATCACTCTTCATTCATTTAATTTCACCAAAATGACCTACTTACAGTTTTCAATTTACACTCAACTGTATCTCTTACTAATACTGCATTAAATAACCAATGCTTTAGTGTAACACACTTAATATGACCTTGAATAGGCCGTATAAAACCACACGGTATAGAAAAATAAATGCACTAATATTGACTCACCAAGGAACTCGAATACAATGTGCATCTGGAGAACAGGAAAATTCCAGATGACAATGTTCCAAAACGTCAATCTCACACACACGGCTTCTCTCTGAATCCTTTGTTAGAAATATATATAGGCACATGGAATATTAGCATTAAGCTAACGCACCATTATTGCGCCATTAACACGAGGTCGACACACTATGAGCATAATCAGATCTCTTACTACATTTAACCGTCACTTAACTCTATATTATCATCCTATGACTGATTTATAGACAAATTAAACAACTCTTACATCAGTTTTCGCTGGATTTAGAGCTTAAAGTCTCCCGGAGCAGCAACAACCATCTGCTCTAATCAGATTCACGGAGGAAAAGAAAAATCTAGTAGGCACTACTTTCTAAAGTCCCGCGATAGCGGAAGCTCACATGACGTCACTCAAAGCGCGATCTAATTGGAGGCCTTTCAAAAGAAGGTAATACTTATTGAACAATTTTATAATATTCATATTTATGTTTTGTCACTTTTATATCATTAATAAATCCTTTTACAACTTATATGTGCTGTCAAAATCTTTCATTTAACTCGAAGTTTATTCTGTCCCTGCCAACCCTTATTGGTAACCTGGGTTACACTTTCCCCCTCTGAATTCAGGCACGTCCTCGGGCCTGCTGGAGGTTGACATGTCACCACAGTGGGGAAATCTTCAGACATATTCAGGGACTGATCACTGATGGACGTGGATTCCTCCAAGGAAGTGGTAAATGCAAAACTCAACCCATGCAATAATGACTGAATAACTAGGGTCAAGGGATTTCCTAACTTATGATACTGCAGCTTGTTAGGAGGCCCACAATTCCTTTTCGAACGTCTAGGGTCAGTAGCTCCTAAATTCTCATCTGGCTCAGGGTAGTCACTCGCAACATCTTGAACAGATGAACTCATGTCATTGGGCTGTGTTCCTTCAGTTACAGTGTCCAATAAATCTGAAGACTCCACCACATTCTCACTAATGGGTGGTAACACCGCTGGGACTTCAATTTCCTGAGCACATTCCTTCCTGCAAGTCTCCACTTCAACCGTGTCTTCTTCTTGAACAGCGTCAGCCTCAACAGGATTGATTTCAGGTAGGTGATCTTCCACTTCATCATTTGGCTGAGTATCTGTGGTGTTTCCTTTTAATCTGATGTCAGGTAATGTCTCTTTTTCCAGGTAAGTTTCATTCACAGGCTCCACCACGGAAGAACGTGACTCATGAGAATCCATTCCAGGTAAGTTCTCTACAAGCTTAGGATGTTCTGGAGGAGGAGTAATGATCTTTGTACTGAACTCCAATCGACACCTTGAATTTCCAACATAATTAGAATCATCTTCTGATCCTGACTGACTACTCTGATGCTCTTGATGAACCGCTTCATTTACAGAGTGGGATCTGGTTCTAGGCTTGCGACGAGGGTTCAAATTGGTTTCTTCAAGTTCATTCTCAGGTAAGAATCCACAAGGCAATAACAGATCGCGGTGTAACGTGCGGGTTGGTCCATCTTTCCCTTCTGGACAAACTGTATAAACTGGCATGTCTCCTGCTTTCCGAACTACCATGTAGATTTCAGATGCCCATCTGTCTGAAAGCTTGTGTTTCCCTCTCATTTGACATTTCGTACAAGGACTCGATCACCTGGTTCAAGTGTAGAGGCAACTACATTTCTGTCAAAACGCCTTTTGTTCTTATCGGCCACTTTGGATGCATTGTGAGAAGCAATTCTGTAGCTTTCCTCTAATCGACTCCTTAGAGCTTTCACATATTGCGAATGAGAGTGTAAATGGGAGTTGGTTTGAAGCCCAAAAGCAAGGTCGATTGGCAATCGAGGCTGCCTCCCAAACATTAACTCATATGGCGAGTGTCCAGTTACATCGCTCCTGGTACAGTTGAATGCATGCACCAATGGTCTGACATGATCTTTCCAATGAGCTTTGCTTTTGTTTTCCAGAGTGCCTAACATCTGCAAGAGAGTTCGATTAAAACACTCCACCGGGTTCCCTCTAGGATGGTACGGGGTGGTTCTCACTTTGCGGATGCCAGCAATTTTACACAGTTCTTGGATAGTACGGGATTCAAAGTCTGGCCCCTGATCACTGAGCAGCTTCTCAGGAAACCCGTAATGAACAAAGAAATTATCCCACAGGCATCTAGCAACTGTCTGTGCTTTCTGGTTACGCGTAGGAATGGCAACAGCGTACTTGGTAAAATGGTCCGTAATTACCAAAATATCCTTAGTGTTACTGCTGTCTGGTTCCAGCGACAGAAAATCCATACAAACTAGTTCTAGTGGCCTTCGAGTCTGGATGTTCACTAAGGGAGCCGCTTTCTGTGGAGGTGTTTTCCGACGAACACAACGCTCGCACCCTTTGATCTTTTTGTCAACGTCGGTTGCCATCTTTGGCCAATAAAACCTGGAGCGTAGAAGATCGAGAGTTCGCTCTAAACCCAGGTGGCCCATGTCATCATGAAGACTGGTAAGTACAAGGTCTCGAAGATCCTCAGGCAAAGCCAATTGGTTCAGCACTTTGTCTCCATCCATCCTCTTCCGATATAACAACCCATTCTTCAGCTCAAGCTTGTTCCATTGTCTCATCCACAAGGTTACTTCAGGTGAGTGCAATTTCATGTTTGAAGGCTTGTTGTTGGACTCCAAGTAACCAATTACCTCTTTAATTTCAGGGTCAGCTTGTTGCTTCCTGATCAGATCCTCTTCGGACAGGTAAGGTATCTCTGGGAGACCATGACCATCTTCTTCCTGGATTTCTGGAGGTAAGGCCTTTACATTCATGCTCAGGGATTCTACCAATGTCAGCGGGAAAGACTGAAAATGATGGGACTGATTGACTTGATGTTTCCCACATATAGCCTCCACTACTTCAGGTAGGATTGTCTCAGTGTTGCCTTCAAGATCTTCAAGATGATGTAAAGTGAACTGTCTGATTCGTTCTTGCTCTTTTTTAGATTCCAAATCGTTTGATGGTTCACCATGGGGACGACGGGACAATCCATCCGCATCTTGATTTTGTGCTCCAGCTCTGTATCGGATCTTAAAGCTGTACATTGAGAGACTGGATAACCATCTGTAACTGGTAGCATCCAGTTTAGCTGATGTTAGCACGTACGTGAGGGGATTACTATCAGTTACCACGGTGAAGTCTGCTCCATACAAATAGTCGTGGAATTTTGTGGTTACTGCCCATTTGAGGGCCAGAAATTCCAATTTGTGGGCAGGATATTTGGCCTCACATCTTGGTAATCCACGGCTGGCAAAAGCTATCACCCTCATCTGTCCTTGCTGTTCTTGGTACAGAGCTGCCCCTAGACCCGTGGCACAAGCATCTGTATGCAACAGGTAGGGCAGACACGGATTTGCATATCCCAACACAGGAGCCGATGTTAGCCTGTCCACGAGACCTTCGAATGCCTGTTGACATTCAGTTGTCCATCTGTCACCCAGAGAGTCTTTTGAATTGAAGTAAGTATGATCTTTATCTTTCTTTTTCCCGTTTCGCACCGGAGGATAGCCAGCTGTAAGGTTGTTAAGCGGCTTTGCAATCTTGGAGAAATCTTTAACAAACCTCCGGTAATATCCTGTAAATCCTAAGAAGGATTTTAGTTCTCGAAGGTTCTGGGGCCTTGGCCAGGTTTTAATAGCCTCAATCTTTGATGGATCAGTTTCGACACCGTTCTGAGAAACAATGTGGCCCAAATAGCGTACGGATGTCTGGAAGAATTTGCATTTCTCGGGTGAGAGCTTCAATCCGTACTCTTTCAGGCGATTCAAGACTTGTATCAGTCGACGTTCATGCTCCTCAAGGGTTTCAGAAAAAATGATAAGATCATCGATAAAGACTAAGACTTCTCTTCTGTTCAAGTCACCCATACAATGCTCCATAAGCCGCTGAAATGTGCTGGGCGCGTTCGTGATCCCTTGCGGCATACGGTTGAACTCCCAGAACCCAAGAGGACAGACAAACGCGGTCTTCTGCTTGTCTGCTTCATCCATTTCAATCTGGTAGTACCCAGACTTAAGATCGACAACAGAGAACCACTTGGAACCGGTTAGCATGGTGAACACTTCCTCCAGGTTTGGGAGGGCGTATGCATCTCGTATGGTTTGAGCGTTTAACTTCCTAAAATCAATACATAGCCGCACTGAGTTGTCTTTTTTTCGGACGACTACGATGGGGGATGCAAATGGGGACTCAGACTCTCGTATAATACCTGCTGCTAACAACTCCTGTAGATGTTTCCTGACAGCTTCGATGTCTTGTGGGTGAAGGGGACGAGCTCTATGTTTGAAAGGAGTTCCGTCACTCAATTTAATTCGGTGCTTCACTTGATCAGTGTGCCCATAATCCATGTCTGTCAAAGCAAACACTTCAGGCATAGAGTTCAGCAAGGCGGATATCCGTTCTTTCCATTCGGGGGGAAATGGAGAGTTTCCAAAATCGAAAGTTATCTGAGAACTTCCAGGCCTTCCTCTCGTTTCACCATTGTCACTGGTTACCGGTTTGTTCACCACTTGCTGGACAGCATGCATTTCCGCAATTACTGACCTGGGAGGGATTACTATGTCAGTCTGGGCTTCATTCTTGACTACCACAGGCAAAGAGAAGAACCGTTTACCAGGTAAGGTGTGCAACACACTAGCGACTACTAAACCACCAGGCAGCGACGATATTGTGGGAGGACTTAGAACAGTCAGTTTCTCTGATGGAAGATAACTCAGGTATACCGCTCCATCAAGAACGGCAGTGCTTCCTGCTGACACAGTTTCAGGGACCGTCCCTTTAAACGTGACACATCCCAGGGTTTCGGCACATGACTGTTGATGCCTCATATCAAGTGTCTTCAATACAGCTGCATACCCGTTGGAAGTTACATTGGGGCTGACAGTCTCTTCCTGCACGTAACTGGAGTAAAGTGCATCCAAGGTGTTTGTACCGACGAGAACTTGTGGTACGTTTACCAAATCCGGAACCACCAGAGCTAGCGTGGTAACCTCGGCGTCTGTTCCTAGGAACTCTTTGGGAAACATTAAAGTTAACTCCACATACCCAAGGTATGGCACTGATTGCCCGTTGGCTCCCTCCACTTCCAGCAAAGATTCCAGAGGTTTCAAGGGGTAATGCGACAAGTTATTCTTGTAAAACGACAATGGAATTGTAGTCACCTGGGACCCCGTGTCTAAAAGGCAGTTCACTTCGATTGTGTCGACATAGATTCGTGCAGTACATTTCATTCCAATTAGTCCTTCCGGCAGTTTGGTTTTAGGGCAATGATGCTTCGTCTCAGTCTCCATATGCCCTGCTACAGAGACTGTCTGGTGTTTAACTGAGTAGTAGTGGCCTGGTTATTTAGGTCCCACTGGGCTTGTTTTTCTCTCAACTGGCGCCTCTTCTCATCTACCTTAGAAGGGTTCGGGTCATTTTCACAATTGATGGCGAGGTGTCCATCCTCCCCACATCTGAAGCAGTATCCAGGACGAGGACGAGTAACTGTCACTGAACCGCTTCTGAATTGGTTGTTCTCACCTCTCCCGGTTGGCCTATACTGAAACCTTGCTGTCATTCCCGACCGATGTTGTGGTGTTTCAGGAGTTGACAACTGAGCCTTTAACTCTGCCATTTGCTTCCTCAGTCCTGCTATTTCCTTAGCTGCTGGGGTTTCTTTCGTCACTTTACCAGAGATGGATGTTCTCATAGCCTCTACTTCTGCTTGCAGTTCTATTAGTTCTTTCTTCAGCTGGATGAATTCAGGATTTTTGGAATGGTCCGGCTGGCACTTCTGGTAATTGGAGGGTTGCATAGCAGCAGCCTGAGCATTGGCTCCAGATATCTGAGAACTGCATAGTGTCCATTCCTTGGACTGTTTCACCAACTGCATGAGTAGTACGGGAGTAAGTTGACATTTGATGAGTGGCAGTTCTCATTTTGGGGGCATTACCAGGTTTGTTAAATCCGAAATAGTTCCTCATTCGGTCTTCCTTTGAGGCTTGTCGGTCTTCTTCCGTGCGAATTTGTACTACCATTTCTGCGAAAGAAGGTGGGTTGATCTTTTTCTTCTCTAGCTGTAAACTGGAGATTAACTCGTTATCCCAGCATCCACAGCAGAATTGTTTTATCAGACAGCGGTTTTGCTCACTCTCCGCAATGCCGCCTCTCCTTACAGTGGTGCTCAACATAACCTGCAACCGATGCAAATAACTGGAAGGCTTTTCCCCTAGATTCTGTAGCATGGTCATGAATTTTGCTAACAGCTCATCGCCATCCTCCACAGATCCGTAAACAGACTCTAGCAACTCCAAGTAAACTGAAGGTAAAGACTGGGGACTCACATGTTTAATGACATCAGCTGCTGGAGGAAGCAGACTATCCAGTATCCTCCTCGTGCGAGACAAATCCGAAATGGAGGGATCGTCTAAAAGGAATTGAACACTTGCCCGCCACGTGTCGAAATCTGGTTCGTTTGCTGGCCTTGGAACTTTCCCAGAGAACGACCTGAGACGGAAAAAGGCAGGTTGCAATGTAGCAGTGTCGTTAGTTCTGACAATGTGTTCAACTACCACCTTTTGCACGCTGGGCGGATCAATCATGTCCATGGTAAGTACTGCAGGAGGTAAAACTGTAGGAGCAGGATAGCTAGTTCTATGGCTGGATCTTTCCTTGGACAGGTTTTGTGATGTTTCAGATTCATTTGAGGGAGGGGCTACTTGTTCGGTTGTCACTTTCTGTAATTTGGCTGGGGACGACTGTCCATCCAGTGAACTGGTGGTGCTACTGTCACGAGTTTGGGAGTCTGCAACATGTGGATGCTCCACTCTTTCATCTGAAGCAGATATGGGCGCAGCAACTGAACAGCCAGCTTTAATCCTTCTTAACTCCTCCTGGAGCACTTCTTCAATTGATTTTCCACTAACGCTAGCAATGGTTTGTAGTTCTTCCAAATACAGCTTACTGGCACTGTCACTAGCTACCTGAGGGTAGACACAGCTTAAGGCACGCACTATGAAAGTGATATCTGGGTTTGACGTACTGACCATTGTTACAGGCAGCAGGGGCATTAGTGTTTTCATAGCAGAGCTATAAGTAAACTCTATAATGGCATGTTGATGGAATTCAGAGTTTGGTTCATCAATGAGAAGGTTGCGACTAATGCTACCATATCTCAGCAACCATGTTTCTAAGTCCTGATCGGTTTCAGTAAATGTTAAACCGCTGACTATCACGGCGTTTGAAACATCTACGTTCTCTCTCTTTACAATATCCATGTCGTCAATGTTCTATTAGAGTGTAAGTGTGAAATGTATATGTATAGTTATATTGTCTCTTTCCGTTGTTTTTTTCAGTTTGGACTCAAAACCGAATCACTATTGCTGCAAACAATCTTCTCTCCTGGCTGGATCGCCAAATTTATGTAACCTGAACCCAATGATAAGTTCACTACATCAAATTCACTAATGGACCAGTGGCTCAGAGGATTTAGATTCGCTCGAGGAGAGAGATGATGCAGCAGCAGTGAACACTCAGACCAACAGGTAAGTTAACAAATTGTAATTTTAAGTAGACCAATATAACAAAAGATTTAATGCATGAACATTTAAATGAATTCAGAATTATTAATTTTCTCCCTTCCCTTTTTTTTAGAATTAATTCTTTGTTCAAATTCCTAGTTAACCCTCTAACTCACTTTTCTTTTCTTCACCATAGGATTTCACCCAGATTAAATTGAAATAAAATAAACAGAACAACCCATACACAAATGCACTTTCTTCACTTAAAACACTTCAAAGTATCCGGAATCAATTTTCTCTGCAATGAACCCAATCAGTTCATTAATTCAGTTCAACAGTTCAAACAGTCCATGAACTGTTCAGTTCAGTTCAGTTCTGGAATCATCTTCCTGATGAAACGATTAGAAAATGCACAGTTCTGTCCTACCATTCAAAGGTGAACAATTCACTTTCTGTTTCTCTTTTCACAGGGAACAAGATTTCGTTCTTGGGTGGCTCGCCAGTCCAACTCCACTGTAAGACATCCAAAGAGGAGTTGAGACGGTTCACAATCCAGGATTGACTCGCGGTTCACTCGAATACCACAGGATGGATCGCACTCAGACTGATGTTCCAGCATTCACATGGAAATGAAACACATCAAAGAAGAACAAAAAAACAAAAACAAAAAAACCTGGCCTTGAAACACAAGACCAAAATATCAAATTAGCATCTCGTTTCATTAAAATCACTTCCAGTTTTACACGACTTCTTGTAAACACATCAACAAGGTTCATTTATGAAACTGCAATAAATACATTTTCTTGCATACTTGCTTGTTATATGTTATTTAACACAAAATCACTCTTCATTCATTTAATTTCACCAAAATGACCTACTTACAGTTTTCAATTTACACTCAACTGTATCTCTTACAAATACTGCATTAAATAACCAATGCTTTAGTGTAACACACTTAATATGACCTTGAATAGACCGTATAAAACCACACGGTATAGAAAAATAAATGCACTAATATTGACTCACCAAGGAACTCGAATACAATGTGCATCTGGAGAACAGGAAAATTCCAGATGACAATGTTCCAAAACGTCAATCTCACACAAACGGCTTCTCTCTGAATCCTTTGTTAGAAATATATATAGGCACATGGAATATTAGCATTAAGGTAACGCACCATTATTGCGCCATTAACACGAGGTCGACACACTATGAGCATAATCAGATCTCTTACTACATTTAACCGTCACTTAACTCTATATTATCATCCTATGACTGATTTATAGACAAATTAAACAACTCTTACATCAGTTTTCGCTGGATTTAGAGCTTAAAGTCTCCCGGAGCAGCAACAACCATCTGCTCTCATCAGATTCACGGAGGAAGAGAAGAATCTAGTACGCACTACTTTCCAAAGTCCCGCGATAGCGGAAGCTCACATGACGTCACTCAAAGCGCGATCTAATTGGAGGCCTTTCAAAATAAGGTAATACTTATTGAACAATTTTATAATATTCATATTTATGTTTTGTCACTTTTATATCATTAATAAATCCTTTTACAACTTATATGTGCTGTCAAAATCTTTCATTTAACTCGAAGTTTATTCTGTCCCTGCCAACCCTTATTGGTAACCTGGGTTACACTTGGGAGGAAGTGCTGTGTTAGATGAGACCAAAATGGAGCTCTTTGGCATCAACTCAACTCGTCTTATTTGGAGGAAGAGAAATGCTGACTATGACCCCAAGAACATCATCCCTACAGTCAAGCACAGGTGGAAACATTATGCTCTGGGACTGTTTCTCTGCTAAGGGTACAGGGCGACTTCAACGTATTAAGGGGCTAATGGACGGGCTAATGGCTAATTACGAGAACCTCCTTACCTCAGCCAGAACACTGAAGATGGGTCGTGGATGGGTCTTCCAGCATGACAATGAGCGCACACATACCGCACAGGCAACACAGGAGTGGCTCAAGAAGAAGCACATTAAGGTCTTGGAGTGGCTTAGCAAGTCTCCAGACCTTAATCCTATAGAAAATATGTGGAGGAAGCTGAAACTTCGAGTTGCAAAGCGACAGCCAGGAAACCTTAAGGATTTAGAGAGGATTTGTAAAGAGCTGTCTAAAGAGGAATGGACCAAATGAACTAAAGAGGAATGTCTATAGAGTAATTCTCTAAAGAGGAATGGACCAAAATACCTTCTGAGATGTGTGCAAACCTGGTGACTAACTTCAAGAAACATCTTACCTCTGTGCTTGCCAACAAGGGTTTCTACACCAAGTACTAAATAATGTTTTGCTTGGGGATCAAATACTTATTTCACTCACTGAAGTGCTCAAATACTTATTTCACTCACTGAAATACAAATCAATTTATAACCTATATGTGTTTTATTCTGGATTTTTTGGTTGCTATTCTGTCTCTATTCTCTATTTCAGTTGTAAAACATTTTTCTCTATTTCAGTTGTAAAACATTTTGTGACACCGCACTTTCCCCCACTTTCACCAGCAGAGGTCCTCGTTGAGCTCTGATTTGACAAGGTTCGATTAATGAACCTTTTTCCGAGACAATTGTTAATTGGTTGAAAACTTGAGGGGCGCATGCTCATGCTCGTGCAGGGGCGCATGCTCGTGTTCGTGCTCGTGCAGCGACCAGCAGTGAGGCACGTTTTGTCAAAAGTTATGTTTTGTGAGTGGATCGCTTTGTTTTTATTGTTTTTACTGTGGATGCCGTTCCACCTTGTGGAAACTCTGAATGAGTTGCCCAACCCAACGCACATCCGATACAGCAGGGACTTTCTCTTAAAATGGGGCCACTTTCAGGTTAATAACCCTCCCTCGGATTTGATCTTCCCTAATCTCAACTGTTCCATCAATCAATCGAGAGGAAAAGAAAAAGGGGAATTTACCAGTGAGCTATCCCGCAAGACCAGGAAGCGAGGTAAGCAAGGTGGCGTACTCCAAAGACTAAGAAAACAATCTTTCTCTCGGATCCCCCTGCCTTCCATTATTTTATCAAATGCCCAGTCACTTCGAAATAAAACTGATGAGCTGCAAGCCCACGTACGTTTCCAGCATGAGTTTAGAGATGCGTGTTTACTGGCGATTACAGAGACATGGCTTTCGGGCAGTGATTTGGATTTGGAACTGGTCATTGATGGGTTTGGGGTACCTGTGCGCCTGGACCGAGATGCGAGTGTTACTGGAATGCCGCGAGGTGGGGGGGTTTGCTTATACGTGAACCAATGATATTGTAAAAATGTTCTTGTCAGAGAAAGACTCTGCACTAAAGATGTTGAACTATTTTCAGTGTCTTTGCGCCCCCCATACTTGCCCCGGGAGTTTCCCCAAATATGTTACAGTTGTGTACATTCATCCAAGAGCAAATGCGGATAAAGCCTTGAAGTCGATATTGCAAATAACACAAAAATTGCAAGACATATCGCCCGAAGCACCAGTTTTCATCCATCATCCTTGGGGATTTTAATCATTGTTCGCTGAACAAGTGTCTGAGAGACTTTTATCAATATGTTACGTGCCCGACCAGACAAAACAAAGTTATTGGACCTGTGTTATGGTTCTATTAAAGGTGCATACAAAGCTCTTCCTCTTCCACCGTTGGGCGGGGCTGATCACAGCTGCGTTCAGCTCATCCCGTCGTATCGCACAGCCTTAAAGAGGGGAAAAAACTCTTTTTAAACGTGTCAAAAATTGGACTGAGGATGCCATCCTGAGCCTACAGGGCTGTTTTGATTGCACCGATTGGGAAATGTTTAAGGAGTCTTGTACAAATATTAATGATCTTACAGATGTTGTCAGCTGTTATGCCTCCTACTGTGTTGATAATGTAATTCCTGATAAGATTGTACATGTATATCCAAATAATAAGCCATGGATAAGGAAACCACTTAAGCTGTTATTAAACAGAAAGAGGCAGGCATTTAGAGAAGGCAACTTCTTAGAATTGAACAGGCTGCAAAAGGAAATAAAAAGTGAAATAAGGAGAGCAAAGCAGTACAAAGAAAAAATAGAGAAAGACTTTGGTGGAAGAAATCTACGTTCAGCCTGGGATGGTATGAAAACTGTTATCGGCACCAAAAGAGAAAAGAAGGTTAAGGTTGTGTTGGAAGGTTTCAGTTGTGACAGTCTACTTGCAACAGAACTAAATAAGTTTTATTTGAGGTTTGATACCTCTAATGTTAGAAATGATATTCTAGAACAGAAATCCCACCTATCTGGGAATGGTTTTGTCCCCTTTTTTGATGTACAAAATGTGGTCAATATGTTTAAACACTCCAGAGCTAGAAAAAAGCCGGGGCCTGACAAAATAGGCAGTCGCCTGCTCATCTCTTGTGCAGAGCAATTAGGCCCAATTTTTCATTATATTTTCCAGTTGTCTCTAGAGCAACAGAGAGTGCCGATTATCTGGAAACAGTCTACGGTCATTCCAGTGGCCAAACATAATCATCCCAAGGTATTAAATGACTTTAGGCCGGTTGCCTTGACCTCCTTAGTCATGAAGTGTTTTGAAAAACTGGTTAAAAAAGTTGTTCTCACAAAAACAGAGAATCTCCTTGACCCACTTCAGTTTGCTTACAGGGCTAGGCGAGGGGTAGATGATGCCACTACTACTCTGTTAAATTTGTGTTTCAAACATCTCATAAACTTTTCAGTATGGGAGTGCACGTGCACCCAAACACTTGGGTGTTTTTTCTCTTCTCCGTAAATAAATCTTTTAGCAGAGCTACAGCAAGCGTTTTTCTGTGGTGGAAATACATTAGCTACTAAAACGTATTTGTTGCTGTGGAGAGCGCAGTGCATGGTTGTATAGCAACAACAGCCATGGGAAAATCGGTCCGAATTTTACTATTAATAATAAAATATAAGCCACTGTGCATTATAAATGTCAGGAATGTATCTTTATTAACTCATTCTTTTTATAGAGATGATTTAAATGCTGAAATATGAAGTTTATCTTTTTATAAAACCTTTTTTGTGTTAACCTTTTTTAAGTAGGTAACATAAAAGACACTCCTTTAAAACAAATCTTTAATGTTATTAACTTGGTGAATTGATTTCATTGTGTATTAGGCTTTTGAACAAGATTCTGTGTATGTGATCATTTTGGGGGTAAGGGGGCGCTCGCAGGGGGTCTCGCCCTGGGTGTAATTCAAAGTAGAACCGTCACTGAATACAGTCCAACCACACATTTTAGTTGATAAGCTCTTAAAGAACTTTGACCTTGATTTTAACATTGTGGGATGGAGTCTTGACCTTTTAACTGACAGAACTCAGAGAGTAAGGGTGAATGGTCGCTTGTCGGAGAAGATGTCATCATCCACGGGGTCTCCCCAGGGGTGTGTACTCTCACCACTCCTTTATATTCTTTACACTGATGATTGCCGTAGCCAGCATGAAAATAGACATATTTTAAAATTTGCAGATTCTGCTATTGTCAGTCTCCTTTCCTCTGAGGAAAGTGATCATGGTCCTGTTGTGGAAGATTTTGTGCTCTGGTGTGATAGGGCATTCCTGCAATTAAATGTAGAAAAGACAAAGGATATGCTGATTGATTTTAGGGGCAAGTCATTAACTCCACAGAACACTATCATTAATGGGCAGATGGTGGGATTCGTAGAAACATACTAATATCTCGGTAGTGTGATCGACAATAAGTTGAATTTTAATTCCAACACTGAGATGCTCTGCAAAAAAAGGCCAACAAAGACTGTTTTGCCTGCAAACTGTCAAAGTTTCATGTCGATAAAACCTTCATGACTCTTTTTTATAAATCATACATAGAGTCTGTTTTAACATTTTCAGTAATCTGCTGGTATGGTAATCTCACTGTCAAGGCCAAAACTGCTCTTTCCAATATAGTGAAGATTAGCAGTAAAATTATAGGTGTCCAGCAGTGCAGCCTCACTGACCTGTATAACAGACAGGTAGTTAGGAAGGCCAAATCAGTTATTTCTGATAGCTCTCACCCCCTTTATTTAGAGTTTTAGATCTTACCTTCTGGTTCTCGGCTTAGATTACCCCCAGTAAAGAGCAATAGATACAGGCACTCATTCGTCCCAACCTCCATCTCTCTTTTAAACTCAGCCAGGAGGAGTAAAAAAGACTTAATAATTAAATAGTGATGGGGACGCTATAATATGTATAGTATTGACGTTGATGTTGTCAATGCAATGGTGATTGCCCTGGAATTGTTCTCCTGTGTTGCTATATTGTTTTTTTATGATAAACAGTGTCAGATGTTTCTTTTTAATATGTGGCTGTCGAATTGGAGGCCCTTTTTAGAAATAGAGCACTTTTTTCTATAGTACTTAGGCTAATCTTTATTCTCAATTCTCTGTTGTACAACTAGTGCCTGTAACATTAAGTACTTTATGTATTTCGTTTTTGTATTTGTGTTTTTTCTGTGTCTATGTCTTGCTGCCAAACAAATCGCCCTACGGGGTCAAATAAAAGTTTAACTAACTAACTAATTGTGTTAAAAGCTTTGCTGACGCACGCAAACGGGTGCATGCAAGAAAACTTGTCCGGAGTTTTACATCCTCAATCAATGACACGTTCAGTGACAGTGCTACATTACACGCGGGATTGAAATGCAGGCAACAAAGAAATCTCCAACGTTAATTTTGGTCATGGCTTATCTTAAAAAACGAAGACAATTTGAAGGTTGTCGTAGGAGTCACACTGCAGGACTGTGAGGCAAATCTTCTGACACTGCCAGAATTTCGTTGAGGTCAAATTTGATCGCAACGGTCATTAATTGGCTGTTGGTGAACATGTCAAACTAATGATCAAAGACTTCAGATTTTAGCCTAGGATCAGAGGAATCTTTTAGGTTTTGCAAAATTAGTCTCAGACGGCCAAATCGTGGCCAAAATCCATTTTCTGTCCCCAAGAGGATTTTTTGAAAGACTCAACAAATCTCTCTTTCCTCTTTTCACCCAAGACCTAGCCACACAGATTTTTGGAAAAGACACACAGGCAGAGTTCACACTTGGGAGGGAAATCCAGAATTTAAATGTCAAAGAACCAGTTTGACTCTCACAATGCCAATGTCGGCATGGTTTTTGCTCTCCCTACATATCAGTTCTATCATGCCTGCATTACAGCAACTTTTGCCACTTTCAGTAAAGTGTTATCCCTTTATCTACTTTAAAATTGATATATATAATTTCAATTTAAAAGTAATGACTTTGCGCTTCTTAGCACAGTGATAGCGTAACGTTGTGGAAGGAATGAAGCGGGATGGTGAATCCAACCACAATCACATTTATTAACAAAACAAACAGGTAGTCCAGGGTAAACGAAGAAACCCAGACCAGGAACAAGGAAACAGCCACCATTACCACATTAAGAACTCACAAGGACTGAACTAAAACACAGGGCTTAAATACAGAGGAACGGGTGAGTGAAACAAGACACAGCTGGGCAAATTAACTAAGAACACAGGTGGAAAACATGAACACAAACGAAGAGCGGGAAAACTGGACAGGACTAAACCAAATACACAATAATGGGGGGAACACAAGACAGACAGGAACAAGACATGAACCCACACCGTGACAGATAGTCTCTTGAGTAAATACTTTAGTACATGCAGGTATGCTTTTGTTAACTGGCTTGAAAATATTAAACAATTATAATGTTAATAATTAGGAAATATATTACATTATATATAATGTAATGTATATAATGTAATATATATTACATTAAATATTACATTATAGAGATGTTTCTCTAGATGTGTATATGTTGCACGAGTAAATATATCTGCAATACATTACACATGCAGAACCATATCTGATCACATATACAGTACACACACACATATACACTCACCTAAAGGATTATTAGGAACACCTGTTCAATTTATCATTAATGCAATCATCTAATCAACCAATCACATGGCAGTTGCTTCAATGCATTTAGGGGTGTGGTCCTGGTCAAGACAATCTCCTGAACTCCAAACTGAATGTCAGAATGGGAAAGAAAGGTGATTCAAACCATTTTGAGCGTGGCATGGTTGTTGGTGGCAGACGGCCGGTCTGAGTATTTCACAATCTGCTCAGTTACTGGGATTTCCACGCACAACCATTTCTAGGGTTTACAAAGAATGGTTTGAAAAGGGAAAACATCCAGTATGCGGCAGTCCTGTGTGCGAAAATGCCTTGTTGATGATAGAGGTCAGAGGAGAATGGGCCGACTGATTCAAGCTGATAGAAGAGCAACTTTGACTGAAATAATCACTCGTTACAACCGAGGTATGCAGCAAAGCGTTTGTGAAGCCACAACACGCATAACCTTGAGGCGGATGGGCTACAACAGCAGAAGACCCCACCGGGTACTACTCATCTCCACTACAAATAGGAAAAAGAGGCTACAATTTGCAAGAGCTCACTGTTGTGGAAATTTTAATAGTCATTGATCCCTAACAGATATCATAAGAGAGAGAACGTGCTTGTGCGTGACGTTTCAGGAACATATGGGACAGCACAACTGACCTTAGGGACGGACAGTTTTGGCCAGTTTATTTCAGTACCAGTTTGTGTCTTTAAGTAGAGACTAAACAGCAGTAAGGACCTTATCTGGGTACAGCGGGTGAAGAGGAACCTTGAAAAGAGTATAAAGGCTGTCTCATAGCTTCCTGTTGTGTGTCACTGTCATGCACAGCATAACTTCTGTGTCAGACTGAACCTATTCTTGCAAGAATAAATACTTCTCTTTTTATTAATTTGACTGAGTGTCTCTTACGCAGTGATGATGTTTAACAGGATTATTTGCCACAACACTCACCAAAATTGGACAGTTGAAGACTGGAAAAATGTTGCCTGGTCTGATGAGTCTTGAATTCTGTTGAGACATTCAGATGGTAGAGTCAGAATTTGGCGTAAACAGAATGAGAACATGGATCCATCATGCCTTGTTACAACTGTGCAGGCTGGTGGTGGTGTAATGGCATGGGGGATGTTTTCTTGGCACACTGTAGGCCCCTTAGTGCAAATTGGGCATCGTTTATATGCCACGGCCTACCTGAGCATTGTTTCTGACCATGTCCAAATCTTTATGGCCACCATGTACACCTCCTTTGATGGCTACTTCCAGCAGGATAATGCACCATGTCACAAAGCTTGAATCATTTAAAATTGGTTTCTTGAACATGACAATGAGTTCACTGTACTAAAATTGCCCCCACAGTCACCAGATCTCAACCCAATAGAGCATCTTTGGGATGTGATGGAACGGGAGCTTCGTGCCCTGGATGTGCATCCCACAAATCTCCATCAACTGCAATATGCTATTCTATCAATATGGGCCAACATTTCTAAAGAATGCTTTCAAGCACCTTGTTGAATCAATGCCACGTAGAATTAAGGCAGTTCTGAAGGCGAAAGGGGGTGAAACACTATTAGTATGGTGTTCCTAATAATCCTTTAGGTGAGTGTATATATATATATATATATATATATATATATATATATATATATATATATATATATATATATATATATATATATTATGAAGTGTATTACTGAATATAAAATTACATACATTATGATATTGTCACATTTTTTTCAATATATGAAAAACAGCAATTCCTTATGTATTATTCAATATATTGTAATATGTGAACACAATATATTATTCTGTATATTTTCAAATATACTGTTATTTAATATATTGATCATTCATATGTGGGAAATATATTTTGTTTTCATAAGGGCGTTGTCCCAGCGCATCAGTTGCCATCATTGAACCGGTTGTCACCTGTGAACCCATTGTCCACAGTGCATCAGTTGCCATCAATAAACCGATTGTTCCCAGTGCACCAGTTGCCTTTAAAGAACCAGCTGTGGCTGAAGGAGTCTACTTGCCTGTGAAATCCCTGCTTGTTCCCAAAAAATTGCGTATTCAGAAAAAAGTGCAGTGCATTCACTGTGGAGTAACCGTCAACAAGAAAAATCTAGATGTTCATGTTATAAGAAAACACACTGGTAAGATCTGTGATGTTACAGAAAACCGTCACCTACCTTCACAGTGCATATACCCAGTTAGTGGTATATATATGCAGTTGAATAGTCTTCACAGATGTTCTGTAATCCATGTACAGAAAAAAAAAACTCATGTGAAAGTTACATGTGAAACGGATGAATGCATTTCCAAAGTAGAATGTGCGTAAACCTTTGAAGACACTGCAGTTTTGTCCATGGCCTAACAGGACACCAGTTGTCCTTGAGGAAGATGTCCTGGTAGACATGATATCTGCAAATGTGAACAGATCAAGACAACCTGCATGGCCACAAAGGCAGCAGCAATTGTGGCTGGTATTCTATTGTTGAGGTGAGTATTGGAGGTCCATCTACACAGAAGTATATTTCTGTGTCTGAAGTATCATACTACAGCAGACTTGGTTGAGTCATTGTTTCCTATGACAGCACTCACAACACATGGCATTGTCCCTGTGCCGAGCCAAGAAGATCTTGTTTGCACAACAACATAACTAGCTGGCATCTCTTCCAGCTACACAGGCAGTTGTTTGTATCGTCACCCATCGACAAGCCTACACAGGGCCTAGCACAAAAATATGCTTCTCAGGAAAGTACCTGAATGGAATATCCCCCCAGTGGTGAAGGTCTCAAACAGATGGTGTAATAACTGATGAAAAACAAAACTCATAAATACATCACAGGCTCAATGACAATCAATGATATTCCCAGACATCTTGTGCCAAAGGAGACTGTTTGCCCAGAACGTACAGGCAATGTGGTCTTAAGTGAGCCAGTGTTGATTACTTCCAAAGGAAAGATACATACACATACACTGGCATTGTTGAGGGTAAGTATGAGTAAAATCTGCGTAATTAGTGTAACATCGCTATAGATGTCTGAATGAATACTTTTTTTGAGATTGAATACAATTTTTTAAACAGGATTTTCTATGTGCTTGTCACGATCACCAGCTGGAGTGCCCTTGATAGCCACAAGAGGGCACTCCACCCCGGACTATTGCCACACCACCTCGAACTACATTACCCATAACCCATTGCCCAGACTAATCAACCATGATTGTTTACAGCTGTGTCTTATTAGCTCATTACCACACCCTATAAGCCTGGTTCTCTCTGGCATTCACTGTGAAGTCTTATGGTAAGCCGTTTTAGCTTAAATTGTTTCCAGCGGTACTCGTTGTAATTGCATTTTTACTAGTAAGAATTGAATTAGAGAGCTCTACAATTCAATTCTTACTAATAGCTAGTGATGGCGAGATGAAGCTTCATAAAGCATTGAAGCGTTCCATCCAATTGGTTCACTCATGTGCCGACGCTTCATGGTGCTTCATTTGCTCTATTGTGCCATCAAGTGGACAATAAATGTAAAACGTGCAGTGTGATTATAATGACACTATGGCTTTGGTGTATGAAGCATTGAATGAATTAATCAATGATGTTTGTGATGTTTATACATAAAGTATAAACTTTTATATGGTGTCTGTCTTTATGATACAATGACAGGTAGTGATGGCCAAATGAAGCGTTTCGAAGCATTATTGCTTTCTGATACAATTGTGTTGAAAATGATTCATTACTCGAAGCTTCATTCAGATAGAAATTGCAGCACCATCTCCTGGTGAAGTAAATGTAATGCAACAAAGCTGACAACCATAAAATGCAAGTAGGCGTATATGTTAACGCCCCGTTTATTACGTGTTTACCGAGGCGATCAAAGCTGAAACAGTGTTAGTGCTGTGAAACTCATTTATGTAGGTGAATTTTACAGATACTGATTAATTTCATGTGTTCACCTTGATAATAAAACATTAAGCATGATGTGTGTTTGTATAATTATTTCTTTAGACAAGGACAGAAGATCAGACCAGCTTAAAAAAAGTTGGAACCACAGAAATTCTAATGGTTTCTATTAAAATACCAATAGGAACCATTGGCTTTTACCATTTAAACCACTACAGAATTATTTTTTGTAGTGTGTTTGGGACATATTCCATCAGGATTTAATGCCCCCACCAATAGAACCCAACACATATCAGTAGAGACCCACAGAGACCACTATAATTCCCATTACAACCAATAAAATTCCCATGAAGTTTGAAAATGTAATGGTTAATTCAATATAATTTCTGTAATGGTTTCTATAGTTTTTTTTAGCAGTATCATGTGTGAAAGCTTTATCTTGTTTATCTGCGGGAAGCAGAACTCTATAACTTGTTAACTGGTGGGACTGATATTTTTGTGTGTTGAAAAGGATGTGCTTGTGTAACTGGTTGTACTTGTAATGTAGCATAGGGTTTTTGAAGTTTCTGTCTTTCTCCATATCATTCACTACATATGTAAAAATATTTGTATGCAGAACTGTCAAAGAACTAACCTTATCCGGGGAAATAAGTTTAAAGTGTTCCCAAACTTGGGAACGACTTCTCTTTCTCGGGTCCATCACAATACTGAAATAAACTCAATCCACTCTCCTCAACAATAACGCCAATCCAAACACCGACTACTACAACCCACGGTGTTGCAATGGTTTGGCTTCACTTTTATAAGAAATACAGCCGCCAGGTTTCAAATCTGTCAACACTGGATTGGGCTGTCAAAGCAGTCAGGTGGTTCACTACAGGAGTGAACCAGTGTGTTTGCTTCAGACGTCATTTTCACGTGACTAGCGACGTAATGATACAAGCTCCGAAGCAGTGGTTCATTGCAAGGACCGTTCGAGTTTGAAGCAAGCTTCGGAGCGTCGGTGTCAGACGTAACATCACTAATGACAGGGTCAAAATGAAAAGTGTGAAGGGGAAATCCATTGCATTTTGCTGGCCCTTATATTTCAAATAGACCGCCAAACCGCGAACCACTTCCTGAAGCAGTCACGTGTTACAGCCGGCTCGATACGAGCTTCACAGAAATCATCCCGGATCACTCGACACACGCTTCGAAGCCTCGATACGGGAGGACACATCACTACTAGTAGCAATTACAATTATAGAGCTCTCTAATTCAATTATTACTAGTAACAATTCTAATTAGAGAGCTCTACAAATTCGTTTTTACTAGTCATATGTCTCCATTGACTTCCATTCATTTTTAATTACGGAGCTCTACAGTTGAATTCTTACTAGTAAGAATAACAGTTAGAGAGCTCTCTAATTCAATTATCACTAGTAACAATTACAATTAGAGATCTCTCTAATTAAATTATTACTAGTAAGAATGCAAATATTATCTAATTGACAGGGAACATAAAAAAATACTTTACCTTCCGGGTCTTAGGGATGGGCAAATTAAGCCTTGTGAAGCACTGAGGCTTTCCCCTGAATGATTCGGAAAAGATTTGAAGCATCAAGTGTCAAAACAGCGCCATCTTGTGGCAGGTCAAATTTATAGCAGCCATGTTTATGAGCAGCTGAGTGTGCAGCGCTGTTGTTTTATCCATTAAGCACAAATAAAAGCCAGACAATGCTAAATATTCAGTTTTCTGATAATATAATTCACATATTAAAGTGTGGCAATAAATTAAATGTGACAACTACATTAATACTAATTATAAAAATACCAACAGAGTAACTTCATGAGAGATTCTGCTGCGTACTCGATTTAAAGCTTCAGTGTCAAATGTAACATCACTACAGAGTTCATTTGTCACGTGACAGACACAATGAATGTATCGTTCATGAATCACCCATCACTAGTTTGGACTGGTTACCCGGTGTTTATGACCTTTTCCTGTTTTCAACTACGATTGTGGATTACCCTTTCAATAAAACTGCATGGATCCTCAGCCTTTGTGTCTCGGAGCAGTTCGCTACAGAAGACTTCGCCAAGATGGATTCAGCAGTTCGTATCATCAGCCTACGCCAAGGTAACACATCAATTGAGGACGATATTCAAGAGTTTTTGGACATACGTGTCTGATCTCCCTGATTATGCTCTCATAGCTCTCATATGCTCTCATTCTTTTGTTATGGTCTGTCATAATCAGGTGGTGGAGCTGGAATGTCACTTACTGTAATAATAATTCTCAATGAAACAAAGTATGTGTTTTTTAAGATTATTAAGTAGCTCTAAATTTGATATGACCTATCAAGCATATTAAATGCTGCCTTTTTTGAAGATTCATCACAACAGTTACTGGATGGTAGCAGCAGAGATGCTCACAAGTCTCTGAGCTAGAGTCCAAGTCAAGTCTCAAGTCTCTGAGCTAGAGTCCAAGTCAAGTCTCAAGTCTTTGACCTAGAGTCCAAGTCAAGTCTCAAGTGTCTGTGCTAGAGTCCAAGTAAAGTCTGAAGTCTCTTGTGGTTATAATAAGTGTTGCGTCACGTACAGCGACCCATCCAGGCTGCATAGAACACTGCATAGCTATATATATAAGGAATTCAAAGCATGTAATATGTTATAATGACTCCTTTATCTATTAGCATAAAGTATCAGCTTTGATTTTGGTATATAATCAGTGTAAACAGGCTATTGCAACATGACAAAAACACCAAGAATGCTTTACTTTTATGTTAATATTTGTATTTTGCCGTGAAAAAATTTGTGCGATCTCTCAGCCGCGTGTGGCTCGTGATTTCCACGCCCCCGCCATCACTTGCAGATCCATGTAGACCTAATGTGCACTGCCTACGCAACTAATCATAGATATAAACTACTGTAAGTCAGCAACACATCCCAGACTCTCAAACCAGTGTAACGTTATAACTAAATGAAACAACAATAATCCTGTAACCTGTTTGCAGACAACATTAATGATTAACGTAATGAAAGCCAGCGGCACGTAAATTATGACGTTAATCGACCACCACAAGTTTGGCAATTAAACAAATGCTCATTAATATTTCATAAGGAAGACAGTCGGAGTTAACCTCCCGTAACGTTAGGTTGTAGCTAAAGCAAGAAGCAAGCTAACGGTAGATGGTCAATACTGAGCTAAACATGTTTACTGACCTCAGGGTGTGTTTCAGATGCGTGATGAAATTAGATGTGGTTGAGCCAGAATCTTTTATCCTGATACCGTATATTTAGCATTGAGCGCTTCTTTTGTTTGGGCCGTCTTGTTTGAAGTTTTTAAACCCAAAGCTTACAATGAATGGCACAGCAGCGGCCGGTGCAGTTGACATGTTTGTTTGTTGTTCTCTTATGTGTGGTCGCGCGCGCGCAGCCGATACATAGTATGTGTTACGTAGGCAGGTTATAGGTAACGGAGGGAGGGGAATAGCAGCGAGCTCATCAGACATTTCCTAAAAATAAACATTGTTCACGAGTCCCGCAGCTCGAGTCCGAGTCGAGTCTGAAGTCTTTCGAGGACGAGTCTCAAGTCAAGTCTGAAGTCACTGTGTGTGCGACTTAAGTCGCACTCGAGTCCGAGTCTCAAACTCGAGTCCCCATCTCTGGGTAGCAGCACTTAACACAGGCGTACATTTAGTCATGGTCTGTTAGTGCTTCAAATGCATGAAGGATCTTGTCTTAACTTGGAAATTGCTGTTGTGTTGTGTTCTATAAAACCTCAACAACTCTGCTAAAGGCATGATGAGTCTGCTTTGACAAGATTAGTTGGTAGCATATAGATAATTTAAAAGAACACTATATAAATAATTCCTTCAATAACAGCAAACCTGGAGTCAATGGTGCAGGATAATGCACATGTAATGACATCAGCAAATGATCATCAAAATTTTGACGACAATCAGTCCACTATTGATAGCTGTATTTTAGAGCACAGTTGCTGCACTGTCTTGCTGATTTCTGTATTGTGTTACCCTGTCTTCAGGACTTTTAAGTTGCAGTGTTCTCTGTTCTCTATGTTTCTGTGTTCATGGTGGCTGGAGATTCTGGCAAAACATCCGTGACAGCTGGAGGCTCTTCTTCTGATTGTTAATGGTGGTTGGCAAACAAAGCTGGAGGCTCTGGTATGGTGGCCATCTTGTCTAAGGACACTGGCGTGGTGGCCATCTTGTCTGAGGACTCTGGCACAGGAACTAAAGGACAGGAAGGTACATAAAGCATGGGGCTAGCAACCATCAGAACTGGGCATGCTGGTGATCGTGGTGGAGCAAGCTCCTTGGCCACTGGAGCTTGGTGTATGGTGCCCTTCCCCAAAAAAGGTTTTGGGGTAGCTTCCTCCTTTACATTCCCTACAGTAAAGGGTGAACCAACAGGAATCCATGACTGCCGAAATAGTTTACCGGGTTGGGCAGAAATTAGTTATTTTGTTTATGTTAGAGTTAGACATAAGTTGCATAATGCATAGCTACAATTACAATTATTTTAAAATAATTGCATTAAACTAAATTGAACAAAGAAAGCTACTAACAAATGTGTATATGTTGTAACTTTTAAGTTCAAACAACTTCGAGCAACATTTGGACACTATTTTGCATCCTCTGCAGCCATTTTTGCTCTCTCCCTCTTGTCTAAAAAATCAGTTGATATCTACTCTAACTTTAGCATCTTTCCTTTCAACCAATGTAGAAAGTGCTATCAAGTTGGGGTAAATATTTCCTGACTGACACCTCTGTGTCCATGTTTTTTATTCAGGTCCCTTACATTTACAGAGCCCCTTTAGATGACTACAAAGGGAAGCATTCCTGAATCTATTTAAGAATAAGTGCTTCTGTTTAGCGCAATCATGTTGCAGCAGACACAGTGTAAACACTAGATGGTGCTGGTTTACCTTAAAGATTGGTCTGCCGCTTCCTGTTTTTGTATTTAGTGTTGGCCTTCCCTTTAAAAATGACTCGACCCCTTTTCTAAATTCAGGGGGAATAAAGTTCACAATTGTTGTATTTGCATGAAGTGCTTTAAATGTGTTAAACGTTAACCCATGCTGAAAAGTGCTGAATAGTTCCAAAGATATTAACTCGGCAATCGAAACTTGATGGGCTTTACAGAAAAGAAGAGTGTCAACGACCACGGCAAAGCCAAGGGGGCATGGACACATTTATATTGGGTGCTGCTGGTAAACCACATGGCTCAGACCAGCTCTTCCCAAAAGCAGGCAACATGCTCCTCGTGTCTGTGATTGCAAAGGTCTCGTCCGGTCCTACCGAGTTTCAGGCTAGACATTTTGATCTGCTGCTACTGTCACCCTCGGTACCCTCACAATGGCACTAACTCGTCTGTTGTATTTGGTAAGTGCTATTTGTTGGGGTAGTTTCAAGTGATCAGTTCTTCAAGAGACAACTGCCTTCTAGAACTCCAGACTGCGTTCTCCATGCAATGGTCATTTGTTCACAGAGTTCAACAATGGGAGCATTGATTGATCCTGTGTTCATAAGTGCATCTCTTTGGGGTAGTTTTAATGAGGAAGTGAACTACAGTCAAGACTCTTTTCTATGGAATTTCATTTTTCAGTGTAACTATTATTGCAAACCCTTATACGTCTCCCATCAACGTTTAAGTGCAAACATCTTAAAGCAACATTTGGAAACGTTTTGCATCCTTTTCTGCATCCATTTTTCATTTCCTTGCCCTCTTGACTGAAAGTCATTTGATATCTACTCTAACTTTTGCATCTTTGTTTTCAACCAAAGTAGAAAGTGCTATCAAGTTGGGGTAAATATTTGCGGACTGACTCCCCTGTGTCCATGTTAATTTTTTTATTATTGTTCATTAGTGTAGGCCTTTCCTTTAAAAACTCTAGAGGGTGCTGTTTTACCTAAAGATTGGTCTGCCACTCTGTTTTTGCATTTAGTGTAGGTCTTTGTCATAAAACATGACAATCTGGGGCTCAGGTCAGGAAGCAGACAGACTGGCTAAACCGACCGTCTGCTAGCGGCCTCACGTCACCAAGGTCAGATAAATCCCATTACATAGAGTCTCTTTCACCTAGATGTCATCATATAGAGACTGTGTCTGTTCCCCGAATTTGGAAATCCAAAAAACGTCAGGTTAAAAATTTTATTGATGTTCAACAAATAAAAAACAGATATAATACAGATGAGCAAATGATAAAGCTTGGGTTGCTGAATATTCGATCCCTTACTTCAAAATCTCTCATAGTTAATGATATGATTTCAGATTATAATCTTGATATGCTGTGTTTGACAGAAACCTGGCTAAAACCAAACGATTACATTATTTTAAATGAGTCAACCCCACAAGATTACAGTTATAAACATGAACCTCGTCTGAAAGGCAAAGGGGGAGGTGTTGCTGTAATTTATAGTAATATTTTCAAAACCACTAAGAAATCTAGCTTTAAATATACTTCTTTTGAAGTATTGGTGCTTAATGTAAAAATATATAGTGTAAACGATAAATCACATTTATGAAATTATGCTGGCTACTGTATACAGGCCACCAGGGCACCATAAAGATTTTATCAAAGAATTTGCGGACTTTCTATCAGAATTAGTATTGGCTGCAGATAAAGTACTAATTGTTGGTGATTTTAATATACATGTAGATAATGAAAAAGATGCATTGGGATTGGCATTTAAAGACATTGTAAACTCAATTGGAGTTAGACAACACGTGTCAGGACCTACTCATCGTCGTAATCATACTCTAGATCTAATATTATCACATGGAATAGATGTTGATGCCGTTGAAATTCTGCAGCAGAGCGATGACATCTCAGATCATTATCTAGTCTCATGTAAATTACATTTAGCCAAGGCTGCAAAGCCGACTCCGTGTTATAAATACGTTAGACCTATAACTTCTGCCACTAAAGATTGCTTTATCAATAATCTTCCTAATCAGTTTCATCATCTCAGCATCCCGGATAGCTTAGAAGAACTTGATATTGCAACAGAAACGTTTAACTCTCTCTTTTCCAGCACTTTAGACGCAGTTGCTCCGCTGCGCTTAAAGAAGATTAAAGAAAATAGCCCAACGCCGTGGTACAGCGAGCACACCCGGGCCCTTAAGAGAGCAGCCAGAAAAATGGAGCGCAACTGGAAGAAAACTAAACTAGAGGTATTTCGGATTTCGTGGAAAGAGAGCTTGATTGCTTACAGAGAGGCTTTAAAAGCTGCTAGATCTGCTTATTTTTCAAACCTATTAGAAGAAAATAAACATAATCCAAGGTATTTATTTGAAACAGTGGCTAAACTAACGAAAAAGAAAGCTTCAAGCTCAGAAGTGTCCAAGCAACACAGCAGTGATGACTTTATGAACTTCTTCACTTATAAGATTGATAATATCAGGGACAAAATTATAACTATGCAACCGTCTACCACAGTATCGCATCAGGAAGTGCATTGTAGTCTCCCTGAGGAAAAATTTGATTCATTTGTTGCTATAGGAGAGGAAGAATTCTGCAAACTCGTTAATTCATCTAAATCGACAACTTGTATGTTAGATCCTATACCGACTAAGCTACTGAAAGAGATGTTTTCAGAGGTCATATATCCTCTTCTTAATATCATTAATTCATCTTTGTCTCTAGGATACGTACCAAAAACCTTTAAACTGGCTATGATAAAACCGCTTGTTAAAAAAAAAACACAACTTGATCCTACAGAATTAGTCAATTACAGGCCGATCTCGAATCTGCCTTTTCTGTCAAAGATATTAGAGAAAGCAGTATCTTCACAACTGTGTTCCTTTCTAGAAAGAAATGATATCTGCGAGGATTTTCAGTCCGGATTTAGACCGTACCATAGTACTGAGACCGCTCTCATTAGAGTCACAAATGATTTGCTCTTATCATCCGATCGTGGTTGTATCTCTCTATTAGTGTTACTCGATCTTAGTGCTGCATTTGACACAATTGACCACAACATTCTTTTAAATAGACTAGAAAACTATGTGGGCATTATTGGAATTGCACTAGCATGGTTTAAATCATACTTATCTGACCGTTATCAGTTTGTAGCAGTAAATAAAGAGATGTCTTATCGATCACAAGTTCAGTATGGCGTACCACAAGGCTCAGTACTAGGACCGTTGCTGTTCACTCTGTACATGCTACCATTAGGAGATATCATTAGGAAACATGGAGTTAGCTTTCACTGTTATCCCGATGATACTCAGCTGTATATTTCTTCAAAACCCAACGAAACTTACCAATTCACAAAATTAACGGAATGCATAGCTGATATAAAAAATTGGATGACTAGTAATTTCCTACTACTAAATTCTGAAGAGACAGAGATTCTAATTATTGGACAAAAAACTTCCACACGTAATAACCCAGAATACTGTCTAACACTTGATGGCTGCTCTGTCAAGTCTTCGTCGTCGGTTAGGAACCTGGGTGTGCTCTTTGATACCAACCTCTCTTTTGAAAGCCACGTGTCTAGTATCTGTAAAACTGCATTTTTCCATCTTAAAAATATATCTAAAATACGCCATATGCTCTCATTGGGAAATGCGGAACAATTAGTTCATGCGTTCATGACCTCAAGGCTAGATTATTGTAATGCTCTACTGGGTGGTTGCCCTGCACGCTTAATAAATAAACTACAGCTAGTTCAAAACGCCGCAGCTCGAGTTCTTACCAGAACCAGGAAATATGACCATATTAGCCCGGTTCTGTCAACACTGCATTGGCTCCCTATTAAACATCGTATAAATTTTAAAATATTGTTGATTACCTACAAAGCACTAAATGGTTTAGCTCCGCAGTACTTGAGCGAGCTCTTAACGTATTATAGTCCTTCACGTCTATTGCGATCTCAAAATTCCGGCCAGTTGATAATACCTAGAATATCTAAATCGACTGCAGGCGGTAGATCCTTTTCCTATTTAGCACCAAAACTTTGGAAAAGTCTTCCTACCATTGTCCGGGAAGCAGACACACTCTGTCAGTTCAAAGCTAGACTAAAAACACATCTCTTTGACCTAGCATACACATAACACACTATAGACTTCTATAATTCAATGTTAGGCTGCATAGATTAGGTCAGCCGGAACTGGGAACACTTCCCTTAAATCTTGATGTACTCGCTACATCATAAGAAGAATGGCATCTACGCTAATATTAGTGTCTTTGTTTATCCCGAGGTTTTACCGCAGCCTGCCGGATCCAGGCCGTGTCCAGATCTGACGAAGGAGATCCGCCTGGACCCGATGACAATGCAGTGCTGAAGTGTCCACTATCCTCTCCCTATGGAGGATCCCTTTCCCACTCTACAGATAAAGCGTTGTGAATTCCGGCTCGCGTACCCCGAAGTGATAAAATAAAACAAAATTCTGTATCAAAATTTATAGGCAAGAAAAGTAGTTTGTTTAGGCTGGGTTGTATGAATTATAAACCTGCGCACATATTTTAAAAAGCACATAACTATAGAATCCATTCTGAATGAGCATGTGAACGCCGTCAGCGTTAATCACAGGTTCGCGTTTAAAGTCTGATCATTTCGACGGAGGTGAATCAATCAAAGTTAACTTTAGCTGGAAATAACATTATTCAAGAACCGCTATAATGCCAAAACAATCTGTTACCTTAAATTATATGTTTATCTCTGTAAAGCTGCTTTGAAACAATCCATTGTTAAAAGCGCTATATAAATGAAGATGACTTGACTTGACTTGACTTTGCTTCATACCTCTCCCTACATCTTGTAACTTTTAAGTGCTAATGACTTGGAGCAACATTTGGACACTATTTTGCATCCTCTTCTGCAGCCATTTTTGCTCTCTCCCTCTTGTCTAAAAATCAGTTGATATCTACTCTAACTTTAGCATCTTTCTTTTCAACCAATGTAGAAAGTGCTATCAAGTTGGGGTAAATATTTGCTGACTGACTCCTCTGTGTCCATGTTTTTTATTCAGGTCCCTTACATTTACAGAGCCCCTTTAGATGACTACAAAGGGAAGCATTCCCGATTCTATTTAAGAATAAGTGCTTCTGTTTAAGTCAAGTCAAGTCAAGTCAAATATATTTATATAGCGCTTTTCACAATACAGATTGTATCAAAGCTGCTTCACAGTATCAATCAAAACAACTTAACAATGTTTGTTTATTACTGGAAAAAAAGACATCCAAGTTTGGTAGAGCTGATCAATGGTATGATTGGTTAATTAATTTGAATATCCAAAGCAAACATGTTGCAGCATATACAGTGTAAACACTAGATGGTGCTGGTTTACCTTACAGATTGGTCTGCTGCTTCCTGTTTTTGTATTTAGTGTAGGCCTTTCCTTTAAAAATGACTCGACCCCTTTTCTAATTCAGGGGGAATAAAGTTCACAATTGTGGTATTTGCATGAAGTGCTTTAAATGTGTGAAACGTCAACCCATGCTGAAAAGTGCTGAATAGTTCCAAAGATATTAACTCGGTAATCGAAACTTGATGGGCTTTACAGAAAAGAAGAGTGTCAACGACCACGGCAAAGCCAAGGGGGCATGGACACACTTATATTGGGTGCTGCTGGTAAACCACATGGCTCAGACCAGCTCTTCCGAAAAGCAGGCAACATGCTCCTCGTGTCTGTGACTGCAAAGGATCTCGTCCGGTCCTACCGAGTTTCAGGCTAGAAATTGGACAATATCTTCAGCTGCTGCTACTGTCACCCTCGGTACCCTCACAATGGCACTAACTCATCTGTTGTATTTGGTAAGTGCTATTTGTTGGGGTAGTTTCAAGTGATCAGTGCTTCAAGAGACAACTGCCTTCTAGAACTCCAGACTGCGTTCTCCATGCAATGGTCATTTGTTAACAGAGTTCAACACATTAAGATTACTTCAAATGGGAGCATTGATTGGTCCTGTGTTCATAAGTGCTTCTATTTGGGGTAGTTTTAATGAGGTAGTGAACTACAGTCAAGACTCTTTTCTATGGAATTTCATTTTTCAGTGTAACTATTATTGCAAACACGTATACGTCTCCCATCAACGTTTAAGTGCAAACATCTTAAAGCAACATTTGGAAACTTTTTTTGCATCCTTTTTTGCAGCCATTTTTCATTTCCTTGCCCTCTTGACTGAAGGTCATTTGATATCTACTCTAACTTTTGCATCTTTCTTTTCAACCAAAGTAGAAAGTGCTATCAAGTTGGGGTAAATAATTGCTGACTGACTCTCCTCTGTCCATGTTAATTTTTTTATTATTGTTAATTGGTGTAGGCCTTTCCTTTAAAAACTCTAGAGGGTGCTGTTTTACCTAAAGATTGGTCTGCCACTCTCTGTTTTTGTGTTTAGTGTGGGTCTTTGCTTCATACCTCTCCCTACATCTTGTAACTTCTAAGTGCTAATGACTTGTAGCAACATTTGGACACTCTTTTGCATCCTCCTCTGCAGCCATTTTTGCTCTTTCCCTCTTGTCTAAAAATCAGTTGATATCTACTCTAACTTTAGCATCTTTCTTTTCAACCAATGTAGAAAGTGCTATCAAGTTGGGGTAAATCTTTGCTGACTGACTCCTCTGTGTCCATGTTTTTTATTTAGGTCCCTTACATTTACAGAGCCCCTTTAGATGACTACAAAGGGAAGCATTCCTGATTCTATTTAAGAATAAGTGCTTCTGTTTAGCGCAAACATGTTGCAGCATATACAGTTTAAACACTAGATGGTGCTGGTTTACCTTAAAGATTGGTCTGCTGCTTCCTGTTTTTGTATTTAGTGTAGGCCTTTCCTTTAAAAATGACTCGACCCCTTTTCTAAATTCAGGGGGAATAAAGTTCATAATTGTTGTATTTGCATGAAGTGCTTTAAATGTGTGAAAAGTCAACCCATGCTGAAAAGTGCTGAGTAGTTCCAAAGATGTTAACTGGGCAATCGAAACTTGATGGGCTTTACAGAAAAGCAGAGTGTTAACGACCACGTCAAAGCCAAGGGTGCATGGACACAGTTATATTGGGTGCTGCTGGTAAACCACATGGCTCAGACCAGCTCTTCCCAAAAGCAGGCAACATGCTCCTCGTGTCTGTGACTGCAAAGGTCTCGTCCGGTCCTACCGAGTTTCAGGCTAGACATTTTCATCTGCTGCTACTGTCACCCTCGGTACCCTCACAATGGCACTAACTCGTCTGTTGTATTTGGTAAGTGCTATTTGTTGGGGTAGTTTCAAGTGATCAGTGCTTCAAGAGACAACTGCCTTCTAGAACTCCAGACTGCGTTCTCCATGCAATGGTCATTTGTTCACAGAGTTCAACACATTAAGATTACTTCAAATGGGAGCATTGATTGGTCCTGTGTTCATAAGTGCTTCTCTTTGGGGTAGTTTTAATGAGGTAGTGAACTACAGTCAAGACTCTTGTCTATGGAATTTCATTTTCAGTTTAACTATTATTGCAAACCCTTATACGTCTCCCATCAACGTTTAAGTGCAAACATCTTAAAGCAACATTTGGAAACTTTTTTTGCATCCTTTTCTGCAGCCATTTTTCAATTCCTTGCCCTCTTGACTGAAAGTCATTTGATATCTACTCTAACTTTTGCATCTTTCTTTTTAACCAAAGTAGAAAGTGCTATCAAGTTGGGGTAAATATTTGCTGACTGACTCTCCTCTGTCCATGTTAATTTTTTTATTATTGTTCATTGGTTTAGGCCTTTCCTTTAAAAACTCTAGAGGGTGCTGTTTTACCTAAAGATTGGTCTGCCACTCTGTTTTTGCATTTAGTGTAGGTCTTTGCTTCACACCTCTCCCTACATCTTGTAACTTTTAAGTGCTAATGACTTGGAGCAACATTTGGACACTATTTTGCATCCTCTTCTGCAGGCATTTTTGCTCTCTCCCTCTTGTCTAAAAATCAGTTGATATCTACTCTAACTTTAGCATCTTTCTTTTCAACCAATGTAGAAAGTGCTATCAAGTTGGGGTAAATATTTGCTGACTGACTCCTCTGTGTCCATGTTTTTTATTCAGGTCCCTTACATTTACAGAGCCCCTTTAGATGACTACAAAGGGAAGCATTCCCGATTCTATTTAAGAATAAGTGCTTCTGTTTAAGTCAAGTCAAGTCAAATATAATTATATAGCGCTTTTCACAATACAGATTGTATCAAAGCTGCTTCACAGTATCAATCAAAACAACTTTACAATGTTTGTTTATTACTGGAAAAAAAGACATCCAAGTTTGGTAGAGCTGATCAATGGTATGATTGGTTAATTAATTTGAATATCCAAAGCAAACATGTTGCAGCATATACAGTGTAAACACTAGATGGTGCTGGTTTACCTTACAGATTGGTCTGCTGCTTCCTGTTTTTGTATTTAGTGTAGGCCTTTCCTTTAAAAATGACTCGACCCCTTTTCTAAATTCAGGGGGAATAAAGTTCACAATTGTGGTATTTGCATGAAGTGCTTTAAATGTGTGAAACGTCAACCCATGCTGAAAAGTGCTGAATAGTTCCAAAGATATTAACTCGGTAATCGAAACTTGATGGGCTTTACAGAAAAGAAGAGTGTCAACGACCACGGCAAAGCCAAGGGGGCATGGACACACTTATATTGGGTGCTGCTGGTAAACCACATGGCTCAGACCAGCTCTTCCGAAAAGCAGGCAACATGCTCCTCGTGTCTGTGACTGCAAAGGATCTCGTCCGGTCCTACTGAGTTTCAGGCTAGAAATTGGACAATATCTTCAGCTGCTGCTACTGTCACCCTCGGTACCCTCACAATGGCACTAACTCGTCTGTTGTATTTGGTAAGTGCTATTTGTTGGGGTAGTTTCAAGTGATCAGTGCTTCAAGAGACAACTGCCTTCTAGAACTCCAGACTGCGTTCTCCATGCAATGGTCATTTGTTAACAGAGTTCAACACATTAAGATTACTTCAAATGGGAGCATTGATTGGTTCTGTGTTCATAAGTGCTTCTATTTGGGGTAGTTTTAATGAGGTAGTGAACTACAGTCAAGACTCTTTTCTATGGAATTTCATTTTTCAGTGTAACTATTATTGCAAACACGTATACGTCTCCCATCAACGTTTAAGTGCAAACATCTTAAAGCAACATTTGGAAACTTTTTTTGCATCCTTTTCTGCAGCCATTTTTCATTTCCTTGCCCTCTTGACTGAAAGTCATTTGATATCTACTCTAACTTTTGCATCTTTCTTTTCAACCAAAGTAGAAAGTGCTATCAAGTTGGGGTAAATATTTGCTGGCTGACCCTCCTCTGTCCATGTTAATTTTTTATTATTGTTCATTGGTGTAGGCCTTTCCTTTAAAAACTCTAGAGGGTGCTGTTTTACCTAAAGATTGGTCTGCCACTCTGTTTTTGCATTTAGTGTAGGTCTTTGCTTCATACCTCTCCCTACATCTTGTAACTTTTAAGTGCTAATGACTTGGAGCAACATTTGGACACTATTTTGCATCCTCCTCTGCAGCCATTTTTGCTCTCTCCCACTTGTCTAAAAATCAGTTGATATCTACTCTAACTTTAGCATCTTTCTTTTCAACCAATGTAGAAAGTGCTATCAAGTTGGGGTAAATATTTGCTGACTGACTCCTCTGTGTCCATGTTTTTTATTCAGGTCCCTTACATTTACAGAAACCCTTTAGATGACTACAAAGGGAAGCATTCCTGATTCTATTTAAGAATAAGTGCTTCTGTTTAGCGCAATCATGTTGCAGCATATACAGTGTAAACACTAGATGGTGCTGGTTTACCTTTCAGATTGGTCTGCCGCTTCCTGTTTATGTATTTAGTGTAGGCCTTTCCTTTAAAAATGACTCGACCCCTTTTCTAAATTCAGGGGGAATAAAGTTCATAATTGTTTTATTTGCATGAAGTGCTTTAAATGTGTGAAAAGTCAACCCATGCTGAAAAGTGCTGAATAGTTCCAAAGATATTAACTCGGCAATCGAAACCTGATGGGCTTTACAGAAAAGAAGAGTGTCAACGACCACGGCAAAGCCAAGGGGGTATGGACACACTTATATTGGGTGCTGCTGGTAAACCACATGGCTCAGACCAGCTCTTCCCAAAAGCAGGCAACATGCTCCTCGTGTCTGTGACTGCAAAGGATCTCGTCCGGTCCTACCGAGTTTCAGGATAGAAATTGGACAATATCTTCAGCTGCTGCTACTGTCACCCTCGGTACCCTCACAATGGCACTAACTCGTCTGTTGTATTTGGTAAGTGCTATTTGTTGGGGTAGTTTCAAGTGATCAGTGCTTCAAGAGACAACTGCCTTCTAGAACTCCAGACTGCGTTCTCCAAGCAATGGTCATTTGTTCACAGAGTTCAACACATTAAGATTACTTCAAATGGGAGCATCGATTGGTCCTGTGTTCATAAGTGCTTCTCTTTGGGGTAGTTTTAATGAGGAAGTGAACTACAGTCAAGACTCTTGTCTATGGAATTTCATTTTCAGTGTAACTATTATTGCCAACCCTTATACGTCTCCCATCAACGTTTAAGTGCAAACATCTTAAAGCAACATTTGGAAACTTTTTTTGCATCCTTTTCTGCAGCCATTTTTCATTTCCTTGCCCTCTTGACTGAAAGTCATTTGATATCTACTCTAACTTTTGCATCTTTCTTTTCAACCAAAGTAGAAAGTGCTATCAAGTTGGGGTAAATATTTGCTGACCGACTCTCATATGTCCATGTTATTTTTTTTATTATTGTTCATTGGTGTAGGCCTTTCCTTTAAAAACTCTAGAGGGTGCTGTTTTACCTAAAGATTGGTCTGCCACTCTTTGTTTTTGTGTTTAGTGTAGGTCTTTGCTTCATACCTCTCCCTACATCTTGTAACTTCTAAGTGCTAATGACTTGGAGCAACATTTGGACACTCTTTTGCATCCTCCTCTGCAGCCATTTTTGCTCTTTCCCTCTTGTCTAAAAATCAGTTGATATCTACTCTAACTTTAGCATCTTTCTTTTCAACCAATGTAGAAAGTGCTATCAAGTTGGGGTAAATATTTCCTGACTGACTCCTCTGTGTCCATGTTTTTTATTCAGGTCCCGTACATTTACAGAGCCCCTTTAGATGACTACAAAGGGAAGCATTCCTGATTCTATTTAAGAATAAGTGCTTCTGTTTAGCGCAATCATGTTGCAGCAGACACAGTGTAAACACTAGATGGTGCTGGTTTACCTTAAAGATTGTTCTGCTGCTTCCTGTTTTTCTACTTAGTGTAGGCCTTTCCTTTAAAAATGACTCGACCCCTTTTCTAAATTCAGGGGGAATAAAGTTCATAATTGTTGTATTTGCATGAAGTGCTTTAAATGTGTGAAAAGTCAACCCATGCTGAAAAGTGCTGAGTAGTTCCAAAGATGTTAACTGGGCAATCGAAACTTGATGGGCTTTACAGAAAAGAAGAGTGTCAACGACCACGGCAAAGCCAAGGGGGCATGGACACACTTATATTGGGTGCTGCTGGTAAACCACATGGCTCAGACCAGCTCTTCCCAAAAGCAGGCAACATGCTCCTCGTGTCTGTGACTGCAAAGGATCTCGTCCGGTCCTACCAAGTTTCAGACTAGAAATTGGACAATATCTTCAGCTGCTGCTACTGTCACCCTCGGTACCCTCACAATGGCACTAACTCGTCTGTTGTATTTGGTAAGTGCTATTTGTTGGGGTAGTTTCAAGTGATCAGTGCTTCAAGAGACAACTGCCTTCTAGAACTCCAGACTGCGTTCTCCATGCAATGGTCATTTGTTCACAGAGTTCAACACATTAAGATTACTTCAAATGGGAGCATTGATTGGTCCTGTGTTCATAAGTGCTTCTCTTTGGGGTAGTTTTAATGAGGAAGTGAACTACAGTCAAGACTCTTGTCTATGGAATTTCATTTTCAGTGTAACTATTATTGCCAACCCTTATACGTCTCCCATCAACGTTTAAGTGCAAACATCTTAAAGCAACATTTGGAAACTTTTTTTGCATCCTTTTTTGCAGCCATTTTTCATTTCCTTGCCCTCTTGACTGAAAGTCATTTGATATCTACTCTAACTTTTGCATCTTTCTTTTCAACCAAAGTAGAAAGTGCTATCAAGTTGGGGTAAATATTTGCTGACTGACTCTCCTCTGTCCATGTTAATTTTTTTATTATTGTTCATTGGTGTAGGCCTTTCCTTTAAAAACTCTAGAGGGTGCTGTTTTACCTAAAGATTGGTCTGCCACTCTCTGTTTTTGTGTTTAGTGTAGGTCTTTGCTTCATACCTCTCCCTACATCTTGTAACTTCTAAGTGCTAATGACTTGGAGCAACATTTGGACACTCTTTTGCATCCTCCTCTGCAGCCATTTTTGCTCTTTCCCTCTTGTCTAAAAATCAGTTGATATCTACTCTAACTTTAGCATCTTTCTTTTCAACCAATGTAGAAAGTGCTATCAAGTTGGGGTAAATATTTGCTGACTGACTCCTCTGTGTCCATGTTTTTTATTTAGGTCCCTTACATTTACAGAGCCCCTTTAGATGACTACAAAGGGAAGCATTCCTGATTCTATTTAAGAATAAGTGCTTCTGTTTAGCGCAAACATATTGCAGCATATACAGTGTAAACACTAGATGGTGCTGGTTTACCTTAAAGATTGGTCTGCTGCTTCCTGTTTTTGTATTTAGTGTAGGCCTTTCCTTTAAAAATGACTCGACCCCTTTTCTAAATTCAGGGGGAATAAAGTTCATAATTGTTGTATTTGCATGAAGTGCTTTAAATGTGTGAAAAGTCAACCCATGCTGAAAAGTGCTGAGTAGTTCCAAAGATGTTAACTGGGCAATCGAAACTTGATGGGCTTTACAGAAAAGCAGAGTGTTAACGACCACGTCAAAGCCAAGGGTGCATGGACACAGTTATATTGGGTGCTGCTGGTAAACCACATGGCTCAGACCAGCTCTTCCCAAAAGCAGGCAACATGCTCCTCGTGTCTGTGACTGCAAAGGTCTCGTCCGGTCCTACCGAGTTTCAGGCTAGACATTTTCATCTGCTGCTACTGTCACCCTCGGTACCCTCACAATGGCACTAACTCGTCTGTTGTATTTGGTAAGTGCTATTTGTTGGGGTAGTTTCAAGTGATCAGTGCTTCAAGAGACAACTGCCTTCTAGAACTCCAGACTGCGTTCTCCATGCAATGGTCATTTGTTCACAGAGTTCAACACATTAAGATTACTTCAAATGGGAGCATTGATTGGTCCTGTGTTCATAAGTGCTTCTCTTTGGGGTAGTTTTAATGAGGAAGTGAACTACAGTCAAGACTCTTGTCTATGGAATTTCATTTTCAGTGTAACTATTATTGCCAACCCTTATACGTCTCCCATCAACGTTTAAGTGCAAACATCTTAAAGCAACATTTGGAAACTTTTTTTGCATCCTTTTTTGCAGCCATTTTTCATTTCCTTGCCCTCTTGACTGAAAGTCATTTGATATCTACTCTAACTTTTGCATCTTTCTTTTCAACCAAAGTAGAAAGTGCTATCAAGTTGGGGTAAATATTTGCTGACTGACTCTCCTCTGTCCATGTTAATTTTTTTATTATTGTTCATTGGTGTAGGCCTTTCCTTTAAACACTCTAGAGGGTGCTGTTTTACCTAAAGATTGGTCTGCCACTCTCTGTTTTTGTGTTTAGTGTAGGTCTTTGCTTCATACCTCTCCCTACATCTTGTAACTTCTAAGTGCTAATGACTTGGAGCAACATTTGGACACTCTTTTGCATCCTCCTCTGCAGCCATTTTTGCTCTTTCCCTCTTGTCTAAAAATCAGTTGATATCTACTCTAACTTTAGCATCTTTCTTTTCAACCAATGTAGAAAGTGCTATCAAGTTGGGGTAAATATGTGCTGACAGACTCCTCTGTGTCCATGTTTTTTATTTAGGTCCCTTACATTTACAGAGCCCCTTTAGATGACTACAAAGGGAAGCATTCCTGATTCTATTTAAGAATAAGTGCTTCTCTTTAGCGCAAACATATTGCAGCATATACAGTGTAAACACTAGATGGTGCTGGTTTACCTTAAAGATTGGTCTGCTGCTTCCTGTTTTTGTATTTAGTGTAGGCCTTTCCTTTAAAAATGACTCGACCCCTTTTCTAAATTCAGGGGGAATAAAGTTCATAATTGTTGTATTTGCATGAAGTGCTTTAAATGTGTGAAAAGTCAACCCATGCTGAAAAGTGCTGAGTAGTTCCAAAGATGTTAACTGGGCAATCGAAACTTGATGGGCTTTACAGAAAAGAAGAGTTTCAACGACCACGGCAAAGCCAAGGGGGCATGGACACACTTATATTGGGTGCTGCTGGTAAACCACATGGCTCAGACCAGCTCTTCCCAAAAGCAGGCAACATGCTCCTCGTGTCTGTGACTGCAAAGGATCTCGTCCGGTCCTACCAAGTTTCAGACTAGAAATTGGACAATATCTTCAGCTGCTGCTACTGTCACCCTCGGTACCCTCACAATGGCACTAACTCGTCTGTTGTATTTGGTAAGTGCTATTTGTTGGGGTAGTTTCAAGTGATCAGTGCTTCAAGAGACAACTGCCTTCTAGAACTCCAGACTGCGTTCTCCATGCAATGGTCATTTGTTCACAGAGTTCAACACATTAAGATTACTTCAAATGGGAGCATTGATTGGTCCTGTGTTCATAAGTGCTTCTCTTTGGGGTAGTTTTAATGAGGAAGTGAACTACAGTCAAGACTCTTGTCTATGGAATTTCATTTTCAGTGTAACTATTATTGCCAACCCTTATACGTCTCCCATCAACGTTTAAGTGCAAACATCTTAAAGCAACATTTGGAAACTTTTTTTGCATCCTTTTTTGCAGCCATTTTTCATTTCCTTGCCCTCTTGACTGAAAGTCATTTGATATCTACTCTAACTTTTGCATCTTTCTTTTCAATCAAAGTAGAAAGTGCTATCAAGTTGGGGTAAATATTTGCTGACTGACTCCTCTCTGTCCATGTTTTTTATTTAGGTCCCTTACATTTACAGAGCCCCTTTAGATGACTACAAAGGGAAGCATTCCTGATTCTATTTAAGAATAAGTGCTTCTGTTTAGCGCAAACATATTGCAGCATATACAGTGTAAACACTAGATGGTGCTGGTTTACCTTAAAGATTGGTCTGCTGCTTCCTGTTTTTGTATTTAGTGTAGGCCTTTCCTTTAAAAATGACTCGACCCCTTTTCTAAATTCAGGGGGAATAAAGTTCATAATTGTTGTATTTGCATGAAGTGCTTTAAATGTGTGAAAAGTCAACCCATGCTGAAAAGTGCTGAGTAGTTCCAAAGATGTTAACTGGGCAATCAAAACTTGATGGGCTTTACAGAAAAGCAGAGTGTTAACGACCACGTCAAAGCCAAGGGTGCATGGACACAGTTATATTGGGTGCTGCTGGTAAACCACATGGCTCAGACCAGCTCTTCCCAAAAGCAGGCAACATGCTCCTCGTGTCTGTGACTGCAAAGGTCTCGTCCGGTCCTACCGAGTTTCAGGCTAGACATTTTCATCTGCTGCTACTGTCACCCTCGGTACCCTCACAATGGCACTAACTCGTCTGTTGTATTTGGTAAGTGCTATTTGTTGGGGTAGTTTCAAGTGATCAGTGCTTCAAGAGACAACTGCCTTCTAGAACTCCAGACTGCGTTCTCCATGCAATGGTCATTTGTTCACAGAGTTCAACACATTAAGATTACTTCAAATGGGAGCATTGATTGGTCCTGTGTTCATAAGTGCTTCTCTTTGGGGTAGTTTTAATGAGGAAGTGAACTACAGTCAAGACTCTTTTCTATGAGATTTCATTTTCAGTGTAACTATTATTGCCAACACTTATACGTCTCCCATCAACGTTTAAGTGCAAACATCTTAAAGCAACATTTGGAAACTTTTTTTGCATCCTTTTCTGCAGCCATTTTTCATTTCCTTGCCCTCTTGACTGAAAGTCATTTGATATCTACTCTAACTTTTGCATCTTTCTTTTCAACCAAAGTAGAAAGTGCTATCAAGTTGGGGTAAATATTTGCTGACCGACTCTCATATGTCCATGTTATTTTTTTTATTATTGTTCATTGGTGTAGGCCTTTCCTTTAAAAACTCTAGAGGGTGCTGTTTTACCTAAAGATTGGTCTGCCACTCTTTGTTTTGTGTTTAGTGTAGGTCTTTGCTTCATACCTCTCCCTACATCTTGTAACTTCTAAGTGCTAATGATTTGGAGCAACATTTGGACACTATTTTGCATCCTCCTCTGCAGCCATTTTTGCTCTCTCCCTCTTGTCTAAAAATCAGTTGATATCTACTCTAACTTTAGCATCTTTCTTTTCAACCAATGTAGAAAGTGCTATCAAGTTGGGGTAAATATTTCCTGACTGACTCCTCTGTGTCCATGTTTTTTATTCAGGTCCCGTACATTTACAGAGCCCCTTTAGATGACTACAAAGGGAAGCATTCCTGATTCTATTTAAGAATAAGTGCTTCTGTTTAGCGCAATCATGTTGCAGCAGACACAGTGTAAACACTAGATGGTGCTGGTTTAGCTTACAGATTGGTCTGCTGCTTCCTGTTTTTGTATTTAGTGTAGGCCTTTCCTTTAAAAATGACTCGACCCCTTTTCTAAATTCAGGGGGAATAAAGTTCATAATTGTTGTATTTGCATGAAGTGCTTTAAATGTGTGAAAAGTCAACCCATGCTGAAAAGTGCTGAGTAGTTCCAAAGATGTTAACTGGGCAATCGAAACTTGATGGGCTTTACAGAAAAGCAGAGTGTTAACGACCACGTCAAAGCCAAGGGTGCATGGACACAGTTATATTGGGTGCTGCTGGTAAACCACATGGCTCAGACTAGCTCTTCCCAAAAGCAGGCAACATGCTCCTCGTGTCTGTGACTGCAAAGGTCTCGTCCGGTCCTACCGAGTTTCAGGCTAGACATTTTCATCTGCTGCTACTGTCACCCTCGGTACCCTCACAATGGCACTAACTCGTCTGTTGTATTTGGTAAGTGCTATTTGTTGGGGTAGTTTCAAGTGATCAGTGCTTCAAGAGACAACTGCCTTCTAGAACTCCAGACTGCGTTCTCCATGCAATGGTCATTGTTCACAGAGTTCAACACATTAAGATTACTTCAAATGGGAGCATTGATTGGTCCTGTGTTCATAAGTGCTTCTCTTTGGGGTAGTTTTAATGAGGAAGTGAACTACAGTCAAGACTCTTTTCTATGAGATTTCATTTTCAGTGTAACTATTATTGCCAACACTTATACGTCTCCCATCAACGTTTAAGTGCAAACATCTTAAAGCAACATTTGGAAACTTTTTTTGCATCCTTTTCTGCAGCCATTTTTCATTTCCTTGCCCTCTTGACTGAAAGTCATTTGATATCTACTCTAACTTTTGCATCTTTCTTTTCAACCAAAGTAGAAAGTGCTATCAAGTTGGGGTAAATATTTGCTGACCGACTCTCATATGTCCATGTTATTTTTTTTATTATTGTTCATTGGTGTAGGCCTTTCCTTTAAAAACTCTAGAGGGTGCTGTTTTACCTAAAGATTGGTCTGCCACTCTTTGTTTTTGTGTTTAGTGTAGGTCTTTGCTTCATACCTCTCCCTACATCTTGTAACTTCTAAGTGCTAATGATTTGGAGCAACATTTGGACACTATTTTGCATCCTCCTCTGCAGCCATTTTTGCTCTCTCCCTCTTGTCTAAAAATCAGTTGATATCTACTCTAACTTTAGCATCTTTCTTTTCAACCAATGTAGAAAGTGCTATCAAGTTGGGGTAAATATTTCCTGACTGACTCCTCTGTGTCCATGTTTTTTATTCAGGCCCCGTACATTTACAGAGCCCCTTTAGATGACTACAAAGGGAAGCATTCCTGATTCTATTTAAGAATAAGTGCTTCTGTTTAGCGCAATCATGTTGCAGCAGACACAGTGTAAACACTAGATGGTGCTGGTTTAGCTTACAGATTGGTCTGCTGCTTCCTGTTTTTGTATTTAGTGTAGGCCTTTCCTTTAAAAATGACTCGACCCCTTTTCTAAATTCAGGGGGAATAAAGTTCATAATTGTTGTATTTGCATGAAGTGCTTTAAATGTGTGAAAAGTCAACCCATGCTGAAAAGTGCTGAGTAGTTCCAAAGATGTTAACTGGGCAATAAAAACTTGATGGGCTTTACAGAAAAGCAGAGTGTCAACAACCACGTCAAAGCCAAGGGGGCATGGACACACTTATATTGGGTGCTGCTGGTAAACCACATGACTCAGACCAGCTCTTCCCAAAAGCAGGCAACATGCTCCTCTTGTCTGTGACTGCAAAGGTCTCGTCCGGTCCTACCGAGTTTCAGGCTAGACATTTTCATCTGCTGCTACTGTCACCCTCGGTACCCTCACAATGGCACTAACTCGTCTGTTGTATTTGGTAAGTGCTATTTGTTGGGGTAGTTTCAAGTGATCAGTGCTTCAAGAGACAACTGCCTTCTAGAACTCCAGACTGCGTTCTCCATGCAATGGTCATTTGTTCACAGAGTTCAACACATTAAGATTACTTCAAATGGGAGCATTGATTGGTCCTGTGTTCATAAGTGCTTCTCTTTGGGGTAGTTTTAATGAGGAAGTGAACTACAGTCAAGACTCTTTTCTATGAGATTTCATTTTCAGTGTAACTATTATTGCCAACACTTATACGTCTCCCATCAACGTTTAAGTGCAAACATCTTAAAGCAACATTTGGAAACTTTTTTTGCATCCTTTTCTGCAGCCATTTTTCATTTCCTTGCCCTCTTGACTGAAAGTCATTTGATATCTACTCTAACTTTTGCATCTTTCTTTTCAACCAAAGTAGAAAGTGCTATCAAGTTGGGGTAAATATTTGCTGACCGACTCTCATATGTCCATGTTATTTTTTTTATTATTGTTCATTGGTGTAGGCCTTTCCTTTAAAAACTCTAGAGGGTGCTGTTTTACCTAAAGATTGGTCTGCCACTCTTTGTTTTTGTGTTTAGTGTAGGTCTTTGCTTCATACCTCTCCCTACATCTTGTAACTTCTAAGTGCTAATGATTTGGAGCAACATTTGGACACTATTTTGCATCCTCCTCTGCAGCCATTTTTGCTCTCTCCCTCTTGTCTAAAAATCAGTTGATATCTACTCTAACTTTAGCATCTTTCTTTTCAACCAATGTAGAAAGTGCTATCAAGTTGGGGTAAATATTTCCTGACTGACTCCTCTGTGTCCATGTTTTTTATTCAGGTCCCTTACATTTACAGAGCCCCTTTAGATGACTACAAAGGGAAGCATTCCTGATTCTATTTAAGAATAAGTGCTTCTGTTTAGCGCAATCATGTTGCAGCAGACACAGTGTAAACACTAGATGGTGCTGGTTTACCTTAAAGATTGGTCTGCTGCTTCCTGTTTTTCTACTTAGTGTAGGCCTTTCCTTTAAAAATGACTCGACCCCTTTTCTAAATTCAGGGGGAATAAAGTTCATAATTGTTGTATTTGCATGAAGTGCTTTAAATGTGTGAAAAGTCAACCCATGCTGAAAAGTGCTGAGTAGTTCCAAAGATGTTAACTGGGCAATCGAAACTTGATGGGCTTTACAGAAAAGAAGAGTGTCAACGACCACGGCAAAGCCAAGGGGGCATGGACACACTTATATTGGGTGCTGCTGGTAAACCACATGGCTCAGACCAGCTCTTCCCAAAAGCAGGCAACATGCTCCTCGTGTCTGTGACTGCAAAGGATCTCGTCCGGTCCTACCAAGTTTCAGACTAGAAATTGGACAATATCTTCAGCTGCTGCTACTGTCACCCTCGGTACCCTCACAATGGCACTAACTCGTCTGTTGTATTTGGTAAGTGCTATTTGTTGGGGTAGTTTCAAGTGATCAGTGCTTCAAGAGACAACTGCCTTCTAGAACTCCAGACTGCGTTCTCCATGCAATGGTCATTTGTTCACAGAGTTCAACACATTAAGATTACTTCAAATGGGAGCATTGATTGGTCCTGTGTTCATAAGTGCTTCTCTTTGGGGTAGTTTTAATGAGGAAGTGAACTACAGTCAAGACTCTTGTCTATGGAATTTCATTTTCAGTGTAACTATTATTGCCAACCCTTATACGTCTCCCATCAACGTTTAAGTGCAAACATCTTAAAGCAACATTTGGAAACTTTTTTTGCATCCTTTTCTGCAGCCATTTTTCATTTCCTTACCCTCTATACTGAAAGTCATTTGATATCTACTCTAACTTTTGCATCTTTCTTTTCAACCAAAGTAGAAAGTGCTATCAAGTTGGGGTAAATATTTGCTGACTGACTCTTCTCTGTCCATGTTAATTTTTTTATTATTGTTCATTGGTGTAGGCCTTTCCTTTAAAAACTCTAGAGGGTGCTGTTTTACCTAAAGATTGGTCTGCCACTCTCTGTTTTTGTGTTTAGTGTAGGTCTTTGCTTCATACCTCTCCCTACATCTTGTAACTTCTAAGTGCTAATGACTTGGAGCAACATTTGAACACTATTTTGCATCCACCTCTACAGCCATTTTTGCTCTCTCCCTCTTGTCTAAAAATCAGTGTATATCTACTCTAACTTTAGCATCTTTCTTTTCAACCAATGTAGAAAGTGCTATCAAGTTGGGGTAAATATTTGCTGACTGACTCCTCTGTGTCCATGTTTTTTATTCAGGTCCCTTACATTTACAGAGCCCCTTTAGATGACTACAAAGGGAAGCATTCCTGATTCTATTTAAGAATAAGTGCTTCTGTTTAGCGCAATCATGTTGCAGCAGACACAGTGTAAACACTAGATGGTGCTGGTTTACCTTAAAGATTGGTCTGCTGCTTCCTGTTTTTGTATTTAGTGTAGGCCTTTCCTTTAAAAATGACTCGACCCCTTTTCTAAATTCAGGGGGAATAAAGTTCATAATTGTTGTATTTGCATGAAGTGCTTTAAATGTGTTAAAAGTCAACCCATGCTGAAAAGTGCTGAGTAGTTCCAAAGATGTTAACTGGGCAATCGAAACTTGATGGGCTTTACAGAAAAGCAGAGTGTTAACGACCACGTCAAAGCCAAGGGTGCATGGACACAGTTATTTTGGGTGCTGCTGGTAAACCACATGGCTCAGACCAGCTCTTCCCAAAAGCAGGCAACATGCTCCTCGTGTCTGTGACTGCAAAGGTCTCGTCCGGTCCTACCGAGTTTCAGGCTAGACATTTTCATCTGCTGCTACTGTCACCCTCGGTACCCTCACAATGGCACTAACTCGTCTGTTGTATTTGGTAAGTGCTATTTGTTGGGGTAGTTTCAAGTGATCAGTGCTTCAAGAGACAACTGCCTTCTAGAACTCCAGACTGCGTTCTCCATGCAATGGTCATTTGTTCACAGAGTTCAACACATTAAGATTACTTCAAATGGGAGCATTGATTGGTCCTGTGTTCATAAGTGCTTCTCTTTGGGGTAGTTTTAACGAGGAAGTGAACTACAGTCAAGACTCTTGTCTATGGAATTTCATTTTCAGTTTAACTATTATTGCAAACCCTTATACGTCTCCCATCAACGTTTAAGTGCAAACATCTTAAAGCAACATTTGGAAACTTTTTTTGCATCCTTTTCTGCAGCCATTTTTCAATTCCTTGCCCTCTTGACTGAAAGTCATTTGATATCTACTCTAACTTTTGCATCTTTCTTTTCAACCAAAGTAGAAAGTGCTATCAAGTTGGGGTAAATATTTGCTGACTGACTCTCCTCTGTCCATGTTAATTTTTTTATTATTGTTCATTGGTGTAGGCCTTTCCTTTAAAAACTCTAGAGGGTGCTGTTTTACCTAATGATTGGTCTGCCACTCTCTGTTTTTGTGTTTAGTGTAGGTCTTTGCTTCATACCTCTCCCTACATCTTGTAACTTCTAAGTGCTAATGACTTGGAGCAACATTTGAACACTATTTTGCATCCTCCTCTACAGCCATTTTTGCTCTCTCCCTCTTGTCTAAAAATCAGTTTATATCTACTCTAACTTTAGCATCTTTCTTTTCAACCAATGTAGAAAGTGCTATCAAGTTGGGGTAAATATTTCCTGACTGACTCCTCTGTGTCCATGTTTTTTATTCAGGTCCCTTACATTTACAGAGCCCCTTTAGATGACTACAAAGGGAAGCATTCCTGAATCTATTTAAGAATAAGTGCTTCATTTTAGCGCAATCATGTTGCAGCAGACACAGTGTAAACACTAGATGGTGCTGGTTTACCTTAAAGATTGGTCTGCTGCTTCCTGTTTTTCTATTTAGTGTAGGCCTTTCCTTAAAAAATGACTCGACCCCTTTTCTAAATTCAGGGGGAATAAAGTTCATAATTGTTGTATTTGCATGAAGTGCTTTAAATGTGTGAAAAGTCAACCCATGCTGAAAAGTGCTGAGTAGTTCCAAAGATGTTAACTGGGCAATCGAAACTTGATGGGCTTTACAGAAAAGAAGAGTGTCAACGATCACGGCAAAGCCAAGGGGGCATGGACACACTTATATTGGGTGCTGCTGGTAAACCACATGGCTCAGACCAGCTCTTCCCAAAAGCAGGCAACGTGCTCCTCGTGTCTGTGACTGCAAAGGATCTCGTCCGGTCCTACCAAGTTTCAGGCTAGAAATTGGACAATATCTTCAGCTGCTGCTACTGTCACCCTCGGTACCCTCACAATGGCACTAACTCGTCTGTTTTATTTGGTAAGTGCTATTTGTTGGGGTAGTTTCAAGTGATCAGTGCTTCAAGAGACAACTGCCTTCTAGAACTCCAGACTGCGTTCTCCATGCAATGGTCATTTGTTCACAGAGTTCAACACATTAAGATTACTTCAAATGGGAGCATTGATTGGTCCTGTGTTCATAAGTGCTTCTCTTTGGGGTAGTTTTAACGAGGAAGTGAACTACAGTCAAGACTCTTGTCTATGGAATTTCATTTTCAGTTTAACTATTATTGCAAACCCTTATACGTCTCCCATCAACGTTTTAGTGCAAACATCTTAAAGCAACATTTGGAAACTTTTTTTGCATCCTTTTCTGCAGCCATTTTTCAATTCCTTGCCCTCTTGACTGAAAGTCATTTGATATCTACTCTAACTTTTGCATCTTTCTTTTTAACCAAAGTAGAAAGTGCTATCAAGTTGGGGTAAATATTTGCTGACTGACTCTCCTCTGTCCATGTTAATTTTTTTATTATTGTTCATTGGTTTAGGCCTTTCCTTTAAAAACTCTAGAGGGTGCTGTTTTACCTAAAGATTGGTCTGCCACTCTGTTTTTGCATTTAGTGTAGGTCTTTGCTTCATACCTCTCCCTACATCTTGTAACTTTTAAGTGCTAATGACTTGGAGCAACATTTGGACACTATTTTGCATCCTCTTCTGCAGGCATTTTTGCTCTCTCCCTCTTGTCTAAAAATCAGTTGATATCTACTCTAACTTTAGCATCTTTCTTTTCAACCAATGTAGAAAGTGCTATCAAGTTGGGGTAAATATTTGCTGACTGACTCCTCTGTGTCCATGTTTTTTATTCAGGTCCCTTACATTTACAGAGCCCCTTTAGATGACTACAAAGGGAAGCATTCCCGATTCTATTTAAGAATAAGTGCTTCTGTTTAAGTCAAGTCAAGTCAAGTCAAATATATTTATATAGCGCTTTTCACAATACAGATTGTATCAAAGCTGCTTCACAGTATCAATCAAAACAACTTAACAATGTTTGTTTATTACTGGAAAAAAAGACATCCAAGTTTGGTAGAGCTGATCAATGGTATGATTGGTTAATTAATTTGAAATTCCAAAGCAAACATGTTGCAGCATATACAGTGTAAACACTAGATGGTGCTGGTTTACCTTACAGATTGGTCTGCTGCTTCCTGTTTTTGTATTTAGTGTAGGCCTTTCCTTTAAAAATGACTCGACCCCTTTTCTAAATTCAGGGGGAATAAAGTTCACAATTGTGGTATTTGCATGAAGTGCTTTAAATGTGTGAAACGTCAACCCATGCTGAAAAGTGCTGAATAGTTCCAAAGATATTAACTCGGTAATCGAAACTTGATGGGCTTTACAGAAAAGAAGAGTGTCAACGACCACGGCAAAGCCAAGGGGGCATGGACACACTTATATTGGGTGCTGCTGGTAAACCACATGGCTCAGACCAGCTCTTCCGAAAAGCAGGCAACATGCTCCTCGTGTCTGTGACTGCAAAGGATCTCGTCCGGTCCTACCGAGTTTCAGGCTAGAAATTGGACAATATCTTCAGCTGCTGCTACTGTCACCCTCGGTACCCTCACAATGGCACTAACTCGTCTGTTGTATTTGGTAAGTGCTATTTGTTGGGGTAGTTTCAAGTGATCAGTGCTTCAAGAGACAACTGCCTTCTAGAATTCCAGACTGCGTTCTCCATGCAATGGTCATTTGTTAACAGAGTTCAACACATTAAGATTACTTCAAATGGGAGCATTGATTGGTTCTGTGTTCATAAGTGCTTCTATTTGGGGTAGTTTTAATGAGGTAGTGAACTACAGTCAAGACTCTTTTCTATGGAATTTCATTTTTCAGTGTAACTATTATTGCAAACACGTATACGTCTCCCATCAACGTTTAAGTGCAAACATCTTAAAGCAACATTTGGAAACTTTTTTTGCATCCTTTTCTGCAGCCATTTTTCATTTCCTTGCCCTCTTGACTGAAAGTCATTTGATATCTACTCTAACTTTTGCATCTTTCTTTTCAACCAAAGTAGAAAGTGCTATCAAGTTGGGGTAAATATTTGCTGGCTGACCCTCCTCTGTCCATGTTAATTTTTTATTATTGTTCATTGGTGTAGGACTTTCCTTTAAAAACTCTAGAGGGTGCTGTTTTACCTAAAGATTGGTCTGCCACTCTGTTTTTGCATTTAGTGTAGGTCTTTGCTTCATACCTCTCCCTACATCTTGTAACTTTTAAGTGCTAATGACTTGGAGCAACATTTGGACACTATTTTGCATCCTCCTCTGCAGCCATTTTTGCTCTCTCCCTCTTGTCTAAAAATCAGTTGATATCTACTCTAACTTTAGCATCTTTCTTTTCAACCAATTTAGAAAGTGCTATCAAGTTGGGGTAAATATTTGCTGACTGACACCTCTGTGTCCATGTTTTTTATTCAGGTCCCTTACATTTACAGAGCCCCTTTAGATGACTACAAAGGGAAGCATTCCTGATTCTATTTAAGAATAAGTGCTTCTGTTTAGCGCAATCATGTTGCAGCATATACAGTGTAAACACTCGATGGTGCTGGTTTACCTTTCAGATTGGTCTGCCGCTTCCTGTTTATGTATTTAGTGTAGGCCTTTCCTTTAAAAATGACTCGACCCCTTTTCTAAATTCAGGGGGAATAAAGTTCATAATTGTTTTATTTGCATGAAGTGCTTTAAATGTGTGAAAAGTCAACCCATGCTGAAAAGTGCTGAATAGTTCCAAAGATATTAACTCGGCAATCGAAACCTGATGGGCTTTACAGAAAAGAAGAGTGTCAACGACCACGGCAAAGCCAAGGGGGTATGGACACACTTATATTGGGTGCTGCTGGTAAACCACATGGCTCAGACCAGCTCTTCCCAAAAGCAGGCAACATGCTCCTCGTGTCTGTGACTGCAAAGGATCTCGTCCGGTCCTACCGAGTTTCAGGATAGAAATTGGACAATATCTTCAGCTGCTGCTACTGTCACCCTCGGTACCCTCACAATGGCACTAACTCGTCTGTTGTATTTGGTAAGTGCTATTTGTTGGGGTAGTTTCAAGTGATCAGTGCTTCAAGAGACAACTGCCTTTTAGAACTCCAGACTGCGTTCTCCAAGCAATGGTCATTTGTTCACAGAGTTCAACACATTAAGATTACTTCAAATGGGAGCATCGATTGGTCCTGTGTTCATAAGTGCTTCTCTTTGGGGTAGTTTTAATGAGGAAGTGAACTACAGTCAAGACTCTTGTCTATGGAATTTCATTTTCAGTGTAACTATTATTGCCAACCCTTATACGTCTCCCATCAACGTTTAAGTGCAAACATCTTAAAGCAACATTTTGAAACTTTTTTTGCATCCTTTTCTGCAGCCATTTTTCATTTCCTTGCCCTCTTGACTGAAAGTCATTTGATATCTACTCTAACTTTTGCATCTTTCTTTTCAACCAAAGTAGAAAGTGCTATCAAGTTGGGGTAAATATTTGCTGACCGACTCTCATATGTCCATGTTATTTTTTTTATTATTGTTCATTGGTGTAGGCCTTTCCTTTAAAAACTCTAGAGGGTGCTGTTTTACCTAAAGATTGGTCTGCCACTCTCTGTTTTTGTGTTTAGTGTAGGTCTTTGCTTCATACCTCTCCCTACATCTTGTAACTTCTAAGTGCTAATGACTTGGAGCAACATTTGGACACTCTTTTGCATCCTCCTCTGCAGCCATTTTTGCTCTTTCCCTCTTGTCTAAAAATCAGTTGATATCTACTCTAACTTTAGCATCTTTCTTTTCAACCAATGTAGAAAGTGCTATCAAGTTGGGGTAAATATTTGCTGACTGACTCCTCTGTGTCCATGTTTTTTATTTAGGTCCCTTACATTTACAGAGCCCCTTTAGATGACTACAAAGGGAAGCATTCCTGATTCTATTTAAGAATAAGTGCTTCTGTTTAGCGCAAACATATTGCAGCATATACAGTGTAAACACTAGATGGTGCTGGTTTACCTTAAAGATTGGTCTGCTGCTTCCTGTTTTTGTATTTAGTGTAGGCCTTTCCTTTAAAAATGACTCGACCCCTTTTCTAAATTCAGGGGGAATAAAGTTCATAATTGTTGTATTTGCATGAAGTGCTTTAAATGTGTGAAAAGTCAACCCATGCTGAAAAGTGCTGAGTAGTTCCAAAGATGTTAACTGGGCAATCGAAACTTGATGGGCTTTACAGAAAAGCAGAGTGTTAACGACCACGTCAAAGCCAAGGGTGCATGGACACAGTTATATTGGGTGCTGCTGGTAAACCACATGGCTCAGACCAGCTCTTCCCAAAAGCAGGCAACATGCTCCTCGTGTCTGTGACTGCAAAGGTCTCGTCCGGTCCTACCGAGTTTCAGGCTAGACATTTTCATCTGCTGCTACGGTCACCCTCGGTACCCTCACAATGGCACTAACTCGTCTGTTGTATTTGGTAAGTGCTATTTGTTGGGGTAGTTTCAAGTGATCAGTGCTTCAAGAGACAACTGCCTTCTAGAACTCCAGACTGCGTTCTCCATGCAATGGTCATTTGTTCACAGAGTTCAACACATTAAGATTACTTCAAATGGGAGCATTGATTGGTCCTGTGTTCATAAGTGCTTCTCTTTGGGGTAGTTTTAATGAGGAAGTGAACTACAGTCAAGACTCTTGTCTATGGAATTTCATTTTCAGTGTAACTATTATTGCCAACCCTTATACGTCTCCCATCAACGTTTAAGTGCAAACATCTTAAAGCAACATTTGGAAACTTTTTTTGCATCCTTTTCTGCAGCCATTTTTCATTTTCTTGCCCTCTTGACTGAAAGTCATTTGATATCTACTCTAACTTTTGCATCTTTCTTTTCAACCAAAGTAGAAAGTGCTATCAAGTTGGGGTAAATATTTGCTGGCTGACCCTCCTCTGTCCATGTTAATTTTTTATTATTGTTCATTGGTGTAGGCCTTTCCTTTAAAAACTCTAGAGGGTGCTGTTTTACCTAAAGATTGGTCTGCCACTCTGTTTTTGCATTTAGTGTAGGTCTTTGCTTCATACCTCTCCCTACATCTTGTAACTTTTAAGTGCTAATGACTTGGAGCAACATTTGGACACTATTTTGCATCCTCCTCTGCAGCCATTTTTGCTCTCTCCCTCTTGTCTAAAAATCAGTTTATATCTACTCTAACTTTAGCATCTTTCTTTTCAACCAATGTAGAAAGTGCTATCAAGTTGGGGTAAATATTTCCTGACTGACTCCTCTGTGTCCATGTTTTTTATTCAGGTCCCTTACATTTACAGAGCCCCTTTAGATGACTACAAAGGGAAGCATTCCTGAATCTATTTAAGAATAAGTGCTTCATTTTAGCGCAATCATGTTGCAGCAGACACAGTGTAAACACTAGATGGTGCTGGTTTACCTTAAAGATTGGTCTGCTGCTTCCTGTTTTTCTATTTAGTGTAGGCCTTTCCTTAAAAAATGACTCGACCCCTTTTCTAAATTCAGGGGGAATAAAGTTCATAATTGTTGTATTTGCATGAAGTGCTTTAAATGTGTGAAAAGTCAACCCATGCTGAAAAGTGCTGAGTAGTTCCAAAGATGTTAACTGGGCAATCGAAACTTGATGGGCTTTACAGAAAAGAAGAGTGTCAACGATCACGGCAAAGCCAAGGGGGCATGGACACACTTATATTGGGTGCTGCTGGTAAACCACATGGCTCAGACCAGCTCTTCCCAAAAGCAGGCAACATGCTCCTCGTGTCTGTGACTGCAAAGGATCTCGTCCGGTCCTACCAAGTTTCAGGCTAGAAATTGGACAATATCTTCAGCTGCTGCTACTGTCACCCTCGGTACCCTCACAATGGCACTAACTCGTCTGTTGTATTTGGTAAGTGCTATTTGTTGGGGTAGTTTCAAGTGATCAGTGCTTCAAGAGACAACTGCCTTCTAGAACTCCAGACTGCGTTCTCCATGCAATGGTCATTTGTTCACAGAGTTCAACACATTAAGATTACTTCAAATGGGAGCATTGATTGGTCCTGTGTTCATAAGTGCTTCTCTTTGGGGTAGTTTTAACGAGGAAGTGAACTACAGTCAAGACTCTTGTCTATGGAATTTCATTTTCAGTTTAACTATTATTGCAAACCCTTATACGTCTCCCATCAACGTTTAAGTGCAAACATCTTAAAGCAACATTTGGAAACTTTTTTTGCATCCTTTTCTGCAGCCATTTTTCAATTCCTTGCCCTCTTGACTGAAAGTCATTTGATATCTACTCTAACTTTTGCATCTTTCTTTTTAACCAAAGTAGAAAGTGCTATCAAGTTGGGGTAAATATTTGCTGACTGACTCTCCTCTGTCCATGTTAATTTTTTTATTATTGTTCATTGGTTTAGGCCTTTCCTTTAAAAACTCTAGAGGGTGCTGTTTTACCTAAAGATTGGTCTGCCACTCTGTTTTTGCATTTAGTGTAGGTCTTTGCTTCATACCTCTCCCTACATCTTGTAACTTTTAAGTGCTAATGACTTGGAGCAACATTTGGACACTATTTTGCATCCTCTTCTGCAGGCATTTTTGCTCTCTCCCTCTTGTCTAAAAATCAGTTGATATCTACTCTAACTTTAGCATCTTTCTTTTCAACCAATGTAGAAAGTGCTATCAAGTTGGGGTAAATATTTGCTGACTGACTCCTCTGTGTCCATGTTTTTTATTCAGGTCCCTTACATTTACAGAGCCCCTTTAGATGACTACAAAGGGAAGCATTCCTGATTCTATTTAAGAATAAGTGCTTCTGTTTAAGTCAAGTCAAGTCAAGTCAAATATATTTATATAGCGCTTTTCACAATACAGATTGTATCAAAGCTGCTTCACAGTATCAATCAAAACAACTTAACAATGTTTGTTTATTACTGGAAAAAAAGACATCCAAGTTTGGTAGAGCTGATCAATGGTATGATTGGTTAATTAATTTGAATATCCAAAGCAAACATGTTGCAGCATATACAGTGTAAACACTAGATGGTGCTGGTTTACCTTACAGATTGGTCTGCTGCTTCCTGTTTTTGTATTTAGTGTAGGCCTTTCCTTTAAAAATGACTCGACCCCTTTTCTAAATTCAGGGGGAATAAAGTTCACAATTGTGGTATTTGCATGAAGTGCTTTAAATGTGTGAAACATCAACCCATGCTGAAAAGTGCTGAATAGTTCCAAAGATATTAACTCGGCAATCGAAACTTGATGGGCTTTACAGAAAAGAAGAGTGTCAACGACCACGGCAAAGCCAAGGGGGCATGGACACACTTATATTGGGTGCTGCTGGTAAACCACATGGCTCAGACCAGCTCTTCCGAAAAGCAGGCAACATGCTCCTCGTGTCTGTGACTGCAAAGGATCTCGTCCGGTCCTACCGAGTTTCAGGCTAGAAATTGGACAATATCTTCAGCTGCTGCTACTGTCACCCTCGGTACCCTCACAATGGCACTAACTCGTCTGTTGTATTTGGTAAGTGCTATTTGTTGGGGTAGTTTCAAGTGATCAGTGCTTCAAGAGACAACTGCCTTCTAGAACTCCAGACTGCGTTCTCCATGCAATGGTCATTTGTTCACAGAGTTCAACACATTAAGATTACTTCAAATGGGAGCATTGATTGGTCCTGTGTTCATAAGTGCTTCTCTTTGGGGTAGTTTTAATGAGGAAGTGAACTACAGTCAAGACTCTTTTCTATGAGATTTCATTTTCAGTGTAACTATTATTGCCAACACTTATACGTCTCCCATCAACGTTTAAGTGCAAACATCTTAAAGCAACATTTGGAAACTTTTTTTGCATCCTTTTCTGCAGCCATTTTTCATTTCCTTGCCCTCTTGACTGAAAGTCATTTGATATCTACTCTAACTTTTGCATCTTTCTTTTCAACCAAAGTAGAAAGTGCTATCAAGTTGGGGTAAATATTTGCTGACCGACTCTCATATGTCCATGTTATTTTTTTTATTATTGTTCATTGGTGTAGGCCTTTCCTTTAAAAACTCTAGAGGGTGCTGTTTTACCTAAAGATTGGTCTGCCACTCTGTTTTTGCATTTAGTGTAGGTCTTTGCTTCATACCTCTCCCTACATCTTGTAACTTCTAAGTGCTAATGACTTGGAGCAACATTTGGACACTATTTTGCATCCTCCTCTGCAGCCATTTTTGCTCTCTCCCTCTTGTCTAAAAATCAGTTGTTATCTACTCTAACTTTAGCATCTTTCTTTTCAACCAATGTAGAAAGTGCTATCAAGTTGGGGTAAATATTTGCTGACTGACTCCTCTGTGTCCATGTTTTTTATTCAGGTCCCTTACATTTACAGAGCCCCTTTAGATGACTACAAAGGGAAGCATTCCTGATTCTATTTAAGAATAAGTGCTTCTGTTTAGCACAATCATGTTGCAGCATATACAGTGTAAACACTAGATGGTGCTGGTTTACCTTTCAGATTGGTCTGGCGCTTCCTGTTTATGTATTTAGTGTAGGCCTTTCCTTTAAAAATGACTCGACCCCTTTTCTAAATTCAGGGGGAATAAAGTTCATAATTGTTGTATTTGCATGAAGTGCTTTAAATGTGTGAAAAGTCAACCCATGCTGAAAAGTGCTGAATAGTTCCAAAGATATTAACTCGGCAATCGAAACTAGATGGGCTTTACAGAAAAGAAGAGTGTCAACGACCACGGCAAAGCCAAGGGGGTATGGACACACTTATATTGGGTGCTGCTGGTAAACCACATGGCTCAGACCAGCTCTTCCCAAAAGCAGGCAACATGCTCCTCGTGTCTGTGACTGCAAAGGATCTCGTCCGGTCCTACCGAGTTTCAGGATAGAAATTGGACAATATCTTCAGCTGCTGCTACTGTCACCCTCGGTACCCTCACAATGGCACTAACTCGTCTGTTGTATTTGGTAAGTGCTATTTGTTGGGGTAGTTTCAAGTGATCAGTGCTTCAAGAGACAACTGCCTTCTAGAACTCCAGACTGCGTTCTCCATGCAATGGTCATTTGTTCACAGAGTTCAACACATTAAGATTACTTCAAATGGGAGCATTGATTGGTCCTGTGTTCATAAGTGCTTCTATTTGGGGTAGTTTTAATGAGGAAGTGAACTACAGTCAATACTCTTTTCTATGGAATTTCATTTTTCAGTGTAACTATTATTGCAAACACTTATACGTCTCCCATCAACGTTTAAGTGCAAACATCTTAAAGCAACATTTGGAAACTTTTTTTGCATCCTTTTGTGCAGCCATTTTTCATTTCCTTACCCTCTATACTGAAAGTCATTTGATATCTACTCTAACTTTTGCATCTTTCTTTTCAACCAAAGTAGAAAGTGCTATCAAGTTGGGGTAAATATTTGCTGACTGACTCTTCTCTGTCCATGTTAATTTTTTTATTATTGTTCATTGGTGTACGCCTTTCCTTTAAAAACTCTAGAGGGTGCTGTTTTACCTAAAGATTGGTCTGCCACTCTCTGTTTTTGTGTTTAGTGTAGGTCTTTGCTTCATACCTCTCCCTACATCTTGTAACTTCTAAGTGCTAATGACTTGGAGCAACATTTGAACACTATTTTGCATCCACCTCTACAGCCATTTTTGCTCTCTCCCTCTTGTCTAAAAATCAGTGTATATCTACTCTAACTTTAGCATCTTTCTTTTCAACCAATGTAGAAAGTGCTATCAAGTTGGGGTAAATATTTGCTGACTGACTCCTCTGTGTCCATGTTTTTTATTCAGGTCCCTTACATTTACAGAGCCCCTTTAGATGACTACAAAGGGAAGCATTCCTGATTCTATTTAAGAATAAGTGCTTCTGTTTAGCGCAATCATGTTGCAGCAGACACAGTGTAAACACTAGATGGTGCTGGTTTACCTTAAAGATTGGTCTGCTGCTTCCTGTTTTTGTATTTAGTGTAGGCCTTTCCTTTAAAAATGACTCGACCCCTTTTCTAAATTCAGGGGGAATAAAGTTCATAATTGTTGTATTTGCATGAAGTGCTTTAAATGTGTTAAAAGTCAACCCATGCTGAAAAGTGCTGAGTAGTTCCAAAGATGTTAACTGGGCAATCGAAACTTGATGGGCTTTACAGAAAAGCAGAGTGTTAACGACCACGTCAAAGCCAAGGGTGCATGGACACAGTTATTTTGGGTGCTGCTGGTAAACCACATGGCTCAGACCAGCTCTTCCCAAAAGCAGGCAACATGCTCCTCGTGTCTGTGACTGCAAAGGTCTCGTCCGGTCCTACCGAGTTTCAGGCTAGACATTTTCATCTGCTGCTACTGTCACCCTCGGTACCCTCACAATGGCACTAACTCGTCTGTTGTATTTGGTAAGTGCTATTTGTTGGGGTAGTTTCAAGTGATCAGTGCTTCAAGAGACAACTGCCTTCTAGAACTCCAGACTGCGTTCTCCATGCAATGGTCATTTGTTCACAGAGTTCAACACATTAAGATTACTTCAAATGGGAGCATTGATTGGTCCTGTGTTCATAAGTGCTTCTCTTTGGGGTAGTTTTAACGAGGAAGTGAACTACAGTCAAGACTCTTGTCTATGGAATTTCATTTTCAGTTTAACTATTATTGCAAACCCTTATACGTCTCCCATCAACGTTTAAGTGCAAACATCTTAAAGCAACATTTGGAAACTTTTTTTGCATCCTTTTCTGCAGCCATTTTTCAATTCCTTGCCCTCTTGACTGAAAGTCATTTGATATCTACTCTAACTTTTGCATCTTTCTTTTCAACCAAAGTAGAAAGTGCTATCAAGTTGGGGTAAATATTTGCTGACTGACTCTCCTCTGTCCATGTTAATTTTTTTATTATTGTTCATTGGTGTAGGCCTTTCCTTTAAAAACTCTAGAGGGTGCTGTTTTACCTAATGATTGGTCTGCCACTCTCTGTTTTTGTGTTTAGTGTAGGTCTTTGCTTCATACCTCTCCCTACATCTTGTAACTTCTAAGTGCTAATGACTTGGAGCAACATTTGAACACTATTTTGCATCCTCCTCTACAGCCATTTTTGCTCTCTCCCTCTTGTCTAAAAATCAGTTTATATCTACTCTAACTTTAGCATCTTTCTTTTCAACCAATGTAGAAAGTGCTATCAAGTTGGGGTAAATATTTCCTGACTGACTCCTCTGTGTCCATGTTTTTTATTCAGGTCCCTTACATTTACAGAGCCCCTTTAGATGACTACAAAGGGAAGCATTCCTGAATCTATTTAAGAATAAGTGCTTCATTTTAGCGCAATCATGTTGCAGCAGACACAGTGTAAACACTAGATGGTGCTGGTTTACCTTAAAGATTGGTCTGCTGCTTCCTGTTTTTCTATTTAGTGTAGGCCTTTCCTTAAAAAATGACTCGACCCCTTTTCTAAATTCAGGGGGAATAAAGTTCATAATTGTTGTATTTGCATGAAGTGCTTTAAATGTGTGAAAAGTCAACCCATGCTGAAAAGTGCTGAGTAGTTCCAAAGATGTTAACTGGGCAATCGAAACTTGATGGGCTTTACAGAAAAGAAGAGTGTCAACGATCACGGCAAAGCCAAGGGGGCATGGACACACTTATATTGGGTGCTGCTGGTAAACCACATGGCTCAGACCAGCTCTTCCCAAAAGCAGGCAACGTGCTCCTCGTGTCTGTGACTGCAAAGGATCTCGTCCGGTCCTACCAAGTTTCAGGCTAGAAATTGGACAATATCTTCAGCTGCTGCTACTGTCACCCTCGGTACCCTCACAATGGCACTAACTCGTCTGTTTTATTTGGTAAGTGCTATTTGTTGGGGTAGTTTCAAGTGATCAGTGCTTCAAGAGACAACTGCCTTCTAGAACTCCAGACTGCGTTCTCCATGCAATGGTCATTTGTTCACAGAGTTCAACACATTAAGATTACTTCAAATGGGAGCATTGATTGGTCCTGTGTTCATAAGTGCTTCTCTTTGGGGTAGTTTTAACGAGGAAGTGAACTACAGTCAAGACTCTTGTCTATGGAATTTCATTTTCAGTTTAACTATTATTGCAAACCCTTATACGTCTCCCATCAACGTTTAAGTGCAAACATCTTAAAGCAACATTTGGAAACTTTTTTTGCATCCTTTTCTGCAGCCATTTTTCAATTCCTTGCCCTCTTGACTGAAAGTCATTTGATATCTACTCTAACTTTTGCATCTTTCTTTTTAACCAAAGTAGAAAGTGCTATCAAGTTGGGGTAAATATTTGCTGACTGACTCTCCTCTGTCCATGTTAATTTTTTTATTATTGTTCATTGGTTTAGGCCTTTCCTTTAAAAACTCTAGAGGGTGCTGTTTTACCTAAAGATTGGTCTGCCACTCTGTTTTTGCATTTAGTGTAGGTCTTTGCTTCATACCTCTCCCTACATCTTGTAACTTTTAAGTGCTAATGACTTGGAGCAACATTTGGACACTATTTTGCATCCTCTTCTGCAGGCATTTTTGCTCTCTCCCTCTTGTCTAAAAATCAGTTGATATCTACTCTAACTTTAGCATCTTTCTTTTCAACCAATGTAGAAAGTGCTATCAAGTTGGGGTAAATATTTGCTGACTGACTCCTCTGTGTCCATGTTTTTTATTCAGGTCCCTTACATTTACAGAGCCCCTTTAGATGACTACAAAGGGAAGCATTCCCGATTCTATTTAAGAATAAGTGCTTCTGTTTAAGTCAAGTCAAGTCAAGTCAAATATATTTATATAGCGCTTTTCACAATACAGATTGTATCAAAGCTGCTTCACAGTATCAATCAAAACAACTTAACAATGTTTGTTTATTACTGGAAAAAAAGACATCCAAGTTTGGTAGAGCTGATCAATGGTATGATTGGTTAATTAATTTGAAATTCCAAAGCAAACATGTTGCAGCATATACAGTGTAAACACTAGATGGTGCTGGTTTACCTTACAGATTGGTCTGCTGCTTCCTGTTTTTGTATTTAGTGTAGGCCTTTCCTTTAAAAATGACTCGACCCCTTTTCTAAATTCAGGGGGAATAAAGTTCACAATTGTGGTATTTGCATGAAGTGCTTTAAATGTGTGAAACGTCAACCCATGCTGAAAAGTGCTGAATAGTTCCAAAGATATTAACTCGGTAATCGAAACTTGATGGGCTTTACAGAAAAGAAGAGTGTCAACGACCACGGCAAAGCCAAGGGGGCATGGACACACTTATATTGGGTGCTGCTGGTAAACCACATGGCTCAGACCAGCTCTTCCGAAAAGCAGGCAACATGCTCCTCGTGTCTGTGACTGCAAAGGATCTCGTCCGGTCCTACCGAGTTTCAGGCTAGAAATTGGACAATATCTTCAGCTGCTGCTACTGTCACCCTCGGTACCCTCACAATGGCACTAACTCGTCTGTTGTATTTGGTAAGTGCTATTTGTTGGGGTAGTTTCAAGTGATCAGTGCTTCAAGAGACAACTGCCTTCTAGAATTCCAGACTGCGTTCTCCATGCAATGGTCATTTGTTAACAGAGTTCAACACATTAAGATTACTTCAAATGGGAGCATTGATTGGTTCTGTGTTCATAAGTGCTTCTATTTGGGGTAGTTTTAATGAGGTAGTGAACTACAGTCAAGACTCTTTTCTATGGAATTTCATTTTTCAGTGTAACTATTATTGCAAACACGTATACGTCTCCCATCAACGTTTAAGTGCAAACATCTTAAAGCAACATTTGGAAACTTTTTTTGCATCCTTTTCTGCAGCCATTTTTCATTTCCTTGCCCTCTTGACTGAAAGTCATTTGATATCTACTCTAACTTTTGCATCTTTCTTTTCAACCAAAGTAGAAAGTGCTATCAAGTTGGGGTAAATATTTGCTGGCTGACCCTCCTCTGTCCATGTTAATTTTTTATTATTGTTCATTGGTGTAGGCCTTTCCTTTAAAAACTCTAGAGGGTGCTGTTTTACCTAAAGATTGGTCTGCCACTCTGTTTTTGCATTTAGTGTAGGTCTTTGCTTCATACCTCTCCCTACATCTTGTAACTTTTAAGTGCTAATGACTTGGAGCAACATTTGGACACTATTTTGCATCCTCCTCTGCAGCCATTTTTGCTCTCTCCCTCTTGTCTAAAAATCAGTTGATATCTACTCTAACTTTAGCATCTTTCTTTTCAACCAATGTAGAAAGTGCTATCAAGTTGGGGTAAATATTTGCTGACTGACTCCTCTGTGTCCATGTTTTTTATTCAGGTCCCTTACATTTACAGAGCCCCTTTAGATGACTACAAAGGGAAGCATTCCTGATTCTATTTAAGAATAAGTGCTTCTGTTTAGCGCAATCATGTTGCAGCATATACAGTGTAAACACTAGATGGTGCTGGTTTACCTTTCAGATTGGTCTGCCGCTTCCTGTTTATGTATTTAGTGTAGGCCTTTCCTTTAAAAATGACTCGACCCCTTTTCTAAATTCAGGGGGAATAAAGTTCACAATTGTGGTATTTGCATGAAGTGCTTTAAATGTGTGAAACGTCAACCCATGCTGAAAAGTGCTGAATAGTTCCAAAGATATTAACTCGGTAATCGAAACTTGATGGGCTTTACAGAAAAGAAGAGTGTCAACGACCACGGCAAAGCCAAGGGGGTATGGACACACTTATATTGGGTGCTGCTGGTAAACCACATGGTTCAGACCAGCTCTTCCCAAAAGCAGGCAACATGCTCCTCGTGTCTGTGACTGCAAAGGATCTCGTCCGGTCCTACCGAGTTTCAGGATAGAAATTGGACAATATCTTCAGCTGCTGCTACTGTCACCCTCGGTACCCTCACAATGGCACTAACTCGTCTGTTGTATTTGGTAAGTGCTATTTGTTGGGGTAGTTTCAAGTGATCAGTGATTCAAGAGACAACTGCCTTCTAGAACTCCAGACTGCGTTCTCCATGCAATGGTCATTTGTTCACAGAGTTCAACACATTAAGATTACTTCAAATGGGAGCATCGATTGGTCCTGTGTTCATAAGTGCTTCTCTTTGGGGTAGTTTTAATGAGGAAGTGAACTACAGTCAAGACTCTTGTCTATGGAATTTCATTTTCAGTGTAACTATTATTGCAAACCCTTATACGTCTCCCATCAACGTTTAAGTGCAAACATCTTAAAGCAACATTTGGAAACTTTTTTTGCATCCTTTTCTGCAGCCATTTTTCATTTCCTTGCCCTCTTGACTGAAAGTCATTTGATATCTACTCTAACTTTTGCATCTTTCTTTTCAACCAAAGTAGAAAGTGCTATCTAGTTGGGGTAAATAATTGCTGACTGACTCTCCTCTGTCCATGTTAATTTTTTTATTATTGTTCATTGGTGTAGGCCTTTCCTTTAAAACTCTAGAGGGTGCTGTTTTACCTAAAGATTGGTCTGCCACTCTCTGTTTTTGTGTTTAGTGTAGGTCTTTGCTTCATACCTCTCCCTACATCTTGTAACTTCTAAGTGCTAATGATTTGGAGCAACATTTGGACACTATTTTGCATCCTGCTCTGCAGCCATTTTTGCTCTCTCCCTCTTGTCTAAAAATCAGTTGATATCTACTCTAACTTTAGCATCTTTCTTTTCAACCAATGTAGAAAGTGCTATCAAGTTGGGGTAAATATTTCCTGACTGACTCCTCTGTGTCCATGTTTTTTATTCAGGTCCCTTACATTTACAGAGCCCCTTTAGATGACTACAAAGGGAAGCATTCCTGAATCTATTTAAGAATAAGTGCTTCTGTTTAGCGCAATCATGTTGCAGCAGACACAGTGTAAACACTAGATGGTGCTGGTTTACCTTAAAGATTGGTCTGCTGCTTCCTGTTTTTCTATTTAGTGTAGGCCTTTTCTTTAAAAAATGACTCGACCCCTTTTCTAAATTCAGGGGGAATAAAGTTCATAATTGTTGTATTTGCATGAAGTGCTTTAAATGTGTGAAAAGTCAACCCATGTTGAAAAGTGCTGAGTAGTTCCAAAGATGTTAACTGGGCAATCGAAACTTGATGGGCTTTACAGAAAAGAAGAGTGTCAACGACCACGGCAAAGCCAAGGGGGCATGGACACACTTATATTGGGTGCTGCTGGTAAACCACATGGCTCAGACCAGCTCTTCCCAAAAGCAGGCAACATGCTCCTCGTGTCTGTGACTGCAAAGGATCTCGTCCGGTCCTACCAAGTTTCAGGCTAGAAATTGGACAATATCTTCAGCTGCTGCTACTGTCACCCTCGGTACCCTCACAATGGCACTAACTCGTCTGTTGTATTTGGTAAGTGCTATTTGTTGGGGTAGTTTCAAGTGATCAGTGCTTCAAGAGACAACTGCCTTCTAGAACTCCAGACTGCGTTCTCCATGCAATGGTCATTTGTTCACAGAGTTCAACACATTAAGATTACTTCAAATGGGAGCATTGATTGGTCCTGTGTTCATAAGTGCTTCTCTTTGGGGTAGTTTTAATGAGGAAGTGAACTACAGTCAAGACTCTTGTCTATGGAATTTCATTTTCAGTGTAACTATTATTGCCAACCCTTATACGTCTCCCATCAACGTTTAAGTGCAAACATCTTAAAGCAACATTTGGAAACTTTTTTTGCATCCTTTTCTGCAGCCATTTTTCATTTCCTTGCCCTCTTGACTGAAAGTCATTTGATATCTACTCTAACTTTTGCATCTTTCTTTTCAACCAAAGTAGAAAGTGCTATCAAGTTGGGGTAAATATTTGCTGGCTGACCCTCCTCTGTCCATGTTAATTTTTTATTATTGTTCATTGGTGTAGGCCTTTCCTTTAAAAACTCTAGAGGGTGCTGTTTTACCTAAAGATTGGTCTGCCACTCTTTGTTTTTGTGTTTAGTGTAGGTCTTTGCTTCATACCTCTCCCTACATCTTGTAACTTCTAAGTGCTAATGATTTGGAGCAACATTTGGACACTTTTTTGCATCCTCCTCTGCAGCCATTTTTGCTCTCTCCCTCTTGTCTAAAAATCAGTTGATATCTACTCTAACTTTAGCATCTTTCTTTTCAACCAATGTAGAAAGTGCTATCAAGTTGGGGTAAATATTTCCTGACTGACTCCTCTGTGTCCATGTTTTTTATTCAGGTCCCGTACATTTACAGAGCCCCTTTAGATGACTACAAAGGGAAGCATTCCTGATTCTATTTAAGAATAAGTGCTTCTGTTTAGCGCAATCATGTTGCAGCAGACACAGTGTAAACACTAGATGGTGCTGGTTTAGCTTACAGATTGGTCTGCTGCTTCCTGTTTTTGTATTTAGTGTAGGCTTTTCCTTTAAAAATGACTCGACCCCTTTTCTAAATTTAGGGGGAATAAAGTTCATAATTGTTGTATTTGCATGAAGTGCTTTAAATGTGTGAAAAGTCAACCCATGCTGAAAAGTGCTGAGTAGTTCCAAAGATGTTAACTGGGCAATAAAAACTTGATGGGCTTTACAGAAAAGCAGAGTGTCAACAACCACGTCAAAGCCAATGGGGCATGGACACACTTATATTGGGTGCTGCTGGTAAACCACATGACTCAGACCAGCTCTTCCCAAAAGCAGGCAACATGCTCCTCTTGTCTGTGACTGCAAAGGTCTCGTCCGGTCCTACCGAGTTTCAGGCTAGACATTTTCATCTGCTGCTACTGTCACCCTCGGTACCCTCACAATGGTACTAACTCGTCTGTTGTATTTGGTAAGTGCTATTTGTTGGGGTAGTTTCAAGTGATCAGTGCTTCAAGAGACAACTGCCTTCTAGAACTCCAGACTGCGTTCTCCATGCAATGGTCATTTGTTCACAGAGTTCAACACATTAAGATTACTTCAAATGGGAGCATTGATTGGTCCTGTGTTCATAAGTGCTTCTCTTTGGGGTAGTTTTAATGAGGAAGTGAACTACAGTCAAGACTCTTTTCTATGAGATTTCATTTTCAGTGTAACTATTATTGCCAACACTTATACGTCTCCCATCAACGATTAAGTGCAAACATCTTAAAGCAACATTTGGAAACTTTTTTTGCATCCTTTTCTGCAGCCATTTTTCATTTTCTTGCCCTCTTGACTGAAAGTCATTTGATATCTACTCTAACTTTTGCATCTTTCTTTTCAACCAAAGTAGAAAGTGCTATCAAGTTGGGGTAAATATTTGCTGACCGACTCTCATATGTCCATGTTATTTTTTTTATTATTGTTCATTGGTGTAGGCCTTTCCTTTAAAAACTCTAGAGGGTGCTGTTTTACCTAAAGATTGGTCTGCCACTCTTTGTTTTTGTGTTTAGTGTAGGTCTTTGCTTCATACCTCTCCCTACATCTTGTAACTTCTAAGTGCTAATGATTTGGAGCAACATTTGGACACTATTTTGCATCCTCCTCTGCAGCCATTTTTGCTCTCTCCCTCTTGTCTAAAAATCAGTTGATATCTACTCTAACTTTAGCATCTTTCTTTTCAACCAATGTAGAAAGTGCTATCAAGTTGGGGTAAATATTTCCTGACTGACTCCTCTGTGTCCATGTTTTTTATTCAGGTCCCGTACATTTACAGAGCCCCTTTAGATGACTGCAAAGGGAAGCATTCCTGATTCTATTTAAGAATAAGTGCTTCTGTTTAGCGCAATCATGTTGCAGCAGACACAGTGTAAACACTAGATGGTGCTGGTTTACCTTAAAGATTGGTCTGCTGCTTCCTGTTTTTCTACTTAGTGTAGGCCTTTCCTTTAAAAATGACTCGACCCCTTTTTTAAATTCAGGGGGAATAAAGTTCATAATTGTTGTATTTGCATGAAGTGCTTTAAATGTGTGAAAAGTCAACCCATGCTGAAAAGTGCTGAGTAGTTCCAAAGATGTTAACTGGGCAATCGAAACTTGATGGGCTTTACAGAAAAGAAGAGTGTCAACGACCACGGCAAAGCCAAGGGGGCATGGACACACTTATATTGGGTGCTGCTGGTAAACCACATGGCTCAGACCAGCTCTTCCCAAAAGCAGGCAACATGCTCCTCGTGTCTGTGACTGCAAAGGATCTCGTCCGGTCCTACCAAGTTTCAGACTAGAAATTGGACAATATCTTCAGCTGCTGCTACTGTCACCCTCGGTACCCTCACAATGGCACTAACTCGTCTGTTGTATTTGGTAAGTGCTATTTGTTGGGGTAGTTTCAAGTGATCAGTGCTTCAAGAGACAACTGCCTTCTAGAACTCCAGACTGCGTTCTCCATGCAATGGTCATTTGTTCACAGAGTTCAACACATTAAGATTACTTCAAATGGGAGCATTGATTGGTCCTGTGTTCATAAGTGCTTCTCTTTGGGGTAGTTTTAATGAGGAAGTGAACTACAGTCAAGACTCTTGTCTATGGAATTTCATTTTCAGTGTAACTATTATTGCCAACCCTTATACGTCTCCCATCAACGTTTAAGTGCAAACATCTTAAAGCAACATTTGGAAACTTTTTTTGCATCCTTTTCTGCAGCCATTTTTCATTTCCTTGCCCTCTTGACTGAAAGTCATTTGATATCTACTCTAACTTTTGCATCTTTCTTTTCAACCAAAGTAGAAAGTGCTATCAAGTTGGGGTAAATATTTGCTGGCTGACCCTCCTCTGTCCATGTTAATTTTTTATTATTGTTCATTGGTGTAGGCCTTTCCTTTAAAAACTCTAGAGGGTGCTGTTTTACCTAAAGATTGGTCTGCCACTCTGTTTTTGCATTTAGTGTAGGTCTTTGCTTCATACCTCTCCCTACATCTTGTAACTTTTAAGTGCTAAGGACTTGGAGCAACATTTGGCCACTATTTTGCATCCTCCTCTGCAGCCATTTTTGCTCTCTCCCTCTTGTCTAAAAATCAGTTGATATCTACTCTAACTTTAGCATCTTTCTTTTCAACCAATGTAGAAAGTGCTATCAAGTTGGGGTAAATATTTGCTGACTGACTCCTCTGTGTCCATGTTTTTTATTCAGGTCCCTTACATTTACAGAGCCCCTTTAGATGACTACAAAGGGAAGCATTCCTGATTCTATTTAAGAATAAGTGCTTCTGTTTAGCGCAATCATGTTGCAGCAGACACAGTGTAAACACTAGATGGTGCTGGTTTACCTTAAAGATTGGTCTGCTGCTTCCTGTTTTTCTATTTAGTGTAGGCCTTTCCTTAAAAAATGACTCGACCCCTTTTCTAAATTCAGGGGGAATAAAGTTCATAATTGTTGTATTTGCATGAAGTGCTTTAAATGTGTGAAAAGTCAACCCATGCTGAAAAGTGCTGAGTAGTTCCAAAGATGTTAACTGGGCAATCGAAACTTGATGGGCTTTACAGAAAAGAAGAGTGTCAACGACCACGGCAAAGCCAAGGGGGCATGGACACACTTATATTGGGTGCTGCTGGTAAACCACATGGCTCAGACCAGCTCTTCCCAAAAGCAGGCAACATGCTCCTCGTGTCTGTGACTGCAAAGGATCTCGTCCGGTCCTACCAAGTTTCAGGCTAGAAATTGGACAATATCTTCAGCTGCTGCTACTGTCACCCTCGGTACCCTCACAATGGCACTAACTCGTCTGTTGTATTTGGTAAGTGCTATTTGTTGGGGTAGTTTCAAGTGATCAGTGCTTCAAGAGACAACTGCCTTCTAGAACTCCAGACTGCGTTCTCCATGCAATGGTCATTTGTTCACAGAGTTCAACACATTAAGATTACTTCAAATGGGAGCATTGATTGGTCCTGTGTTCATAAGTGCTTCTCTTTGGGGTAGTTTTAATGAGGAAGTGAACTACAGTCAAGACTCTTGTCTATGGAATTTCATTTTCAGTGTAACTATTATTGCCAACCCTTATACGTCTCCCATCAACGTTTAAGTGCAAACATCTTAAAGCAACATTTGGAAACTTTTTTTGCATCCTTTTCTGCAGCCATTTTTCATTTCCTTGCCCTCTTGACTGAAAGTCATTTGATATCTACTCTAACTTTTGCATCTTTCTTTTCAACCAATGTAGAAAGTGCTATCAAGTTGGGGTAAATATTTCCTGACTGACTCCTCTGTGTCCATGTTTTTTATTCAGGTCCCGTACATTTACAGAGCCCCTTTAGATGACTGCAAAGGGAAGCATTCCTGATTCTATTTAAGAATAAGTGCTTCTGTTTAGCGCAATCATGTTGCAGCATATATAGTGTAAACACTAGATGGTGCTGGTTTACCTTTCAGATTGGTCTGCCGCTTCCTGTTTATGTATTTAGTGTAGGCCTTTCCTTTAAAAATGACTCGACCCCTTTTCTAAATTCAGGGGGAATAAAGTTCATAATTGTTGTATTTGCATGAAGTGCTTTAAATGTGTGAAAAGTCAACCCATGCTGAAAAGTGCTGAATAGTTCCAAAGATATTAACTCGGCAATCGAAACTTGATGGGCTTTACAGAAAAGAAGAGTGTCAACGACCACGGCAAAGCCAAGGGGGTATGGACACACTTATATTGGGTGCTGCTGGTAAACCACATGGCTCAGACCAGCTCTTCCCAAAAGCAGGCAACATGCTCCTCGTGTCTGTGACTGCAAAGGATCTCGTCCGGTCCTACCGAGTTTCAGGATAGAAATTGGACAATATCTTCAGCTGCTGCTACTGTCACCCTCGGTACCCTCACAATGGCACTAACTCGTCTGTTGTATTTGGTAAGTGCTATTTGTTGGGGTAGTTTCAAGTGATCAGTGCTTCAAGAGACAACTGCCTTCTAGAACTCCAGACTGCGTTCTCCATGCAATGGTCATTTATTCACAGAGTTCAACACATTAAGATTACTTCAAATGGGAGCATTGATTGGTCCTGTGTTCATAAGTGCTTCTATTTGGGGTAGTTTTAATGAGGAAGTGAACTACAGTCAAGACTCTTTTCTATGGAATTTCATTTTTCAGTGTAACTATTATTGCAAACACTTATACGTCTCCCATCAACGTTTAAGTGCAAACATCTTAAAGCAACATTTGGAAACATTTTTTGCATCCTTTTTTGCAGCCATTTTTCATTTCCTTGCCCTCTATACTGAAAGTCATTTGATATCTACTCTAACTTTTGCATCTTTCTTTTCAACCAAAATAGAAAGTGCTATCAAGTTGGGGTAAATATTTGCTGACTGACTCTCCTCTGTCCGTGTTATTTTTTTTTATTATTGTTCATTGGTGTAGGCCTTTCCTTTAAAAACTCTAGAGGGTGCTGTTTTACCTAAAGATTGGTCTGCCACTCTTTGTTTTTGTGTTTAGTGTAGGTCTTTGCTTCATACCTCTCCCTACATCTTGTAACTTCTAAGTGCTAATGATTTGGAGCAACATTTGGACACTTTTTTGCATCCTCCTCTGCAGCCATTTTTGCTCTCTCCCTCTTGTCTAAAAATCAGTTGATATCTACTCTAACTTTAGCATCTTTCTTTTCAACCAATGTAGAAAGTGCTATCAAGTTGGGGTAAATATTTCCTGACTGACTCCTCTGTGTCCATGTTTTTTATTCAGGTCCCGTACATTTACAGAGCCCCTTTAGATGACTACAAAGGGAAGCATTCCTGATTCTATTTAAGAATAAGTGCTTCTGTTTAGCGCAATCATGTTGCAGCAGACACAGTGTAAACACTAGATGGTGCTGGTTTAGCTTACAGATTGGTCTGCTGCTTCCTGTTTTTGTATTTAGTGTAGGCCTTTCCTTTAAAAATGACTCGACCCCTTTTCTAAATTTAGGGGGAATAAAGTTCATAATTGTTGTATTTGCATGAAGTGCTTTAAATGTGTGAAAAGTCAACCCATGCTGAAAAGTGCTGAGTAGTTCCAAAGATGTTAACTGGGCAATAAAAACTTGATGGGCTTTACAGAAAAGCAGAGTGTCAACAACCACGTCAAAGCCAAGGGGGCATGGACACACTTATATTGGGTGCTGCTGGTAAACCACATGACTCAGACCAGCTCTTCCCAAAAGCAGGCAACATGCTCCTCGTGTCTGTGACTGCAAAGGATCTCGTCCGGTCCTACCGAGTTTCAGGATAGAAATTGGACAATATCTTCAGCTGCTGCTACTGTCACCCTCGGTACCCTCACAATGGCACTAACTCGTCTGTTGTATTTGGTAAGTGCTATTTGTTGGGGTAGTTTCAAGTGATCAGTGCTTCAAGAGACAACTGCCTTCTAGAACTCCAGACTGCGTTCTCCATGCAATGGTCATTTGTTCACAGAGTTCAACACATTAAGATTACTTCAAATGGGAGCATTGATTGGTCCTGTGTTCATAAGTGCTTCTATTTGGGGTAGTTTTGATGAGGAAGTGAACTACAGTCAAGACTCTTTTCTATGAGATTTCATTTTCAGTGTAACTATTATTGCCAACACTTATACGTCTCCCATCAACGATTAAGTGCAAACATCTTAAAGCAACATTTGGAAACTTTTTTTGCATCCTTTTCTGCAGCCATTTTTCATTTCCTTGCCCTCTTGACTGAAAGTCATTTGATATGTACTCTAACTTTTGCATCTTTCTTTTCAACCAAAGTAGAAAGTGCTATCAAGTTGGGGTAAATATTTGCTGACCGACTCTCGTATGTCCATGTTATTTTTTTTATTATTGTTCATTGGTGTAGGCCTTTCCTTTAAAAACTCTAGAGGGTGCTGTTTTACCTAACGATTGGTCTGCCACTCTCTGTTTTTGTGTTTAGTGTAGGTCTTTGCTTCATACCTCTCCCTACATCTTGTAACTTCTAATTGCTAATGACTTGGGGCAACATTTGGACACTATTTTGCATCCTCCTCTGCAGCCATTTTTGCTCTCTCCCTCTTGTCTAAAAATCAGTTGATATCTACTCTAACTTTAGCATCTTTCTTTTCAACCACTGTAGAAAGTGCTATCAAGTTGGGGTAAATATTTCCCAACTGACTCCTCTGTGTCCATGTTTTTTATTCTGGTCCCTTACATTTACAGAGCCCCTTTAGATGACTACAAAGGGAAGCATTCCTGAATCTATTTAAGAATAAGTGCTTCTGTTTAGCGCAATCATGTTGCAGCAGACACAGTGTAAACACTAGATGGTGCTGGTTTACCTTAAAGATTGGTATGCTGCTTCCTGTTTTTTCTATTTAGTGTAGGCCTTTCCTTTAAAAATGACTCGACCCCTTTTCTAAATTCAGGGGGAATAAAGTTCATAATTGTTGTATTTGCATGAAGTGCTTTAAATGTGTGAAAAGTCAACCCATGCTGAAAAGTGCTGAGTAGTTCCAAAGATGTTAACTGGGCAATCGAAACTTGATGGGCTTTACAGAAAAGCAGAGTGTTAACGACCACGTCAAAGCCAAGGGTGCATGGACACAGTTATATTGGGTGCTGCTGGTAAACCACATGGCTCAGACCAGCTCTTCCCAAAAGCAGGCAACATGCTCCTCGTGTCTGTGACTGCAAAGGTCTCGTCCGGTCCTACCGAGTTTCAGGCTAGACATTTTCATCTGCTGCTACTGTCACCCTCGGTACCCTCACAATGGCACTAACTCGTCTGTTGTATTTGGTAAGTGCTATTTGTTGGGGTAGTTTCAAGTGATCAGTGCTTCAAGAGACAACTGCCTTCTAGAACTCCAGACTGCGTTCTCCATGCAATGGTCATTTGTTCACAGAGTTCAACACATTAAGATTACTTCAAATGGGAGCATTGATTGGTCCTGTGTTCATAAGTGCTTCTCTTTGGGGTAGTTTTAATGAGGAAGTGAACTACAGTCAAGACTCTTGTCTATGGAATTTCATTTTCAGTGTAACTATTATTGCCAACCCTTATACGTCTCCCATCAACGTTTAAGTGCAAACATCTTAAAGCAACATTTGGAAACTTTTTTTGCATCCTTTTCTGCAGCCATTTTTCATTTCCTTGCCCTCTTGACTGAAAGTCATTTGATATCTACTCTAACTTTTGCATCTTTCTTTTCAACCAAAGTAGAAAGTGCTATCAAGTTGGGGTAAATATTTGCTGGCTGACCCTCCTCTGTCCATGTTAATTTTTTATTATTGTTCATTGGTGTAGGCCTTTCCTTTAAAAACTCTAGAGGGTGCTGTTTTACCTAAAGATTGGTCTGCCACTCTGTTTTTGCATTTAGTGTAGGTCTTTGCTTCATACCTCTCCCTACATCTTGTAACTTTTAAGTGCTAAGGACTTGGAGCAACATTTGGCCACTATTTTGCATCCTCCTCTGCAGCCATTTTTGCTCTCTCCCTCTTGTCTAAAAATCAGTTGATATCTACTCTAACTTTAGCATCTTTCTTTTCAACCAATGTAGAAAGTGCTATCAAGTTGGGGTAAATATTTGCTGACTGACTCCTCTGTGTCCATGTTTTTTATTCAGGTCCCTTACATTTACAGAGCCCCTTTAGATGACTACAAAGGGAAGCATTCCTGATTCTATTTAAGAATAAGTGCTACTGTTTAGCGCAATCATGTTGCAGCAGACACAGTGTAAACACTAGATGGTGCTGGTTTACCTTAAAGATTGGTCTGCTGCTTCCTGTTTTTCTATTTAGTGTAGGCCTTTCCTTAAAAAATGACTCGACCCCTTTTCTAAATTCAGGGGGAATAAAGTTAATAATTGTTGTATTTGCATGAAGTGCTTTAAATGTGTGAAAAGTCAACCCATGCTGAAAAGTGCTGAGTAGTTCCAAAGATGTTAACTGGGCAATCGAAACTTGATGGGCTTTACAGAAAAGCAGAGTGTAAACGACCACGTCAAAGCCAAGGGTGCATGGACACAGTTATATTGGGTGCTGCTGGTAAACCACATGGCTCAGACCAGCTCTTCCCAAAAGCAGGCAACATGCTCCTCGTGTCTGTGACTGCAAAGGATCTCGTCCGGTCCTACCAAGTTTCAGGCTAGAAATTGGACAATATCTTCAGCTGCTGCTACTGTCACCCTCGGTACCCTCACAATGGCACTAACTCGTCTGTTGTATTTGGTAAGTGCTATTTGTTGGGGTAGTTTCAAGTGATCAGTGCTTCAAGAGACAACTGCCCTCTAGAACTCCAGACTGCGTTCTCCATGCAATGGTCATTTGTTCACAGAGTTCAACACATTAAGATTACTTCAAATGGGAGCATTGATTGGTCCTGTGTTCATAAGTGCTTCTCTTTGGGGTAGTTTTAATGAGGAAGTGAACTACAGTCAAGACTCTTGTCTATGGAATTTCATTTTCAGTGTAACTATTATTGCCAACCCTTATACGTCTCCCATCAACGTTTAAGTGCAAACATCTTAAAGCAACATTTGGAAACTTTTTTTGCATCCTTTTCTGCAGCCATTTTTCATTTCCTTGCCCTCTTGACTGAAAGTCATTTGATATCTACTCTAACTTTTGCATCTTTCTTTTCAACCAAAGTAGAAAGTGCTATCAAGTTGGGGTAAATATTTGCTGGCTGACCCTCCTCTGTCCATGTTAATTTTTTATTATTGTTCATTGGTGTAGGCCTTTCCTTTAAAAACTCTAGAGGGTGCTGTTTTACCTAAAGATTGGTCTGCCACTCTGTTTTTGCATTTAGTGTAGGTCTTTGCTTCATACCTCTCCCTACATCTTGTAACTTTTAAGTGCTAATGACTTGGAGCAACATTTGGACACTATTTTGCATCCTCCTCTGCAGCCATTTTTGCTCTCTCCCTCTTGTCTAAAAATCAGTTGATATCTACTCTAACTTTAGCATCTTTCTTTTCAACCAATGTAGAAAGTGCTATCAAGTTGGGGTAAATATTTGCTGACTGACTCCTATGTGTCCATGTTTTTTATTCAGGTCCCTTACATTTACAGAGCCCCTTTAGATGACTACAAAGGGAAGCATTCCTGATTCTATTTAAGAATAAGTGCTTCTGTTTAGCGCAATCATGTTGCAGCATATATAGTGTAAACACTAGATGGTGCTGGTTTACCTTTCAGATTGGTCTGCCGCTTCCTGTTTATGTATTTAGTGTAGGCCTTTCCTTTAAAAATGACTCGACCCCTTTTCTAAATTCAGGGGGAATAAAGTTCATAATTGTTGTATTTGCATGAAGTGCTTTAAATGTGTGAAAAGTCAACCCATGCTGAAAAGTGCTGAATAGTTCCAAAGATATTAACTCGGCAATCGAAACTTGATGGGCTTTACAGAAAAGAAGAGTGTCAACGACCACGGCAAAGCCAAGGGGGTATGGACACACTTATATTGGGTGCTGCTGGTAAACCACATGGCTCAGACCAGCTCTTCCCAAAAGCAGGCAACATGCTCCTCGTGTCTGTGACTGCAAAGGATCTCGTCCGGTCCTACCGAGTTTCAGGATAGAAATTGGACAATATCTTCAGCTGCTGCTACTGTCACCCTCGGTACCCTCACAATGGCACTAACTCGTCTGTTGTATTTGGTAAGTGCTATTTGTTGGGGTAGTTTCAAGTGATCAGTGCTTCAAGAGACAACTGCCTTCTAGAACTCCAGACTGCGTTCTCCATGCAATGGTCATTTATTCACAGAGTTCAACACATTAAGATTACTTCAAATGGGAGCATTGATTGGTCCTGTGTTCATAAGTGCTTCTATTTGGGGTAGTTTTAATGAGGAAGTGAACTACAGTCAAGACTCTTTTCTATGGAATTTCATTTTTCAGTGTAACTATTATTGCAAACACTTATACGTCTCCCATCAACGTTTAAGTGCAAACATCTTAAAGCAACATTTGGAAACATTTTTTGCATCCTTTTTTGCAGCCATTTTTCATTTCCTTGCCCTCTATACTGAAAGTCATTTGATATCTACTCTAACTTTTGCATCTTTCTTTTCAACCAAAGTAGAAAGTGCTATCAAGTTGGGGTAAATATTTGCTGACTGACTCTCCTCTGTCCATGTTATTTTTTTTTATTATTGTTCATTGGTGTAGGCCTTTCCTTTAAAAACTCTAGAGGGTGCTGTTTTACCTAAAGATTGGTCTGCCACTCTCTGTTTTTGTGTTTAGTGTAGGTCTTTGATTCATACCTCTCCCTACATCTTGTAACTTCTAAGTGCTAATGACTTGGAGCAACATTTGAACACTATTTTGCATCCTCCTCTACAGCCATTTTTGGAATTTCATTTTTCAGTGTAACTATTATTGCAAACACTTATACGTCTCCCATCAACGTTTAAGTGCAAACATCTTAAAGCAACATTTGGAAACATTTTTTGCATCCTTTTTTGCAGCCATTTTTCATTTCCTTGCCCTCTATACTGAAAGTCATTTGATATCTACTCTAACTTTAGCATCTTTCTTTTCAACCAATGTAGAAAGTGCTATCAAGTTGGGGTAAATATTTGCTGACTGACTCCTCTGTGTCCATGTTTTTTATTCAGGTCCCTTACATTTACAGAGCCCCTTTAGATGACTACAAAGGGAAGCATTCCTGATTCTATTTAAGAATAAGTGCTTCTGTTTAGCGCAATCATGTTGCAGCATATACAGTGTAAACACTAGATGGTGCTGGTTTACCTTTCAGATTGGTCTGGCGCTTCCTGTTTATGTATTTAGTGTAGGCCTTTCCTTTAAAAATGACTCGACCCCTTTTCTAAATTCAGGGGGAATAAAGTTCATAATTGCTGTATTTGCATGAAGTGCTTTAAATGTGTGAAAAGTCAACCCATGCTGAAAGGTGCTGAATAGTTCCAAAGATATTAACTCGGCAATCGAAACTTGATGGGCTTTACAGAAAAGAAGAGTGTCAACGACCACGGCAAAGCCAAGGGGGTATGGACACACTTATATTGGGTGCTGCTGGTAAACCACATGGCTCAGACCAGCTCTTCCCAAAAGCAGGCAACATGCTCCTCGTGTCTGTGACTGCAAAGGATCTCGTCCGGTCCTACCGAGTTTCAGGATAGAAATTGGACAATATCTTCAGCTGCTGCTACTGTCACCCTCGGTACCCTCACAATGGCACTAACTCGCCTGTTGTATTTGGTAAGTGCTATTTGTTGGGGTAGTTTCAAGTGATCAGTGCTTCAAGAGACAACTGCCTTCTAGAACTCCAGACTGCGTTCTCCATGCAATGGTCATTTGTTCACAGAGTTCAACACATTAAGATTACTTCAAATGGGAGCATTGATTGGTCCTGTGTTCATAAGTGCTTCTATTTGGGGTAGTTTTGATGTGGAAGTGAACTACAGTCAATACTCTTTTCTATGGAATTTCATTTTTCAGTGTAACTATTATTGCAAACACTTATACGTCTCCCATCAACGTTTAAGTGCAAACATCTTAAAGCAACATTTGGAAACTTTTTTTGCATCCTTTTGTGCAGCCATTTTTCATTTCCTTGCCCTCTATACTGAAAGTCATTTGATATGTACTCTAACTTTTGCATCTTTCTTTTCAACCAAAGTAGAAAGTGCTATCAAGTTGGGGTAAATATTTGCTGACTAACTCTCCTCTGTCCATGTTAATTTTTTTATTATTGTTCATTGGTGTAGGCCTTTCCTTTAAAAACTCTAGAGGGTGCTGTTTTACCTAAAGATTGGTCTGCCACTCTCTGTTTTTGTGTTTAGTGTAGGTCTTTGCTTCATACCTCTCCCTACATCTTGTAACTTCTAAGTGCTAATGACTTGGAGCAACATTTGAACACTATTTTGCATCCACCTCTACAGCCATTTTTGCTCTCTCCCTCTTGTCTAAAAATCAGTGTATATCTACTCTAACTTTAGCATCTTTCTTTTCAACCAATGTAGAAAGTGCTATCAAGTTGGGGTAAATATTTGCTGACTGACTCCTCTGTGTCCATGTTTTTTATTCAGGTCCCTTACATTTACAGAGCCCCTTTAGATGACTACAAAGGGAAGCATTCCTGATTCTATTTAAGAATAAGTGCTTCTGTTTAGCGCAATCATGTTGCAGCATATACAGTGTAAACACTAGATGGTGCTGGTTTACCTTAAAGATTGGTCTGCTGCTTCCTGTTTTTTCTATTTAGTGTAGGCCTTTCCTTTAAAAATGACTCGACCCCTTTTCTAAATTCAGGGGGAATAAAGTTCATAATTGTTGTATTTGCATGAAGTGCTTTAAATGTGTGAAAAGTCAACCCATGCTGAAAAGTGCTGAGTAGTTCCAAAGATGTTAACTGGGCAATCGAAACTTGATGGGCTTTACAGAAAAGCAGAGTGTTAACGACCACGTCAAAGCCAAGGGGTTATGGACACACTTATATTGGGTGCTGCTGGTAAACCACATGGCTCAGACCAGCTCTTCCCAAAAGCAGGCAACATGCTCCTCGTGTCTGTGACTGCAAAGGTCTCGTCCGGTCCTACCGAGTTTCAGGCTAGACATTTTCATCTGCTGCTACTGTCACCCTCGGTACCCTCACAATGGCACTAACTCGTCTGTTGTATTTGGTAAGTGCTATTTGTTGGGGTAGTTTCAAGTGATCAGTGCTTCAAGAGACAACTGCCTTCTAGAACTCCAGACTGCGTTCTCCATGCAATGGTCATTTGTTCACAGAGTTCAACACATTAAGATTACTTCAAATGGGAGCATTGATTGGTCCTGTGTTCATAAGTGCTTCTATTTGGGGTAGTTTTAATGAGGAAGTGAACTACAGTCAAGACTCTTTTCTATGGAATTTCATTTTTCAGTGTAACTATTATTGCAAACACTTATACGTCTCCCATCAACGTTTAAGTGCAAACATCTTAAAGCAACATTTGGAAACATTTTTTGCATCCTTTTTTGCAGCCATTTTTCATTTCCTTGCCCTCTATACTGAAAGTCATTTGATATCTACTCTAACTTTTGCATCTTTCTTTTCAACCAAAGTAGAAAGTGCTATCAAGTTGGGGTAAATATTTGCTGACTGACTCTCCTCTGTCCATGTTAATTTTTTTATTATTGTTCATTGGTGTAGGCCTTTCCTTTAAAAACTCTAGAGGGTGCTGTTTTACCTAACGATTGGTCTGCCACTCTCTGTTTTTGTGTTTAGTGTAGGTCTTTGCTTCATACCTCTCCCTACATCTTGTAACTTCTAAGTGCTAATGACTTGGGGCAACATTTGGACACTATTTTGCATCCTCCTCTGCAGCCATTTTTGCTCTCTCCCTCTTGTCTAAAAATCAGTTGATATCTACTCTAACTTTAGCATCTTTCTTTTCAACCACTGTAGAAAGTGCTATCAAGTTGGGGTAAATATTTCCCGACTGACTCCTCTGTGTCCATGTTTTTTATTCAGGTCCCTTACATTTACAGAGCCCCTTTAGATGACTACAAAGGGAAGCATTCCTGAATCTATTTAAGAATAAGTGCTTCTGTTTAGCGCAATCATGTTGCAGCAGACACAGTGTAAACACTAGATGGTGCTGGTTTACCTTAAAGATTGGTATGCTGCTTCCTGTTTTTTCTATTTAGTGTAGGCCTTTCCTTTAAAAATGACTCGACCCCTTTTCTAAATTCAGGGGGAATAAAGTTCATAATTGTTGTATTTGCATGAAGTGCTTTAAATGTGTGAAAAGTCAACCCATGCTGAAAAGTGCTGAGTAGTTCCAAAGATGTTAACTGGGCAATCGAAACTTGATGGGCTTTACAGAAAAGCAGAGTGTTAACGACCACGTCAAAGCCAAGGGTGCATGGACACAGTTATATTGGGTGCTGCTGGTAAACCACATGGCTCAGACCAGCTCTTCCCAAAAGCAGGCAACATGCTCCTCGTGTCTGTGACTGCAAAGGTCTCGTCCGGTCCTACCGAGTTTCAGGCTAGACATTTTCATCTGCTGCTACTGTCACCCTCGGTACCCTCACAATGGCACTAACTCGTCTGTTGTATTTGGTAAGTGCTATTTGTTGGGGTAGTTTCAAGTGATCAGTGCTTCAAGAGACAACTGCCTTCTAGAACTCCAGACTGCGTTCTCCATGCAATGGTCATTTGTTCACAGAGTTCAACACATTAAGATTACTTCAAATGGGAGCATTGATTGGTCCTGTGTTCATAAGTGCTTCTCTTTGGGGTAGTTTTAATGAGGAAGTGAACTACAGTCAAGACTCTTGTCTATGGAATTTCATTTTCAGTGTAACTATTATTGCCAACCCTTATACGTCTCCCATCAACGTTTAAGTGCAAACATCTTAAAGCAACATTTGGAAACTTTTTTTGCATCCTTTTCTGCAGCCATTTTTCATTTCCTTGCCCTCTTGACTGAAAGTCATTTGATATCTACTCTAACTTTTGCATCTTTCTTTTCAACCAAAGTAGAAAGTGCTATCAAGTTGGGGTAAATATTTGCTGGCTGACCCTCCTCTGTCCATGTTAATTTTTTATTATTGTTCATTGGTGTAGGCCTTTCCTTTAAAAACTCTAGAGGGTGCTGTTTTACCTAAAGATTGGTCTGCCACTCTGTTTTTGCATTTAGTGTAGGTCTTTGCTTCATACCTCTCCCTACATCTTGTAACTTTTAAGTGCTAATGACTTGGAGCAACATTTGGACACTATTTTGCATCCTCCTCTGCAGCCATTTTTGCTCTCTCCCTCTTGTCTAAAAATCAGTTGATATCTACTCTAACTTTAGCATCTTTCTTTTCAACCAATGTAGAAAGTGCTATCAAGTTGGGGTAAATATTTGCTGACTGACTCCTATGTGTCCATGTTTTTTATTCAGGTCCCTTACATTTACAGAGCCCCTTTAGATGACTACAAAGGGAAGCATTCCTGATTCTATTTAAGAATAAGTGCTTCTGTTTAGCGCAATCATGTTGCAGCATATATAGTGTAAACACTAGATGGTGCTGGTTTACCTTTCAGATTGGTCTGCCGCTTCCTGTTTATGTATTTAGTGTAGGCCTTTCCTTTAAAAATGACTCGACCCCTTTTCTAAATTCAGGGGGAATAAAGTTCATAATTGTTGTATTTGCATGAAGTGCTTTAAATGTGTGAAAAGTCAACCCATGCTGAAAAGTGCTGAATAGTTCCAAAGATATTAACTCGGCAATCGAAACTTGATGGGCTTTACAGAAAAGAAGAGTGTCAACGACCACGGCAAAGCCAAGGGGGTATGGACACACTTATATTGGGTGCTGCTGGTAAACCACATGGCTCAGACCAGCTCTTCCCAAAAGCAGGCAACATGCTCCTCGTGTCTGTGACTGCAAAGGATCTCGTCCGGTCCTACCGAGTTTCAGGATAGAAATTGGACAATATCTTCAGCTGCTGCTACTGTCACCCTCGGTACCCTCACAATGGCACTAACTCGTCTGTTGTATTTGGTAAGTGCTATTTGTTGGGGTAGTTTCAAGTGATCAGTGCTTCAAGAGACAACTGCCTTCTAGAACTCCAGACTGCGTTCTCCATGCAATGGTCATTTATTCACAGAGTTCAACACATTAAGATTACTTCAAATGGGAGCATTGATTGGTCCTGTGTTCATAAGTGCTTCTATTTGGGGTAGTTTTAATGAGGAAGTGAACTACAGTCAAGACTCTTTTCTATGGAATTTCATTTTTCAGTGTAACTATTATTGCAAACACTTATACGTCTCCCATCAACGTTTAAGTGCAAACATCTTAAAGCAACATTTGGAAACATTTTTTGCATCCTTTTTTGCAGCCATTTTTCATTTCCTTGCCCTCTATACTGAAAGTCATTTGATATCTACTCTAACTTTTGCATCTTTCTTTTCAACCAAAGTAGAAAGTGCTATCAAGTTGGGGTAAATATTTGCTGACTGACTCTCCTCTGTCCATGTTTTTTTTTTTTATTATTGTTCATTGGTGTAGGCCTTTCCTTTAAAAACTCTAGAGGGTGCTGTTTTACCTAAAGATTGGTCTGCCACTCTCTGTTTTTGTGTTTAGTGTAGGTCTTTGATTCATACCTCTCCCTACATCTTGTAACTTCTAAGTGCTAATGACTTGGAGCAACATTTGAACACTATTTTGCATCCTCCTCTACAGCCATTTTTGGAATTTCATTTTTCAGTGTAACTATTATTGCAAACACTTATACGTCTCCCATCAACGTTTAAGTGCAAACATCTTAAAGCAACATTTGGAAACATTTTTTGCATCCTTTTTTGCAGCCATTTTTCATTTCCTTGCCCTCTATACTGAAAGTCATTTGATATCTACTCTAACTTTAGCATCTTTCTTTTCAACCAATGTAGAAAGTGCTATCAAGTTGGGGTAAATATTTGCTGACTGACTCCTCTGTGTCCATGTTTTTTATTCAGGTCCCTTACGTTTACAGAGCCCCTTTAGATGACTACAAAGGGAAGCATTCCTGATTCTATTTAAGAATAAGTGCTTCTGTTTAGCGCAATCATGTTGCAGCATATACAGTGTAAACACTAGATGGTGCTGGTTTACCTTTCAGATTGGTCAGGCGCTTCCTGTTTATGTATTTAGTGTAGGCCTTTCCTTTAAAAATGACTCGACCCCTTTTCTAAATTCAGGGGGAATAAAGTTCATAATTGTTGTATTTGCATGAAGTGCTTTAAATGTGTGAAAAGTCAACCCATGCTGAAAAGTGCTGAATAGTTCCAAAGATATTAACTCGGCAATCGAAACTTGATGGGCTTTACAGAAAAGAAGAGTGTCAACGACCACGGCAAAGCCAAGGGGGTATGGACACACTTATATTGGGTGCTGCTGGTAAACCACATGGCTCAGACCAGCTCTTCCCAAAAGCAGGCAACATGCTCCTCGTGTCTGTGACTGCAAAGGATCTCGTCCGGTCCTACCGAGTTTCAGGATAGAAATTGGACAATATCTTCAGCTGCTGCTACTGTCACCCTCGGTACCCTCACAATGGCACTAACTCGTCTGTTGTATTTGGTAAGTGCTATTTGTTGGGGTAGTTTCAAGTGATCAGTGCTTCAAGAGACAACTGCCTTCTAGAACTCCAGACTGCGTTCTCCATGCAATGGTCATTTGTTCACAGAGTTCAACACATTAAGATTACTTCAAATGGGAGCATTGATTGGTCCTGTGTTCATAAGTGCTTCTATTTGGGGTAGTTTTGATGAGGAAGTGAACTACAGTCAATACTCTTTTCTATGGAATTTCATTTTTCAGTGTAACTATTATTGCAAACACTTATACGTCTCCCATCAACGTTTAAGTGCAAACATCTTAAAGCAACATTTGGAAACTTTTTTTGCATCCTTTTGTGCAGCCATTTTTCATTTCCTTGCCCTCTATACTGAAAGTCATTTGATATGTACTCTAACTTTTGCATCTTTCTTTTCAACCAAAGTAGAAAGTGCTATCAAGTTGGGGTAAATATTTGCTGACTAACTCTCCTCTGTCCATGTTAATTTTTTTATTATTGTTCATTGGTGTAGGCCTTTCCTTTAAAAACTCTAGAGGGTGCTGTTTTACCTAAAGATTGGTCTGCCACTCTCTGTTTTTGTGTTTAGTGTAGGTCTTTGCTTCATACCTCTCCCTACATCTTGTAACTTCTAAGTGCTAATGACTTGGAGCAACATTTGAACACTATTTTGCATCCACCTCTACAGCCATTTTTGCTCTCTCCCTCTTGTCTAAAAATCAGTGTATATCTACTCTAACTTTAGCATCTTTCTTTTCAACCAATGTAGAAAGTGCTATCAAGTTGGGGTAAATATTTGCTGACTGACTCCTCTGTGTCCATGTTTTTTATTCAGGTCCCTTACATTTACAGAGCCCCTTTAGATGACTACAAAGGGAAGCATTCCTGATTCTATTTAAGAATAAGTGCTTCTGTTTAGCGCAATCATGTTGCAGCATATACAGTGTAAACACTAGATGGTGCTGGTTTACCTTAAAGATTGGTCTGCTGCTTCCTGTTTTTTCTATTTAGTGTAGGCCTTTCCTTTAAAAATGACTCGACCCCTTTTCTAAATTCAGGGGGAATAAAGTTCATAATTGTTGTATTTGCATGAAGTGCTTTAAATGTGTGAAAAGTCAACCCATGCTGAAAAGTGCTGAGTAGTTCCAAAGATGTTAACTGGGCAATCGAAACTTGATGGGCTTTACAGAAAAGCAGAGTGTTAACGACCACGTCAAAGCCAAGGGGTTATGGACACACTTATATTGGGTGCTGCTGGTAAACCACATGGCTCAGACCAGCTCTTCCCAAAAGCAGGCAACATGCTCCTCGTGTCTGTGACTGCAAAGGTCTCGTCCGGTCCTACCGAGTTTCAGGCTAGACATTTTCATCTGCTGCTACTGTCACCCTCGGTACCCTCACAATGGCACTAACTTGTCTGTTGTATTTGGTAAGTGCTATTTGTTGGGGTAGTTTCAAGTGATCAGTGCTTCAAGAGACAACTGCCTTCTAGAACTCCAGACTGCGTTCTCCATGCAATGGTCATTTGTTCACAGAGTTCAACACATTAAGATTACTTCAAATGGGAGCATTGATTGGTCCTGTGTTCATAAGTGCTTCTCTTTGGGGTAGTTTTAATGAGGAAGTGAACTACAGTCAAGACTCTTGTCTATGGAATTTCATTTTCAGTGTAACTATTATTGCCAACCCTTATACGTCTCCCATCAACGTTTAAGTGCAAACATCTTAAAGCAACATTTGGAAACTTTTTTTGCATCCTTTTCTGCAGCCATTTTTCATTTCCTTGCCCTCTTGACTGAAAGTCATTTGATATCTACTCTAACTTTTGCATCTTTCTTTTCAACCAAAGTAGAAAGTGCTATCAAGTTGGGGTAAATATTTGCTGGCTGACCCTCCTCTGTCCATGTTAATTTTTTATTATTGTTCATTGGTGTAGGCCTTTCCTTTAAAAACTCTAGAGGGTGCTGTTTTACCTAAAGATTGGTCTGCCACTCTGTTTTTGCATTTAGTGTAGGTCTTTGCTTCATACCTCTCCCTACATCTTGTAACTTTTAAGTGCTAATGACTTGGAGCAACATTTGGACACTATTTTGCATCCTCCTCTGCAGCCATTTTTGCTCTCTCCCTCTTGTCTAAAAATCAGTTGATATCTACTCTAACTTTAGCATCTTTCTTTTCAACCAATGTAGAAAGTGCTATCAAGTTGGGGTAAATATTTGCTGACTGACTCCTATGTGTCCAGGTTTTTTATTCAGGTCCCTTACATTTACAGAGCCCCTTTAGATGACTACAAAGGGAAGCATTCCTGATTCTATTTAAGAATAAGTGCTTCTGTTTAGCGCAATCATGTTGCAGCATATATAGTGTAAACACTAGATGGTGCTGGTTTACCTTTCAGATTGGTCTGCCGCTTCCTGTTTATGTATTTAGTGTAGGCCTTTCCTTTAAAAATGACTCGACCCCTTTTCTAAATTCAGGGGGAATAAAGTTCATAATTGTTGTATTTGCATGAAGTGCTTTAAATGTGTGAAAAGTCAACCCATGCTGAAAAGTGCTGAATAGTTCCAAAGATATTAACTCGGCAATCGAAACTTGATGGGCTTTACAGAAAAGAAGAGTGTCAACGACCACGGCAAAGCCAAGGGGGTATGGACACACTTATATTGGGTGCTGCTGGTAAACCACATGGCTCAGACCAGCTCTTCCCAAAAGCAGGCAACATGCTCCTCGTGTCTGTGACTGCAAAGGATCTCGTCCGGTCCTACCGAGTTTCAGGATAGAAATTGGACAATATCTTCAGCTGCTGCTACTGTCACCCTCGGTACCCTCACAATGGCACTAACTCGTCTGTTGTATTTGGTAAGTGCTATTTGTTGGGGTAGTTTCAAGTGATCAGTGCTTCAAGAGACAACTGCCTTCTAGAACTCCAGACTGCGTTCTCCATGCAATGGTCATTTGTTCACAGAGTTCAACACATTAAGATTACTTCAAATGGGAGCATTGATTGGTCCTGTGTTCATAAGTGCTTCTATTTGGGGTAGTTTTAATGAGGAAGTGAACTACAGTCAAGACTCTTTTCTATGGAATTTCATTTTTCAGTGTAACTATTATTGCAAACACTTATACGTCTCCCATCAACGTTTAAGTGCAAACATCTTAAAGCAACATTTGGAAACATTTTTTGCATCCTTTTTTGCAGCCATTTTTCATTTCCTTGCCCTCTATACTGAAAGTCATTTGATATCTACTCTAACTTTTGCATCTTTCTTTTCAACCAAAGTAGAAAGTGCTATCAAGTTGGGGTAAATATTTGCTGACTGACTCTCCTCTGTCCATGTTAATTTTTTTATTATTGTTCATTGGTGTAGGCCTTTCCTTTAAAAACTCTAGAGGGTGCTGTTTTACCTAACGATTGGTCTGCCACTCTCTGTTTTTGTGTTTAGTGTAGGTCTTTGCTTCATACCTCTCCCTACATCTTGTAACTTCTAAGTGCTAATGACTTGGGGCAACATTTGGACACTATTTTGCATCCTCCTCTGCGGCCATTTTTGCTCTCTCCCTCTTGTCTAAAAATCAGTTGATATCTACTCTAACTTTAGCATCTTTCTTTTCAACCACTGTAGAAAGTGCTATCAAGTTGGGGTAAATATTTCCCGACTGACTCCTCTGTGTCCATGTTTTTTATTCTGGTCCCTTACATTTACAGAGCCCCTTTAGATGACTACAAAGGGAAGCATTCCTGAATCTATTTAAGAATAAGTGCTTCTGTTTAGCGCAATCATGTTGCAGCAGACACAGTGTAAACACTAGATGGTGCTGGTTTACCTTAAAGATTGGTATGCTGCTTCCTGTTTTTTCTATTTAGTGTAGGCCTTTCCTTTAAAAATGACTCGACCCCTTTTCTAAATTCAGGGGGAATAAAGTTCATAATTGTTGTATTTGCATGAAGTGCTTTAAATGTGTGAAAAGTCAACCCATGCTGAAAAGTGCTGAGTAGTTCCAAAGATGTTAACTGGGCAATCGAAACTTGATGGGCTTTACAGAAAAGCAGAGTGTTAACGACCACGTCAAAGCCAAGGGTGCATGGACACAGTTATATTGGGTGCTGCTGGTAAACCACATGGCTCAGACCAGCTCTTCCCAAAAGCAGGCAACATGCTCCTCGTGTCTGTGACTGCAAAGGTCTCGTCCGGTCCTACCGAGTTTCAGGCTAGACATTTTCATCTGCTGCTACTGTCACCCTCGGTACCCTCACAATGGCACTAACTCGTCTGTTGTATTTGGTAAGTGCTATTTGTTGGGGTAGTTTCAAGTGATCAGTGCTTCAAGAGACAACTGCCTTCTAGAACTCCAGACTGCGTTCTCCATGCAATGGTCATTTGTTCACAGAGTTCAACACATTAAGATTACTTCAAATGGGAGCATTGATTGGTCCTGTGTTCATAAGTGCTTCTCTTTGGGGTAGTTTTAATGAGGAAGTGAACTACAGTCAAGACTCTTGTCTATGGAATTTCATTTTCAGTGTAACTATTATTGCCAACCCTTATACGTCTCCCATCAACGTTTAAGTGCAAACATCTTAAAGCAACATTTGGAAACTTTTTTTGCATCCTTTTCTGCAGCCATTTTTCATTTCCTTGCCCTCTTGACTGAAAGTCATTTGATATCTACTCTAACTTTTGCATCTTTCTTTTCAACCAAAGTAGAAAGTGCTATCAAGTTGGGGTAAATATTTGCTGGCTGACCCTCCTCTGTCCATGTTAATTTTTTATTATTGTTCATTGGTGTAGGCCTTTCCTTTAAAAACTCTAGAGGGTGCTGTTTTACCTAAAGATTGGTCTGCCACTCTGTTTTTGCATTTAGTGTAGGTCTTTGCTTCATACCTCTCCCTACATCTTGTAACTTTTAAGTGCTAAGGACTTGGAGCAACATTTGGACACTATTTTGCATCCTCCTCTGCAACCATTTTTGCTCTCTCCCTCTTGTCTAAAAATCAGTTGATATCTACTCTAACTTTAGCATCTTTCTTTTCAACCAATGTAGAAAGTGCTATCAAGTTGGGGTAAATATTTGCTGACTGACTCCTCTGTGTCCATGTTTTTTATTCAGGTCCCTTACATTTACAGAGCCCCTTTAGATGACTACAAAGGGAAGCATTCCTGATTCTATTTAAGAATAAGTGCTTCTGTTTAGCGCAATCATGTTGCAGCAGACACAGTGTAAACACTAGATGGTGCTGGTTTACCTTAAAGATTGGTCTGCTGCTTCCTGTTTTTCTATTTAGTGTAGGCCTTTCCTTAAAAAATGACTCGACCCCTTTTCTAAATTCAGGGGGAATAAAGTTCATAATTGTTGTATTTGCATGAAGTGCTTTAAATGTGTGAAAAGTCAACCCATGCTGAAAAGTGCTGAGTAGTTCCAAAGATGTTAACTGGGCAATCGAAACTTGATGGGCTTTACAGAAAAGAAGAGTGTCAACGACCACGGCAAAGCCAAGGGGGCATGGACACACTTATATTGGGTGCTGCTGGTAAACCACATGGCTCAGACCAGCTCTTCCCAAAAGCAGGCAACATGCTCCTCGTGTCTGTGACTGCAAAGGATCTCGTCCGGTCCTACCAAGTTTCAGGCTAGAAATTGGACAATATCTTCAGCTGCTGCTACTGTCACCCTCGGTACCCTCACAATGGCACTAACTCGTCTGTTGTATTTGGTAAGTGCTATTTGTTGGGGTAGTTTCAAGTGATCAGTGCTTCAAGAGACAACTGCCTTCTAGAACTCCAGACTGCGTTCTCCATGCAATGGTCATTTGTTCACAGAGTTCAACACATTAAGATTACTTCAAATGGGAGCATTGATTGGTCCTGTGTTCATAAGTGCTTCTCTTTGGGGTAGTTTTAATGAGGAAGTGAACTACAGTCAAGACTCTTGTCTATGGAATTTCATTTTCAGTGTAACTATTATTGCCAACCCTTATACGTCTCCCATCAACGTTTAAGTGCAAACATCTTAAAGCAACATTTGGAAACTTTTTTTGCATCCTTTTCTGCAGCCATTTTTCATTTCCTTGCCCTCTTGACTGAAAGTCATTTGATATCTACTCTAACTTTTGCATATTTCTTTTCAACCAAAGTAGAAAGTGCTATCAAGTTGGGGTAAATATTTGCTGGCTGACCCTCCTCTGTCCATGTTAATTTTTTATTATTGTTCATTGGTGTAGGCCTTTCCTTTAAAAACTCTAGAGGGTGCTGTTTTACCTAAAGATTGGTCTGCCACTCTGTTTTTGCATTTAGTGTAGGTCTTTGCTTCATACCTCTCCCTACATCTTGTAACTTTTAAGTGCTAATGACTTGGAGCAACATTTGGACACTATTTTGCATCCTCCTCTGCAGCCATTTTTGCTCTCTCCCTCTTGTCTAAAAATCAGTTGATATCTACTCTAACTTTAGCATCTTTCTTTTCAACCAAAGTAGAAAGTGCTATCAAGTTGGGGTAAATATTTGCTGACTGACTCTCCTCTGTCCATGTTATTTTTTTTTATTATTGTTCATTGGTGTAGGCCTTTCCTTTAAAAACTCTAGAGGGTGCTGTTTTACCTAAAGATTGGTCTGCCACTCTCTGTTTTTGTGTTTAGTGTAGGTCTTTGCTTCATACCTCTCCCTACATCTTGTAACTTCTAAGTGCTAATGACTTGGAGCAACATTTGAACACTATTTTGCATCCTCCTCTACAGCCATTTTTGGAATTTCATTTTTCAGTGTAACTATTATTGCAAACACTTATACGTCTCCCATCAACGTTTAAGTGCAAACATCTTAAAGCAACATTTGGAAACATTTTTTGCATCCTTTTTTGCAGCCATTTTTCATTTCCTTGCCCTCTATACTGAAAGTCATTTGATATCTACTCTAACTTTAGCATCTTTCTTTTCAACCAATGTAGAAAGTGCTATCAATTTGGGGTAAATATTTGCTGACTGACTCCTCTGTGTCCATGTTTTTTATTCAGGTCCCTTACATTTACAGAGCCCCTTTAGATGACTACAAAGGGAAGCATTCCTGATTCTATTTAAGAATAAGTGCTTCTGTTTAGCGCAATCATGTTGCAGCATATACAGTGTAAACACTAGATGGTGCTGGTTTACCTTTCAGATTGGTCTGGCGCTTCCTGTTTATGTATTTAGTGTAGGCCTTTCCTTTAAAAATGACTCGACCCCTTTTCTAAATTCAGGGGGAATAAAGTTCATAATTGTTGTATTTGCATGAAGTGCTTTAAATGTGTGAAAAGTCAACCCATGCTGAAAAGTGCTGAGTAGTTCCAAAGATGTTAACTGGGCAATCGAAACTTGATGGGCTTTACAGAAAAGCAGAGTGTTAACGACCACGTCAAAGTCAAGGGTGCATGGACACAGTTATATTGGGTGCTGCTGGTAAACCACATGGCTCAGACCAGCTCTTCCCAAAAGCAGGCAACATGCTCCTCGTGTCTGTGACTGCAAAGGTCTCGTCCGGTCCTACCGAGTTTCAGGCTAGACATTTTCATCTGCTGCTACTGTCACCCTCGGTACCCTCACAATGGCACTAACTCGTCTGTTGTATTTGGTAAGTGCTATTTGTTGGGGTAGTTTCAAGTGATCAGTGCTTCAAGAGACAACTGCCTTCTAGAACTCCAGACTGCGTTCTCCATGCAATGGTCATTTGTTCACAGAGTTCAACACATTAAGATTACTTCAAATGGGAGCATTGATTGGTCCTGTGTTCATAAGTGCTTCTATTTGGGGTAGTTTTGATGAGGAAGTGAACTACAGTCAATACTCTTTTCTATGGAATTTCATTTTTCAGTGTAACTATTATTGCAAACACTTATACGTCTCCCATCAACGTTTAAGTGCAAACATCTTAAAGCAACATTTGGAAACTTTTTTTGCATCCTTTTGTGCAGCCATTTTTCATTTCCTTGCCCTCTATACTGAAAGTCATTTGATATGTACTCTAACTTTTGCATCTTTCTTTTCAACCAAAGTAGAAAGTGCTATCAAGTTGGGGTAAATATTTGCTGACTAACTCTCCTCTGTCCATGTTAATTTTTTTATTATTGTTCATTGGTGTAGGCCTTTCCTTTAAAAACTCTAGAGGGTGCTGTTTTACCTAAAGATTGGTCTGCCACTCTCTGTTTTTGTGTTTAGTGTAGGTCTTTGCTTCATACCTCTCCCTACATCTTGTAACTTCTAAGTGCTAATGACTTGGAGCAACATTTGAACACTATTTTGCATCCACCTCTACAGCCATTTTTGCTCTCTCCCTCTTGTCTAAAAATCAGTGTATATCTACTCTAACTTTAGCATCTTTCTTTTCAACCAATGTAGAAAGTGCTATCAAGTTGGGGTAAATATTTGCTGACTGACTCCTCTGTGTCCATGTTTTTTATTCAGGTCCCTTACATTTACAGAGCCCCTTTAGATGACTACAAAGGGAAGCATTCCTGATTCTATTTAAGAATAAGTGCTTCTGTTTAGCGCAATCATGTTGCAGCATATACAGTGTAAACACTAGATGGTGCTGGTTTACCTTAAAGATTGGTCTGCTGCTTCCTGTTTTTTCTATTTAGTGTAGGCCTTTCCTTTAAAAATGACTCGACCCCTTTTCTAAATTCAGGGGGAATAAAGTTCATAATTGTTGTATTTGCATGAAGTGCTTTAAATGTGTGAAAAGTCAACCCATGCTGAAAAGTGCTGAGTAGTTCCAAAGATGTTAACTGGGCAATCGAAACTTGATGGGCTTTACAGAAAAGCAGAGTGTTAACGACCACGTCAAAGCCAAGGGGTTATGGACACACTTATATTGGGTGCTGCTGGTAAACCACATGGCTCAGACCAGCTCTTCCCAAAAGCAGGCAACATGCTCCTCGTGTCTGTGACTGCAAAGGTCTCGTCCGGTCCTACCGAGTTTCAGGCTAGACATTTTCATCTGCTGCTACTGTCACCCTCGGTACCCTCACAATGGCACTAACTTGTCTGTTGTATTTGGTAAGTGCTATTTGTTGGGGTAGTTTCAAGTGATCAGTGCTTCAAGAGACAACTGCCTTCTAGAACTCCAGACTGCGTTCTCCATGCAATGGTCATTTGTTCACAGAGTTCAACACATTAAGATTACTTCAAATGGGAGCATTGATTGGTCCTGTGTTCATAAGTGCTTCTATTTGGGGTAGTTTTGATGAGGAAGTGAACTACAGTCAATACTCTTTTCTATGGAATTTCATTTTTCAGTGTAACTATTATTGCAAACACTTATACGTCTCCCATCAACGTTTAAGTGCAAACATCTTAAAGCAACATTTGGAAACTTTTTTTGCATCCTTTTGTGCAGCCATTTTTCATTTCCTTGCCCTCTATACTGAAAGTCATTTGATATGTACTCTAACTTTTGCATCTTTCTTTTCAACCAAAGTAGAAAGTGCTATCAAGTTGGGGTAAATATTTGCTGACTAACTCTCCTCTGTCCATGTTAATTTTTTTATTATTGTTCATTGGTGTAGGCCTTTCCTTTAAAAACTCTAGAGGGTGCTGTTTTACCTAAAGATTGGTCTGCCACTCTCTGTTTTTGTGTTTAGTGTAGGTCTTTGCTTCATACCTCTCCCTACATCTTGTAACTTCTAAGTGCTAATGACTTGGAGCAACATTTGAACACTATTTTGCATCCACCTCTACAGCCATTTTTGCTCTCTCCCTCTTGTCTAAAAATCAGTGTATATCTACTCTAACTTTAGCATCTTTCTTTTCAACCAATGTAGAAAGTGCTATCAAGTTGGGGTAAATATTTGCTGACTGACTCCTCTGTGTCCATGTTTTTTATTCAGGTCCCTTACATTTACAGAGCCCCTTTAGATGACTACAAAGGGAAGCATTCCTGATTCTATTTAAGAATAAGTGCTTCTGTTTAGCGCAATCATGTTGCAGCATATACAGTGTAAACACTAGATGGTGCTGGTTTACCTTAAAGATTGGTCTGCTGCTTCCTGTTTTTTCTATTTAGTGTAGGCCTTTCCTTTAAAAATGACTCGACCCCTTTTCTAAATTCAGGGGGAATAAAGTTCATAATTGTTGTATTTGCATGAAGTGCTTTAAATGTGTGAAAAGTCAACCCATGCTGAAAAGTGCTGAGTAGTTCCAAAGATGTTAACTGGGCAATCGAAACTTGATGGGCTTTACAGAAAAGCAGAGTGTTAACGACCACGTCAAAGCCAAGGGGTTATGGACACACTTATATTGGGTGCTGCTGGTAAACCACATGGCTCAGACCAGCTCTTCCCAAAAGCAGGCAACATGCTCCTCGTGTCTGTGACTGCAAAGGTCTCGTCCGGTCCTACCGAGTTTCAGGCTAGACATTTTCATCTGCTGCTACTGTCACCCTCGGTACCCTCACAATGGCACTAACTTGTCTGTTGTATTTGGTAAGTGCTATTTGTTGGGGTAGTTTCAAGTGATCAGTGCTTCAAGAGACAACTGCCTTCTAGAACTCCAGACTGCGTTCTCCATGCAATGGTCATTTGTTCACAGAGTTCAACACATTAAGATTACTTCAAATGGGAGCATTGATTGGTCCTGTGTTCATAAGTGCTTCTCTTTGGGGTAGTTTTAATGAGGAAGTGAACTACAGTCAAGACTCTTGTCTATGGAATTTCATTTTCAGTGTAACTATTATTGCCAACCCTTATACGTCTCCCATCAACGTTTAAGTGCAAACATCTTAAAGCAACATTTGGAAACTTTTTTTGCATCCTTTTCTGCAGCCATTTTTCATTTCCTTGCCCTCTTGACTGAAAGTCATTTGATATCTACTCTAACTTTTGCATCTTTCTTTTCAACCAAAGTAGAAAGTGCTATCAAGTTGGGATAAATATTTGCTGGCTGACCCTCCTCTGTCCATGTTAATTTTTTATTATTGTTCATTGGTGTAGGCCTTTCCTTTAAAAACTCTAGAGGGTGCTGTTTTACCTAAAGATTGGTCTGCCACTCTGTTTTTGCATTTAGTGTAGGTCTTTGCTTCATACCTCTCCCTACATCTTGTAACTTTTAAGTGCTAATGACTTGGAGCAACATTTGGACACTATTTTGCATCCTCCTCTGCAGCCATTTTTGCTCTCTCCCTCTTGTCTAAAAATCAGTTGATATCTACTCTAACTTTAGCATCTTTCTTTTCAACCAATGTAGAAAGTGCTATCAAGTTGGGGTAAATATTTGCTGACTGACTCCTATGTGTCCATGTTTTTTATTCAGGTCCCTTACATTTACAGAGCCCCTTTAGATGACTACAAAGGGAAGCATTCCTGATTCTATTTAAGAATAAGTGCTTCTGTTTAGCGCAATCATGTTGCAGCATATATAGTGTAAACACTAGATGGTGCTGGTTTACCTTTCAGATTGGTCTGCCGCTTCCTGTTTATGTATTTAGTGTAGGCCTTTCCTTTAAAAATGACTCGAACCCTTTTCTAAATTCAGGGGGAATAAAGTTCATAATTGTTGTATTTGCATGAAGTGCTTTAAATGTGTGAAAAGTCAACCCATGCTGAAAAGTGCTGAATAGTTCCAAAGATATTAACTCGGCAATCGAAACTTGATGGGCTTTACAGAAAAGAAGAGTGTCAACGACCACGGCAAAGCCAAGGGGGTATGGACACACTTATATTGGGTGCTGCTGGTAAACCACATGGCTCAGACCAGCTCTTCCCAAAAGCAGGCAACATGCTCCTCGTGTCTGTGACTGCAAAGGATCTCGTCCGGTCCTACCGAGTTTCAGGATAGAAATTGGACAATATCTTCAGCTGCTGCTACTGTCACCCTCGGTACCCTCACAATGGCACTAACTCGTCTGTTGTATTTGGTAAGTGCTATTTGTTGGGGTAGTTTCAAGTGATCAGTGCTTCAAGAGACAACTGCCTTCTAGAACTCCAGACTGCGTTCTCCATGCAATGGTCATTTGTTCACAGAGTTCAACACATTAAGATTACTTCAAATGGGAGCATTGATTGGTCCTGTGTTCATAAGTGCTTCTATTTGGGGTAGTTTTAATGAGGAAGTGAACTACAGTCAAGACTCTTTTCTATGGAATTTCATTTTTCAGTGTAACTATTATTGCAAACACTTATACGTCTCCCATCAACGTTTAAGTGCAAACATCTTAAAGCAACATTTGGAAACATTTTTTGCATCCTTTTTTGCAGCCATTTTTCATTTCCTTGCCCTCTATACTGAAAGTCATTTGATATCTACTCTAACTTTTGCATCTTTCTTTTCAACCAAAGTAGAAAGTGCTATCAAGTTGGGGTAAATATTTGCTGACTGACTCTCCTCTGTCCATGTTATTTTTTTTTATTATTGTTCATTGGTGTAGGCCTTTCCTTTAAAAACTCTAGAGGGTGCTGTTTTACCTAAAGATTGGTCTGCCACTCTCTGTTTTTGTGTTTAGTGTAGGTCTTTGCTTCATACCTCTCCCTACATCTTGTAACTTCTAAGTGCTAATGACTTGGAGCAACATTTGAACACTATTTTGCATCCTCCTCTACAGCCATTTTTGGAATTTCATTTTTCAGTGTAACTATTATTGCAAACACTTATACGTCTCCCATCAACGTTTAAGTGCAAACATCTTAAAGCAACATTTGGAAACATTTTTTGCATCCTTTTTTGCAGCCATTTTTCATTTCCTTGCCCTCTATACTAAAAGTCATTTGATATCTACTCTAACTTTAGCATCTTTCTTTTCAACCAATGTAGAAAGTGCTATCAAGTTGGGGTAAATATTTGCTGACTGACTCCTCTGTGTCCATGTTTTTTATTCAGGTCCCTTACATTTACAGAGCCCCTTTAGATGACTACAAAGGGAAGCATTCCTGATTCTATTTAAGAATAAGTGCTTCTGTTTAGCGCAATCATGTTGCAGCATATACAGTGTAAACACTAGATGGTGCTGGTTTACCTTTCAGATTGGTCTGCCGCTTCCTGTTTATGTATTTAGTGTAGGCCTTTCCTTTAAAAATGACTCGACCCCTTTTCTAAATTCAGGGGGAATAAAGTTCATAATTGTTTTATTTGCATGAAGTGCTTTAAATGTGTGAAAAGTCAACCCATGCTGAAAAGTGCTGAATAGTTCCAAAGATATTAACTCGGCAATCGAAACATGATGGGCTTTACAGAAAAGAAGAGTGTCAACGACCACGGCAAAGCCAAGGGGTTATGGACACACTTATATTGGGTGCTGCTGGTAAACCACATGGCTCAGACCAGCTCTTCCCAAAAGCAGGCAACATGCTCCTCGTGTCTGTGACTGCAAAGGATCTCGTCCGGTCCTACCGAGTTTCAGGATAGAAATTGGACAATATCTTCAGCTGCTGCTACTGTCACCCTCGGTACCCTCACAATGGCACTAACTCGTCTGTTGTATTTGGTAAGTGCTATTTGTTGGGGTAGTTTCAAGTGATCAGTGCTTCAAGAGACAACTGCCTTCTAGAACTCCAGACTGCGTTCTCCATGCAATGGTCATTTGTTCACAGAGTTCAACACATTAAGATTACTTCAAATGGGAGCATTGATTGGTCCTGTGTTCATAAGTGCTTCTATTTGGGGTAGTTTTAATGAGGAAGTGAACTACAGTCAATACTCTTTTCTATGGAATTTCATTTTTCAGTGTAACTATTATTGCAAACACTTATACGTCTCACATCAACGTTTAAGTGCAAACATCTTAAAGCAACATTTGGAAACTTTTTTGCATCCTTTTTTGCAGCCATTTTTCATTTCCTTGCCCTCTATACTGAAAGTCATTTGATATCTACTCTAACTTTTGCATCTTTCTTTTCAACGAAAGTAGAAAGTGCTATCAAGTTGGGGTAAATATTTGCTGACTGACTCTCCTCTGTCCATGTTAATTTTTTTATTATTGTTCATTGGTGTAGGCCTTTCCTTTAAAAGGACCCTCCTCTGTCCATGTTAATTTATTATTATTGTTCATTGGTGTAGGCCTTTCCTTTAAAAACTCTAGAGGGTGCTGTTTTACCTAAAGATTGGTCTGCCACTCTGTTTTTGCATTTAGTGTAGGTCTTTGCTTCATACCTCTCCCTACATCTTGTAACTTTTAAGTGCTAATGACTTGGAGCAACATTTGGACACTATTTTGCATCCTCCTCTGCAGCCATTTTTGCTCTCTCCCTCTTGTCTAAAAATCAGTTGATATCTACTCTAACTTTAGCATCTTTCTTTTCAACCAATGTAGAAAGTGCTATCAAGTTGGGGTAAATATTTGCTGACTGACTCCTCTGTGTCCATGTTTTTTATTCAGGTCCCTTACATTTACAGAGCCCCTTTAGATGACTACAAAGGGAAGCATTCCTGATTCTATTTAAGAATAAGTGCTTCTGTTTAGCGCAATCATGTTGCAGCATATACAGTGTAAACACTAGATGGTGCTGGTTTACCTTTCAGATTGGTCTGCCGCTTCCTGTTTATATATTTAGTGTAGGCCTTTCCTTTAAAAATGACTCGACCCCTTTTCTAAATTCAGGGGGAATAAAGTTCATAATTGTTTTATTTGCATGAAGTGCTTTAAATGTGTGAAAAGTCAACCCATGCTGAAAAGTGCTGAATAGTTCCAAAGATATTAACTCGGCAATCGAAACTTGATGGGCTTTACAGAAAAGAAGAGTGTCAACGACCACGGCAAAGCCAAGGGGGTATGGACACACTTATATTGGGTGCTGCTGGTAAACCACATGGCTCAGACCAGCTCTTCCCAAAAGCAGGCAACATGCTCCTCGTGTCTGTGACTGCAAAGGATCTCGTCCGGTCCTACCGAGTTTCAGGATAGAAATTGGACAATATCTTCAGCTGCTGCTACTGTCACCCTCGGTACCCTCACAATGGCACTAACTCGTCTGTTGTATTTGGTAAGTGCTATTTGTTGGGGTAGTTTCAAGTGATCAGTGCTTCAAGAGACAACTGCCTTCTAGAACTCCAGACTGCGTTCTCCATGCAATGGTCATTTGTTCACAGAGTTCAACACATTAAGATTACTTCAAATGGGAGCATTGATTGGTCCTGTGTTCATAAGTGCTTCTCGTTGGGGTAGTTTTAATGAGGAAGTGAACTACAGTCAAGACTCTTGTCTATTGAATTTCATTTTCAGTGTAACTATTATTGCAAACCCTTATACGTCTCCCATCAACGTTTAAGTGCAAACATCTTAAAGCAACATTTGGAAACATTTTTTGCATCCTTTTCTGCAGCCATTTTTCATTTCCTTGCCCTCTTGACTGAAAGTCATTTGATATCTACTCTAACTTTTGCATCTTTCCTTTCAACCAAAGTAGAAAGTGCTATCAAGTTGGGGTAAATATTTGCTGAATGACTCTCCTCTGTCCATGTTAATTTTTTTATTATTGTTCATTGGTGTAGGCCTTTCCTTTAAAAACTCTAGAGGGTGCTGTTTTACCTAAAGATTGGTCTGCCACTCTCTGTTTTTGTGTTTAGTGTAGGTCTTTGCTTCATACCTCTCCCTACATCTTGTAACTTCTAAGTGCTAATGACTTGGAGCAACATTTGGACACTATTTTGCATCCTCCTCTGCAGTCATTTTTGCTCTCTCCCTCTTGTCTAAAAATCAGTTGATATCTACTCTAACTTTAGCATCTTTCTTTTCAACCAATGTGGAAAGTGCTATCAAGTTGGGGTAAATATTTGCTGACTGACTCCTCTGTGTCCATGTTTTTTAATCAGGTCCCTTACATTTACAGAGCCCCTTAAGATGACTACAAAGGGAAGCATTCCTGATTCTATTTAAGAATAAGTGCTTCTGTTTAGCGCAATCATGTTGCAGCATATACAGTGTAAACACTAGATGGTGCTGGTTTACCTTACAGATTGGTCTGCCGCTTCCTGTTTATGTATTTAGTGTAGGCCTTTCCTTTAAAAAATGACTCGACCCCTTTTCTAAATTCAGGGGGAATAAAGTTCATAATTGTTGTATTTGCATGAAGTGCTTTAAATGTGTGAAAAGTCAACCCATGCTGAAAAGTGCTGAATAGTTCAAAAGATATTAACTCGGCAATCGAAACTTGATGGGCTTTACAGAAAAGAAGAGTGTCAACGACCACGGCAAAGCCAAGGGGGCATGGACACACTTATATTGGGTGCTGCTGGTAAACCACATGGCTCAGACCAGCTCTTCCCAAAAGCAGGCAACATGCTCCTCGTGTCTGTGACTACAAAGGATCTCATCCGGTCCTACCGAGTTTCAGGCTAGAAATTGGACAATATCTTCAGCTGCTGCTACTGTCACCCTCGGTACCCTCACAATGGCACTAACTCGTCTGTTGTATTTGGTAAGTGCTATTTGTTGGGGTAGTTTCAAGTGATCAGTGCTTCAAGAGACAACTGCCTTCTAGAACTCCAGACTGCGTTCTCCATGCAATGGTCATTTGTTCACAGACTTCAACACATTAAGATTACTTCAAATGGGAGCATTGATTGGTCCTGTGTTCATAAGTGCTTCTCTTTGGGGTAGTTTTAATGAGGAAGTGAACTACAGTCAAGACTCTTTTCTATGGAATTTCATTTTCCAGTGTAACTATTATTGCAAACACTTATACGTCTCCCGTCAACGTTTAAGTGCAAACATCTTAAAGCAACATTTGGAAACATTTTTTGCATCCTTTTTTTGCAGCCATTTTTCATTTCCTTGCCCTCTTGACTGAAAGTCATTTGATATCTACTCTAACTTTTGCATCTTTCTCTTCAACCAAAGTAGAAAGTGCTATCAAGTTGGGGTAAATATTTGCTGACTGACTCCTCTGTGCCCATGTTTTTTATTCTGGTCCCTTACATTTACAGAGCCCCTTTAGATGACTACAAAGGGAAGCATTCCTGAATCTATTTAAGAATAAGTGCTTCTGTTTAGCGCAATCATGTTGCAGCAGACACAGTGTAAACACTGGATGGTGCTGGTTTACCTTAAAGATTGGTCTGCTGCTTCCTGTTTTTTCTATTTAGTGTAGGCCTTTCCTTTAAAAATGACTCGACCCCTTTTCTAAATTCAGGGGGAATAAAGTTCATAATTGTTGTATTTGCATGAAGTGCTTTAAATGTGTGAAAAGTCAACCCATGCTGAAAAGTGCTGAGTAGTTCCAAAGATGTTAACTGGGCAATCGAAACTTGATGGGCTTTACAGAAAAGCAGAGTGTTAACGACCACGTCAAAGCCAAGGGTGCATGGACACAGTTATATTGGGTGCTGCTGGTAAACCACATGGCTCAGACCAGCTCTTCCCAAAAGCAGGCAACATGCTCCTCGTGTCTGTGACTGCAAAGGATCTCGTCCGGTCCTACCAAGTTTCAGGCTAGAAATTGGACAATATCTTCAGCTGCTGCTACTGTCACCCTCGGTACCCTCACAATGGCACTAACTCGTCTGTTGTATTTGGTAAGTGCTATTTGTTGGGGTAGTTTCAAGTGATCAGTGCTTCAAGAGACAACTGCCTTCTAGAACTCCAGACTGCGTTCTCCATGCAATGGTCATTTGTTCACAGAGTTCAACACATTAAGATTACTTCAAATGGGAGCATTGATTGGTCCTGTGTTCATAAGTGCTTCTCTTTGGGGTAGTTTTAATGAGGAAGTGAACTACAGTCAAGACTCTTGTCTATGGAATTTCATTTTCAGTGTAACTATTATTGCCAACCCTTATACGTCTCCCATCAACGTTTAAGTGCAAACATCTTAAAGCAACATTTGGAAACTTTTTTTGCATCCTTTTCTGCAGCCATTTTTCATTTCCTTGCCCTCTTGACTGAAAGTCATTTGATATCTACTCTAACTTTTGCATCTTTCTTTTCAACCAAAGTAGAAAGTGCTATCAAGTTGGGGTAAATATTTGCTGGCTGACCCTCCTCTGTCCATGTTAATTTTTTATTATTGTTCATTGGTGTAGGCCTTTCCTTTAAAAACTCTAGAGGGTGCTGTTTTACCTAAAGATTGGTCTGCCACTCTGTTTTTGCATTTAGTGTAGGTCTTTGCTTCATACCTCTCCCTACATCTTGTAACTTTTAAGTGCTAATGACTTGGAGCAACATTTGGACACTATTTTGCATCCTCCTCTGCAGCCATTTTTGCTCTCTCCCTCTTGTCTAAAAATCAGTTGATATCTACTCTAACTTTAGCATCTTTCTTTTCAACCAATGTAGAAAGTGCTATCAAGTTGGGGTAAATATTTGCTGACTGACTCCTATGTGTCCATGTTTTTTATTCAGGTCCCTTACATTTACAGAGCCCCTTTAGATGACTACAAAGGGAAGCATTCCTGATTCTATTTAAGAATAAGTGCTTCTGTTTAGCGCAATCATGTTGCAGCAGACACAGTGTAAACACTAGATGGTGCTGGTTTACCTTAAAGATTGGTCTGCTGCTTCCTGTTTTTCTATTTAGTGTAGGCCTTTCCTTAAAAAATGACTCGACCCCTTTTCTAAATTCAGGGGGAATAAAGTTCATAATTGTTGTATTTGCATGAAGTGCTTTAAATGTGTGAAAAGTCAACCCATGCTGAAAAGTGCTGAGTAGTTCCAAAGATGTTAACTGGGCAATCGAAACTTGATGGGCTTTACAGAAAAGAAGAGTGTCAACGACCACGGCAAAGCCAAGGGGGCATGGACACACTTATATTGGGTGCTGCTGGTAAACCACATGGCTCAGACCAGCTCTTCCCAAAAGCAGGCAACATGCTCCTCGTGTCTGTGACTGCAAAGGATCTCGTCCGGTCCTACCGAGTTTCAGGATAGAAATTGGACAATATCTTCAGCTGCTGCTACTGTCACCCTCGGTACCCTCACAATGGCACTAACTCGTCTGTTGTATTTGGTAAGTGCTATTTGTTGGGGTAGTTTCAAGTGATCAGTGCTTCAAGAGACAACTGCCTTCTAGAACTCCAGACTGCGTTCTCCATTCAATGGTCATTTGTTCACAGAGTTCAACACATTAAGATTACTTCAAATGGGAGCATTGATTGGTCCTGTGTTCATAAGTGCTTCTATTTGGGGTAGTTTTAATGAGGAAGTGAACTACAGTCAAGACTCTTTTCTATGGAATTTCATTTTTCAGTGTAACTATTATTGCAAACACTTATACGTCTCCCATCAACGTTTAAGTGCAAACATCTTAAAGCAACATTTGGAAACATTTTTTGCATCCTTTTTTGCAGCCATTTTTCATTTCCTTGCCCTCTATACTGAAAGTCATTTGATATCTACTCTAACTTTTGCATCTTTCTTTTCAACGAAAGTAGAAAGTGCTATCAAGTTGGGGTAAATATTTGCTGACTGACTCTCCTCTGTCCATGTTAATTTTTTTATTATTGTTCATTGGTGTAGGCCTTTCCTTTAAAAGGACCCTCCTCTGTCCATGTTAATTTTTTATTATTGTTCATTGGTGTAGGCCTTTCCTTTAAAAACTCTAGAGGGTGCTGTTTTACCTAAAGATTGGTCTGCCACTCTGTTTTTGCATTTAGTGTAGGTCTTTGCTTCATACCTCTCCCTACATCTTGTAACTTTTAAGTGCTAATGACTTGGAGCAACATTTGGACACTATTTTGCATCCTCCTCTGCAGCCATTTTTGCTCTCTCCCTCTTGTCTAAAAATCAGTTGATATCTACTCTAACTTTAGCATCTTTCTTTTCAACCAATGTAGAAAGTGCTATCAAGTTGGGGTAAATATTTGCTGACTGACTCCTCTGTGTCCATGTTTTTTTATTCAGGTCCCTTACATTTACAGAGCCCCTTTAGATGACTACAAAGGGAAGCATTCCTGATTCTATTTAAGAATAAGTGCTTCTGTTTAGCGCAATCATGTTGCAGCATATACAGTGTAAACACTAGATGGTGCTGGTTTACCTTTCAGATTGGTCTGCCGCTTCCTGTTTATATATTTAGTGTAGGCCTTTCCTTTAAAAATGACTCGACCCCTTTTCTAAATTCAGGGGGAATAAAGTTCATAATTGTTTTATTTGCATGAAGTGCTTTAAATGTGTGAAAAGTCAACCCATGCTGAAAAGTGCTGAATAGTTCCAAAGATATTAACTCGGCAATCGAAACTTGATGGGCTTTACAGAAAAGAAGAGTGTCAACGACCACGGCAAAGCCAAGGGGGTATGGACACACTTATATTGGGTGCTGCTGGTAAACCACATGGCTCAGACCAGCTCTTCCCAAAAGCAGGCAACATGCTCCTCGTGTCTGTGACTGCAAAGGATCTCGTCCGGTCCTACCGAGTTTCAGGATAGAAATTGGACAATATCTTCAGCTGCTGCTACTGTCACCCTCGGTACCCTCACAATGGCACTAACTCGTCTGTTGTATTTGGTAAGTGCTATTTGTTGGGGTAGTTTCAAGTGATCAGTGCTTCAAGAGACAACTGCCTTCTAGAACTCCAGACTGCGTTCTCCATGCAATGGTCATTTGTTCACAGAGTTCAACACATTAAGATTACTTCAAATGGGAGCATTGATTGGTCCTGTGTTCATAAGTGCTTCTCGTTGGGGTAGTTTTAATGAGGAAGTGAACTACAGTCAAGACTCTTGTCTATTGAATTTCATTTTCAGTGTAACTATTATTGCAAACCCTTATACGTCTCCCATCAACGTTTAAGTGCAAACATCTTAAAGCAACATTTGGAAACATTTTTTGCATCCTTTTCTGCAGCCATTTTTCATTTCCTTGCCCTCTTGACTGAAAGTCATTTGATATCTACTCTAACTTTTGCATCTTTCTTTTCAACCAAAGTAGAAAGTGCTATCAAGTTGGGGTAAATATTTGCTGAATGACTCTCCTCTGTCCATGTTAATTTTTTTATTATTGTTCATTGGTGTAGGCCTTTCCTTTAAAAACTCTAGAGGGTGCTGTTTTACCTAAAGATTGGTCTGCCACTCTCTGTTTTTGTGTTTAGTGTAGGTCTTTGCTTCATACCTCTCCCTACATCTTGTAACTTCTAAGTGCTAATGACTTGGAGCAACATTTGGACACTATTTTGCATCCTCCTCTGCAGTCATTTTTGCTCTCTCCCTCTTGTCTAAAAATCAGTTGATATCTACTCTAACTTTAGCATCTTTCTTTTCAACCAATGTGGAAAGTGCTATCAAGTTGGGGTAAATATTTGCTGACTGACTCCTCTGTGTCCATGTTTTTTAATCAGGTCCCTTACATTTACAGAGCCCCTTAAGATGACTACAAAGGGAAGCATTCCTGATTCTATTTAAGAATAAGTGCTTCTGTTTAGCGCAATCATGTTGCAGCATATACAGTGTAAACACTAGATGGTGCTGGTTTACCTTACAGATTGGTCTGCCGCTTCCTGTTTATGTATTTAGTGTAGGGCTTTCCTTTAAAAAATGACTCGACCCCTTTTCTAAATTCAGGGGGAATAAAGTTCATAATTGTTGTATTTGCATGAAGTGCTTTAAATGTGTGAAAAGTCAACCCATGCTGAAAAGTGCTGAATAGTTCAAAAGATATTAACTCGGCAATCGAAACTTGATGGGCTTTACAGAAAAGAAGAGTGTCAACGACCACGGCAAAGCCAAGGGGGCATGGACACACTTATATTGGGTGCTGCTGGTAAACCACATGGCTCAGACCAGCTCTTCCCAAAAGCAGGCAACATGCTCCTCGTGTCTGTGACTACAAAGGATCTCATCCGGTCCTACCGAGTTTCAGGCTAGAAATTGGACAATATCTTCAGCTGCTGCTACTGTCACCCTCGGTACCCTCACAATGGCACTAACTCGTCTGTTGTATTTGGTAAGTGCTATTTGTTGGGGTAGTTTCAAGTGATCAGTGCTTCAAGAGACAACTGCCTTCTAGAACTCCAGACTGCGTTCTCCATGCAATGGTCATTTGTTCACAGACTTCAACACATTAAGATTACTTCAAATGGGAGCATTGATTGGTCCTGTGTTCATAAGTGCTTCTCTTTGGGGTAGTTTTAATGAGGAAGTGAACTACAGTCAAGACTCTTTTCTATGGAATTTCATTTTCCAGTGTAACTATTATTGCAAACACTTATACGTCTCCCGTCAACGTTTAAGTGCAAACATCTTAAAGCAACATTTGGAAACATTTTTTGCATCCTTTTTTTGCAGCCATTTTTCATTTCCTTGCCCTCTTGACTGAAAGTCATTTGATATCTACTCTAACTTTTGCATCTTTCTCTTCAACCAAAGTAGAAAGTGCTATCAAGTTGGGGTAAATATTTGCTGACTGACTCCTCTGTGCCCATGTTTTTTATTCTGGTCCCTTACATTTACAGAGCCCCTTTAGATGACTACAAAGGGAAGCATTCCTGAATCTATTTAAGAATAAGTGCTTCTGTTTAGCGCAATCATGTTGCAGCAGACACAGTGTAAACACTAGATGGTGCTGGTTTACCTTAAAGATTGGTCTGCTGCTTCCTGTTTTTCTATTTAGTGTAGGCCTTTCCTTTAAAAATGACTCGACCCCTTTTCTAAATTCAGGGGGAATAAAGTTCATAATTGTTGTATTTGCATGAAGTGCTTTAAATGTGTGAAAAGTCAACCCATGCTGAAAAGTGCTGAGTAGTTCCAAAGATGTTAACTGGGCAATCGAAACTTGATGGGCTTTACAGAAAAGCAGAGTGTTAACGACCATGTCAAAGCCAAGGGTGCATGGACACAGTTATATTGTGTGCTGCTGGTAAACCACATGGCTCAGACCAGCTCTTCCCAAAAGCAGGCAACATGCTCCTCGTGTCTGTGACTGCAAAGGTCTCGTCCGGTCCTACCGAGTTTCAGGCTAGACATTTTCATCTGCTGCTACTGTCACCCTCGGTACCCTCACAATGGCACTAACTAGTCTGTTGTATTTGGTAAGTGCTATTTGTTGGGGTAGTTTCAAGTGATCAGTGCTTCAAGAGACAACTGCCTTCTAGAACTCCAGACTGCGTTCTCCATACAATGGTCATTTGTTCACAGAGTTCAACACATTAAGATTACTTCAAATGGGAGCATTGATTGGTCCTGTGTTCATAAGTGCTTCTCTTTGGGGTAGTTTTAATGAGGAAGTGAACTACAGTCAAGACTCTTGTCTATGGAATTTCATTTTCCAGTGTAACTATTATTGCTAACCCTTATACGTCTCCCATCAACGTTTAAGTGCAAACATCTTAAAGCAACATTTGGAAACTTTTTTTGCATCCTTTTCTGCAGCCATTTTTCATTTCCTTGCCCTCTTGACTGAAAGTCATTTGATATCTACTCTAACTTTTGCATCTTTCTTTTCAACCAAAGTAGAAAGTGCTATCAAGTTGGGGTAAATATTTGCTGACTGACTCTCCTCTGTCCATGTTAATTTTTTTTATTATTGTTCATTGGTGTAGGCCTTTCCTTTAAAAACTCTAGAGGGTGCTGTTTTACCTAAAGATTGGTCTGCCACTCTCTGTTTTTGTGTTTAGTGTAGGTCTTTGCTTCATACCTCTCCCTACATCTTGTAACTTCTAAGTGCTAATGACTTGGAGCAACATTTGGACACTATTTTGCATCCTCTGCAGCCATTTTTGCTCTCTCCCTCTTGTCTAAAAATCAGTTGATATCTACTCTAACTTTAGCATCTTTCTTTTCAACCACTGTAGAAAGTGCTATCAAGTTGGGGTAAATATTTCCTGACTGACTCCTCTGTGTCCATGTTTTTTATTCAGGTCCCTTACATTTACAGAGCCCCTTTAGATGACTACAAAGGGAAGCATTCCCGAATATATTTAAGAATAAGTGCTTCTGTTTAGAGCAATCATGTTGCAGCAGACACAGTGTAAACACTAGATGGTGCTGGTTTACCTTAAAGATTGGTCTGCTGCTTCCTGTTTTTCTATTTAGTGTAGGCCTTTCCTTTAAAAATGACTCGACCCCTTTTCTAAATTCAGGGGGAATAAAGTTCATAATTGTTGTATTTGCATGAAGTGCTTTAAATGTGTGAAAAGTCAACCCATGCTGAAAAGTGCTGAGTAGTTCCAAAGATGTTAACTGGGCAATCGAAACTTGATGGGCTTTACAGAAAAGCAGAGTGTAAACGACCACGTCAAAGCCAAGGGTGCATGGACACAGTTATATTGGGTGCTGCTGGTAAACCACATGGCTCAGACCAGCTCTTCCCAAAAGCAGGCAACATGCTCCTCGTGTCTGTGACTGCAAAGGTCTCGTCCGGTCCTACCGAGTTTCAGGCTAGACATTTTCATCTGCTGCTACTGTCACCCTCGGTACCCTCACAATGGCACTAACTAGTCTGTTGTATTTGGTAAGTGCTATTTGTTGGGGTAGTTTCAAGTGATCAGTGCTTCAAGAGACAACTGCCTTCTAGAACTCCAGACTGCGTTCTCCATGCAATGGTCATTTGTTCACAGAGTTCAACACATTAAGATTACTTCAAATGGGAGCATTGATTGGTCCTGTGTTCATAAGTGCTTCTCTTTGGGGTAGTTTTAATGAGGAAGTGAACTACAGTCAAGACTCTTGTCTATGGAATTTCATTTTCCAGTGTAACTATTATTGCTAACCCTTATACGTCTCCCATCAACGTTTAAGTGCAAACATCTTAAAGCAACATTTGGAAACTTTTTTTTGCATCCTTTTCTGCAGCCATTTTTCATTTCCTTGCCCTCTTGACTGAAAGTCATTTGATATCTACTCTAACTTTTGCATCTTTCTTTTCAACCAAAGTAGAAAGTGCTATCAAGTTGGGGTAAATATTTGCTGACTGACTCTCCTCTGTCCATGTTAATTTTTTTATTATTGTTCATTGGTGTAGGCCTTTCCTTTAAAAACTCTAGAGGGTGCTGTTTTACCTAAAGATTGGTCTGCCACTCTCTGTTTTTTGTGTTTAGTGTAGGTCTTTGCTTCATACCTCTCCCTACATCTTGTAACTTCTAAGTGCTAATGACTTGGAGCAACATTTGGACACTATTTTGCATCCTCTGCAGCCATTTTTGCTCTCTCCCTCTTGTCTAAAAATCAGTTGATATCTACTCTAACTTTAGCATCTTTCTTTTCAACCACTGTAGAAAGTGCTATCAAGTTGGGGTAAATATTTCCTGACTGACTCCTCTGTGTCCATGTTTTTTATTCAGGTCCCTTACATTTACAGAGCCCCTTTAGATGACTACAAAGGGAAGCATTCCCGAATATATTTAAGAATAAGTGCTTCTGTTTAGAGCAATCATGTTGCAGCAGACACAGTGTAAACACTAGATGGTGCTGGTTTACCTTAAAGATTGGTCTGCTGCTTCCTGTTTTTCTATTTAGTGTAGGCCTTTCCTTTAAAAATGACTCGACCCCTTTTCTAAATTCAGGGGGAATAAAGTTCATAATTGTTGTATTTGCATGAAGTGCTTTAAATGTGTGAAAAGTCAACCCATGCTGAAAAGTGCTGAGTAGTTCCAAAGATGTTAACTGGGCAATCGAAACTTGATGGGCTTTACAGAAAAGCAGAGTGTAAACGACCACGTCAAAGCCAAGGGTGCATGGACACAGTTATATTGGGTGCTGCTGGTAAACCACATGGCTCAGACCAGCTCTTCCCAAAAGCAGGCAACATGCTCCTCGTGTCTGTGACTGCAAAGGTCTCGTCCGGTCCTACCGAGTTTCAGGCTAGACATTTTCATCTGCTGCTACTGTCACCCTCGGTACCCTCACAATGGCACTAACTAGTCTGTTGTATTTGGTAAGTGCTATTTGTTGGGGTAGTTTCAAGTGATCAGTGCTTCAAGAGACAACTGCCTTCTAGAACTCCAGACTGCGTTCTCCATGCAATGGTCATTTGTTCACAGAGTTCAACACATTAAGATTACTTCAAATGGGAGCATTGATTGGTCCTGTGTTCATAAGTGCTTCTCTTTGGGGTAGTTTTAATGAGGAAGTGAACTACAGTCAAGACTCTTGTCTATGGAATTTCATTTTCCAGTGTAACTATTATTGCTAACCCTTATACGTCTCCCATCAACGTTTAAGTGCAAACATCTTAAAGCAACATTTGGAAACTTTTTTTTGCATCCTTTTCTGCAGCCATTTTTCATTTCCTTGCCCTCTTGACTGAAAGTCATTTGATATCTACTCTAACTTTTGCATCTTTCTTTTCAACCAAAGTAGAAAGTGCTATCAAGTTGGGGTAAATATTTGCTGACTGACTCTCCTCTGTCCATGTTAATTTTTTTATTATTGTTCATTGGTGTAGGCCTTTCCTTTAAAAACTCTAGAGGGTGCTGTTTTACCTAAAGATTGGTCTGCCACTCTCTGTTTTTTGTGTTTAGTGTAGGTCTTTGCTTCATACCTCTCCCTACATCTTGTAACTTCTAAGTGCTAATGACTTGGAGCAACATTTGGACACTATTTTGCATCCTCTGCAGCCATTTTTGCTCTCTCCCTCTTGTCTAAAAATCAGTTGATATCTACTCTAACTTTAGCATCTTTCTTTTCAACCACTGTAGAAAGTGCTATCAAGTTGGGGTAAATATTTCCTGACTGACTCCTCTGTGTCCATGTTTTTTATTCAGGTCCCTTACATTTACAGAGCCCCTTTAGATGACTACAAAGGGAAGCATTCCTGATTCTATTTAAGAATAAGTGCTTCTGTTTAGCGCAATCATGTTGCAGCAGACACAGTGTAAACACTAGATGGTGCTGGTTTACCTTAAAGATTGGTCTGCTGCTTCCTGTTTTTCTATTTAGTGTAGGCCTTTCCTTAAAAAATGACTCGACCCCTTTTCTAAATTCAGGGGGAATAAAGTTCATAATTGTTGTATTTGCATGAAGTGCTTTAAATGTGTGAAAAGTCAACCCATGCTGAAAAGTGCTGAGTAGTTCCAAAGATGTTAACTGGGCAATCGAAACTTGATGGGCTTTACAGAAAAGAAGAGTGTCAACGACCACGGCAAAGCCAAGGGGGCATGGACACACTTATATTGGGTGCTGCTGGTAAACCACATGGCTCAGACCAGCTCTTCCCAAAAGCAGGCAACATGCTCCTCGTGTCTGTGACTGCAAAGGATCTCGTCCGGTCCTACCGAGTTTCAGGATAGAAATTGGACAATATCTTCAGCTGCTGCTACTGTCACCCTCGGTACCCTCACAATGGCACTAACTCGTCTGTTGTATTTGGTAAGTGCTATTTGTTGGGGTAGTTTCAAGTGATCAGTGCTTCAAGAGACAACTGCCTTCTAGAACTCCAGACTGCGTTCTCCATTCAATGGTCATTTGTTCACAGAGTTCAACACATTAAGATTACTTCAAATGGGAGCATTGATTGGTCCTGTGTTCATAAGTGCTTCTATTTGGGGTAGTTTTAATGAGGAAGTGAACTACAGTCAAGACTCTTTTCTATGGAATTTCATTTTTCAGTGTAACTATTATTGCAAACACTTATACGTCTCCCATCAACGTTTAAGTGCAAACATCTTAAAGCAACATTTGGAAACATTTTTTGCATCCTTTTTTGCAGCCATTTTTCATTTCCTTGCCCTCTATACTGAAAGTCATTTGATATCTACTCTAACTTTTGCATCTTTCTTTTCAACGAAAGTAGAAAGTGCTATCAAGTTGGGGTAAATATTTGCTGACTGACTCTCCTCTGTCCATGTTAATTTTTTTATTATTGTTCATTGGTGTAGGCCTTTCCTTTAAAAGGACCCTCCTCTGTCCATGTTAATTTTTTATTATTGTTCATTGGTGTAGGCCTTTCCTTTAAAAACTCTAGAGGGTGCTGTTTTACCTAAAGATTGGTCTGCCACTCTGTTTTTGCATTTAGTGTAGGTCTTTGCTTCATACCTCTCCCTACATCTTGTAACTTTTAAGTGCTAATGACTTGGAGCAACATTTGGACACTATTTTGCATCCTACTCTGCAGCCATTTTTGCTCTCTCCCTCTTGTCTAAAAATCAGTTGATATCTACTCTAACTTTAGCATCTTTCTTTTCAACCAATGTAGAAAGTGCTATCAAGTTGGGGTAAATATTTGCTGACTGACTCCTCTGTGTCCATGTTTTTTTATTCAGGTCCCTTACATTTACAGAGCCCCTTTAGATGACTACAAAGGGAAGCATTCCTGATTCTATTTAAGAATAAGTGCTTCTGTTTAGCGCAATCATGTTGCAGCATATACAGTGTAAACACTAGATGGTGCTGGTTTACCTTTCAGATTGGTCTGCCGCTTCCTGTTTATATATTTAGTGTAGGCCTTTCCTTTAAAAATGACTCGACCCCTTTTCTAAATTCAGGGGGAATAAAGTTCATAATTGTTTTATTTGCATGAAGTGCTTTAAATGTGTGAAAAGTCAACCCATGCTGAAAAGTGCTGAATAGTTCCAAAGATATTAACTCGGCAATCGAAACTTGATGGGCTTTACAGAAAAGAAGAGTGTCAACGACCACGGCAAAGCCAAGGGGGTATGGACACACTTATATTGGGTGCTGCTGGTAAACCACATGGCTCAGACCAGCTCTTCCCAAAAGCAGGCAACATGCTCCTCGTGTCTGTGACTGCAAAGGATCTCGTCCGGTCCTACCGAGTTTCAGGATAGAAATTGGACAATATCTTCAGCTGCTGCTACTGTCACCCTCGGTACCCTCACAATGGCACTAACTCGTCTGTTGTATTTGGTAAGTGCTATTTGTTGGGGTAGTTTCAAGTGATCAGTGCTTCAAGAGACAACTGCCTTCTAGAACTCCAGACTGCGTTCTCCATGCAATGGTCATTTGTTCACAGAGTTCAACACATTAAGATTACTTCAAATGGGAGCATTGATTGGTCCTGTGTTCATAAGTGCTTCTCGTTGGGGTAGTTTTAATGAGGAAGTGAACTACAGTCAAGACTCTTGTCTATTGAATTTCATTTTCAGTGTAACTATTATTGCAAACCCTTATACGTCTCCCATCAACGTTTAAGTGCAAACATCTTAAAGCAACATTTGGAAACATTTTTTGCATCCTTTTCTGCAGCCATTTTTCATTTCCTTGCCCTCTTGACTGAAAGTCATTTGATATCTACTCTAACTTTTGCATCTTTCTTTTCAACCAAAGTAGAAAGTGCTATCAAGTTGGGGTAAATATTTGCTGAATGACTCTCCTCTGTCCATGTTAATTTTTTTATTATTGTTCATTGGTGTAGGCCTTTCCTTTAAAAACTCTAGAGGGTGCTGTTTTACCTAAAGATTGGTCTGCCACTCTCTGTTTTTGTGTTTAGTGTAGGTCTTTGCTTCATACCTCTCCCTACATCTTGTAACTTCTAAGTGCTAATGACTTGGAGCAACATTTGGACACTATTTTGCATCCTCCTCTGCAGTCATTTTTGCTCTCTCCCTCTTGTCTAAAAATCAGTTGATATCTACTCTAACTTTAGCATCTTTCTTTTCAACCAATGTGGAAAGTGCTATCAAGTTGGGGTAAATATTTGCTGACTGACTCCTCTGTGTCCATGTTTTTTAATCAGGTCCCTTACATTTACAGAGCCCCTTAAGATGACTACAAAGGGAAGCATTCCTGATTCTATTTAAGAATAAGTGCTTCTGTTTAGCGCAATCATGTTGCAGCATATACAGTGTAAACACTAGATGGTGCTGGTTTACCTTACAGATTGGTCTGCCGCTTCCTGTTTATGTATTTAGTGTAGGGCTTTCCTTTAAAAAATGACTCGACCCCTTTTCTAAATTCAGGGGGAATAAAGTTCATAATTGTTGTATTTGCATGAAGTGCTTTAAATGTGTGAAAAGTCAACCCATGCTGAAAAGTGCTGAATAGTTCAAAAGATATTAACTCGGCAATCGAAACTTGATGGGCTTTACAGAAAAGAAGAGTGTCAACGACCACGGCAAAGCCAAGGGGGCATGGACACACTTATATTGGGTGCTGCTGGTAAACCACATGGCTCAGACCAGCTCTTCCCAAAAGCAGGCAACATGCTCCTCGTGTCTGTGACTACAAAGGATCTCATCCGGTCCTACCGAGTTTCAGGCTAGAAATTGGACAATATCTTCAGCTGCTGCTACTGTCACCCTCGGTACCCTCACAATGGCACTAACTCGTCTGTTGTATTTGGTAAGTGCTATTTGTTGGGGTAGTTTCAAGTGATCAGTGCTTCAAGAGACAACTGCCTTCTAGAACTCCAGACTGCGTTCTCCATGCAATGGTCATTTGTTCACAGACTTCAACACATTAAGATTACTTCAAATGGGAGCATTGATTGGTCCTGTGTTCATAAGTGCTTCTCTTTGGGGTAGTTTTAATGAGGAAGTGAACTACAGTCAAGACTCTTTTCTATGGAATTTCATTTTCCAGTGTAACTATTATTGCAAACACTTATACGTCTCCCGTCAACGTTTAAGTGCAAACATCTTAAAGCAACATTTGGAAACATTTTTTGCATCCTTTTTTTGCAGCCATTTTTCATTTCCTTGCCCTCTTGACTGAAAGTCATTTGATATCTACTCTAACTTTTGCATCTTTCTCTTCAACCAAAGTAGAAAGTGCTATCAAGTTGGGGTAAATATTTGCTGACTGACTCCTCTGTGCCCATGTTTTTTATTCTGGTCCCTTACATTTACAGAGCCCCTTTAGATGACTACAAAGGGAAGCATTCCTGAATCTATTTAAGAATAAGTGCTTCTGTTTAGCGCAATCATGTTGCAGCAGACACAGTGTAAACACTGGATGGTGCTGGTTTACCTTAAAGATTGGTCTGCTGCTTCCTGTTTTTTCTATTTAGTGTAGGCCTTTCCTTTAAAAATGACTCGACCCCTTTTCTAAATTCAGGGGGAATAAAGTTCATAATTGTTGTATTTGCATGAAGTGCTTTAAATGTGTGAAAAGTCAACCCATGCTGAAAAGTGCTGAGTAGTTCCAAAGATGTTAACTGGGCAATCGAAACTTGATGGGCTTTACAGAAAAGCAGAGTGTTAACGACCACGTCAAAGCCAAGGGTGCATGGACACAGTTATATTGGATGCTGCTGGTAAACCACATGGCTCAGACCAGCTCTTCCCAAAAGCAGGCAACATGCTCCTCGTGTCTGTGACTGCAAAGGTCTCGTCCGGTCCTACCGAGTTTCAGGCTAGACATTTTCATCTGCTGCTACTGTCACCCTCGGTACCCTCACAATGGCACTAACTCGTCTGTTGTATTTGGTAAGTGCTATTTGTTGGGGTAGTTTCAAGTGATCAGTGCTTCAAGAGACAACTGCCTTCTAGAACTCCAGACTGCGTTCTCCATGCAATGGTCATTTGTTCACAGAGTTCAACACATTAAGATTACTTCAAATGGGAGCATTGATTGGTCCTGTGTTCATAAGTGCTTCTCTTTGGGGTAGTTTTAATGAGGAAGTGAACTACAGTCAAGACTCTTGTCTATGGAATTTCATTTTCAGTGTAACTATTATTGCCAACCCTTATACGTCTCCCATCAACGTTTAAGTGCAAACATCTTAAAGCAACATTTGGAAACTTTTTTTGCATCCTTTTCTGCAGCCATTTTTCATTTCCTTGCCCTCTTGACTGAAAGTCATTTGATATCTACTCTAACTTTTGCATCTTTCTTTTCAACCAAAGTAGAAAGTGCTATCAAGTTGGGGTAAATATTTGCTGGCTGACCCTCCTCTGTCCATGTTAATTTTTTATTATTGTTCATTGGTGTAGGCCTTTCCTTTAAAAACTCTAGAGGGTGCTGTTTTACCTAAAGATTGGTCTGCCACTCTGTTTTTGCATTTAGTGTAGGTCTTTGCTTCATACCTCTCCCTACATCTTGTAACTTTTAAGTGCTAATGACTTGGAGCAACATTTGGCCACTATTTTGCATCCTCCTCTGCAGCCATTTTTGCTCTCTCCCTCTTGTCTAAAAATCAGTTGATATCTACTCTAACTTTAGCATCTTTCTTTTCAACCAATGTAGAAAGTGCTATCAAGTTGGGGTAAATATTTGCTGACTGACTCCTCTGTGTCCATGTTTTTTATTCAGGTCCCTTACATTTACAGAGCCCCTTTAGATGACTACAAAGGGAAGCATTCCTGATTCTATTTAAGAATAAGTGCTTCTGTTTAGCGCAATCATGTTGCAGCATATACAGTGTAAACACTAGATGGTGCTGGTTTACCTTTCAGATTGGTCTGGCGCTTCCTGTTTATGTATTTAGTGTAGGCCTTTCCTTTAAAAATGACTCGACCCCTTTTCTAAATTCAGGGGGAATAAAGTTCATAATTGTTGTATTTGCATGAAGTGCTTTAAATGTGTGAAAAGTCAACCCATGCTGAAAAGTGCTGAATAGTTCCAAAGATATTAACTCGGCAATCGAAACTTGATGGGCTTTACAGAAAAGAAGAGTGTCAACGACCACGGCAAAGCCAAGGGGGTATGGACACACTTATATTGGGTGCTGCTGGTAAACTACATGGCTCAGACCAGCTCTTCCCAAAAGCAGGCAACATGCTCCTCGTGTCTGTGACTGCAAAGGATCTCGTCCGGTCCTACCGAGTTTCAGGATAGAAATTGGACAATATCTTCAGCTGCTGCTACTGTCACCCTCGGTACCCTCACAATGGCACTAACTCGTCTGTTGTATTTGGTAAGTGCTATTTGTTGGGGTAGTTTCAAGTGATCAGTGCTTCAAGAGACAACTGCCTTCTAGAACTCCAGACTGCGTTCTCCATGCAATGGTCATTTGTTCACAGAGTTCAACACATTAAGATTACTTCAAATGGGAGCATTGATTGGTCCTGTGTTCATAAGTGCTTCTATTTGGGGTAGTTTTGATGAGGAAGTGAACTACAGTCAATACTCTTTTCTATGGAATTTCATTTTTCAGTGTAACTATTATTGCAAACACTTATACGTCTCCCATCAACGTTTAAGTGCAAACATCTTAAAGCAACATTTGGAAACTTTTTTTGCATCCTTTTGTGCAGCCATTTTTCATTTCCTTGCCCTCTATACTGAAAGTCATTTGATATGTACTCTAACTTTTGCATCTTTCTTTTCAACCAAAGTAGAAAGTGCTATCAAGTTGGGGTAAATATTTGCTGACTGACTCTCCTCTGTCCATGTTAATTTTTTTATTATTGTTCATTGGTGTAGGCCTTTCCTTTAAAAACTCTAGAGGGTGCTGTTTTACCTAAAGATTCGTCTGCCACTCTCTGTTTTTGTGTTTAGTGTAGGTCTTTGCTTCATACCTCTCCCTACATCTTGTAACTTCTAAGTGCTAATGACTTGGAGCAACATTTGAACACTATTTTGCATCCACCTCTACAGCCATTTTTGCTCTCTCCCTCTTGTCTAAAAATCAGTGTATATCTACTCTAACTTTAGCATCTTTCTTTTCAACCAATGTAGAAAGTGCTATCAAGTTGGGGTAAATATTTGCTGACTGACTCCTCTGTGTCCATGTTTTTTATTCAGGTCCCTTACATTTACAGAGCCCCTTTAGATGACTACAAAGGGAAGCATTCCTGATTCTATTTAAGAATAAGTGATTCTGTTTAGCGCAATCATGTTGCAGCAGACACAGTGTAAACACTAGATGGTGCTGGTTTACCTTTCAGATTGGTCTGCCGCTTCCTGTTTATGTATTTAGTGTAGGCCTTTCCTTTAAAAATGACTCGACCCCTTTTCTAAATTCAGGGGGAATAAAGTTCATAATTGTTTTATTTGCATGAAGTGCTTTAAATGTGTGAAAAGTCAACCCATGCTGAAAAGTGCTGAATAGTTCCAAAGATATTAACTCGGCAATCGAAACATGATGGGCTTTACAGAAAAGAAGAGTGTCAACGACCACGGCAAAGCCAAGGGGTTATGGACACACTTATATTGGGTGCTGCTGGTAAACCACATGGCTCAGACCAGCTCTTCCCAAAAGCAGGCAACATGCTCCTCGTGTCTGTGACTGCAAAGGATCTCGTCCGGTCCTACCGAGTTTCAGGATAGAAATTGGACAATATCTTCAGCTGCTGCTACTGTCACCCTCGGTACCCTCACAATGGCACTAACTAGTCTGTTGTATTTGGTAAGTGCTATTTGTTGGGGTAGTTTCAAGTGATCAGTGCTTCAAGAGACAACTGCCTTCTAGAACTCCAGACTGCGTTCTCCATGCAATGGTCATTTGTTCACAGAGTTCAACACATTAAGATTACTTCAAATGGGAGCATTGATTGGTCCTGTGTTCATAAGTGCTTCTCTTTGGGGTAGTTTTAATGAGGAAGTGAACTACAGTCAAGACTCTTGTCTATGGAATTTCATTTTCCAGTGTAACTATTATTGCTAACCCTTATACGTCTCCCATCAACGTTTAAGTGCAAACATCTTAAAGCAACATTTGGAAACTTTTTTTGCATCCTTTTCTGCAGCCATTTTTCATTTCCTTGCCCTCTTGACTGAAAGTCATTGATATCTACTCTAACTTTTGCATCTTTCTTTTCAACCAAAGTAGAAAGTGCTATCAAGTTGGGGTAAATATTTGCTGACTGACTCTCCTCTGTCCATGTTAATTTTTTTATTATTGTTCATTGGTGTAGGCCTTTCCTTTAAAAACTCTAGAGGGTGCTGTTTTACCTAAAAATTGGTCTGCCACTCTCTGTTTTTGTGTTTAGTGTAGGTATTTGCTTCATACCTCTCCCTACATCTTGTAACTTCTAAGTGCTAATGACTTGGAGCAACATTTGGACACTATTTTGCATCCTCCTCTGCAGCCATTTGTGCTCTCTCCCTCTTGTCTAAAAATCAGTTGATATCTACTCTAACTTTAGCATCTTTCTTTTCAACCACTGTAGAAAGTGCTATCAAGTTGGGGTAAATATTTCCTGACTGACTCTTCTGTGTCCATGTTTTTTATTCAGGTCCCTTACATTTACAGAGCCCCTTTAGATGACTACAAAGGGAAGCATTCCTGAATCTATTTAAGAATAAGTGCTTCTGTTTAGCGCAATCATGTTGCAGCAGACACAGTGTAAACACTAGATGGTGCTGGTTTACCTTAAAGATTGGTCTGCTGCTTCCTGTTTTTCTATTTAGTGTAGGCCTTTCCTTTAAAAATGACTCGACCCCTTTTCTAAATTCAGGGGGAATAAAGTTCATAATTGTTGTATTTGCATGAAGTGCTTTAAATGTGTGAAAAGTCAACCCATGCTGAAAAGTGCTGAGTAGTTCCAAAGATGTTAACTGGGCAATCGAAACTTGATGGGCTTTACAGAAAAGCAGAGTGTTAACGACCATGTCAAAGCCAAGGGTGCATGGACACAGTTATATTGTGTGCTGCTGGTAAACCACATGGCTCAGACCAGCTCTTCCCAAAAGCAGGCAACATGCTCCTCGTGTCTGTGACTGCAAAGGTCTCGTCCGGTCCTACCGAGTTTCAGGCTAGACATTTTCATCTGCTGCTACTGTCACCCTCGGTACCCTCACAATGGCACTAACTAGTCTGTTGTATTTGGTAAGTGCTATTTGTTGGGGTAGTTTCAAGTGATCAGTGCTTCAAGAGACAACTGCCTTCTAGAACTCCAGACTGCGTTCTCCATACAATGGTCATTTGTTCACAGAGTTCAACACATTAAGATTACTTCAAATGGGAGCATTGATTGGTCCTGTGTTCATAAGTGCTTCTCTTTGGGGTAGTTTTAATGAGGAAGTGAACTACAGTCAAGACTCTTGTCTATGGAATTTCATTTTCCAGTGTAACTATTATTGCTAACCCTTATACGTCTCCCATCAACGTTTAAGTGCAAACATCTTAAAGCAACATTTGGAAACTTTTTTTGCATCCTTTTCTGCAGCCATTTTTCATTTCCTTGCCCTCTTGACTGAAAGTCATTTGATATCTACTCTAACTTTTGCATCTTTCTTTTCAACCAAAGTAGAAAGTGCTATCAAGTTGGGGTAAATATTTGCTGACTGACTCTCCTCTGTCCATGTTAATTTTTTTATTATTGTTCATTGGTGTAGGCCTTTCCTTTAAAAACTCTAGAGGGTGCTGTTTTACCTAAAGATTGGTCTGCCACTCTCTGTTTTTGTGTTTAGTGTAGGTCTTTGCTTCATACCTCTCCCTACATCTTGTAACTTCTAAGTGCTAATGACTTGGAGCAACATTTGGACACTATTTTGCATCCTCTGCAGCCATTTTTGCTCTCTCCCTCTTGTCTAAAAATCAGTTGATATCTACTCTAACTTTAGCATCTTTCTTTTCAACCACTGTAGAAAGTGCTATCAAGTTGGGGTAAATATTTCCTGACTGACTCCTCTGTGTCCATGTTTTTTATTCAGGTCCCTTACATTTACAGAGCCCCTTTAGATGACTACAAAGGGAAGCATTCCCGAATATATTTAAGAATAAGTGCTTCTGTTTAGAGCAATCATGTTGCAGCAGACACAGTGTAAACACTAGATGGTGCTGGTTTACCTTAAAGATTGGTCTGCTGCTTCCTGTTTTTCTATTTAGTGTAGGCCTTTCCTTTAAAAATGACTCGACCCCTTTTCTAAATTCAGGGGGAATAAAGTTCATAATTGTTGTATTTGCATGAAGTGCTTTAAATGTGTGAAAAGTCAACCCATGCTGAAAAGTGCTGAGTAGTTCCAAAGATGTTAACTGGGCAATCGAAACTTGATGGGCTTTACAGAAAAGCAGAGTGTAAACGACCACGTCAAAGCCAAGGGTGCATGGACACAGTTATATTGGGTGCTGCTGGTAAACCACATGGCTCAGACCAGCTCTTCCCAAAAGCAGGCAACATGCTCCTCGTGTCTGTGACTGCAAAGGTCTCGTCCGGTCCTACCGAGTTTCAGGCTAGACATTTTCATCTGCTGCTACTGTCACCCTCGGTACCCTCACAATGGCACTAACTAGTCTGTTGTATTTGGTAAGTGCTATTTGTTGGGGTAGTTTCAAGTGATCAGTGCTTCAAGAGACAACTGCCTTCTAGAACTCCAGACTGCGTTCTCCATGCAATGGTCATTTGTTCACAGAGTTCAACACATTAAGATTACTTCAAATGGGAGCATTGATTGGTCCTGTGTTCATAAGTGCTTCTCTTTGGGGTAGTTTTAATGAGGAAGTGAACTACAGTCAAGACTCTTGTCTATGGAATTTCATTTTCCAGTGTAACTATTATTGCTAACCCTTATACGTCTCCCATCAACGTTTAAGTGCAAACATCTTAAAGCAACATTTGGAAACTTTTTTTTGCATCCTTTTCTGCAGCCATTTTTCATTTCCTTGCCCTCTTGACTGAAAGTCATTTGATATCTACTCTAACTTTTGCATCTTTCTTTTCAACCAAAGTAGAAAGTGCTATCAAGTTGGGGTAAATATTTGCTGACTGACTCTCCTCTGTCCATGTTAATTTTTTTATTATTGTTCATTGGTGTAGGCCTTTCCTTTAAAAACTCTAGAGGGTGCTGTTTTACCTAAAGATTGGTCTGCCACTCTCTGTTTTTTGTGTTTAGTGTAGGTCTTTGCTTCATACCTCTCCCTACATCTTGTAACTTCTAAGTGCTAATGACTTGGAGCAACATTTGGACACTATTTTGCATCCTCTGCAGCCATTTTTGCTCTCTCCCTCTTGTCTAAAAATCAGTTGATATCTACTCTAACTTTAGCATCTTTCTTTTCAACCACTGTAGAAAGTGCTATCAAGTTGGGGTAAATATTTCCTGACTGACTCCTCTGTGTCCATGTTTTTTATTCAGGTCCCTTACATTTACAGAGCCCCTTTAGATGACTACAAAGGGAAGCATTCCCGAATATATTTAAGAATAAGTGCTTCTGTTTAGAGCAATCATGTTGCAGCAGACACAGTGTAAACACTAGATGGTGCTGGTTTACCTTAAAGATTGGTCTGCTGCTTCCTGTTTTTCTATTTAGTGTAGGCCTTTCCTTTAAAAATGACTCGACCCCTTTTCTAAATTCAGGGGGAATAAAGTTCATAATTGTTGTATTTGCATGAAGTGCTTTAAATGTGTGAAAAGTCAACCCATGCTGAAAAGTGCTGAGTAGTTCCAAAGATGTTAACTGGGCAATCGAAACTTGATGGGCTTTACAGAAAAGCAGAGTGTAAACGACCACGTCAAAGCCAAGGGTGCATGGACACAGTTATATTGGGTGCTGCTGGTAAACCACATGGCTCAGACCAGCTCTTCCCAAAAGCAGGCAACATGCTCCTCGTGTCTGTGACTGCAAAGGTCTCGTCCGGTCCTACCGAGTTTCAGGCTAGACATTTTCATCTGCTGCTACTGTCACCCTCGGTACCCTCACAATGGCACTAACTAGTCTGTTGTATTTGGTAAGTGCTATTTGTTGGGGTAGTTTCAAGTGATCAGTGCTTCAAGAGACAACTGCCTTCTAGAACTCCAGACTGCGTTCTCCATGCAATGGTCATTTGTTCACAGAGTTCAACACATTAAGATTACTTCAAATGGGAGCATTGATTGGTCCTGTGTTCATAAGTGCTTCTCTTTGGGGTAGTTTTAATGAGGAAGTGAACTACAGTCAAGACTCTTGTCTATGGAATTTCATTTTCCAGTGTAACTATTATTGCTAACCCTTATACGTCTCCCATCAACGTTTAAGTGCAAACATCTTAAAGCAACATTTGGAAACTTTTTTTTGCATCCTTTTCTGCAGCCATTTTTCATTTCCTTGCCCTCTTGACTGAAAGTCATTTGATATCTACTCTAACTTTTGCATCTTTCTTTTCAACCAAAGTAGAAAGTGCTATCAAGTTGGGGTAAATATTTGCTGACTGACTCTCCTCTGTCCATGTTAATTTTTTTATTATTGTTCATTGGTGTAGGCCTTTCCTTTAAAAACTCTAGAGGGTGCTGTTTTACCTAAAGATTGGTCTGCCACTCTCTGTTTTTTGTGTTTAGTGTAGGTCTTTGCTTCATACCTCTCCCTACATCTTGTAACTTCTAAGTGCTAATGACTTGGAGCAACATTTGGACACTATTTTGCATCCTCTGCAGCCATTTTTGCTCTCTCCCTCTTGTCTAAAAATCAGTTGATATCTACTCTAACTTTAGCATCTTTCTTTTCAACCACTGTAGAAAGTGCTATCAAGTTGGGGTAAATATTTCCTGACTGACTCCTCTGTGTCCATGTTTTTTATTCAGGTCCCTTACATTTACAGAGCCCCTTTAGATGACTACAAAGGGAAGCATTCCCGAATCTATTTAAGAATAAGTGCTTCTGTTTAGCGCAATCATGTTGCAGCAGACACAGTGTAAACACTAGATGGTGCTGGTTTACCTTAAAGATTGGTCTGCTGCTTCCTGTTTTTCTATTTAGTGTAGGCCTTTCCTTTAAAAATGACTCGACCCCTTTTCTAAATTCAGGGGGAATAAAGTTCATAATTGTTGTATTTGCATGAAGTGCTTTAAATGTGTGAAAAGTCAACCCATGCTGAAAAGTGCTGAGTAGTTCCAAAGAAAAGCAGAGTGTAAACGACCACGTCAAAGCCAAGGGTGCATGGACACAGTTATATTGGGTGCTGCTGGTAAACCACATGGCTCAGACCAGCTCTTCCCAAAAGCAGGCAACATGCTCCTCGTGTCTGTGACTGCAAAGGTCTCGTCCGGTCCTACCGAGTTTCAGGCTAGACATTTTCATCTGCTGCTACTGTCACCCTCGGTACCCTCACAATGGCACTAACTAGTCTGTTGTATTTGGTAAGTGCTATTTGTTGGGGTAGTTTCAAGTGATCAGTGCTTCAAGAGACAACTGCCTTCTAGAACTCCAGACTGCGTTCTCCATGCAATGGTCATTTGTTCACAGAGTTCAACACATTAAGATTACTTCAAATGGGAGCATTGATTGGTCCTGTGTTCATAAGTGCTTCTCTTTGGGGTAGTTTTAATGAGGAAGTGAACTACAGTCAAGACTCTTGTCTATGGAATTTCATTTTCCAGTGTAACTATTATTGCTAACCCTTATACGTCTCCCATCAACGTTTAAGTGCAAACATCTTAAAGCAACATTTGGAAACTTTTTTTGCATCCTTTTCTGCAGCCATTTTTCATTTCCTTGCCCTCTTGACTGAAAGTCATTTGATATCTACTCTAACTTTTGCATCTTTCTTTTCAACCAAAGTAGAAAGTGCTATCAAGTTGGGGTAAATATTTGCTGACTGACTCTCCTCTGTCCATGTTAATTTTTTTATTATTGTTCATTGGTGTAGGCCTTTCCTTTAAAAACTCTAGAGGGTGCTGTTTTACCTAAAGATTGGTCTGCCACTCTCTGTTTTTGTGTTTAGTGTAGGTATTTGCTTCATACCTCTCCCTACATCTTGTAACTTCTAAGTGCTAATGACTTGGAGCAACATTTGGACACTATTTTGCATCCTCTGCAGCCATTTTTGCTCTCTCCCTCTTGTCTAAAAATCAGTTGATATCTACTCTAACTTTAGCATCTTTCTTTTCAACCACTGTAGAAAGTGCTATCAAGTTGGGGTAAATATTTCCTGACTGACTCCTCTGTGTCCATGTTTTTTATTCAGGTCCCTTACATTTACAGAGCCCCTTTAGATGACTACAAAGGGAAGCATTCCTGAATCTATTTAAGAATAAGTGCTTCTGTTTAGCGCAATCATGTTGCAGCAGACACAGTGTAAACACTAGATGGTGCTGGTTTACCTTAAAGATTGGTCTGCTGCTTCCTGTTTTTCTATTTAGTGTAGGCCTTTCCTTTAAAAATGACTCGACCCCTTTTCTAAATTCAGGGGGAATAAAGTTCATAATTGTTGTATTTGCATGAAGTGCTTTAAATGTGTGAAAAAGTCAACCCATGCTGAAAAGTGCTGAGTAGTTCCAAAGATGTTAACTGGGCAATCGAAACTTGATGGGCTTTACAGAAAAGCAGAGTGTTAACGACCATGTCAAAGCCAAGGGTGCATGGACACAGTTATATTGGGTGCTGCTGGTAAACCACATGGCTCAGACCAGCTCTTCCCAAAAGCAGGCAACATGCTCCTCGTGTCTGTGACTGCAAAGGTCTCGTCCGGTCCTACCGAGTTTCAGGCTAGACATTTTCATCTGCTGCTACTGTCACCCTCGGTACCCTCACAATGGCACTAACTCGTCTGTTGTATTTGGTAAGTGCTATTTGTTGGGGTAGTTTCAAGTGATCAGTGCTTCAAGAGACAACTGCCTTCTAGAACTCCAGACTGCGTTCTCCATGCAATGGTCATTTGTTCACAGAGTTCAACACATTAAGATTACTTCAAATGGGAGCATTGATTGGTCCTGTGTTCATAAGTGCTTCTCTTTGGGGTAGTTTTAATGAGGAAGTGAACTACAGTCAAGACTCTTGTCTATGGAATTTCATTTTCCAGTGTAACTATTATTGCTAACCCTTATACGTCTCCCATCAACGTTTAAGTGCAAACATCTTAAAGCAACATTTGGAAACATTTTTTGCATCCTTTTCTGCAGCCATTTTTCATTTCCTTGCCCTCTTGACTGAAAGTCATTGATATCTACTCTAACTTTTGCATCTTTCTTTTCAACCAAAGTAGAAAGTGCTATCAAGTTGGGGTAAATATTTGCTGACTGACTCTCCTCTGTCCATGTTAATTTTTTTATTATTGTTCATTGGTGTAGGCCTTTCCTTTAAAAACTCTAGAGGGTGCTGTTTTACCTAAAGATTGGTCTGCCACTCTCTGTTTTTGTGTTTAGTGTAGGTATTTGCTTCATACCTCTCCCTACATCTTGTAACTTCTAAGTGCTAATGACTTGGAGCAACATTTGGACACTATTTTGCATCCTCCTCTGCAGCCATTTGTGCTCTCTCCCTCTTGTCTAAAAATCAGTTGATATCTACTCTAACTTTAGCATCTTTCTTTTCAACCACTGTAGAAAGTGCTATCAAGTTGGGGTAAATATTTCCTGACTGACTCTTCTGTGTCCATGTTTTTTATTCAGGTCCCTTACATTTACAGAGCCCCTTTAGATGACTACAAAGGGAAGCATTCCTGAATCTATTTAAGAATAAGTGCTTCTGTTTAGCGCAATCATGTTGCAGCAGACACAGTGTAAACACTAGATGGTGCTGGTTTACCTTAAAGATTGGTCTGCTGCTTCCTGTTTTTCTATTTAGTGTAGGCCTTTCCTTTAAAAATGACTCGACCCCTTTTCTAAATTCAGGGGGAATAAAGTTCATAATTGTTGTATTTGCATGAAGTGCTTTAAATGTGTGAAAAGTCAACCCATGCTGAAAAGTGCTGAGTAGTTCCAAAGATGTTAACTGGGCAATTGAAACTTGATGGGCTTTACAGAAAAGCAGAGTGTTAACGACCATGTCAAAGCCAAGGGTGCATGGACACAGTTATATTGTGTGCTGCTGGTAAACCACATGGCTCAGACCAGCTCTTCCCAAAAGCAGGCGACATGCTCCTCGTGTCTGTGACTGCAAAGGTCTCGTCCGGTCCTACCGAGTTTCAGGCTAGACATTTTCATCTGCTGCTACTGTCACCCTCGGTACCCTCACAATGGCACTAGCTCGTCTGTTGTATTTGGTAAGTGCTATTTGTTGGGGTAGTTTCAAGTGATCAGTGCTTCAAGAGACAACTGCCTTCTAGAACTCCAGACTGCGTTCAACACATTAAGATTACTTCAAATGGGAGCATTGATTGGTCCTGTGTTCATAAGTGCTTCTCTTTGGGGTAGTTTTAATGAGGAAGTGAACTACAGTCAAGACTCTTGTCTATGGAATTTCATTTTCCAGTGTAACTATTATTGCTAACCCTTATACGTCTCCCATCAACGTTTAAGTGCAAACATCTTAAAGCAACATTTGGAAACTTTTTTTGCATCCTTTTCTGCAGCCATTTTTCATTTCCTTGCCCTCTTGACTGAAAGTCATTTGATATCTACTCTAACTTTTGCATCTTTCTTTTCAACCAAAGTAGAAAGTGCTATCAAGTTGGGGTAAATATTTGCTGACTGACTCTCCTCTGTCCATGTTAATTTTTTTATTATTGTTCATTGGTGTAGGCCTTTCCTTTAAAAACTCTAGAGGTTGCTGTTTTACCTAAAGATTGGTCTGCCACTCTCTGTTTTTGTGTTTAGTGTAGGTCTTTGCTTCATACCTCTCCCTACATCTTGTAACTTCTAAGTGCTAATGACTTGGAGCAACATTTGGACACTATTTTGCATCCTCTGCAGCCATTTTTGCTCTCTCCCTCTTGTCTAAAAATCAGTTGATATCTACTCTAACTTTAGCATCTTTCTTTTCAACCACTGTAGAAAGTGCTATCAAGTTGGGGTAAATATTTCCTGACTGACTCCTCTGTGTCCATGTTTTTTATTCAGGTCCCTTACATTTACAGAGCCCCTTTAGATGACTACAAAGGGAAGCATTCCCGAATCTATTTAAGAATAAGTGCTTCTGTTTAGCGCAATCATGTTGCAGCAGACACAGTGTAAACTCTAGATGGTGCTGGTTTACCTTAAAGATTGGTCTGCTGCTTCCTGTTTTTCTATTTAGTGTAGGCCTTTCCTTTAAAAATGACTCGACCCCTTTTCTAAATTCAGGGGGAATAAAGTTCATAATTGTTGTATTTGCATGAAGTGCTTTAAATGTGTGAAAAGTCAACCCATGCTGAAAAGTGCTGAGTAGTTCCAAAGATGTTAACTGGGCAATCGAAACTTGATGGGCTTTACAGAAAAGCAGAGTGTAAACGACCACGTCAAAGCCAAGGGTGCATGGACACAGTTATATTGGGTGCTGCTGGTAAACCACATGGCTCAGACCAGCTCTTCCCAAAAGCAGGCAACATGCTCCTCGTGTCTGTGACTGCAAAGGTCTCGTCCGGTCCTACCGAGTTTCAGGCTAGACATTTTCATCTGCTGCTACTGTCACCCTCGGTACCCTCACAATGGCACTAACTAGTCTGTTGTATTTGGTAAGTGCTATTTGTTGGGGTAGTTTCAAGTGATCAGTGCTTCAAGAGACAACTGCCTTCTAGAACTCCAGACTGCGTTCTCCATGCAATGGTCATTTGTTCACAGAGTTCAACACATTAAGATTACTTCAAATGGGAGCATTGATTGGTCCTGTGTTCATAAGTGCTTCTCTTTGGGGTAGTTTTAATGAGGAAGTGAACTACAGTCAAGACTCTTGTCTATGGAATTTCATTTTCCAGTGTAACTATTATTGCTAACCCTTATACGTCTCCCATCAACGTTTAAGTGCAAACATCTTAAAGCAACATTTGGAAACTTTTTTTGCATCCTTTTCTGCAGCCATTTTTCATTTCCTTGCCCTCTTGACTGAAAGTCATTGATATCTACTCTAACTTTTGCATCTTTCTTTTCAACCAAAGTAGAAAGTGCTATCAAGTTGGGGTAAATATTTGCTGACTGACTCTCCTCTGTCCATGTTAATTTTTTTATTATTGTTCATTGGTGTAGGCCTTTCCTTTAAAAACTCTAGAGGGTGCTGTTTTACCTAAAGATTGGTCTGCCACTCTCTGTTTTTGTGTTTAGTGTAGGTATTTGCTTCATACCTCTATCTACATCTTGTAACTTCTAAGTGCTAATGACTTGGAGCAACATTTGGACACTATTTTGCATCCTCCTCTGCAGCCATTTTTGCTCTCTCCCTCTTGTCTAAAAATCAGTTGATATCTACTCTAACTTTAGCATCTTTCTTTTCAACCACTGTAGAAAGTGCTATCAAGTTGGGGTAAATATTTCCTGACTGACTCTTCTGTGTCCATGTTTTTTATTCAGGTCCCTTACATTTACAGAGCCCCTTTAGATGACTACAAAGGGAAGCATTCCTGAATCTATTTAAGAATAAGTGCTTCTGTTTAGCGCAATCATGTTGCAGCAGACACAGTGTAAACACTAGATGGTGCTGGTTTACCTTAAAGATTGGTCTGCTGCTTCCTGTTTTTCTATTTAGTGTAGGCCTTTCCTTTAAAAATGACTCGACCCCTTTTCTAAATTCAGGGGGAATAAAGTTCATAATTGTTGTATTTGCATGAAGTGCTTTAAATGTGTGAAAAGTCAACCCATGCTGAAAAGTGCTGAGTAGTTCCAAAGATGTTAACTGGGCAATCGAAACTTGATGGGCTTTACAGAAAAGCAGAGTGTTAACGACCATGTCAAAGCCAAGGGTGCATGGACACAGTTATATTGGGTGCTGCTGGTAAACCACATGGCTCAGACCAGCTCTTCCCAAAAGCAGGCGACATGCTCCTCGTGTCTGTGACTGCAAAGGTCTCGTCCGGTCCTACCGAGTTTCAGGCTAGACATTTTCATCTGCTGCTACTGTCACCCTCGGTACCCTCACAATGGCACTAACTCGTCTGTTGTATTTGGTAAGTGCTATTTGTTGGGGTAGTTTCAAGTGATCAGTGCTTCAAGAGACAACTGCCTTCTAGAACTCCAGACTGTGTTCTCCATGCAATGGTCATTTGTTCACAGAGTTCAACACATTAAGATTACTTCAAATGGGAGCATTGATTGGTCCTGTGTTCATAAGTGCTTCTCTTTGGGGTAGTTTTAATGAGGAAGTGAACTATAGTCAAGACTCTTGTCTATGGAATTTCATTTTCAGTGTAACTATTATTACAAACCCTTAAACGTCTCCCATCAACGTTTAAGTGCAAACATCTTAAAGCAACATTTGGAAACTTTTTTTGCATCCTTTTTTGCAGCCATTTTTCATTTCCTTGCCCTCTTTGCCCATTTGATATCTACTCTAACTTTTGCATCTTTCTTTTCAACCAAAGTAGAAAGTGCTATCAAGTTGGGGTAAATATTTGCTGACTGACTCTCCTCTGTCCATGTTATTTTTTTATTATTGTTCATTGGTGTAGGCCTTTCCTTTAAAAACTCTAGAGGGTGCTGTTTTACCTAAAGATTGGTCTGCCACTCTCTGTTTTTGTGTTTAGTGTAGGTCTTTGCTTCATACCTCTCCCTACATCTTGTAACTTCTAAGTGCTAATGACTTGGAGCAACATTTGGACACTATTTTGCATCCTCTGCAGCCATTTTTGCTCTCTCCCTCTTGTCTAAAAATCAGTTGATATCTACTCTAACTTTAGCATCTTTCTTTTCAACCACTGTAGAAAGTGCTATCAAGTTGGGGTAAATATTTCCTGACTGACTCCTCTGTGTCCATGTTTTTTATTCAGCTCCCTTACATTTACAGATCCCCTTTAGATGACTACAAAGGGAAGCATTCCCGAATCTATTTAAGAATAAGTGCTTCTGTTTAGCGCAATCATGTTGCAGCAGACACAGTGTAAACACTAGATGGTGCTGGTTTACCTTAAAGATTGGTCTGCTGCTTCCTGTTTTTCTATTTAGTGTAGGCCTTTCCTTTAAAAATGACTCGACCCCTTTTCTAAATTCAGGGGGAATAAAGTTCATAATTGTTGTATTTGCATGAAGTGCTTTAAATGTGTGAAAAGTCAACCCATGCTGAAAAGTGCTGAGTAGTTCCAAAGATGTTAACTGGGCAATCGAAACTTGATGGGCTTTACAGAAAAGCAGAGTGTAAACGACCACGTCAAAGCCAAGGGTGCATGGACACAGTTATATTGGGTGCTGCTGGTAAACCACATGGCTCAGACCAGCTCTTCCCAAAAGCAGGCAACATGCTCCTCGTGTCTGTGACTGCAAAGGTCTCGTCCGGTCCTACCGAGTTTCAGGCTAGACATTTTCATCTGCTGCTACTGTCACCCTCGGTACCCTCACAATGGCACTAACTAGTCTGTTGTATTTGGTAAGTGCTATTTGTTGGGGTAGTTTCAAGTGATCAGTGCTTCAAGAGACAACTGCCTTCTAGAACTCCAGACTGCGTTCTCCATGCAATGGTCATTTGTTCACAGAGTTCAACACATTAAGATTACTTCAAATGGGAGCATTGATTGGTCCTGTGTTCATAAGTGCTTCTCTTTGGGGTAGTTTTAATGAGGAAGTGAACTACAGTCAAGACTCTTGTCTATGGAATTTCATTTTCCAGTGTAACTATTATTGCTAACCCTTATACGTCTCCCATCAACGTTTAAGTGCAAACATCTTAAAGCAACATTTGGAAACTTTTTTTGCATCCTTTTCTGCAGCCATTTTTCATTTCCTTGCCCTCTTGACTGAAAGTCATTGATATCTACTCTAACTTTTGCAACTTTCTTTTCAACCAAAGTAGAAAGTGCTATCAAGTTGGGGTAAATATTTGCTGACTGACTCTCCTCTGTCCATGTTAATTTTTTTATTATTGTTCATTGGTGTAGGCCTTTCCTTTAAAAACTCTAGAGGGTGCTGTTTTACCTAAATATTGGTCTGCCACTCTCTGTTTTTGTGTTTAGTGTAGGTATTTGCTTCATACCTCTCCCTACATCTTGTAACTTCTAAGTGCTAATGACTTGGAGCAACATTTGGACACTATTTTGCATCCTCCTCTGCAGCCATTTTTGCTCTCTCCCTCTTGTCTAAAAATCAGTTGATATCTACTCTAACTTTAGCATCTTTCTTTTCAACCACTGTAGAAAGTGCTATCAAGTTGGGGTAAATATTTCCTGACTGACTCTTCTGTGTCCATGTTTTTTATTCAGGTCCCTTACATTTACAGAGCCCCTTTAGATGACTACAAAGGGAAGCATTCCTGAATCTATTTAAGAATAAGTGCTTCTGTTTAGCGCAATCATGTTGCATTAGACACAGTGTAAACACTAGATGGTGCTGGTTTACCTTAAAGATTGGTCTGCCACTCTCTGTTTTTGTGTTTAGTGTAGGTCTTTGCTTCATACCTCTCCCTACATCTTGTAACTTCTAAGTGCTAATGACTTGGAGCAACATTTGAACACTATTTTGCATCCACCTCTACAGCCATTTTTGCTCTCTCCCTCTTGTCTAAAAATCAGTGTATATCTACTCTAACTTTAGCATCTTTCTTTTCAACCAATGTAGAAAGTGCTATCAAGTTGGGGTAAATATTTGCTGACTGACTCCTCTGTGTCCATGTTTTTTATTCAGGTCCCTTACATTTACAGAGCCCATTTAGATGACTACAAAGGGAAGAATTCCTGATTCTATTTAAGAATAAGTGCTTCTGTTTAGCGCAATCATGTTGCAGCATATACAGTGTAAACACTAGATGGTGCTGGTTTACCTTTCAGATTGGTCTGCCGCTTCCTGTTTATGTATTTAGTGTAGGCCTTTCCTTTAAAAATGACTCGACCCCTTTTCTAAATTCAGGGGGAATAAAGTTCATAATTGTTTTATTTGCATGAAGTGCTTTAAATGTGTGAAAAGTCAACCCATGCTGAAAAGTGCTGAATAGTTCCAAAGATATTAACTCGGCAATCGAAACTTGATGGGCTTTACAGAAAAGAAGAGTGTCAACGACCACGGCAAAGCCAAGGGGTTATGGACACACTTATATTGGGTGCTGCTGGTAAACCACATGGCTCAGACCAGCTCTTCCCAAAAGCAGGCAACATGCTCCTCGTGTCTGTGACTGCAAAGGATCTCGTCCGGTCCTACCGAGTTTCAGGATAGAAATTGGACAATATCTTCAGCTGCTGCTACTGTCACCCTCGGTACCCTCACAATGGCACTAACTCGTCTGTTGTATTTGGTAAGTGCTATTTGTTGGGGTAGTTTCAAGTGATCAGTGCTTCAAGAGACAACTGCCTTCTAGAACTCCAGACTGCGTTCTCCATGCATTGGTCATTTGTTCACAGAGTTCAACACATTAAGATTACTTCAAATGGGAGCATTGATTGGTCCTGTGTTCATAAGTGCTTCTATTTGGGGTAGTTTTAATGAGGAAGTGAACTACAGTCAAGACTCTTTTCTATGGAATTTCATTTTTCAGTGTAACTATTATTGCAAACACGTATACGTCTCCCATCAACGTTTAAGTGCAAACATCTTAAAGCAACATTTGGAAACTTTTTTTGCATCCTTTTTTGCAGCAATTTTTCATTTCCTTACCCTCTTGACTGAAAGTCATTTGATATCTACTCTAACTTTTGCATCTTTCTTTTCAACCAAAGTAGAAAGTGCTATCAAGTTGGGGTAAATATTTGCTGACTGACTCTCCTCTGTCCATGTTAATTTTTTTATTATTGTTCATTGGTGTAGGCCTTTCCTTTAAAAGGACCCTCTTCTGTCCATGTTAATTTTTTATTATTGTTCATTGGTGTAGGCCTTTCCTTTAAAAACTCTAGAGGGTGCTTTTTTACCTAAAGATTGGTCTGCCACTCTGTTTTTGCATTTAGTGTAGGTCTTTGCTTCATACCTCTCCCTACATCTTGTAACTTTTAAGTGCTAATGACTTGGAGCAACATTTGGACACTATTTTGCATCCTCCTCTGCAGCCATTTTTGCTCTCTCCCTCTTGTCTAAAAATCAGTTGATATCTACTCTAACTTTAGCATCTTTCTTTTCAACCAATGTAGAAAGTGCTATCAAGTTGGGGTAAATATTTGCTGACTGACTCCTCTGTGTCCATGTTTTTTATTCAGGTCCCTTACATTTACAGAGCCCCTTTAGATGACTACAAAGGGAAGCATTCCTGATTCTATTTAAGAATAAGTGCTTCTGTTTAGCGCAATCATGTTGCAGCATATACAGTGTAAACACTAGATGGTGCTGGTTTACCTTTCAGATTGGTCTGCCGCTTCCTGTTTATATATTTAGTGTAGGCCTTTCCTTTAAAAATGACTCGACCCCTTTTCTAAATTCAGGGGGAATAAAGTTCATAATTGTTGTATTTGCATGAAGTGCTTTAAATGTGTGAAAAGTCAACCCATGCTGAAAAGTGCTGAATAGTTCCAAAGATATTAACTCGGCAATCGAAACTTGATGGGCTTTACAGAAAAGAAGAGTGTCAACGACCACGGCAAAGCCAAGGGGGTATGGACACACTTATATTGGGTGCTGCTGGTAAACCACATGGCTCAGACCAGCTCTTCCCAAAAGCAGGCAACATGCTCCTCGTGTCTGTGACTGCAAAGGATCTCGTCCGGTCCTACCGAGTTTCAGGATAGAAATTGGACAATATCTTCAGCTGCTGCTACTGTCACCCTCGGTACCCTCACAATGGCACTAACTCGTCTGTTGTATTTGGTAAGTGCTATTTGTTGGGGTAGTTTCAAGTGATCAGTGCTTCAAGAGACAACTGCCTTCTAGAACTCCAGACTGCGTTCTCCATGCAATAGTCATTTGTTCACAGACTTCAACACATTAAGATTACTTCAAATGGGAGCATTGATTGGTCCTGTGTTCATAAGTGCTTCTCTTTGGGGTAGTTTTAATGAGGAAGTGAACTACAGTCAAGACTCTTGTCTATGGAATTTCATTTTCAGTGTAACTATTATTGCAAACCCTTATACGTCTCCCATCAACGTTTAAGTGCAAACATCTTAAAGCAACATTTGGAAACTTTTTTTGCATCCTTTTCTGCAGCCATTTTTCATTTCCTTGCCCTCTTGACTGAAAGTCATTTGATATCTACTCTAACTTTTACATCTTTCTTTTCAACCAAAGTAGAAAGTGCTATCAAGTTGGGGTAAATATTTGCTGACTGACTCTCCTCTGTCCATGTTGATTTTTTTATTATTGTTCATTGGTGTAGGCCTTTCCTTTAAAAACTCTAGAGGGTGCTGTTTTACCTAAAGATTGGTCTGCCACTCTCTGTTTTTGTGTTTAGTGTAGGTCTTTGCTTCATACCTCTCCCTACATCTTGTAACTTCTAAGTGCTAATGACTTGGAGCAACATTTGGACACTATTTTGCATCCTCCTCTGCAGCCATTTTTGCTCTCTCCCTCTTGTCTAAAAATCAGTTTATATCTACTCTAACTTTAGCATCTTTCTTTTCAACCACTGTAGAAAGTGCTATCAAGTTGGGGTAAATATTTCCTGACTGACTCCTCTGTGTCCATGTTTTTTATTCAGGTCCCTTACATTTACAGAGCCCCTTTAGATGACTACAAAGGGAAGCATTCCCGAATCTATTTAAGAATAAGTGCTTCTGTTTAGCGCAATCATGTTGCAGCAGACACAGTGTAAACACTAGATGGTGCTGGTTTACCTTAAAGATTGGTCTGCTGCTTCCTGTTTTTCTATTTAGTGTAGGCCTTTCCTTTAAAAATGACTCGACCCCTTTTCTAAATTCAGGGGGAATAAAGTTCATAATTGTTGTATTTGCATGAAGTGCTTTAAATGTGTGAAAAGTCAACCCATGCTGAAAAGTGCTGAGTAGTTCCAAAGATGTTAACTGGGCAATCGAAACTTGATGGGCTTTACAGAAAAGCAGAGTGTAAACGACCACGTCAAAGCCAAGGGTGCATGGACACAGTTATATTGGGTGCTGCTGGTAAACCACATGGCTCAGACCAGCTCTTCCCAAAAGCAGGCAACATGCTCCTCGTGTCTGTGACTGCAAAGGTCTCGTCCGGTCCTACCGAGTTTCAGGCTAGACATTTTCATCTGCTGCTACTGTCACCCTCGGTACCCTCACAATGGCACTAACTAGTCTGTTGTATTTGGTAAGTGCTATTTGTTGGGGTAGTTTCAAGTGATCAGTGCTTCAAGAGACAACTGCCTTCTAGAACTCCAGACTGCGTTCTCCATGCAATGGTCATTTGTTCACAGAGTTCAACACATTAAGATTACTTCAAATGGGAGCATTGATTGGTCCTGTGTTCATAAGTGCTTCTCTTTGGGGTAGTTTTAATGAGGAAGTGAACTACAGTCAAGACTCTTGTCTATGGAATTGCATTTTCCAGTGTAACTATTATTGCTAACCCTTATACGTCTCCCATCAACGTTTAAGTGCAAACATCTTAAAGCAACATTTGGAAACTTTTTTTGCATCCTTTTCTGCAGCCATTTTTCATTTCCTTGCCCTCTTGACTGAAAGTCATTGATATCTACTCTAACTTTTGCATCTTTCTTTTCAACCAAAGTAGAAAGTGCTATCAAGTTGGGGTAAATATTTGCTGACTGACTCTCCTCTGTCCATGTTAATTTTTTTATTATTGTTCATTGGTGTAGGCCTTTCCTTTAAAAACTCTAGAGGGTGCTGTTTTACCTAAAGATTGGTCTGCCACTCTCTGTTTTTGTGTTTAGTGTAGGTATTTGCTTCATACCTCTCCCTACATCTTGTAACTTCTAAGTGCTAATGACTTGGAGCAACATTTGGACACTATTTTGCATCCTCCTCTGCAGCCATTTTTGCTCTCTCCCTCTTGTCTAAAAATCAGTTGATATCTACTCTAACTTTAGCATCTTTCTTTTCAACCACTGTAGAAAGTGCTATCAAGTTGGGGTAAATATTTCCTGACTGACTCCTCTGTGCCCATGTTTTTTATTCAGGTCCCTTACATTTACAGAGCCCCTTTAGATGACTACAAAGGGAAGCATTCCTGAATCTATTTAAAAATAAGTGCTTCTTATTAGCGCAATCATGTTGCAGCAGACACAGTGTAAACAATAGATGGTGCTGGTTTACCTTAAAGATTGGTCTGCTGCTTCCTGTTTTTCTATTTAGTGTAGGCCTTTCCTTTAAAAATGACTCGACCCCTTTTCTAAATTCAGGGGGAATAAAGTTCATAATTGTTGTATTTGCATGAAGTGCTTTAAATGTGTGAAAAGTCAACCCATGCTGAAAAGTGCTGAGTAGTTCCAAAGATGTTAACTGGGCAATCGAAACTTGATGGGCTTTACAGAAAAGCAGAGTGTTAACGACCATGTCAAAGCCAAGGGTGCATGGACACAGTTATATTGGGTGCTGCTGGTAAACCACATGGCTCAGACCAGCTCTTCCCAAAAGCAGGCAACATGCTCCTCGTGTCTGTGACTGCAAAGGTCTCGTCCGGTCCTACCGAGTTTCAGGCTAGACATTTTCATCTGCTGCTACTGTCACCCTCGGTACCCTCACAATGGCACTAACTCGTCTGTTGTATTTGGTAAGTGCTATTTGTTGGGGTAGTTTCAAGTGATCAGTGCTTCAAGAGACAACTGCCTTCTAGAACTCCAGACTGTGTTCTCCATGCAATGGTCATTTGTTCACAGAGTTCAACACATTAAGATTACTTCAAATGGGAGCATTGATTGGTCCTGTGTTCATAAGTGCTTCTCTTTGGGGTAGTTTTAATGAGGAAGTGAACTATAGTCAAGACTCTTGTCTATGGAATTTCATTTTCAGTGTAACTATTATTGCAAACCCTTATACGTCTCCCATCAACGTTTAAGTGCAAACATCTTAAAGCAACATTTGGAAACTTTTTTTGCATCCTTTTCTGCAGCCATTTTTCATTTCCTTGCCCTCTTGACTGAAAGTCATTTGATATCTACTCTAACTTTTGCATCTTTCTTTTCAACCAAAGTAGAAAGTGCTATCAAGTTGGGGTAAATATTTGCTGACTGACTCTCCTCTGTCCATGTTAATTTTTTTATTATTGTTCATTGGTGTAGGCCTTTCCTTTAAAAACTCTAGAGGGTGCTGTTTTACCTAAAGATTGGTCTGCCACTCTCTGTTTTTGTGTTTAGTGTAGGTATTTGCTTCATACCTCTCCCTACATCTTGTAACTTCTAAGTGCTAATGACTTGGAGCAACATTTGGACACTATTTTGCATCCTCCTCTGCAGCCATTTTTGCTCTCTCCCTCTTGTCTAAAAATCAGTTGATATCTACTCTAACTTTAGCATCTTTCTTTTCAACCACTGTAGAAAGTGCTATCAAGTTGGGGTAAATATTTCCTGACTGACTCCTCTGTGTCCATGTTTTTTATTCAGGTCCCTTACATTTACAGAGCCCCTTTAGATGACTACAAAGGGAAGCATTCCCGAATCTATTTAAGAATAAGTGCTTCTGTTTAGCGCAATCATGTTGCAGCAGACACAGTGTAAACACTAGATGGTGCTGGTTTACCTTAAAGATTGGTCTGCTGCTTCCTGTTTTTCTATTTAGTGTAGGCCTTTCCTTTAAAAATGACTCGACCCCTTTTCTAAATTCAGGGGGAATAAAGTTCATAATTGTTGTATTTGCATGAAGTGCTTTAAATGTGTGAAAAGTCAACCCATGCTGAAAAGTGCTGAGTAGTTCCAAAGATGTTAACTGGGCAATCGAAACTTGATGGGCTTTACAGAAAAGCAGAGTGTAAACGACCACGTCAAAGCCAAGGGTGCATGGACACAGTTATATTGGGTGCTGCTGGTAAACCACATGGCTCAGACCAGCTCTTCCCAAAAGCAGGCAACATGCTCCTCGTGTCTGTGACTGCAAAGGTCTCGTCCGGTCCTACCGAGTTTCAGGCTAGACATTTTCATCTGCTGCTACTGTCACCCTCGGTACCCTCACAATGGCACTAACTAGTCTGTTGTATTTGGTAAGTGCTATTTGTTGGGGTAGTTTCAAGTGATCAGTGCTTCAAGAGACAACTGCCTTCTAGAACTCCAGACTGCGTTCTCCATGCAATGGTCATTTGTTCACAGAGTTCAACACATTAAGATTACTTCAAATGGGAGCATTGATTGGTCCTGTGTTCATAAGTGCTTCTCTTTGGGGTAGTTTTAATGAGGAAGTGAACTACAGTCAAGACTCTTGTCTATGGAATTTCATTTTCCAGTGTAACTATTATTGCTAACCCTTATACGTCTCCCATCAACGTTTAAGTGCAAACATCTTAAAGCAACATTTGGAAACTTTTTTTGCATCCTTTTCTGCAGCCATTTTTCATTTCCTTGCCCTCTTGACTGAAAGTCATTTGATATCTACTCTAACTTTTGCATCTTTCTTTTCAACCAAAGTAGAAAGTGCTATCAAGTTGGGGTAAATATTTGCTGACTGACTCTCCTCTGTCCATGTTAATTTTTTTATTATTGTTCATTGGTGTAGGCCTTTCCTTTAAAAACTCTAGAGGGTGCTGTTTTACCTAAAGATTGGTCTGCCACTCTCTGTTTTTGTGTTTAGTGTAGGTCTTTGCTTCATACCTCTCCCTACATCTTGTAACTTCTAAGTGCTAATGACTTGGAGCAACATTTGGACACTATTTTGCATCCTCCTCTGCAGCCATTTTTGCTCTCTCCCTCTTGTCTAAAAATCAGTTGATATCTACTCTAACTTTAGCATCTTTCTTTTCAACCACTGTAGAAAGTGCTATCAAGTTGGGGTAAATATTTCCTGACTGACTCTTCTGTGTCCATGTTTTTTATTCAGGTCCCTTACATTTACAGAGCCCCTTTAGATGACTACAAAGGGAAGCATTCCCGAATCTATTTAAGAATAAGTGCTTCTGTTTAGCGCAATCATGTTGCAGCAGACACAGTGTAAACACTAGATGGTGCTGGTTTACCTTAAAGATTGGTCTGCTGCTTCCTGTTTTTCTATTTAGTGTAGGCCTTTCCTTTAAAAATGACTCAACCCCTTTTCTAAATTCAGGGGGAATAAAGTTCATAATTGTTGTATTTGCATGAAGTGCTTTAAATGTGTGAAAAGTCAACCCATGCTGAAAAGTGCTGAGTAGTTCCAAAGATGTTAACTGGGCAATCGAAACTTGATGGGCTTTACAGAAAAGCAGAGTGTAAACGACCACGTCAAAGCCAAGGGTGCATGGACACAGTTATATTGGGTGCTGCTGGTAAACCACATGGCTCAGACCAGCTCTTCCCAAAAGCAGGCAACATGCTCCTCGTGTCTGTGACTGCAAAGGTCTCGTCCGGTCCTACCGAGTTTCAGGCTAGACATTTTCATCTGCTGCTACTGTCACCCTCGGTACCCTCACAATGGCACTAACTAGTCTGTTGTATTTGGTAAGTGCTATTTGTTGGGGTAGTTTCAAGTGATCAGTGCTTCAAGAGACAACTGCCTTCTAGAACTCCAGACTGCGTTCTCCATGCAATGGTCATTTGTTCACAGAGTTCAACACATTAAGATTACTTCAAATGGGAGCATTGATTGGTCCTGTGTTCATAAGTGCTTCTCTTTGGGGTAGTTTTAATGAGGAAGTGAACTACAGTCAAGACTCTTGTCTATGGAATTTCATTTTCCAGTGTAACTATTATTGCTAACCCTTATACGTCTCCCATCAACGTTTAAGTGCAAACATCTTAAAGCAACATTTGGAAACTTTTTTTGCATCCTTTTCTGCAGCCATTTTTCATTTCCTTGCCCTCTTGACTGAAAGTCATTTGATATCTACTCTAACTTTTGCATCTTTCTTTTCAACCAAAGTAGAAAGTGCTATCAAGTTGGGGTAAATATTTGCTGACTGACTCTCCTCTGTCCATGTTAATTTTTTTATTATTGTTCATTGGTGTAGGCCTTTCCTTTAAAAACTCTAGAGGGTGCTGTTTTACCTAAAGATTGGTCTGCCACTCTCTGTTTTTGTGTTTAGTGTAGGTATTTGCTTCATACCTCTCCCTACATCTTGTAACTTCTAAGTGCTAATGACTTGGAGCAACATTTGGACACTATTTTGCATCCTCCTCTGCAGCCATTTTTGCTCTCTCCCTCTTGTCTAAAAATCAGTTGATATCTACTCTAACTTTAGCATCTTTCTTTTCAACCACTGTAGAAAGTGCTATCAAGTTGGGGTAAATATTTCCTGACTGACTCTTCTGTGTCCATGTTTTTTATTCAGGTCCCTTACATTTACAGAGCCCCTTTAGATGACTACAAAGGGAAGCATTCCTGAATCTATTTAAGAATAAGTGCTTCTGTTTAGCGCAATCATGTTGCAGCAGACACAGTGTAAACACTAGATGGTGCTGGTTTACCTTAAAGATTGGTCTGCTGCTTCCTGTTTTTCTATTTAGTGTAGGCCTTTCCTTTAAAAATGACTCGACCCCTTTTCTAAATTCAGGGGGAATAAAGTTCATAATTGTTGTATTTGCATGAAGTGCTTTAAATGTGTGAAAAGTCAACCCATGCTGAAAAGTGCTGAGTAGTTCCAAAGATGTTAACTGGGCAATCGAAACTTGATGGGCTTTACAGAAAAGCAGAGTGTTAACGACCATGTCAAAGCCAAGGGTGCATGGACACAGTTATATTGGGTGCTGCTGGTAAACCACATGGCTCAGACCAGCTCTTCCCAAAAGCAGGCAACATGCTCCTCGTGTCTGTGACTGCAAAGGTCTCGTCCGGTCCTACCGAGTTTCAGGCTAGATATTTTCATCTGCTGCTACTGTCACCCTCAGTACCCTCACAATGGCACTAACTCGTCTGTTGTATTTGGTAAGTGCTATTTGTTGGGGTAGTTTCAAGTGATCAGTGCTTCAAGAGACAACTGCCTTCTAGAACTCCAGACTGCGTTCAACACATTAAGATTACTTCAAATGGGAGCATTGATTGGTCCTGTGTTCATAAGTGCTTCTCTTTGGGGTAGTTTTAATGAGGAAGTGAACTACAGTCAAGACTCTTGTCTATGGAATTTCATTTTCCAGTGTAACTATTATTGCTAACCCTTATACGTCTCCCATCAACGTTTAAGTGCAAACATCTTAAAGCAACATTTGGAAACTTTTTTTGCATCCTTTTTTGCAGCCATTTTTCATTTCCTTGCCCTCTTTGCCCATTTGATATCTACTCTAACTTTTGCATCTTTCTTTTCAACCAAAGTAGAAAGTGCTATCAAGTTGGGGTAAATATTTGCTGACTGACTCTCCTCTGTCCATGTTATTTTTTTATTATTGTTCATTGGTGTAGGCCTTTCCTTTAAAAACTCTAGAGGGTGCTGTTTTACCTAAAGATTGGTCTGCCACTCTCTGTTTTTGTGTTTAGTGTAGGTCTTTGCTTCATACCTCTCCCTACATCTTGTAACTTCTAAGTGCTAATGACTTGGAGCAACATTTGGACACTATTTTGCATCCTCTGCAGCCATTTTTGCTCTCTCCCTCTTGTCTAAAAATCAGTTGATATCTACTCTAACTTTAGCATCTTTCTTTTCAACCACTGTAGAAAGTGCTATCAAGTTGGGGTAAATATTTCCTGACTGACTCTTCTGTGTCCATGTTTTTTATTCAGGTCCCTTACATTTACAGAGCCCCTTTAGATGACTACAAAGGGAAGCATTCCCGAATCTATTTAAGAATAAGTGCTTCTGTTTAGCGCAATCATGTTGCAGCAGACACAGTGTAAACACTAGATGGTGCTGGTTTACCTTAAAGATTGGTCTGCTGCTTCCTGTTTTTCTATTTAGTGTAGGCCTTTCCTTTAAAAATGACTCGACCCCTTTTCTAAATTCAGGGGGAATAAAGTTCATAATTGTTGTATTTGCATGAAGTGCTTTAAATGTGTGAAAAGTCAACCCATGCTGAAAAGTGCTGAGTAGTTCCAAAGATGTTAACTGGGCAATCGAAACTTGATGGGCTTTACAGAAAAGCAGAGTGTAAACGACCACGTCAAAGCCAAGGGTGCATGGACACAGTTATATTGGGTGCTGCTGGTAAACCACATGGCTCAGACCAGCTCTTCCCAAAAGCAGGCAACATGCTCCTCGTGTCTGTGACTGCAAAGGTCTCGTCCGGTCCTACCGAGTTTCAGGCTAGACATTTTCATCTGCTGCTACTGTCACCCTCGGTACCCTCACAATGGCACTAACTAGTCTGTTGTATTTGGTAAGTGCTATTTGTTGGGGTAGTTTCAAGTGATCAGTGCTTCAAGAGACAACTGCCTTCTAGAACTCCAGACTGCGTTCTCCATGCAATGGTCATTTGTTCACAGAGTTCAACACATTAAGATTACTTCAAATGGGAGCATTGATTGGTCCTGTGTTCATAAGTGCTTCTCTTTGGGGTAGTTTTAATGAGGAAGTGAACTACAGTCAAGACTCTTGTCTATGGAATTTCATTTTCCAGTGTAACTATTATTGCTAACCCTTATACGTCTCCCATCAACGTTTAAGTGCAAACATCTTAAAGCAACATTTGGAAACTTTTTTTGCATCCTTTTCTGCAGCCATTTTTCATTTCCTTGCCCTCTTGACTGAAAGTCATTGATATCTACTCTAACTTTTGCATCTTTCTTTTCAACCAAAGTAGAAAGTGCTATCAAGTTGGGGTAAATATTTGCTGACTGACTCTCCTCTGTCCATGTTAATTTTTTTATTATTGTTCATTGGTGTAGGCCTTTCCTTTAAAAACTCTAGAGGGTGCTGTTTTACCTAAAGATTGGTCTGCCACTCTCTGTTTTTGTGTTTAGTGTAGGTATTTGCTTCATACCTCTCCCTACATCTTGTAACTTCTAAGTGCTAATGACTTGGAGCAACATTTGGACACTATTTTGCATCCTCCTCTGCAGCCATTTTTGCTCTCTCCCTCTTGTCTAAAAATCAGTTGATATCTACTCTAACTTTAGCATCTTTCTTTTCAACCACTGTAGAAAGTGCTATCAAGTTGGGGTAAATATTTCCTGACTGACTCCTCTGTGCCCATGTTTTTTATTCAGGTCCCTTACATTTACAGAGCCCCTTTAGATGACTACAAAGGGAAGCATTCCTGAATCTATTTAAAAATAAGTGCTTCTTATTAGCGCAATCATGTTGCAGCAGACACAGTGTAAACAATAGATGGTGCTGGTTTACCTTAAAGATTGGTCTGCTGCTTCCTGTTTTTCTATTTAGTGTAGGCCTTTCCTTTAAAAATGACTCGACCCCTTTTCTAAATTCAGGGGGAATAAAGTTCATAATTGTTGTATTTGCATGAAGTGCTTTAAATGTGTGAAAAGTCAACCCATGCTGAAAAGTGCTGAGTAGTTCCAAAGATGTTAACTGGGCAATCGAAACTTGATGGGCTTTACAGAAAAGCAGAGTGTTAACGACCATGTCAAAGCCAAGGGTGCATGGACACAGTTATATTGGGTGCTGCTGGTAAACCACATGGCTCAGACCAGCTCTTCCCAAAAGCAGGCAACATGCTCCTCGTGTCTGTGACTGCAAAGGTCTCGTCCGGTCCTACCGAGTTTCAGGCTAGACATTTTCATCTGCTGCTACTGTCACCCTCGGTACCCTCACAATGGCACTAACTCGTCTGTTGTATTTGGTAAGTGCTATTTGTTGGGGTAGTTTCAAGTGATCAGTGCTTCAAGAGACAACTGCCTTCTAGAACTCCAGACTGTGTTCTCCATGCAATGGTCATTTGTTCACAGAGTTCAACACATTAAGATTACTTCAAATGGGAGCATTGATTGGTCCTGTGTTCATAAGTGCTTCTCTTTGGGGTAGTTTTAATGAGGAAGTGAACTACAGTCAAGACTCTTGTCTATGGAATTTCATTTTCCAGTGTAACTATTATTGCTAACCCTTATACGTCTCCCATCAACGTTTAAGTGCAAACATCTTAAAGCAACATTTGGAAACTTTTTTTGCATCCTTTTCTGCAGCCATTTTTCATTTCCTTGCCCTCTTGACTGAAAGTCATTTGATATCTACTCTAACTTTTGCATCTTTCTTTTCAACCAAAGTAGAAAGTGCTATCAAGTTGGGGTAAATATTTGCTGACTGACTCTACTCTGTCCATGTTAATTTTTTTATTATTGTTCATTGGTGTAGGCCTTTCCTTTAAAAACTCTAGAGGGTGCTGTTTTACCTAAAGATTGGTCTGCCACTCTCTGTTTTTGTGTTTAGTGTAGGTATTTGCTTCATACCTCTCCCTACATCTTGTAACTTCTAAGTGCTAATGACTTGGAGCAACATTTGGACACTATTTTGCATCCTCCTCTGCAGCCATTTTTGCTCTCTCCCTCTTGTCTAAAAATCAGTTGATATCTACTCTAACTTTAGCATCTTTCTTTTCAACCACTGTAGAAAGTGCTATCAAGTTGGGGTAAATATTTCCTGACTGACTCTTCTGTGTCCATGTTTTTTATTCAGGTCCCTTACATTTACAGAGCCCCTTTAGATGACTACAAAGGGAAGCATTCCTGAATCTATTTAAGAATAAGTGCTTCTGTTTAGCGCAATCATGTTGCAGCAGACACAGTGTAAACACTAGATGGTGCTGGTTTACCTTAAAGATTGGTCTGCTGCTTCCTGTTTTTCTATTTAGTGTAGGCCTTTCCTTTAAAAATGACTCGACCCCTTTTCTAAATTCAGGGGGAATAAAGTTCATAATTGTTGTATTTGCATGAAGTGCTTTAAATGTGTGAAAAGTCAACCCATGCTGAAAAGTGCTGAGTAGTTCCAAAGATGTTAACTGGGCAATCGAAACTTGATGGGCTTTACAGAAAAGCAGAGTGTTAACGACCATGTCAAAGCCAAGGGTGCATGGACACAGTTATATTGTGTGCTGCTGGTAAACCACATGGCTCAGACCAGCTCTTCCCAAAAGCAGGCAACATGCTCCTCGTGTCTGTGACTGCAAAGGTCTCGTCCGGTCCTACCGAGTTTCAGGCTAGACATTTTCATCTGCTGCTACTGTCACCCTCGGTACCCTCACAATGGCACTAACTAGTCTGTTGTATTTGGTAAGTGCTATTTGTTGGGGTAGTTTCAAGTGATCAGTGCTTCAAGAGACAACTGCCTTCTAGAACTCCAGACTGCGTTCTCCATACAATGGTCATTTGTTCACAGAGTTCAACACATTAAGATTACTTCAAATGGGAGCATTGATTGGTCCTGTGTTCATAAGTGCTTCTCTTTGGGGTAGTTTTAATGAGGAAGTGAACTACAGTCAAGACTCTTGTCTATGGAATTTCATTTTCCAGTGTAACTATTATTGCTAACCCTTATACGTCTCCCATCAACGTTTAAGTGCAAACATCTTAAAGCAACATTTGGAAACTTTTTTTGCATCCTTTTCTGCAGCCATTTTTCATTTCCTTGCCCTCTTGACTGAAAGTCATTTGATATCTACTCTAACTTTTGCATCTTTCTTTTCAACCAAAGTAGAAAGTGCTATCAAGTTGGGGTAAATATTTGCTGACTGACTCTCCTCTGTCCATGCTAATTTTTTTATTATTGTTCATTGGTGTAGGCCTTTCCTTTAAAAACTCTAGAGGGTGCTGTTTTACCTAAAGATTGGTCTGCCACTCTCTGTTTTTGTGTTTAGTGTAGGTCTTTGCTTCATACCTCTCCCTACATCTTGTAACTTCTAAGTGCTAATGACTTGGAGCAACATTTGGACACTATTTTGCATCCTCTGCAGCCATTTTTGCTCTCTCCCTCTTGTCTAAAAATCAGTTGATATCTACTCTAACTTTAGCATCTTTCTTTTCAACCACTGTAGAAAGTGCTATCAAGTTGGGGTAAATATTTCCTGACTGACTCCTCTGTGTCCATGTTTTTTATTCAGGTCCCTTACATTTACAGAGCCCCTTTAGATGACTACAAAGGGAAGCATTCCCGAATCTATTTAAGAATAAGTGCTTCTGTTTAGCGCAATCATGTTGCAGCAGACACAGTGTAAACACTAGATGGTGCTGGTTTACCTTAAAGATTGGTCTGCTGCTTCCTGTTTTTCTATTTAGTGTAGGCCTTTCCTTTAAAAATGACTCGACCCCTTTTCTAAATTCAGGGGGAATAAAGTTCATAATTGTTGTATTTGCATGAAGTGCTTTAAATGTGTGAAAAGTCAACCCATGCTGAAAAGTGCTGAGTAGTTCCAAAGATGTTAACTGGGCAATCGAAACTTGATGGGCTTTACAGAAAAGCAGAGTGTAAACGACCACGTCAAAGCCAAGGGTGCATGGACACAGTTATATTGGGTGCTGCTGGTAAACCACATGGCTCAGACCAGCTCTTCCCAAAAGCAGGCAACATGCTCCTCGTGTCTGTGACTGCAAAGGTCTCGTCCGGTCCTACCGAGTTTCAGGCTAGACATTTTCATCTGCTGCTACTGTCACCCTCGGTACCCTCACAATGGCACTAACTAGTCTGTTGTATTTGGTAAGTGCTATTTGTTGGGGTAGTTTCAAGTGATCAGTGCTTCAAGAGACAACTGCCTTCTAGAACTCCAGACTGCGTTCTCCATGCAATGGTCATTTGTTCACAGAGTTCAACACATTAAGATTACTTCAAATGGGAGCATTGATTGGTCCTGTGTTCATAAGTGCTTCTCTTTGGGGTAGTTTTAATGAGGAAGTGAACTACAGTCAAGACTCTTGTCTATGGAATTTCATTTTCCAGTGTAACTATTATTGCTAACCCTTATACGTCTCCCATCAACGTTTAAGTGCAAACATCTTAAAGCAACATTTGGAAACTTTTTTTGCATCCTTTTCTGCAGCCATTTTTCATTTCCTTGCCCTCTTGACTGAAAGTCATTTGATATCTACTCTAACTTTTGCATCTTTCTTTTCAACCAAAGTAGAAAGTGCTATCAAGTTGGGGTAAATATTTGCTGACTGACTCTCCTCTGTCCATGTTAATTTTTTTATTATTGTTCATTGGTGTAGGCCTTTCCTTTAAAAACTCTAGAGGGTGCTGTTTTACCTAAAGATTGGTCTGCCACTCTCTGTTTTTGTGTTTAGTGTAGGTATTTGCTTCATACCTCTCCCTACATCTTGTAACTTCTAAGTGCTAATGACTTGGAGCAACATTTGGACACTATTTTGCATCCTCCTCTGCAGCCATTTTTGCTCTCTCCCTCTTGTCTAAAAATCAGTTGATATCTACTCTAACTTTAGCATCTTTCTTTTCAACCACTGTAGAAAGTGCTATCAAGTTGGGGTAAATATTTCCTGACTGACTCTTCTGTGTCCATGTTTTTTATTCAGGTCCCTTACATTTACAGAGCCCCTTTAGATGACTACAAAGGGAAGCATTCCTGAATCTATTTAAGAATAAGTGCTTCTGTTTAGCGCAATCATGTTGCAGCAGACACAGTGTAAACACTAGATGGTGCTGGTTTACCTTAAAGATTGGTCTGCTGCTTCCTGTTTTTCTATTTAGTGTAGGCCTTTCCTTTAAAAATGACTCGACCCCTTTTCTAAATTCAGGGGGAATAAAGTTCATAATTGTTGTATTTGCATGAAGTGCTTTAAATGTGTGAAAAGTCAACCCATGCTGAAAAGTGCTGAGTAGTTCCAAAGATGTTAACTGGGCAATCGAAACTTGATGGGCTTTACAGAAAAGCAGAGTGTTAACGACCATGTCAAAGCCAAGGGTGCATGGACACAGTTATATTGGGTGCTGCTGGTAAACCACATGGCTCAGACCAGCTCTTCCCAAAAGCAGGCAACATGCTCCTCGTGTCTGTGACTGCAAAGGTCTCGTCCGGTCCTACCGAGTTTCAGGCTAGATATTTTCATCTGCTGCTACTGTCACCCTCGGTACCCTCACAATGGCACTAACTCGTCTGTTGTATTTGGTAAGTGCTATTTGTTGGGGTAGTTTCAAGTGATCAGTGCTTCAAGAGACAACTGCCTTCTAGAACTCCAGACTGCGTTCAACACATTAAGATTACTTCAAATGGGAGCATTGATTGGTCCTGTGTTCATAAGTGCTTCTCTTTGGGGTAGTTTTAATGAGGAAGTGAACTACAGTCAAGACTCTTGTCTATGGAATTTCATTTTCCAGTGTAACTATTATTGCTAACCCTTATACGTCTCCCATCAACGTTTAAGTGCAAACATCTTAAAGCAACATTTGGAAACTTTTTTTGCATCCTTTTTTGCAGCCATTTTTCATTTCCTTGCCCTCTTTGCCCATTTGATATCTACTCTAACTTTTGCATCTTTCTTTTCAACCAAAGTAGAAAGTGCTATCAAGTTGGGGTAAATATTTGCTGACTGACTCTCCTCTGTCCATGTTATTTTTTTATTATTGTTCATTGGTGTAGGCCTTTCCTTTAAAAACTCTAGAGGGTGCTGTTTTACCTAAAGATTGGTCTGCCACTCTCTGTTTTTGTGTTTAGTGTAGGTCTTTGCTTCATACCTCTCCCTACATCTTGTAACTTCTAAGTGCTAATGACTTGGAGCAACATTTGGACACTATTTTGCATCCTCTGCAGCCATTTTTGCTCTCTCCCTCTTGTCTAAAAATCAGTTGATATCTACTCTAACTTTAGCATCTTTCTTTTCAACCACTGTAGAAAGTGCTATCAAGTTGGGGTAAATATTTCCTGACTGACTCTTCTGTGTCCATGTTTTTTATTCAGGTCCCTTACATTTACAGAGCCCCTTTAGATGACTACAAAGGGAAGCATTCCCGAATCTATTTAAGAATAAGTGCTTCTGTTTAGCGCAATCATGTTGCAGCAGACACAGTGTAAACACTAGATGGTGCTGGTTTACCTTAAAGATTGGTCTGCTGCTTCCTGTTTTTCTATTTAGTGTAGGCCTTTCCTTTAAAAATGACTCGACCCCTTTTCTAAATTCAGGGGGAATAAAGTTCATAATTGTTGTATTTGCATGAAGTGCTTTAAATGTGTGAAAAGTCAACCCATGCTGAAAAGTGCTGAGTAGTTCCAAAGATGTTAACTGGGCAATCGAAACTTGATGGGCTTTACAGAAAAGCAGAGTGTAAACGACCACGTCAAAGCCAAGGGTGCATGGACACAGTTATATTGGGTGCTGCTGGTAAACCACATGGCTCAGACCAGCTCTTCCCAAAAGCAGGCAACATGCTCCTCGTGTCTGTGACTGCAAAGGTCTCGTCCGGTCCTACCGAGTTTCAGGCTAGACATTTTCATCTGCTGCTACTGTCACCCTCGGTACCCTCACAATGGCACTAACTAGTCTGTTGTATTTGGTAAGTGCTATTTGTTGGGGTAGTTTCAAGTGATCAGTGCTTCAAGAGACAACTGCCTTCTAGAACTCCAGACTGCGTTCTCCATGCAATGGTCATTTGTTCACAGAGTTCAACACATTAAGATTACTTCAAATGGGAGCATTGATTGGTCCTGTGTTCATAAGTGCTTCTCTTTGGGGTAGTTTTAATGAGGAAGTGAACTACAGTCAAGACTCTTGTCTATGGAATTTCATTTTCCAGTGTAACTATTATTGCTAACCCTTATACGTCTCCCATCAACGTTTAAGTGCAAACATCTTAAAGCAACATTTGGAAACTTTTTTTGCATCCTTTTCTGCAGCCATTTTTCATTTCCTTGCCCTCTTGACTGAAAGTCATTGATATCTACTCTAACTTTTGCATCTTTCTTTTCAACCAAAGTAGAAAGTGCTATCAAGTTGGGGTAAATATTTGCTGACTGACTCTCCTCTGTCCATGTTAATTTTTTTATTATTGTTCATTGGTGTAGGCCTTTCCTTTAAAAACTCTAGAGGGTGCTGTTTTACCTAAAGATTGGTCTGCCACTCTCTGTTTTTGTGTTTAGTGTAGGTATTTGCTTCATACCTCTCCCTACATCTTGTAACTTCTAAGTGCTAATGACTTGGAGCAACATTTGGACACTATTTTGCATCCTCCTCTGCAGCCATTTTTGCTCTCTCCCTCTTGTCTAAAAATCAGTTGATATCTACTCTAACTTTAGCATCTTTCTTTTCAACCACTGTAGAAAGTGCTATCAAGTTGGGGTAAATATTTCCTGACTGACTCTTCTGTGTCCATGTTTTTTATTCAGGTCCCTTACATTTACAGAGCCCCTTTAGATGACTACAAAGGGAAGCATTCCCGAATCTATTTAAGAATAAGTGCTTCTGTTTAGCGCAATCATGTTGCAGCAGACACAGTGTAAACACTAGATGGTGCTGGTTTACCTTAAAGATTGGTCTGCTGCTTCCTGTTTTTCTATTTAGTGTAGGCCTTTCCTTTAAAAATGACTCGACCCCTTTTCTAAATTCAGGGGGAATAAAGTTCATAATTGTTGTATTTGCATGAAGTGCTTTAAATGTGTGAAAAGTCAACCCATGCTGAAAAGTGCTGAGTAGTTCCAAAGATGTTAACTGGGCAATCGAAACTTGATGGGCTTTACAGAAAAGCAGAGTGTAAACGACCACGTCAAAGCCAAGGGTGCATGGACACAGTTATATTGGGTGCTGCTGGTAAACCACATGGCTCAGACCAGCTCTTCCCAAAAGCAGGCAACATGCTCCTCGTGTCTGTGACTGCAAAGGTCTCGTCCGGTCCTACCGAGTTTCAGGCTAGACATTTTCATCTGCTGCTACTGTCACCCTCGGTACCCTCACAATGGCACTAACTAGTCTGTTGTATTTGGTAAGTGCTATTTGTTGGGGTAGTTTCAAGTGATCAGTGCTTCAAGAGACAACTGCCTTCTAGAACTCCAGACTGCGTTCTCCATGCAATGGTCATTTGTTCACAGAGTTCAACACATTAAGATTACTTCAAATGGGAGCATTGATTGGTCCTGTGTTCATAAGTGCTTCTCTTTGGGGTAGTTTTAATGAGGAAGTGAACTACAGTCAAGACTCTTGTCTATGGAATTTCATTTTCCAGTGTAACTATTATTGCTAACCCTTATACGTCTCCCATCAACGTTTAAGTGCAAACATCTTAAAGCAACATTTGGAAACTTTTTTTGCATCCTTTTCTGCAGCCATTTTTCATTTCCTTGCCCTCTTGACTGAAAGTCATTGATATCTACTCTAACTTTTGCATCTTTCTTTTCAACCAAAGTAGAAAGTGCTATCAAGTTGGGGTAAATATTTGCTGACTGACTCTCCTCTGTCCATGTTAATTTTTTTATTATTGTTCATTGGTGTAGGCCTTTCCTTTAAAAACTCTAGAGGGTGCTGTTTTACCTAAAGATTGGTCTGCCACTCTCTGTTTTTGTGTTTAGTGTAGGTCTTTGCTTCATACCTCTCCCTACATCTTGTAACTTCTAAGTGCTAATGACTTGGAGCAACATTTGGACACTATTTTGCATCCTCTGCAGCCATTTTTGCTCTCTCCCTCTTGTCTAAAAATCAGTTGATATCTACTCTAACTTTAGCATCTTTCTTTTCAACCACTGTAGAAAGTGCTATCAAGTTGGGGTAAATATTTCCTGACTGACTCCTCTGTGTCCATGTTTTTTATTCAGGTCCCTTACATTTACAGAGCCCCTTTAGATGACTACAAAGGGAAGCATTCCCGAATCTATTTAAGAATAAGTGCTTCTGTTTAGCGCAATCATGTTGCAGCAGACACAGTGTAAACACTAGATGGTGCTGGTTTACCTTAAAGATTGGTCTGCTGCTTCCTGTTTTTCTATTTAGTGTAGGCCTTTCCTTTAAAAATGACTCGACCCCTTTTCTAAATTCAGGGGGAATAAAGTTCATAATTGTTGTATTTGCATGAAGTGCTTTAAATGTGTGAAAAGTCAACCCATGCTGAAAAGTGCTGAGTAGTTCCAAAGATGTTAACTGGGCAATCGAAACTTGATGGGCTTTACAGAAAAGCAGAGTGTAAACGACCACGTCAAAGCCAAGGGTGCATGGACACAGTTATATTGGGTGCTGCTGGTAAACCACATGGCTCAGACCAGCTCTTCCCAAAAGCAGGCAACATGCTCCTCGTGTCTGTGACTGCAAAGGTCTCGTCCGGTCCTACCGAGTTTCAGGCTAGACATTTTCATCTGCTGCTACTGTCACCCTCGGTACCCTCACAATGGCACTAACTAGTCTGTTGTATTTGGTAAGTGCTATTTGTTGGGGTAGTTTCAAGTGATCAGTGCTTCAAGAGACAACTGCCTTCTAGAACTCCAGACTGCGTTCTCCATGCAATGGTCATTTGTTCACAGAGTTCAACACATTAAGATTACTTCAAATGGGAGCATTGATTGGTCCTGTGTTCATAAGTGCTTCTCTTTGGGGTAGTTTTAATGAGGAAGTGAACTACAGTCAAGACTCTTGTCTATGGAATTTCATTTTCCAGTGTAACTATTATTGCTAACCCTTATACGTCTCCCATCAACGTTTAAGTGCAAACATCTTAAAGCAACATTTGGAAACTTTTTTTGCATCCTTTTCTGCAGCCATTTTTCATTTCCTTGCCCTCTTGACTGAAAGTCATTTGATATCTACTCTAACTTTTGCATCTTTCTTTTCAACCAAAGTAGAAAGTGCTATCAAGTTGGGGTAAATATTTGCTGACTGACTCTCCTCTGTCCATGTTAATTTTTTTATTATTGTTCATTGGTGTAGGCCTTTCCTTTAAAAACTCTAGAGGGTGCTGTTTTACCTAAAGATTGGTCTGCCACTCTCTGTTTTTGTGTTTAGTGTAGGTATTTGCTTCATACCTCTCCCTACATCTTGTAACTTCTAAGTGCTAATGACTTGGAGCAACATTTGGACACTATTTTGCATCCTCCTCTGCAGCCATTTTTGCTCTCTCCCTCTTGTCTAAAAATCAGTTGATATCTACTCTAACTTTAGCATCTTTCTTTTCAACCACTGTAGAAAGTGCTATCAAGTTGGGGTAAATATTTCCTGACTGACTCTTCTGTGTCCATGTTTTTTATTCAGGTCCCTTACATTTACAGAGCCCCTTTAGATGACTACAAAGGGAAGCATTCCTGAATCTATTTAAGAATAAGTGCTTCTGTTTAGCGCAATCATGTTGCAGCAGACACAGTGTAAACACTAGATGGTGCTGGTTTACCTTAAAGATTGGTCTGCTGCTTCCTGTTTTTCTATTTAGTGTAGGCCTTTCCTTTAAAAATGACTCGACCCCTTTTCTAAATTCAGGGGGAATAAAGTTCATAATTGTTGTATTTGCATGAAGTGCTTTAAATGTGTGAAAAGTCAACCCATGCTGAAAAGTGCTGAGTAGTTCCAAAGATGTTAACTGGGCAATCGAAACTTGATGGGCTTTACAGAAAAGCAGAGTGTTAACGACCATGTCAAAGCCAAGGGTGCATGGACACAGTTATATTGGGTGCTGCTGGTAAACCACATGGCTCAGACCAGCTCTTCCCAAAAGCAGGCAACATGCTCCTCGTGTCTGTGACTGCAAAGGTCTCGTCCGGTCCTACCGAGTTTCAGGCTAGACATTTTCATCTGCTGCTACTGTCACCCTCGGTACCCTCACAATGGCACTAACTCGTCTGTTGTATTTGGTAAGTGCTATTTGTTGGGGTAGTTTCAAGTGATCAGTGCTTCAAGAGACAACTGCCTTCTAGAACTCCAGACTGCGTTCAACACATTAAGATTACTTCAAATGGGAGCATTGATTGGTCCTGTGTTCATAAGTGCTTCTCTTTGGGGTAGTTTTAATGAGGAAGTGAACTACAGTCAAGACTCTTGTCTATGGAATTTCATTTTCCAGTGTAACTATTATTGCTAACCCTTATACGTCTCCCATCAACGTTTAAGTGCAAACATCTTAAAGCAACATTTGGAAACTTTTTTTGCATCCTTTTTTGCAGCCATTTTTCATTTCCTTGCCCTCTTTGCCCATTTGATATCTACTCTAACTTTTGCATCTTTCTTTTCAACCAAAGTAGAAAGTGCTATCAAGTTGGGGTAAATATTTGCTGACTGACTCTCCTCTGTCCATGTTATTTTTTTATTATTGTTCATTGGTGTAGGCCTTTCCTTTAAAAACTCTAGAGGGTGCTGTTTTACCTAAAGATTGGTCTGCCACTCTCTGTTTTTGTGTTTAGTGTAGGTCTTTGCTTCATACCTCTCCCTACATCTTGTAACTTCTAAGTGCTAATGACTTGGAGCAACATTTGGACACTATTTTGCATCCTCTGCAGCCATTTTTGCTCTCTCCCTCTTGTCTAAAAATCAGTTGATATCTACTCTAACTTTAGCATCTTTCTTTTCAACCACTGTAGAAAGTGCTATCAAGTTGGGGTAAATATTTCCTGACTGACTCTTCTGTGTCCATGTTTTTTATTCAGGTCCCTTACATTTACAGAGCCCCTTTAGATGACTACAAAGGGAAGCATTCCCGAATCTATTTAAGAATAAGTGCTTCTGTTTAGCGCAATCATGTTGCAGCAGACACAGTGTAAACACTAGATGGTGCTGGTTTACCTTAAAGATTGGTCTGCTGCTTCCTGTTTTTCTATTTAGTGTAGGCCTTTCCTTTAAAAATGACTCGACCCCTTTTCTAAATTCAGGGGGAATAAAGTTCATAATTGTTGTATTTGCATGAAGTGCTTTAAATGTGTGAAAAGTCAACCCATGCTGAAAAGTGCTGAGTAGTTCCAAAGATGTTAACTGGGCAATCGAAACTTGATGGGCTTTACAGAAAAGCAGAGTGTAAACGACCACGTCAAAGCCAAGGGTGCATGGACACAGTTATATTGGGTGCTGCTGGTAAACCACATGGCTCAGACCAGCTCTTCCCAAAAGCAGGCAACATGCTCCTCGTGTCTGTGACTGCAAAGGTCTCGTCCGGTCCTACCGAGTTTCAGGCTAGACATTTTCATCTGCTGCTACTGTCACCCTCGGTACCCTCACAATGGCACTAACTAGTCTGTTGTATTTGGTAAGTGCTATTTGTTGGGGTAGTTTCAAGTGATCAGTGCTTCAAGAGACAACTGCCTTCTAGAACTCCAGACTGCGTTCTCCATGCAATGGTCATTTGTTCACAGAGTTCAACACATTAAGATTACTTCAAATGGGAGCATTGATTGGTCCTGTGTTCATAAGTGCTTCTCTTTGGGGTAGTTTTAATGAGGAAGTGAACTACAGTCAAGACTCTTGTCTATGGAATTTCATTTTCCAGTGTAACTATTATTGCTAACCCTTATACGTCTCCCATCAACGTTTAAGTGCAAACATCTTAAAGCAACATTTGGAAACTTTTTTTGCATCCTTTTCTGCAGCCATTTTTCATTTCCTTGCCCTCTTGACTGAAAGTCATTGATATCTACTCTAACTTTTGCATCTTTCTTTTCAACCAAAGTAGAAAGTGCTATCAAGTTGGGGTAAATATTTGCTGACTGACTCTCCTCTGTCCATGTTAATTTTTTTATTATTGTTCATTGGTGTAGGCCTTTCCTTTAAAAACTCTAGAGGGTGCTGTTTTACCTAAAGATTGGTCTGCCACTCTCTGTTTTTGTGTTTAGTGTAGGTATTTGCTTCATACCTCTCCCTACATCTTGTAACTTCTAAGTGCTAATGACTTGGAGCAACATTTGGACACTATTTTGCATCCTCCTCTGCAGCCATTTTTGCTCTCTCCCTCTTGTCTAAAAATCAGTTGATATCTACTCTAACTTTAGCATCTTTCTTTTCAACCACTGTAGAAAGTGCTATCAAGTTGGGGTAAATATTTCCTGACTGACTCTTCTGTGTCCATGTTTTTTATTCAGGTCCCTTACATTTACAGAGCCCCTTTAGATGACTACAAAGGGAAGCATTCCCGAATCTATTTAAGAATAAGTGCTTCTGTTTAGCGCAATCATGTTGCAGCAGACACAGTGTAAACACTAGATGGTGCTGGTTTACCTTAAAGATTGGTCTGCTGCTTCCTGTTTTTCTATTTAGTGTAGGCCTTTCCTTTAAAAATGACTCGACCCCTTTTCTAAATTCAGGGGGAATAAAGTTCATAATTGTTGTATTTGCATGAAGTGCTTTAAATGTGTGAAAAGTCAACCCATGCTGAAAAGTGCTGAGTAGTTCCAAAGATGTTAACTGGGCAATCGAAACTTGATGGGCTTTACAGAAAAGCAGAGTGTAAACGACCACGTCAAAGCCAAGGGTGCATGGACACAGTTATATTGGGTGCTGCTGGTAAACCACATGGCTCAGACCAGCTCTTCCCAAAAGCAGGCAACATGCTCCTCGTGTCTGTGACTGCAAAGGTCTCGTCCGGTCCTACCGAGTTTCAGGCTAGACATTTTCATCTGCTGCTACTGTCACCCTCGGTACCCTCACAATGGCACTAACTAGTCTGTTGTATTTGGTAAGTGCTATTTGTTGGGGTAGTTTCAAGTGATCAGTGCTTCAAGAGACAACTGCCTTCTAGAACTCCAGACTGCGTTCTCCATGCAATGGTCATTTGTTCACAGAGTTCAACACATTAAGATTACTTCAAATGGGAGCATTGATTGGTCCTGTGTTCATAAGTGCTTCTCTTTGGGGTAGTTTTAATGAGGAAGTGAACTACAGTCAAGACTCTTGTCTATGGAATTTCATTTTCCAGTGTAACTATTATTGCTAACCCTTATACGTCTCCCATCAACGTTTAAGTGCAAACATCTTAAAGCAACATTTGGAAACTTTTTTTGCATCCTTTTCTGCAGCCATTTTTCATTTCCTTGCCCTCTTGACTGAAAGTCATTGATATCTACTCTAACTTTTGCATCTTTCTTTTCAACCAAAGTAGAAAGTGCTATCAAGTTGGGGTAAATATTTGCTGACTGACTCTCCTCTGTCCATGTTAATTTTTTTATTATTGTTCATTGGTGTAGGCCTTTCCTTTAAAAACTCTAGAGGGTGCTGTTTTACCTAAAAATTGGTCTGCCACTCTCTGTTTTTGTGTTTAGTGTAGGTATTTGCTTCATACCTCTCCCTACATCTTGTAACTTCTAAGTGCTAATGACTTGGAGCAACATTTGGACACTATTTTGCATCCTCCTCTGCAGCCATTTGTGCTCTCTCCCTCTTGTCTAAAAATCAGTTGATATCTACTCTAACTTTAGCATCTTTCTTTTCAACCACTGTAGAAAGTGCTATCAAGTTGGGGTAAATATTTCCTGACTGACTCTTCTGTGTCCATGTTTTTTATTCAGGTCCCTTACATTTACAGAGCCCCTTTAGATGACTACAAAGGGAAGCATTCCTGAATCTATTTAAGAATAAGTGCTTCTGTTTAGCGCAATCATGTTGCAGCAGACACAGTGTAAACACTAGATGGTGCTGGTTTACCTTAAAGATTGGTCTGCTGCTTCCTGTTTTTCTATTTAGTGTAGGCCTTTCCTTTAAAAATGACTCGACCCCTTTTCTAAATTCAGGGGGAATAAAGTTCATAATTGTTGTATTTGCATGAAGTGCTTTAAATGTGTGAAAAGTCAACCCATGCTGAAAAGTGCTGAGTAGTTCCAAAGATGTTAACTGGGCAATCGAAACTTGATGGGCTTTACAGAAAAGCAGAGTGTAAACGACCACGTCAAAGCCAAGGGTGCATGGACACAGTTATATTGGGTGCTGCTGGTAAACCACATGGCTCAGACCAGCTCTTCCCAAAAGCAGGCAACATGCTCCTCGTGTCTGTGACTGCAAAGGTCTCGTCCGGTCCTACCGAGTTTCAGGCTAGACATTTTCATCTGCTGCTACTGTCACCCTCGGTACCCTCACAATGGCACTAACTAGTCTGTTGTATTTGGTAAGTGCTATTTGTTGGGGTAGTTTCAAGTGATCAGTGCTTCAAGAGACAACTGCCTTCTAGAACTCCAGACTGCGTTCTCCATGCAATGGTCATTTGTTCACAGAGTTCAACACATTAAGATTACTTCAAATGGGAGCATTGATTGGTCCTGTGTTCATAAGTGCTTCTCTTTGGGGTAGTTTTAATGAGGAAGTGAACTACAGTCAAGACTCTTGTCTATGGAATTTCATTTTCCAGTGTAACTATTATTGCAAACCCTTATACGTCTCCCATCAACGTTTAAGTGCAAACATCTTAAAGCAACATTTGGAAACTTTTTTTGCATCCTTTTCTGCAGCCATTTTTCATTTCCTTGCCCTCTTGACTGAAAGTCATTGATATCTACTCTAACTTTTGCATCTTTCTTTTCAACCAAAGTAGAAAGTGCTATCAAGTTGGGGTAAATATTTGCTGACTGACTCTCCTCTGTCCATGTTAATTTTTTTATTATTGTTCATTGGTGTAGGCCTTTCCTTTAAAAACTCTAGAGGGTGCTGTTTTACCTAAAGATTGGTCTGCCACTCTCTGTTTTTTTGTTTAGTGTAGGTATTTGCTTCATACCTCTCCCTACATCTTGTAACTTCTAAGTGCTAATGACTTGGAGCAACATTTGGACACTATTTTGCATCCTCCTCTGCAGCCATTTTTGCTCTCTCCCTCTTGTCTAAAAATCAGTTGATATCTACTCTAACTTTAGCATCTACAGCACCACTGTAGAAAGTGCTATCAAGTTGGGGTAAATATTTCCTGACTGACTCTTCTGTGTCCATGTTTTTTATTCAGGTCCCTTACATTTACAGAGCCCCTTTAGATGACTACAAAGGGAAGCATTCCTGAATCTATTTAAGAATAAGTGCTTCTGTTTAGCGCAATCATGTTGCAGCAGACACAGTGTAAACACTAGATGGTGCTGGTTTACCTTAAAGATTGGTCTGCTGCTTCCTGTTTTTCTATTTAGTGTAGGCCTTTCCTTTAAAAATGACTCGACCCCTTTTCTAAATTCAGGGGGAATAAAGTTCATAATTTTTGTATTTGCATGAAGTGCTTTAAATGTGTGAAAAGTCAACCCATGCTGAAAAGTGCTGAGTAGTTCCAAAGATGTTAACTGGGCAATCGAAACTTGATGGGCTTTACAGAAAAGCAGAGTGTTAACGACCATGTCAAAGCCAAGGGTGCATGGACACAGTTATATTGTGTGCTGCTGGTAAACCACATGGCTCAGACCAGCTCTTCCCAAAAGCAGGCGACATGCTCCTCGTGTCTGTGACTGCAAAGGTCTCGTCCGGTCCTACCGAGTTTCAGGCTAGACATTTTCATCTGCTGCTACTGTCACCCTCGGTACCCTCACAATGGCACTAACTCGTCTGTTGTATTTGGTAAGTGCTATTTGTTGGGGTAGTTTCAAGTGATCAGTGCTTCAAGAGACAACTGCCTTCTAGAACTCCAGACTGCGTTCAACACATTAAGATTACTTCAAATGGGAGCATTGATTGGTCCTGTGTTCATAAGTGCTTCTCTTTGGGGTAGTTTTAATGAGGAAGTGAACTACAGTCAAGACTCTTGTCTATGGAATTTCATTTTCCAGTGTAACTATTATTGCAAAGCCTTATACGTCTCCCATCAACGTTTAAGTGCAAACATCTTAAAGCAACATTTGGAAACTTTTTTTGCATCCTTTTCTGCAGCCATTTTTCATTTCCTTGCCCTCTTGACTGAAAGTCATTTGATATCTACTCTAACTTTTGCATCTTTCTTTTCAAACAAAGTAGAAAGTGCTATCAAGTTGGGGTAAATATTTGCTGACTGACTCTCCTCTGTCCATGTTAATTTTTTTATTATTGTTCATTGGTGTAGGCCTTTCCTTTAAAAACTCTAGAGGGTGCTGTTTTACCTAAAGATTGGTCTGCCACTCTCTGTTTTTGTGTTTAGTGTAGGTATTTGCTTCATACCTCTCTCTACATCTTGTAACTTCTAAGTGCTAATGACTTGGAGCAACATTTGGACACTATTTTGCATCCTCCTCTGCAGCCATTTTTGCTCTCTCCCTCTTGTCTAAAAATCAGTTGATATCTACTCTAACTTTAGCATCTTTCTTTTCAACCACTGTAGAAAGTGCTATCAAGTTGGGGTAAATATTTCCTGACTGACTCCTCTGTGTCCATGTTTTTTATTCAGGTCCCTTACAATTACAGAGCCCCTTTAGATGACTACAAAGGGAAGCATTCCCGAATCTATTTAAGAATAAGTGCTTCTGTTTAGCGCAATCATGTTGCAGCAGACACAGTGTAAACACTAGATGGTGCTGGTTTACCTTAAAGATTGGTCTGCTGCTTCCTATTTCTATTTAGTGTAGGCCTTTCCTTTAAAAATGACTCGACCCCTTTTCTAAATTCAGGGGGAATAAAGTTAATAATTGTTGTATTTGCATGAAGTGCTTTAAATGTGTGAAAAGTCAACCCATGCTGAAAAGTGCTGAGTAGTTCCAAAGATGTTAACTGGGCAATCGAAACTTGATGGGCTTTACAGAAAAGCAGAGTGTAAACGACCACGTCAAAGCCAAGGGTGCATGGACACAGTTATATTGGGTGCTGCTGGTAAACCACATGGCTCAGACCAGCTCTTCCCAAAAGCAGGCAACATGCTCCTCGTGTCTGTGACTGCAAAGGTCTCGTCCGGTCCTACCGAGTTTCAGGCTAGACATTTTCATCTGCTGCTACTGTCACCCTCGGTACCCTCACAATGGCACTAATTAGTCTGTAGTATTTGGTAAGTGCTATTTGTTGGGGTAGTTTCAAGTGATCAGTGCTTCAAGAGACAACTGCCCTCTAGAACTCCAGACTGCGTTCTCCATGCAATGGTCATTTGTTCACAGAGTTCAACACATTAAGATTACTTCAAATGGGAGCATTGATTGGTCCTGTGTTCATAAGTGCTTCTCTTTGGGGTAGTTTTAATGAGGAAGTGAACTACAGTCAAGACTCTTGTCTATGGAATTTCATTTTCCAGTGTAACTATTATTGCTAACCCTTATACGTCTCCCATCAACGTTTAAGTGCAAACATCTTAAAGCAACATTTGGAAACTTTTTTTGCATCCTTTTCTGCAGCCATTTTTCATTTCCTTGCCCTCTTGACTGAAAGTCATTGATATCTACTCTAACTTTTGCATCTTTCTTTTCAACCAAAGTAGAAAGTGCTATCAAGTTGGGGTAAATATCTGCTGACTGACTCTCCTCTGTCCATGTTCATTTTTTTATTATTGTTCATTGGTGTAGGCCTTTCCTTTAAAAACTCTAGAGGGTGCTGTTTTACCTAAAGATTGGTCTGCCACTCTCTGTTTTTGTGTTTAGTGTAGGTCAGGGGTGCCCAATCCTGCTCCTGGCGATCGACTGTCCTGCACAGTTCATCTCCAACCCTAATCAAACACACCTGAATATAATTTTCAAGTGATCCTAAAGACCTTAATTGGTTGCTTCAGGTATGTTTGATTAGGGTTGGAGATGAACTGTGCAGGACAGTCGATCGCCAGGGGCAGGATTGGGCACCCCTGGTGTAGGTATTTGCTTCATACCTCTCCCTACATCTTGTAACTTCTAAGTGCTAATGACTTGGAGCAACATTTGGACACTATTTTGCATCCTCCTCTGCAGCCATTTTTGCTCTCTCCCTCTTGTCTAAAAATCAGTTGATATCTACTCTAACTTTAGCATCTTTCTTTTCAACCACTGTAGAAAGTGCTATCAAGTTGGGGTAAATATTTCCTGACTGACTCCTCTGTGCCCATGTTTTTTATTCAGGTCCCTTACATTTACAGAGCCCCTTTAGATGACTACAAAGGGAAGCAACCCTGAATCTATTTAAGAATAAGTGCTTCTTATTAGCGCAATCATGTTGCAGCAGACACAGTGTAAACAATAGATGGTGCTGGTTTACCTTAAAGATTGGTCTGCTGCTTCCTGTTTTTCTATTTAGTGTAGGCCTTTCCTTTAAAAATGACTCGACCCCTTTTCTAAATTCAGGGGGAATAAAGTTCATAATTGTTGTATTTGCATGAAGTGCTTTAAATGTGTGAAAAGTCAACCCATGCTGAAAAGTGCTGAGTAGTTCCAAAGATGTTAACTGGGCAATCGAAACTTGATGGGCTTTACAGAAAAGCAGAGTGTTAACGACCATGTCAAAGCCAAGGGTGCATGGACACAGTTATATTGGGTGCTGCTGGTAAACCACATGGCTCAGACCAGCTCTTCCCAAAAGCAGGCAACATGCTCCTCGTGTCTGTGACTGCAAAGGTCTCGTCCGGTCCTACCGAGTTTCAGGCTAGACATTTTCATCTGCTGCTACTGTCACCCTCGGTACCCTCACAATGGCACTAACTCGTCTGTTGTATTTGGTAAGTGCTATTTGTTGGGGTAGTTTCAAGTGATCAGTGCTTCAAGAGACAACTGCCTTCTAGAACTCCAGACTGCGTTCTCCATGCAATGGTCATTTGTTCACAGAGTTCAACACATTAAGATTACTTCAAATGGGAGCATTGATTGGTCCTGTGTTCATAAGTGCTTCTATTTTGGGTAGTTTTAATGAGGAAGTGAACTACAGTCAAGACTCTTTTCTATGGAATTTCATTTTCCAGTGTAACTATTATTGCAAACACGTATACGTCTCCCGTCAACGTTTAAGTGCAAACATCTTAAAGCAACATTTGGAAACATTTTTTGCATTCTTTTTTGCAGCCATTTTTCATTTCCTTGCCCTCTTGACTGAAAGTCATTTGATATCTACTCTAACTTTTGCATCTTTCTTTTCAACCAAAGTAGAAAGTGCTATCAAGTTGGGGTAAATATTTGCTGACTGACTCTCTTTCTGTCCATGTTAATTTTTTTATTATTGTTCATTGGTGTAGGCCTTTCCTTTAAAAACTCTAGAGGGTGCTGTTTTACCTAAAGATTGGTCTGCCACTCTCTGTTTTTGTGTTTAGTGTAGGTATTTGCTTCATACCTCTCCCTACATCTTGTAACTTATAAGTGCTAATGACTTGGAGCAACATTTGGACACTATTTTGCATTCTCCTCTGCAGCCATTTTTGCTCTCTCCCTCTTGTCTAAAAATCAGTTGATATCTACTCTAACTTTAGCATCTTTCTTTTCAACCACTGTAGAAAGTGCTATCAAGTTGGGGTAAATATTTCCTGACTGACTCCTCTGTGTCCATGTTTTTTATTCAGGTCCCTTACATTTACAGAGCCCCTTTAGATGACTACAAAGGGAAGCATTCCTGAATCTATTTAAGAATAGGTGCTTCTGTTTAGCGCAATCATGTTGCAGCAGACACAGTGTAAACAATAGATGGTGCTGGTTTACCTTAAAGATTGGTCTGCTGCTTCCTGTTTTTCTATTTAGTGTAGGCCTTTCCTTTAAAAATGACTCGACCCCTTTTCTAAATTCAGGGGGAATAAAGTTCATAATTGTTGTATTTGCATGAAGTGCTTTAAATGTGTGAAAAGTCAACCCATGCTGAAAAGTGCTGAATAGTTCCAAAGATATTAACTCGGCAATCGAAACTTGATGGTCTTTACAGAAAAGAAGAGTGTCAACGACCACGGCAAAGCCAAGGGGGCATGGACACACTTATATTGGGTGCTGCTGGTAAACCACATGGCTCAGACCAGCTCTTCCCAAAAGCAGGCAACATGCTCCTCGTGTCTGTGACTACAAAGGATCTCGTCCGGTCCTACCGAGTTTCAGGCTAGAAATTGGACAATATCTTCAGCTGCTGCTACTGTCACCCTCGGTACCCTCACAATGGCACTAACTCGTCTGTTGTATTTGGTAAGTGCTATTTGTTGGGGTAGTTTCAAGTGATCAGTGCTTCAAGAGACAACTGCCTTCTAGAACTCCAGACTGCGTTCTCCATGCAATGGTCATTTGTTCACAGAGTTCAACACATTAAGATTACTTCAAATGGGAGCATTGATTGGTCCTGTGTTCATAAGTGCTTCTATTTGGGGTAGTTTTAATGAGGAAGTGAACTACAGTCAAGACTCTTTTCTATGGAATTTCATTTTCCAGTGTAACTATTATTGCAAACACTTATACGTCTCCCGTCAACGTTTAAGTGCAAACATCTTAAAGCAACATTTGGAAACATTTTTTGCATCCTTTTTTGCAGCCATTTTTCATTTCCTTGCCCTCTTGACTGAAAGTCATTTGATATCTACTCTAACTTTTGCATCTTTCTTTTCAACCAAAGTAGAAAGTGCTATCAAGTTGGGGTAAATATTTGCTGACTGACTCTCTTTCTGTCCATGTTAATTTTTTTTATTATTGTTCATTGGTGTAGGCCTTTCCTTTAAAAACTCTAGAGGGTGCTGTTTTACCTAAAGATTGGTCTGCCACTCTCTGTTTTTGTGTTTAGTGTAGGTATTTGCTTCATACCTCTCCCTACATCTTGTAACTTCTAAGTGCTAATGACTTGGAGCAACATTTGGACACTATTTTGCATCCTCCTCTGCAGCCATTTTTGCTCTCTCCCTCTTGTCTAAAAATCAGTTGATATCTACTCTAACTTTAGCATCTTTCTTTTCAACCACTGTAGAAAGTGCTATCAAGTTGGGGTAAATATTTCCTGACTGACTCCTCTGTGCCCATGTTTTTAATTCAGGTCCCTTACATTTACAGAGCCCCTTTAGATGACTACAAAGGGAAGCAACCCTGAATCTATTTAAGAATAAGTGCTTCTTATTAGCGCAATCATGTTGCAGCAGACACAGTGTAAACAATAGATGGTGCTGGTTTACCTTAAAGATTGGTCTGCCGCTTCCTGTTTTTCTATTTGGTGTAGGCCTTTCCTTTAAAAATGACTCGACCCCTTTTCTAAATTCAGGGGGAATAAAGTTCATAATTGTTGTATTTGCATGAAGTGCTTTAAATGTGTGAAAAGTCAACCCATGCTGAAAAGTGCTGAGTAGTTCCAAAGATGTTAACTGGGCAATCGAAACTTGATGGGCTTTACAGAAAAGCAGAGTGTTAACGACCATGTCAAAGCCAAGGGTGCATGGACACAGTTATATTGGGTGCTGCTGGTAAACCACATGGCTCAGACCAGCTCTTCCCAAAAGCAGGCAACATGCTCCTCGTGTCTGTGACTGCAAAGGTCTCGTCCGGTCCTACCGAGTTTCAGGCTAGACATTTTCATCTGCTGCTACTGTCACCCTCGGTACCCTCACAATGGCACTAACTCGTCTGTTGTATTTGGTAAGTGCTATTTGTTGGGGTAGTTTCAAGTGATCAGTGCTTCAAGAGACAACTGCCTTCTAGAACTCCAGACTGCGTTCTCCATGCAATGGTCATTTGTTCACAGAGTTCAACACATTAAGATTACTTCAAATGGGAGCATTGATTGGTCCTGTGTTCATAAGTGCTTCTATTTGGGGTAGTTTTAATGAGGAAGTGAACTACAGTCAAGACTCTTTTCTATGGAATTTCATTTTCCAGTGTAACTATTATTGCAAACACGTATACGTCTCCCGTCAACGTTTAAGTGCAAACATCTTAAAGCAACATTTGGAAACATTTTTTGCATCCTTTTTTGCAGCCATTTTTCATTTCCTTGCCCTCTTGACTGAAAGTCATTTGATATCTACTCTAACTTTTGCATCTTTCTTTTCAACCAAAGTAGAAAGTGCTATCAAGTTGGGGTAAATATTTGCTGACTGACTCTCTTTCTGTCCATGTTAATTTTTTTATTATTGTTCATTGGTGTAGGCCTTTCCTTTAAAAACTCTAGAGGGTGCTGTTTTACCTAAAGATTGGTCTGCCACTCTCTGTTTTTGTGTTTAGTAGGTATTTGCTTCATACCTCTCCCTACATCTTGCAACTTATAAGTGCTAATGACTTGGAGCAACATTTGGACACTATTTTGCATTCTCCTCTGCAGCCATTTTTGCTCTCTCCCTCTTGTCTAAAAATCAGTTGATATCTACTCTAACTTTAGCATCTTTCTTTTCAACCACTGTAGAAAGTGCTATCAAGTTGGGGTAAATATTTCCTGACTGACTCCTCTGTGTCCATGTTTTTTATTCAGGTCCCTTACATTTACAGAGCCCCTTTAGATGACTACAAAGGGAAGCATTCCTGAATCTATTTAAGAATAGGTGCTTCTGTTTAGCGCAATCATGTTGCAGCAGACACAGTGTAAACAATAGATGGTGCTGGTTTACCTTAAAGATTGGTCTGCTGCTTCCTGTTTTTCTATTTAGTGTAGGCCTTTCCTTTAAAAATGACTCGACCCCTTTTCTAAATTCAGGGGGAATAAAGTTCATAATTGTTGTATTTGCATGAAGTGCTTTAAATGTGTGAAAAGTCAACCCATGCTGAAAAGTGCTGAATAGTTCCAAAGATATTAACTCGGCAATCGAAACTTGATGGTCTTTACAGAAAAGAAGAGTGTCAACGACCACGGCAAAGCCAAGGGGGCATGGACACACTTATATTGGGTGCTGCTGGTAAACCACATGGCTCAGACCAGCTCTTCCCAAAAGCAGGCAACATGCTCCTCGTGTCTGTGACTACAAAGGATCTCGTCCGGTCCTACCGAGTTTCAGGCTAGAAATTGGACAATATCTTCAGCTGCTGCTACTGTCACCCTCGGTACCCTCACAATGGCACTAACTCGTCTGTTGTATTTGGTAAGTGCTATTTGTTGGGGTAGTTTCAAGTGATCAGTGCTTCAAGAGACAACTGCCTTCTAGAACTCCAGACTGCGTTCTCCATGCAATGGTCATTTGTTCACAGAGTTCAACACATTAAGATTACTTCAAATGGGAGCATTGATTGGTCCTGTGTTCATAAGTGCTTCTATTTGGGGTAGTTTTAATGAGGAAGTGAACTACAGTCAAGACTCTTTTCTATGGAATTTCATTTTCCAGTGTAACTATTATTGCAAACACTTATACGTCTCCCGTCAACGTTTAAGTGCAAACATCTTAAAGCAACATTTGGAAACATTTTTTGCATCCTTTTTTGCAGCCATTTTTCATTTCCTTGCCCTCTTGACTGAAAGTCATTTGATATCTACTCTAACTTTTGCATCTTTCTTTTCAACCAAAGTAGAAAGTGCTATCAAGTTGGGGTAAATATTTGCTGACTGACTCTCTTTCTGTCCATGTTAATTTTTTTTATTATTGTTCATTGGTGTAGGCCTTTCCTTTAAAAACTCTAGAGGGTGCTGTTTTACCTAAAGATTGGTCTGCCACTCTCTGTTTTTGTGTTTAGTGTAGGTATTTGCTTCATACCTCTCCCTACATCTTGTAACTTCTAAGTGCTAATGACTTGGAGCAACATTTGGACACTATTTTGCATCCTCCTCTGCAGCCATTTTTGCTCTCTCCCTCTTGTCTAAAAATCAGTTGATATCTACTCTAACTTTAGCATCTTTCTTTTCAACCACTGTAGAAAGTGCTATCAAGTTGGGGTAAATATTTCCTGACTGACTCCTCTGTGCCCATGTTTTTAATTCAGGTCCCTTACATTTACAGAGCCCCTTTAGATGACTACAAAGGGAAGCAACCCTGAATCTATTTAAGAATAAGTGCTTCTTATTAGCGCAATCATGTTGCAGCAGACACAGTGTAAACAATAGATGGTGCTGGTTTACCTTAAAGATTGGTCTGCCGCTTCCTGTTTTTCTATTTAGTGTAGGCCTTTCCTTTAAAAATGACTCGACCCCTTTTCTAAATTCAGGGGGAATAAAGTTCATAATTGTTGTATTTGCATGAAGTGCTTTAAATGTGTGAAAAGTCAACCCATACTGAAAAGTGCTGAGTAGTTCCAAAGATGTTAACTGGGCAATCGAAACTTGATGGGCTTTACAGAAAAGCAGAGTGTTAACGACCATGTCAAAGCCAAGGGTGCATGGACACAGTTATATTGGGTGCTGCTGGTAAACCACATGGCTCAGACCAGCTCTTCCCAAAAGCAGGCAACATGCTCCTCGTGTCTGTGACTGCAAAGGTCTCGTCTGGTCCTACCGAGTTTCAGGCTAGACATTTTCATCTGCTGCTACTGTCACCCTCGGTACCCTCACAATGGCACTAACTCGTCTGTTGTATTTGGTAAGTGCTATTTGTTGGGGTAGTTTCAAGTGATCAGTGCTTCAAGAGACAACTGCCTTCTAGAACTCCAGACTGCGTTCTCCATGCAATGGTCATTTGTTCACAGAGTTCAACACATTAAGATTACTTCAAATGGGAGCATTGATTGGTCCTGTGTTCATAAGTGCTTCTATTTGGGGTAGTTTTAATGAGGAAGTGAACTACAGTCAAGACTCTTTTCTATGGAATTTCATTTTCCAGTGTAACTATTATTGCAAACACGTATACGTCTCCCGTCAACGTTTAAGTGCAAACATCTTAAAGCAACATTTGGAAAAAATTTTTGCATCCTTTTTTGCAGCCATTTTTCATTTCCTTGCCCTCTTGACTGAAAGTCATTTGATATCTACTCTAACTTTTGCATCTTTCTTTTCAACCAAAGTAGAAAGTGCTATCAAGTTGGGGTAAATATTTGCTGACTGACTCTCTTTCTGTCCATGTTAATTTTTTTATTATTGTTCATTGGTGTAGGCCTTTCCTTTAAAAACTCTAGAGGGTGCTGTTTTACCTAAAGATTGGTCTGCCACTCTCTGTTTTTGTGTTTAGTGTAGGTCAGGGGTGCCCAATCCTGCTCCTGGCGATCGACTGTCCTGCACAGTTCATCTCCAACCCTAATCAAACACACCTGAATATAATTTTCAAGTGATCCTAAAGACCTTAATTGGTTGCTTCAGGTGTGTTTGATTAGGGTTGGAGATGAACTGTGCAGGACAGTCGATCGCCAGGAGCAGGATTGGGCACCCCTGGTGTAGGTATTTGCTTCATACCTCTCCCTACAACTTCTAAGTGCTAATGACTTGGAGCAACATTTGGACACTATTTTGCATCCTCCTCTGCAGCCATTTTTGCTCTCTCCCTCTTGTCTAAAAATCAGTTGATATCTACTCTAACTTTAGCATCTTTCTTTTCAACCACTGTAGAAAGTGCTATCAAGTTGGGGTAAATATTTCCTGACTGACTCTTCTGTGTCCATGTTTTTTATTCAGGTCCCTTACATTTACAGAGCCCCTTTAGATGACTACAAAGGGAAGCATTCCTGAATCTATTTAAGAATAAGTGCTTCTGTTTAGCGCAATCATGTTGCAGCAGACACAGTGTAAACACTAGATGGTGCTGGTTTACCTTAAAGATTGGTCTGCTGCTTCCTGTTTTTCTATTTAGTGTAGGCCTTTCCTTTAAAAATGACTCGACCCCTTTTCTAAATTCAGGGGGAATAAAGTTCATAATTGTTGTATTTGCATGAAGTGCTTTAAATGTGTGAAAAGTCAACCCATGCTGAAAAGTGCTGAGTAGTTCCAAAGATGTTAACTGGGCAATCGAAACTTGATGGGCTTTACAGAAAAGCAGAGTGTTAACGACCATGTCAAAGCCAAGGGTGCATGGACACAGTTATATTGGGTGCTGCTGGTAAACCACATGGCTCAGACCAGCTCTTCCCAAAAGCAGGCAACATGCTCCTCGTGTCTGTGACTGCAAAGGTCTCGTCCGGTCCTACCGAGTTTCAGGCTAGATATTTTCATCTGCTGCTACTGTCACCCTCGGTACCCTCACAATGGCACTAACTCGTCTGTTGTATTTGGTAAGTGCTATTTGTTGGGGTAGTTTCAAGTGATCAGTGCTTCAAGAGACAACTGCCTTCTAGAACTCCAGACTGCGTTCAACACATTAAGATTACTTCAAATGGGAGCATTGATTGGTCCTGTGTTCATAAGTGCTTCTATTTGGGGTAGTTTTAATGAGGAAGTGAACTACAGTCAATACTCTTTTCTATGGAATTTCATTTTCCAGTGTAACTATTATTGCAAACACTTATACGTCTCCTGTCAACGTTTAAGTGCAATCATCTTAAAGCAACATTTGGAAACATTTTTTGCATCCTTTTTTTGCAGCCATTTTTCATTTCCTTGCCCTCGTGACTGAAAGTCATTTGATATCTACTCTAACTTTTGCATCTTTCTCTTCAACCAAAGTAGAAAGTGCTATCAAGTTGGGGTAAATATTTGCTGACTGACTCTCCTCTGTCCATGTTAATTTTTTTATTATTGTTCATTGGTGTAGGCCTTTCCTTTAAAAACTCTAGAGGGTGCTGTTTTACCTAAAGATTGGTCTGCCACTCTCTGTTTTTGTGTTTAGTGTAGGTCTTTGCTTCATACCTCTCCCTACATCTTGTAACTTCTAAGTGCTAATGACTTGGAGCAACATTTGGACACTATTTTGCATCCTCCTCTGCAGTCATTTTTGCTCTCTCCCTCTTGTCTAAAAATCAGTTGATATCTACTCTAACTTTAGCATCTTTCTTTTCAACCAATGTAGAAAGTGCTATCAAGTTGGGGTAAATATTTGCTGACTGACTCCTCTGTGTCCATGTTTTTTATTCAGGTCCCTTACATTTACAGAGCCCCTTAAGATGACTACAAAGGGAAGCATTCCTGATTCTATTTAAGAATAAGTGCTTCTGTTTAGCGCAATCATGTTGCAGCATATACAGTGTAAACACTAGATGGTGCTGGTTTACCTTACAGATTGGTCTGCCGCTTCCTGTTTATGTATTTAGTGTAGGCCTTTCCTTTAAAAATGACTCGACCCCTTTTCTAAATTCAGGGGGAATAAAGTTCATAATTGTTGTATTTGCATGAAGTGCTTTAAATGTGTGAAAAGTCAACCCATGCTGAAAAGTGCTGAATAGTTCCAAAGATATTAACTCGGCAATCGAAACTTGATGGGCTTTACAGAAAAGAAGAGTGTCAACGACCACGGCAAAGCCAAGGGGGCATGGACACAGTTATATTGGGTGCTGCTGGTAAACCACATGGCTCAGACCAGCTCTTCCCAAAAGCAGGCAACATGCTCCTCGTGTCTGTGACTACAAAGGATCTCGTCCGGTCCTACCGAGTTTCAGGCTAGAAATTGGACAATATCTTCAGCTGCTGCTACTGTCACCCTCGGTACCCTCACAATGGCACTAACTCGTCTGTTGTATTTGGTAAGTGCTATTTGTTGGGGTAGTTTCAAGTGATCAGTGCTTCAAGAGACAACTGCCTTCTAGAACTCCAGACTGCGTTCTCCATGCAATGGTCATTTGTTCACAGAGTTCAACACATTAAGATTACTTCAAATGGGAGCATTGATTGGTCCTGTGTTCATAAGTGCTTCTCTTTGGGGTGGTTTTAATGAGGAAGTGAACTACAGTCAAGACTCTTGTCTATGGAATTTAATTTTCAGTGTAACTATTATTGCAAACACTTATACGTCTCCCATCAACATTTAAGTGCAAACATCTTAAAGCAACATTTGGAAACTTTTTTTTGCATCCTTTTTTGCAGCCATTTTTCATTTCCTTGCCCTCTTGACTGAAAGTCATTTGATATCTACTCTAACTTTTGCATCTTTCTTTTCAACCAAAGTAGAAAGTGCTATCAAGTTGGGGTAAATATTTGCTGTCTGACTCTCCTCTGTCCATGTTAATTTTTTTATTATTGTTCATTGGTGTAGGCCTTTCCTTTAAAAACTCTAGAGGGTGCTGTTTTACCTAAAGATTGGTCTGCCACTCTCTGTTTTTGCATTTAGTGTAGGTCTTTGCTTTATACCTCTCCCTACATCTTGTAACTTTTAAGTGCTAATGACTTGGAGCAACATTTGGACACTATTTTGCATCCTCCTCTGCAGCCAATTTTGCTCTCTCCCTCTTGTCTAAAAATCAGTTGATATCTACTCTAACTTTAGCATCTTTCTTTTCAACCAATGTAGAAAGTGCTATCAAGTTGGGGTAAATATTTGCTGACTGACTCCTCTGTGTCCATGTTTTTTATTCAGGTCCCTTACATTTACAGAGCCTCTTAAGATGACTACAAAGGGAAGCATTCCTGATTCTATTTAAGAATAAGTGCTTCTGTTTAGCGCAATCATGTTGCAGCATATACAGTGTAAACACTAGATGGTGCTGGTTTACCTTACAGATTGGTCTGCCGCTTCCTATTTATGTATTTAGTGTAGGCCTTTCCTTTAAAAATGACTCGACTCCTTTTCTAAATTCAGGGGGAATAAAGTTCATAATTGTTGTATTTGCATGAAGTGCTTTAAATGTGTGAAAAGTCAACCCATGCTGAAAAGTGCTGAATAGTTCCAAAGATATTAACTCGGCAATCGAAACTTGATGGGCTTTACAGAAAAGAAGAGTGTCAACGACCACGGCAAAGCCAAGGGGGCATGGACACACTTATATTGGGTGCTGCTGGTAAACCACATGGCTCAGACCAGCTCTTCCCAAAAGCAGGCAACATGCTCCTCGTGTCTGTGACTGCAAAGGATCTCGTCCGGTCCTACCGAGTTTCAGGCTAGAAATTGGACAATATCTTCAGCTGCTGCTACTGTCACCCTCGGTACCCTCACAATGGCACTAACTCGTCTGTTGTATTTGGTAAGTGCTATTTGTTGGGGTAGTTTCAAGTGATCAGTGCTTCAAGAGACAACTGCCTTCTAGAACTCCAGACTGCGTTCTCCATGCAATGGTCATTTGTTCACAGAGTTCAACACATTCTTCAATTCACATTCACATTCTTCAAATGGTCATTTGTTCACAGAGTTCAGCTCATACTTCAAATGGGAGCATTGATTGGTCCTGTGTTCATAAGTGCTTCTATTTGGGGTAGTTTTAATGAGGAAGTGAACTACAGTCAAGACTCTTTTCTATGGAATTTCATTTTTCAGTGTAACTATTATTGCAAACACTTATACGTCTCCCATCAACGTTTAAGTGCAAACATCTTAAAGCAACATTTGGAAACATTTTTTGCATCCTTTTTTGCAGCCATTTTTCATTTCCTTGCCCTCTTGACTGAAAGTCATTTGATATCTACTCTAACTTTTGCATCTTTCTTTTCAACCAAAGTAGAAAGTGCTATCAAGTTGGGGTAAATATTTGCTGACCGACTCTCATATGTCCATGTTAATTTTTTTATTATTGTTCATTGGTGTAGGCCTTTCCTTTAAAAACTCTAGAGGGTGCTGTTTTACCTAAAGATTGGTCTGCCACTCTCTGTTTTTGTGTTTAGTGTAGGTCTTTGCTTCATACCTCTCCCTACATCTTGTAACTTCTAAGTGCTAATGATTTGGAGCAACATTTGGACACTATTTTGCATCCTCCTCTGCAGCCATTTTTGCTCTCTCCCTCTTGTCTAAAAATCAGTTGATATCTACTATAACTTTAGCATCTTTCTTTTCAACCAATGTAGAAAGTGCTATCAAGTTGGGGTAAATATTTGCTGACTGACTCCTCTGTGTCCATGTTTTTTATTCAGGTCCCTTACATTTACAGAGCCCCTTTAGATGACTACAAAGGGAAGCATTCCTGAATCTATTTAAGAATAAGTGCTTCTGTTTAGCGCAATCATGTTGCAGCAGACACAGTGTAAACACTAGATGGTGCTGGTTTACCTTACAGATTGGTCTGCTGCTTCCTGTTTTTGTATTTAGTGTAGGCCTTTCCTTTAAAAATGACTCGACCCCTTTTCTAAATTCAGGGGGAATAAAGTTCATAATTGTTGTATTTGCATGAAGTGCTTTAAATGTGTGAAAAGTCAACCCAAGCTGAAAAGTGCTGAGTAGTTCCAAAGATGTTAACTGGGCAATCAAAACTTGATGGGCTTTACAGAAAAGCAGAGTGTCAACAACCACGTCAAAGCCAAGGAGGCATGGACACACTTATATTGGGTGCTGCTGGTAAACCACATGGCTCAGACCAGCTCTTCCCAAAAGCAGGCAACATGCTCCTCGTGTCTGTGACTGCAAAGGTCTCGTCCGGTCCTACCGAGTTTCAGGCTAGACATTTTCATCTGCTGCTACTGTCACCCTCGGTACTCTCACAATGGCACTATCTCGTCTGTTGTATTTGGTAAGTGCTATTTGTTGGGGTAGTTTCAAGTGATCAGTACTTCAAGAGACAACTGCCTTCTAGAACTCCAGACTGCGTTCTCCATGCAATGGTCATTTTTTTCACAGAGTTCAACACATTAAGATTACTTCAAATGGGAGCATTGATTGGTCCTGTGTTCATAAGTGCTTCTCTTTGGGGTGGTTTTAATGAGGAAGTGAACTACAGTCAAGACTCTTGTCTATGGAATTTCATTTTCAGTGTAACTATTATTGCAAACCCTTATACGTCTCCCATCAACGTTTAAGTGCAAACATCTTAAAGCAACATTTGGAAACTTTTTTTGCATCCTTTTCTGCAGCCATTTTTCATTTCCTTGCCCTCTTGACTGAAAGTCATTTGATATCTACTCTAACTTTTGCATCTTTCTTTTCAACCAAAGTAGAAAGTGCTATCAAGTTGGGGTAAATATTTGCTGACCGACTCTCATATGTCCATGTTATTTTTTTTATTATTGTTCATTGGTGTAGGCCTTTCCTTTAAAAACTCTAGAGGGTGCTGTTTTACCTAAAGATTGGTCTGCCACTCTCTGTTTTTGTGTTTAGTGTAGGTCTTTGCTTCATACCTCTCCCTACATCTTGTAACTTCTAAGTGCTAATGATTTGGAGCAACATTTGGACACTATTTTGCATCCTCCTCTGCAGCCATTTTTGCTATCTCCCTCTTGTCTAAAAATCAGTTGATATCTACTCTAACTTTAGCATCTTTCTTTTCAACCAATGTAGAAAGTGCTATCAAGTTGGGGTAAATATTTGCTGACTGACTCCTCTGTGTCCATGTTTTTTATTCAGGTCCCTTACATTTACAGAGCCCCTTTAGATGACTACAAAGGGAAGCATTCCTGAATCTATTTAAGAATAAGTGCTTCTGTTTAGCGCAATCATGTTGCAGCAGACACAGTGTAAACACTAGATGGTGCTGGTTTACCTTAAAGATTGGTCTGCTGCTTCCTGTTTTTCTATTTAGTGTAGGCCTTTCCTTTAAAAATGACTCGACCCCTTTTCTAAATTCAGGGGGAATAAAGTTCATAATTGTTGTATTTGCATGAAGTGCTTTAAATGTGTGAAAAGTCAACCCATGCTGAAAAGTGCTGAGTAGTTCCAAAGATGTTAACTGGGCAATCAAAACTTGATGGGCTTTACAGAAAAGCAGAGTGTTAACAACCACGTCAAAGCCAAGGGGGCATGGACACACTTATATTGGGTGCTGCTGGTAAACCACATGGCTCAGACCAGCTCTTCCCAAAAACAGGCAACATGCTCCTCGTGTCTGTGACTGCAAAGTGCTGTAAGTGCTATTTGTTGGGGTAGTTTCAAGTGATCAGTGCTTCAAGAGACAACTGCCTTCTAGAACTCCAGACTGCGTTCTCCATGCAATGGTCATTTGTTCACAGAGTTCAACACATTAAGATTACTTCAAATGGGAGCATTGATTGGTCCTGTGTTCATAAGTGCTTCTCTTTGGGGTGGTTTTAATGAGGAAGTGAACTACAGTCAAGACTCTTGTCTATGGAATTTAATTTTCAGTGTAACTATTATTGCAAACCCTTATACGTCTCCCATCAACATTTAAGTGCAAACATCTTAAAGCAACATTTGGAAACTTTTTTTGCATCCTTTTTTGCAGCCATTTTTCATTTCCTTGCCCTCTTGACTGAAAGTCATTTGATATCTACTCTAACTTTTGCATCTTTCTTTTCAACCAAAGTAGAAAGTGCTATCAAGTTGGGGTAAATATTTGCTGACTGACTCTCCTCTGTCCATGTTAATTTTTTTATTATTGTTCATTGGTGAAGGCCTTTCCTTTAAAAACTCTAGAGGGTGCTGTTTTGCCTAAAGATTGGTCTGCCACTCTCTGTTTTTGCATTTAGTGTAGGTCTTTGCTTTATACCTCTCCCTACATCTTGTAACTTTTAAGTGCTAATGACTTGGAGCAACATTTGGACACTATTTTGCATCCTCCTCTGCAGCCAATTTTGCTCTCTCCCTCTTGTCTAAAAATCAGTTGATATCTACTCTAACTTTAGCATCTTTCTTTTCAACCAATGTAGAAAGTGCTATCAAGTTGGGGTAAATATTTGCTGACTGACTCCTCTGTGTCCATGTTTTTTATTCAGGTCCCTTACATTTACAGAGCCTCTTAAGATGACTACAAAGGGAAGCATTCCTGATTCTATTTAAGAATAAGTGCTTCTGTTTAGCGCAATCATGTTGCAGCATATACAGTGTAAACACTAGATGGTGCTGGTTTACCTTACAGATTGGTCTGCCGCTTCCTATTTATGTATTTAGTGTAGGCCTTTCCTTTAAAAATGACTCGACTCCTTTTCTAAATTCAGGGGGAATAAAGTTCATAATTGTTGTATTTGCATGAAGTGCTTTAAATGTGTGAAAAGTCAACCCATGCTGAAAAGTGCTGAATAGTTCCAAAGATATTAACTCGGCAATCGAAACTTGATGGGCTTTACAGAAAAGAAGAGTGTCAACGACCACGGCAAAGCCAAGGGGGCATGGACACACTTATATTGGGTGCTGCTGGTAAACCACATGGCTCAGACCAGCTCTTCCCAAAAGCAGGCAACATGCTCCTCGTGTCTGTGACTGCAAAGGATCTCGTCCGGTCCTACCGAGTTTCAGGCTAGAAATTGGACAATATCTTCAGCTGCTGCTACTGTCACCCTCGGTACCCTCACAATGGCACTAACTCGTCTGTTGTATTTGGTAAGTGCTATTTGTTGGGGTAGTTTCAAGTGATCAGTGCTTCAAGAGACAACTGCCTTCTAGAACTCCAGACTGCGTTCTCCATGCAATGGTCATTTGTTCACAGAGTTCAACACATTCTTCAATTCACATTCACATTCTTCAAATGGTCATTTGTTCACAGAGTTCAGCTCATACTTCAAATGGGAGCATTGATTGGTCCTGTGTTCATAAGTGCTTCTATTTGGGGTAGTTTTAATGAGGAAGTGAACTACAGTCAAGACTCTTTTCTATGGAATTTCATTTTTCAGTGTAACTATTATTGCAAACACTTATACGTCTCCCATCAACGTTTAAGTGCAAACATCTTAAAGCAACATTTGGAAACATTTTTTGCATCCTTTTTTGCAGCCATTTTTCATTTCCTTGCCCTCTTGACTGAAAGTCATTTGATATCTACTCTAACTTTTGCATCTTTCTTTTCAACCAAAGTAGAAAGTGCTATCAAGTTGGGGTAAATATTTGCTGACCGACTCTCATATGTCCATGTTAATTTTTTTATTATTGTTCATTGGTGTAGGCCTTTCCTTTAAAAACTCTAGAGGGTGCTGTTTTACCTAAAGATTGGTCTGCCACTCTCTGTTTTTGTGTTTAGTGTAGGTCTTTGCTTCATACCTCTCCCTACATCTTGTAACTTCTAAGTGCTAATGATTTGGAGCAACATTTGGACACTATTTTGCATCCTCCTCTGCAGCCATTTTTGCTCTCTCCCTCTTGTCTAAAAATCAGTTGATATCTACTCTAACTTTAGCATCTTTCTTTTCAACCAATGTAGAAAGTGCTATCAAGTTGGGGTAAATATTTCCTGACTGACTCCTCTGTGTCCATGTTTTTTATTCAGGTCCCTTACATTTACAGAGCCCCTTTAGATGACTACAAAGGGAAGCATTCCTGAATCTATTTAAGAATAAGTGCTTCTGTTTAGCGCAATCATGTTGCAGCAGACACAGTGTAAACACTAGATGGTGCTGGTTTACCTTACAGATTGGTCTGCTGCTTCCTGTTTTTGTATTTAGTGTAGGCCTTTCCTTTAAAAATGACTCGACCCCTTTTCTAAATTCAGGGGGAATAAAGTTCATAATTGTTGTATTTGCATGAAGTGCTTTAAATGTGTGAAAAGTCAACCCAAGCTGAAAAGTGCTGAGTAGTTCCAAAGATGTTAACTGGGCAATCAAAACTTGATGGGCTTTACAGAAAAGCAGAGTGTCAACAACCACGTCAAAGCCAAGGAGGCATGGACACACTTATATTGGGTGCTGCTGGTAAACCACATGGCTCAGACCAGCTCTTCCCAAAAGCAGGCAATATGCTCCTCGTGTCTGTGACTGCAAAGGTCTCGTCCGGTCCTACCGAGTTTCAGGCTAGAAATTGGACAATATCTTCAGCTGCTGCTACTGTCACCCTCGGTACCCTCACAATGGCACTATCTCGTCTGTTGTATTTGGTAAGTGCTATTTGTTGGGGTAGTTTCAAGTGATCAGTACTTCAAGAGACAACTGCCTTCTAGAACTCCAGACTGCGTTCTCCATGCAATGGTCATTTTTTTCACAGAGTTCAACACATTAAGATTACTTCAAATGGGAGCATTGATTGGTCCTGTGTTCATAAGTGCTTCTCTTTGGGGTGGTTTTAATGAGGAAGTGAACTACAGTCAAGACTCTTGTCTATGGAATTTCATTTTCAGTGTAACTATTATTGCAAACACTTATACGTCTCCCATCAACGTTTAAGTGCAAACATCTTAAAGCAACATTTGGAAACTTTTTTTGCATCCTTTTCTGCAGCCATTTTTCATTTCCTTGCCCTCTTGACTGAAAGTCATTTGATATCTACTCTAACTTTTGCATCTTTCTTTTCAACCAAAGTAGAAAGTGCTATCAAGTTGGGGTAAATATTTGCTGACCGACTCTCATATGTCCATGTTATTTTTTTTATTATTGTTCATTGGTGTAGGCCTTTCCTTTAAAAACTCTAGAGGGTGCTGTTTTACCTAAAGATTGGTCTGCCACTCTCTGTTTTTGTGTTTAGTGTAGGTCTTTGCTTCATACCTCTCCCTACATCTTGTAACTTCTAAGTGCTAATGATTTGGAGCAACATTTGGACACTATTTTGCATCCTCCTCTGCAGCCATTTTTGCTCTCTCCCTCTTGTCTAAAAATCAGTTGATATCTACTCTAACTTTAGCATCTTTCTTTTCAACCAATGTAGAAAGTGCTATCAAGTTGGGGTAAATATTTCCTGACTGACTCCTCTGTGTCCATGTTTTTTATTCAGGTCCCTTACATTTACAGAGCCCCTTTAGATGACTACAAAGGGAAGCATTCCTGAATCTATTTAAGAATAAGTGCTTCTGTTTAGCGCAATCATGTTGCAGCAGACACAGTGTAAACACTAGATGGTGCTGGTTTACCTTAAAGATTGGTCTGCTGCTTCCTGTTTTTCTATTTAGTGTAGGCCTTTCCTTTAAAAATGACTCGACCCCTTTTCTAAATTCAGGGGGAATAAAGTTCATAATTGTTGTATTTGCATGAAGTGCTTTAAATGTGTGAAAAGTCAACCCATGCTGAAAAGTGCTGAGTAGTTCCAAAGATGTTAACTGGGCAATCGAAACTTGATGGGCTTTACATAAAAGAAGAGTGTCAACGACCACGGCAAAGCCAAGGGGGCATGGACACAGTTATATTGGGTGCTGCTGGTAAACCACATGGCTCAGACCAGCTCTTCCCAAAAGCAGGCAACATGCTCCTCGTGTCTGTGACTGCAAAGGATCTCGTCCGGTCTTACCGAGTTTCAGGCTAGAAATTGGACAATATATTCAGCTGCTGCTACTGTCACCCTCGGTACCCTCACAATGGCACTAACTCGTCTGTTGTATTTGGTAAGTGCTATTTGTTGGGGTAGTTTCAAGTGATCAGTGCTTCAAGAGACAACTGCCTTCTAGAATTCCAGACTGCGTTCTCCATGCAATGGTCATTTGTTCACAGAGTTCAACACATTAAGATTACTTCAAATGGGAGCATCGATTGGTCCTGTGTTCATAAGTGCTTCTCTTTGGGGTAGTATTAATGAGGAAGTGAACTACAGTCAAGACTCTTGTCTATGGAATTTCATTTTCAGTGTAACTATTATTGCAAACCCTTATACGTCTCCCATCAACGTTTAAGTGCAAACATCTTAAAGCAACATTTGGAAATTTTTTTGCATCCTTTTCTGCAGCCATTTTTCATTTCCTTGCCCTCTTGACTGATAGTCATTTGATATCTACTCTAACTTTTGCATCTTTCTTTTCAACCAAAGTAGAAAGTGCTATCAAGTTGGGGTAAATATTTGCTGACCGACTCTCCTCTGTCCATGTTAATTTTTTTATTATTGTTCATTGGTGTAGGCCTTTCCTTTAAAAATTCTAGAGGGTGCTGTTTTACCTAAAGATTGGTCTGCCACTCTGTTTTTGCATTTAGTGTAGGTCTTTGCTTCATACCTCTCCCTACATCTTGTAACCTTTAAGTGCTAATGACTTGGAGCAACATTTGGACACTATTTTGCATCCTCTTCTGCAGCCATTTTTGCTCTCTCCCTCTTGCCTAAAAATCAGTTGATATCTACTCTAACTTAAGCATCTTTCTTTTCAACCACTGTAGAAAGTGCTATCAAGTTGGAGTAAATATTTGCTGACTGACTCCTCTGTGTCCATGTTTGTTATTCAGGTCCCTTACATTTACTGAGCCCCTTTAGATGACTACAAAGGGAAGCATTCCTGATTCTATTTAAGAATAAGTGCTTCTGTTTAGCGCAATCATGTTGCAGCATATACAGTGTAAACACTAGATGGTGCTGGTTTACCTTTCAGATTGGTCTGCCGCTTCCTGTTTATGTATTTAGTGTAGGCCTTTCCTTTAAAAATGACTCGACCCCTTTTCTAAATTCAGGGGGAATAAAGTTCATAATTGTTGTATTTGCATGAAGTGCTTTAAATGTGTGAAAAGTCAACCCATGCTGAAAAGTGCTGAGTAGTTCCAAAGATGTTAACTGGGCAATCAAAACTTGATGGGCTTTACAGAAAAGAAGAGTGTCAACGACCACGGCAAAGCCAAGGGGGCATTGACACACTTATATTGGGTGCTGCTGGTAAACCACATGGCTCAGACCAGCTCTTCCCAAAAGCAGGCAACATGCTCCTCGTGTCTGTGACTGCAAAGGATCTTGTCCGGTCCTACCAAGTTTCAGGCTAGAAATTGGACAATATCTTCAGCTGCTGCTACTGTCACCCTCGGTACCCTCACAATGGCACTAACTCGTCTGTTGTATTTGGTAAGTGCTATTTGTTGGGGTAGTTTCAAGTGATCAGTGCTTCAAGAGACAACTGCCTTCTAGAACTCCAGACTGCGTTCTCCATGCAATGGTCATTTGTTCACAGAGTTCAACACATTAAGATTACTTCAAATGGGAGCATCGATTGGTCCTGTGTTCATAAGTGCTTCTCTTTGGGGTAGTTTTAATGAGGAAGTGAACTACAGTCAAGACTCTTGTCTATGGAATTTCATTTTCAGTGTAACTATTATTGCAAACCCTTATACGTCTCCCATCAACGTTTAAGTGCAAACATCTTAAAGCAACATTTGGAAACATTTTTTGCATCCTTTTTTGCAGCCATTTTTCATTTCCTTGCCCTCTTGACTGAAAGTCATTTGATATCTACTCTAACTTTTGCATCTTTCTTTTCAACCAAAGTAGAAAGTGCTATCAAGTTGGGGTAAATATTTGCTGACTGACTCTCCTCTGTCCATATTAATTTTTTTATTATTGTTCATTGGTGTAGGCCTTTCCTTTAAAAACTCTAGAGGGTGCTGTTTTACCTAAAGATTGGTCTGCCACTCTCTGTTTTTGTGTTTACTGTAGGTCTTTGCTTCATACCTCTCCCTACATCTTGTAACTTCTAAGTGCTAATGACTTGGAGCAACATTTGAACACTATTTTGCATCCTCCTCTACAGCCATTTTTGCTCTCTCCCTCTTGTCTAAAAATCAGTTTATATCTACTCTAACTTTAGCATCTTTCTTTTCAACCAATGTAGAAAGTGCTATCAAGTTGGGGTAAATATTTCCTGACTGACTCCTCTGTGTCCATGTTTTTTATTCAGGTCCCTTACATTTACAGAGCCCCTTTAGATGACTACAAAGGGAAGCATTCCTGAATCTATTTAAGAATAAGTGCTTCGGTTTAGCGCAATCATGTTGCAGCAGACACAGTGTAAACACTAGATTATGCTGGTTTACCTTAAAGATTGGTCTGCTGCTTCCTGTTTTTCTATTTAGTGTAGGTCTTTCCTTTAAAATTGACTCGACCCCTTTTCTAAATTCAGGGGGAATAAAGTTCATAATTGTTGTATTTGCATGAAGTGCTTTAAATGTGTGAAAAGTCAACCCATGCTGAAAAGTGCTGAGTAGTTCCAAAGATGTTAACTGGGCAATGGAAACTTGATGGGCTTTACATAAAAGAAGAGTGTCAACAACCACGGCAAAGCCAAGGGGGCATGGACACACTTATATTGGGTGCTGCTGGTAAACCACATGGCTCAGACCAGCTCTTCCCAAAAGCAGGCAACATGCTCCTCGTGTCTGTGACTGCAAAGGATCTCGTCCGGTCCTACCAAGTTTCAGGCAAGAAATTGGACAATATCTTCAGCTGCTGCTACTGTCACCCTCGGTACCCTCACAATGGCACTAACTCGTCTGTTGTATTTGGTAAGTGCTATTTGTTGGGGTAGTTTCAAGTGATCAGTGCTTCAAGAGACAACTGCCTTCTAGAACTCCAGACTGCGTTCTCCATGCAATGGTCATTTGTTCACAGAGTTCAACACATTAAGATTACTTCAAATGGGAGCATTGATTGGTCCTGTGTTCATAAGTGCTTCTATTTGGGGTAGTTTTAATGAGGAAGTGAACTACAGTCAAGACTCTTTTCTATGGAATTTCATTTTTCAGTGTAACTATTATTGCAAACACTTATACGTCTCCCATCAACGTTTAAGTGCAAACATCTTAAAGCAACATTTGGAAACATTTTTTGCATCCTTTTTTGCAGCCATTTTTTATTTCCTTGCCCTCTTGACTGAAAGTCATTTGATATCTACTCTAACTTTTGCATCTTTCTTTTCAACCAAAGTAGAAAGTGCTATCAAGTTGGGGTAAATATTTGCTGACCGACTCTCATATGTCCATGTTAATTTTTGTATTATTGTTCATTGGTGTAGGCCTTTCCTTTAAAAACTCTAGAGGGTGCTGTTTTACCTAAAGATTGGTCTGCCACTCTCTGTTTTTGTGTTTAGTGTAGGTCTTTGCTTCATACCTCTCCCTACATCTTGTAACTTCTAAGTGCTAATGATTTGGAGCAACATTTGGACACTATTTTGCATCCTCCTCTGCAGCCATTTTTGCTCTCTCCCTCTTGTCTAAAAATCAGTTGATATCTACTCTAACTTTAGCATCTTTCTTGTCAACCAATGTAGAAAGTGCTATCAAGTTGGGGTCAATATTTCCTGACTGACTCCTCTGTGTCCATGTTTTTTATTCAGCTCCCTTACATTTAGAGAGCCCCTTTAGATGACTACAAAGGGAAGCATTCCTGAATCTATTTAAGAATAAGTGCTTCTGTTTAGCGCAATCATGTTGCAGCAGACACAGTGTAAACACTAGATGGTGCTGGTTTACCTTACAGATTGGTCTGCTGCTTCCTGTTTTTGTATTTAGTGTAGGCCTTTCCTTTAAAAATGACTCGACCCCTTTTCTAAATTCAGGGGGAATAAAGTTCATAATTGTTGTATTTGCATGAAGTGCTTTAAATGTGTGAAAAGTCAACCCATGCTGAAAAGTGCTGAGTAGTTCCAAAGATGTTAACTGGGCAATGGAAACTTGATGGGCTTTACATAAAAGAAGAGTGTCAACGACCGCGGCAAAGCCAAGGGGGCATGGACACACTTATATTGGGTGCTGCTGGTAAACCACATGGCTCAGACCAGCTCTTCCCAAAAGCAGGCAACATGCTCCTCGTGTCTGTGACTGCAAAGGATCTCGTCCGGTCCTACCAAGTTTCAGGCAAGAAATTGGACAATATCTTCAGCTGCTGCTACTGTCACCCTCGGTACCCTCACAATGGCACTAACTCGTCTGTTGTATTTGGTAAGTGCTATTTGTTGGGGTAGTTTCAAGTGATCAGTGCTTCAAGAGACAACTGCCTTCTAGAACTCCAGACTGCGTTCTCCATGCAATGGTCATTTGTTCACAGAGTTCAACACATTAAGATTACTTCAAATGGGAGCATTGATTGGTCCTGTGTTCATAAGTGCTTCTATTTGGGGTAGTTTTAATGAGGAAGTGAACTACAGTCAAGACTCTTTTCTATGGAATTTCATTTTTCAGTGTAACTATTATTGCAAACACTTATACGTCTCCCATCAACGTTTAAGTGCAAACATCTTAAAGCAACATTTGGAAACATTTTTTGCATCCTTTTTTGCAGCCATTTTTTATTTCCTTGCCCTCTTGACTGAAAGTCATTTGATATCTACTCTAACTTTTGCATCTTTCTTTTCAACCAAAGTAGAAAGTGCTATCAAGTTGGGGTAAATATTTGCTGACCGACTCTCATATGTCCATGTTAATTTTTGTATTATTGTTCATTGGTGTAGGCCTTTCCTTTAAAAACTCTAGAGGGTGCTGTTTTACCTAAAGATTGGTCTGCCACTCTCTGTTTTTGTGTTTAGTGTAGGTCTTTGCTTCATACCTCTCCCTACATCTTGTAACTTCTAAGTGCTAATGATTTGGAGCAACATTTGGACACTATTTTGCATCCTCCTCTGCAGCCATTTTTGCTCTCTCCCTCTTGTCTAAAAATCAGTTGATATCTACTCTAACTTTAGCATCTTTCTTTTCAACCAATGTAGAAAGTGCTATCAAGTTGGGGTCAATATTTCCTGACTGACTCCTCTGTGTCCATGTTTTTTATTCAGCTCCCTTACATTTACAGAGCCCCTTTAGATGACTACAAAGGGAAGCATTCCTGAATCTATTTAAGAATAAGTGCTTCTGTTTAGCGCAATCATGTTGCAGCAGACACAGTGTAAACACTAGATGGTGCTGGTTTACCTTACAGATTGGTCTGCTGCTTCCTGTTTTTGTATTTAGTGTAGGCCTTTCCTTTAAAAATGACTCGACCCCTTTTCTAAATTCAGGGGGAATAAAGTTCATAATTGTTGTATTTGCATGAAGTGCTTTAAATGTGTGAAAAGTCAACCCAAGCTGAAAAGTGCTGAGTAGTTCCAAAGATGTTAACTGGGCAATCAAAACTTGATGGGCTTTACAGAAAAGCAGAGTGTCAACAACCACGTCAAAGCCAAGGGGGCATGGACACACTTATATTGGGTGCTGCTGGTAAACCACATGGCTCAGACCAGCTCTTCCCAAAAGCAGGCAACATGCTCCTCGTGTCTGTGACTGCAAATGTCTCGTCCGGTCCTACCGAGTTTCAGGCTAGACATTTTCATCTGCTGCTACTGTCACCCTCGGTACTCTCGCAATGGCACTATCTCGTCTGTTGTATTTGGTAAGTGCTATTTGTTGGGGTAGTTTCAAGTGATCAGTGCTTCAAGAGACAACTGCCTTCTAGAACTCCAGACTGCGTTCTCCATGCAATGGTCATTTTTTTCACAGAGTTCAACACATTAAGATTACTTCAAATGGGAGCATTGATTGGTCCTGTGTTCATAAGTGCTTCTATTTGGGATAGTTTTAATGAGGAAGTGAACTACAGTCAAGACTCTTTTCTATGGAATTTCATTTTTCAGTGTAACTATTATTGCAAACACTTATACGTCTCCCATCAACGTTTAAGTGCAAACATCTTAAAGCAACATTTGGAAACTTTTTTTGCATCCTTTTCTGCAGCCATTTTTCATTTCCTTGCCCTCTTGACTGAAAGTCATTTGATATCTACTCTAACTTTTGCATCTTTCTTTTCAACCAAAGTAGAAAGTGCTATCAAGTTGGGGTAAATATTTGCTGACCGACACTCTCATATGTCCATGTTAATTTTTTTATTATTGTTCTTGGTGTAGGCCTTTCCTTTAAAAACTCTAGAGGGTGCTGTTTTACCTAAAGATTGGTCTGCCACTCTCTGTTTTTGTGTTTAGTGTAGGTCTTTGCTTCATACCTCTCCCTACATCTTGTAACTTCTAAGTGCTAATGATTTGGAGCAACATTTGGACACTATTTTGCATCCTCCTCTGCAGCCATTTTTGCTCTCTCCCTCTTGTCTAAAAATCAGTTGATATCTACTCTAACTTTAGCATCTTTCTTTTCAACCAATGTAGAAAGTGCTATCAAGTTGGGGTAAATATTTGCTGACTGACTCCTCTGTGTCCATGTTTTTTATTCAGGTCCCTTACATTTACAGAGCCCCTTTAGATGACTACAAAGGGAAGCATTCCTGAATCTATTTAAGAATAAGTGCTTCTGTTTAGCGCAATCATGTTGCAGCAGACACAGTGTAAACACTAGATGGTGCTGGTTTACCTTAAAGATTGGTCTGCTGCTTCCTGTTTTTCTATTTAGTGTAGGCCTTTCCTTTAAAAATGACTCGACCCCTTTTCTAAATTCAGGGGGAATAAAGTTCATAATTGTTGTATTTGCATGAAGTGCTTTAAATGTGTGAAAAGTCAACCCATGCTGAAAAGTGCTGAGTAGTTCCAAAGATGTTAACTGGGCAATCGAAACTTGATGGGCTTTACATAAAAGAAGAGTGTCAACAACCACGGCAAAGCCAAGGGGGCATGGACACACTTATATTGGGTGCTGCTGGTAAACCACATGGCTCAGACCAGCTCTTCCCAAAAGCAGGCAACATGCTCCTCGTGTCTGTGACTGCAAAGGATCTCGTCCGGTCCTACCGAGTTTCAGGCTAGAAATTGGACAATATCTTCAGCTGTTGCTACTGTCACCCTCGGTACCCTCACAATGGCACTAACTCGTCTGTTGTATTTGGTAAGTGCTATTTGTTGGGGTAGTTTCAAGTGATCAGTGCTTCAAGAGACAACTGCCTTCTAGAACTCCAGACTGCGTTCTCCATGCAATGGTCATTTGTTCACAGAGTTCAACACATTAAGATTACTTCAAATGGGAGCATTGATTGGTCCTGTGTTCATAAGTGCTTCTATTTGGGATAGTTTTAATGAGGAAGTGAACTACAGTCAAGACTCTTTTCTATGGAATTTCATTTTTCAGTGTAACTATTATTGCAAACACTTATACGTCTCCCATCAACGTTTAAGTGCAAACATCTTAAAGCAACATTTGGAAACATTTTTTGCATCCTTTTTTGCAGCCATTTTTTATTTCCTTGCCCTCTTGACTGAAAGTCATTTGATATCTACTCTAACTTTTGCATCTTTCTTTTCAACCAAAGTAGAAAGTGCTATCAAGTTGGGGTAAATATTTGCAGACCGACTCTCATATGTCCATGTTAATTTTTGTATTATTGTTCATTGGTGTAGGCCTTTCCTTTAAAAACTCTAGAGGGTGCTGTTTTACCTAAAGATTGGTCTGCCACTCTCTGTTTTTGTGTTTAGTGTAGGTCTTTGCTTCATACCTCTCCCTACATCTTGTAACTTCTAAGTGCTAATGATTTGGAGCAACATTTGGACACTATTTTGCATCCTCCTCTGCAGCCATTTTTGCTCTCTCCCTCTTGTCTAAAAATCAGTTGATATCTACTCTAACTTTAGCATCTTTCTTTTCAACCAATGTAGAAAGTGCTATCAAGTTGGGGTAAATATTTGCTGACTGACTCCTCTGTGTCCATGTTTTTTATTCAGGTCCCTTACATTTACAGAGCCCCTTTATATGACAACAAAGGGAAGCATTCCTGAATCTATTTAAGAATAAGTGCTTCTGTTTAGCGCAATCATGTTGCAGCAGACACAGTGTAAACACTAGATGGTGCTGGTTTACTTTAAAGATTGGTCTGCTGCTTCCTGTTTTTCTATTTAGTGTAGGCCTTTCCTTTAAAAATGACTCGACCCCTTTTCTAAATTCAGGGGGAATAAAGTTCATAATTGTTGTATTTGCATGAAGTGCTTTAAATGTGTGAAAAGTCAACCCATGCTGAAAAGTGCTGAGTAGTTCCAAAGATGTTAACTGGGCAATCAAAACTTGATGGGCTTTACATAAAAGAAGAGTGTCAACGACCACGGCAAAGCCAAGGGGGCATGGACACACTTATATTGGGTGCTGCTGGTAAACCACATGGCTCAGACCAGCTCTTCCCAAAAGCAGGCAACATGCTCCTCGTGTCTGTGACTGCAAAGGATCTCGTCCGGTCCTACCAAGTTTCAGGCTAGAAATTGGACAATATCTTCAGCTGCTGCTACTGTCACCCTCGGTACCCTCACAATGGCACTAACTCGTCTGTTGTATTTGGTAAGTGCTATTTGTTGGGGTAGTTTCAAGTGATCAGTGCTTCAAGAGACAACTGCCTTCTAGAACTCCAGACTGCGTTCTCCATGCAATGGTCATTTGTTCACAGAGTTCAACACATTAAGATTACTTCAAATGGGAGCATTGATTGGTCCTGTGTTCATAAGTGCTTCTATTTGGGGTAGTTTTAATGAGGAAGTGAACTACAGTCAAGACTCTTTTCTATGGAATTTCATTTTTCAGTGTAACTATTATTGCAAACACTTATACGTCTCCCATCAACGTTTAAGTGCAAACATCTTAAAGCAACATTTGGAAACATTTTTTGCATCCTTTTTTGCAGCCATTTTTTATTTCCTTGCCCTCTTGACTGAAAGTCATTTGATATCTACTCTAACTTTTGCATCTTTCTTTTCAACCAAAGTAGAAAGTGCTATCAAGTTGGGGTAAATATTTGCTGACCGACTCTCATATGTCCATGGTAATTTTTGTATTATTGTTCATTGGTGTAGGCCTTTCCTTTAAAAACTCTAGAGGGTGCTGTTTTACCTAAAGATTGGTCTGCCACTCTCTGTTTTTGTGTTTAGTGTAGGTCTTTGCTTCATACCTCTCCCTACATCTTGTAACTTCTAAGTGCTAATGATTTGGAGCAACATTTGGACACTATTTTGCATCCTCCTCCGCAGCCATTTTTGCTCTCTCCCTCTTGTCTAAAAATCAGTTGATATCTACTCTAACTTTAGCATCTTTCTTTTCAACCAATGTAGAAAGTGCTATCAAGTTGGGGTAAATATTTGCTGACTGACTCCTCTGTGTCCATGTTTTTTATTCAGCTCCCTTACATTTACAGAGCCCCTTTAGATGACTACAAAGGGAAGCATTCCTGAATCTATTTAAGAATAAGTGCTTCTGTTTAGCGCAATCATGTTGCAGCATACACATTGTAAACACTAGATGGTGCTGGTTTACCTTAAAGATTGGTCTGCCGCTTCCTGTTTATAAATTTAGTGTAGGCCTTTCCTTTAAAAATAACTCGACTCCTTTTCTAAATTCAGGGGGAATAAAGTTCATAATTGTTGTATTTGCATGAAGTGCTTTAAATGTGTGAAAAGTCAACCCATGCTGAAAAGTGCTGAGTAGTTCCGAAGATGTTAACTGGGCAATCGAAACATGATGGTTTTACAGAAAAGCAGTGTCAACGACCACAGCAAAGCCAAGGGGGCATGGACACACTTATATTGGGTGCTGCTGGTAAACCATGATGGCTCAGACAAGCTCTTCCCAAAAGCAGGCAACATGCTCCTCCTGTCTCTGACTGCCAAGGATCTCGTCCGGTACTACCGAGTTTCAGGCTGGAAATTGGACAAGATTTTCAGCTGCTGCTACTGTCACCCTCGGTACCCTCACAATGGCACTAACTCGTCTGTTTTATTTGGTAAGTGCTATTTTTTGGGGTAGTTTCAAGTGATCAGTGCTTCAAGAGACAACTGCCTTCTAGAACTCCAGACTGCGTTCTCCATGCAATGGTCATTTGTTCACAGAGTTCAACACATTAAGATTACTTCAAATGGGAGCATTGATTGGTCCTGTGTTCATAAGTGCTTCTCTTTGGGGTAGTTTTAATGAGGAAGTGAACTACAGTCAAGACTCTTTTCTATGGAATTTCATTTTTCAGTGTAACTATTATTGCAAACCCTAGTACTGTTGATAAATTGAGGAAATTAAGCCTGACGGATGAAACTAGAGGTAATTTCAACAAGAAAAAGAGGGAAACTTAAAGGATAATTTTTTTGGATATAAAATAAAGAAATTAACAACATATTAAAGAGATGACGATTTTGGGATTTCTTAATAAAAAATTGTATCGTTATAAGAATAAAACTGTGGGTCACATTAGTAGGGTTTAATATAACAACTCAAATCAACCCTAAATGTATTCACAAAATAAATGGGCAGCTGTTTCTTCAACAATACCACAAAATGAGCAAGTTTCATCAAGATTTTTACAGATAGATTAATTATGTTGTTCGTAGGCTCTCTTTTAAGTTGTTGCGCTTGTGATAACGCATCGTAGGTCACGTGTTAACGTCAGCATGGCAGATGTTGGATTGTATTCATACTTAATGAGATCTAGTAGGCTACCTACTCTTTTAGCGCTTGTTAAGTAAGTACATAATGAAATTAAGTACCTACTCATTGAGTATCCGGTTTCAAATGCAACCAATGGCTTGCTCTAACTGTTACTCTGGTCTTCGTCAACAACACCCACTTTTGCACCCCCTGCTTGTGAGGTAGACTAACAGCAGATGGAGATTATGCTCAGTAATCTACTGCTTTTCCTGCTGTTCCTGGATGTCAACGTTGAATTTACTGTCGAATTTGAACCAAATTTGAACTGAATTTGTGGAAGCGAATTCGCAAGGCGAATATTATAGGTTGTATGTGTAAACAGTTTAAATATTTTGGAAGTGAAATATGAAAGGCGAATATGGATTATTGAATTTTTAATAATGAAAATGTTTTTGAAATGTTTTGAATTGAAATATTCACAGCTTAAATATTCAGTCATGCTGAATTTCAGCCCATAAAAATGCAAGCCCTAAAAATACAATGTATTAAAATGCAAGCAGGGTTAATGCAATGCATATTTTTTTCAAGTAGTGCAATTCAACAGGATTTTTTGTTTCAAAAAACATTTGGCATTATTTTACTTCCATATTAAGGTATTTTTTCAAATTAATTGTTTTATACATTTCTGTAGGATATGAAAGTGCCAAATATAGGACTGAAGGCATATTTGATAGTTACACAATGCTTACAAAAGACCTGATATCATTTATGGGCTTAGAGTGATCAAAATATTTTTTTAATTGTGACATAATTGTCCAAATACCTTTCCAGATGCCTTTTGGTTTTATCTTTTTGGCTTTCACTCAGGTTAACAGGCACCGAAAGCTTACTGCAAACTTTTTTAACTAGATTGCTAAACTTTGAAACAACATAATTGCAGAGTTTCCAATGCTCAATCAGTACAAAACAGCAACAGTGTGGCCTGCTTTACTAAAAGACTCTTCTTGAGAATTACTGGTAGAACATAAGTAGATATCAGTTTTTAGTACACCAGTGTGTTTTAATTGCATGTGTAAGCAATGTTTAGAGCTTTTCCAGAAAATTGACTTCGATGAGAAAGATAAAGCTTATTGCTCTAAGTTTTGTGGAGACTTTACAGGACAGAACAATCATTTTGTGCAATGCATTTTGGAACAGTTTTGTTTACACAAGGAAAGAAATGTTTCAGTTACCATTTTAATACTTTTTAACTAATTATGAACTTTATGGAATGCTATTTTACCTAATAACACTGGTTGAATGTTGCTTACTCTACTCTGTCTGCTGAAATACAAATAATTTACATAACTCTATAGAAAAATAGATATTTTTACTTATTACAAAACACACATTTTTGTTTGTAATTTGGACATTAATTATTTTTACTTGTAGTCTGATTTCATGGCTCTGATATTATTTCAGTAACCCTAACTTGACTTGCCTTGTAAGCACATGAATTTCAAACAATAAAAAAAAAACAGATTTGAAACATTTTCTTAAAACAGTCTATTTTAATAAATATGCCTAAATATGAGAGATCGTTTTTGATGTACAGATTGAATTTAGACTTTTATTTACATATAAACATTGATTAGCGAACATGAACAGAAGCTGCAAACAGTTGCTTGTTGCGCGTGAACAAACCTCATTGGTTCTTGCGGAAGCTCAAACAGCGTTACACACGAGAATGACCCTCATTGGTTCTCGCACATCAAGCAAGCATGCTTGACCTTCCTTTTACCATAACTGATGTCACGTGATGTGTGAGTTGATGAATGTTTTTATATGTGAGTTGATGAATGTTTTTATAAAGGCTTTTATATGTGAATAAAAGCCTAATTTCAATCTGTTCATAAAGCGATCGTGTCTCATTAGAAAATTTGGACTTAACCGCTCAATTCATATGGATTCGTTTTACAATGCATTTATGAACTTTTTGAAGCGTAAAATAGTTGCTTGGTTTGTGTACCACCAACTATTTCATTAAAATATCTTAATTTGTGTTTAGAAGATGAACGAAAGTCATTGGCTACTGGTTTGGAGTGACATGAGGTTGTGTAAATGATGACAGAATTTTCATTTTTGGGTGAACTAACCGTTTAATGTGCACTTCTTGCGATGGCCGCTGTGTTCATGCTTATAAGTCCGCATAGTCGTAGGGTGTCCCATTTGTTATTTTAGATCAGCCAAAGACAGTATTTTGCAATACATTCATAGTTAATGTGATGAGCTACACCTTGCTGTTACTCTACTATTTGACATCTTGAGTTGCTTAGAAGTCATTGCAGAAAGTGAAGCTCTGAAAAAAAGTCTAGCATTACTAGCTTTGTATACTGTATGCCACTTGTTTATGTGTTTTGTATGTGGTTAAATTATTCAAATACCTTTTTATAAGGTTTAAATTTTGTAATCAAAAGTAACGAAAGCCTCTGCTGGTAAACAGAACCTTTACTTGAGAGCCTATTATAGTGGTAAAAAAATTAAAATGATATTACAGAGCCATCCAAATACCTTTTGTCTTCATCTCTAGCTACATAGATGCATCTATAAATAGTGTCATTAAAAAGCATTTATCCACAGTTACAATTTAGAAAGTGATTGCAAAAAATACTAAATGTCAAAGCAAATTGCATTTATTTGATATAAGAAAGGCACTACAGTCACTCTTTCCAAGCAAAATATTTAACAAAAAAATAAGTTTGTTTTAACTGATAGAACAATATAGATATAATCTTTAAAATTACAACAAAAAGGAATTGAAAACAAAAAAAGGACATGCTCATAGTTAAAACAATATAGATATAATCTTTAAAATTACAACAAAAAGGAATTGAAAACAAAAAAGGATATGCTTATAGTTCTACAAACTACATCTGTGGTTATCTGTTTGAACTGAGGAGACTTCATAGTTCATTCAGTAAAATCACCTTTTGGGCTAAAAGAAAATTTAAAGAGCCAGTAGCAACTGAGGTAATGTTAGATCTATTTTAAAGATTAAACTCGGAATAGGATAATTATGTGCAATATATATATATATATATATATATATATATATATATATATATATATATATATATTTACACATGGAATTAAACATTTTGAGAGTAATATGAATATGAATACAATCAAAAATGTTGATGATTTGTGGATTTTATACAAAGTAACACTGGTTGAACGTCACTCACTATCCATATACGCTGAAATAAACATTATTTACAGAATTCTTTTTTTTTTTTTTTTACTGCAGTCAAAAATTCCTATTTTGCTAATCATAAGGATCTATAGCTGTCTTGTTGGAGCCACACATCAGTGAACTTTGCATGTATTTCTTAAACTTTTTATCCCTCAAGCCATATATGAGAGGACTCAGCAGACGTGGTAAAATGCTGGTGAGCGTGAAGGTGGTGAAGTAAATGACTGACCAAGAGTTCGGAAAGAGAGCCGTTAAGGCCCCATCCAGGACTGTTGTAAACAGGGACAATGTACAGAGCAGTAACTGGACCCCATGCAGTAAAATGGTTCTCCTGGCCTTTTGGGCTTGAGCTGGTCCTGAAGCAGCTGCTTTAGCAGAGAACAGCACTTTGAAATAAGTGTAGAAGAGCAGCACCCACACTGAGCACATGTAGCCGATGTTAAAAACAGCATGGCTTATTATATGGTACTCCGAATTTAACAAATTTTGCTGGTAGCACATGCGGCCTGTAGAAAAGTAGGAGAGTGGACGAAGAGCCAAAACGACAAAAAGGTCCACTATGCCAGGCAGGGCTCCCACCAGCCAGATGATGCCGATCAGGATTTTGGTGTTTTGGACGGTGCATATTCGTGCATGATGTAGAGGGTAGCAGATGGCCACATAGCGCTCAATAGCCATGCCAGCCAGGTTTAGTGGTGTGTTCTTGTAAACGTTGTTTGCAATGAGGATTAAAATGCAGCAGACACCAACATTCAAGTTTGGCAATAAGTACGTAAACACAAACAAAGTCACACAGACAGTCAGTGTAAGGATGTCATTGATGATCAGCTGCATGTAGAGGATGTAGCGGGGCTCCTGAGTGAAGACTGGATTCTTGAAGGCAGTATAAAGCAGCAAGCTATTGATGGAATTGATAATGACAGCCAATATAATCACAGTGACGTTTTTTAGAACAGCTTCATCAAACAAATCTTTGCGTTTGGTAAATTCTGAACTGTTCATTTCACAAAGATTATTTTTACTTAAATATCCTAGTAATTAAATGTCATATTGCTATAATGAAACAATTCAATATGATTCAAGCTATAATTGGGAAAAGCTTTTAAAACAAAAACAAAAATTGAGGCCTTGCACACTGCAGTATGATGCCAAATGACATCAACGAATTCAAAAGATTGGTCTGAGATCCTAAAATCTGCACGTCAAAGATATCAAATGTGTTTCTCTGGAATCTCTTCCTCTAGATGCCCTTGGTCTTATATTATTGTTGAATATGCTATTTGAGGGTTGCCATATTCTCATGTGCTTCAAGTCCCTCAAGTCAGGAAAAACAGGGAAATTAAAGCAAACAACACTCAAGTTAAAAACAAATTAACCTTTTGGTTATTCTTAATCTTAATCAGGTGATACAGGGAGGATGATAATGATAAAAAAAGTCTGTTCATATCTAATGGGATATGTTAATCTAAGAAGGCTACTGTAAGATATCGGAACAGTGATGTGTATTTTTCCCCCTCAAAAGAAGATAAAGCTTCACTACAGATTTTTGGGTTAAACAAATTTACAAAAAAATATTTATTTTTGTTGACAAATACATAAAAAAAAATCAACTCTGTCTTACTCTGATTCACAAAGGGAAGCTTAAAATAATGATTTATAATTTGAACTGTATCAGATTTCATATCATTCATCTTTGTGTGGTTACGTCACGTCTGTAAACAAAGAGAAGATGGTCAAACTAATATGGTCTGGTGAGAGGTGTGTTAGTTCTGACGGCTTGTAGCCATAATTAATTATCAACATTATATCTGAGAAATCATCTGTTGTTTAAAAACAAATTGTTCAGAGAAGAGCTTACAAGCCGAAAGGGAAAGTATTCCCTTATACGAAAAAGAAGTAGGCTATACTTCAAGTTCATTTTATTAAGTAATGTTCAAGTATATTTTTAAGTATATATTATGTAGTAAGTATACTAATGTCAATATGTACTATTAGTAAACTTGCAAGTGTACTATTTTAATACTGCTTGGGTCTAAATTGGCCTACTTTTAGTATAAAAAAGTATATGTTTAAGTGTACCATACGTTTAACAGTAGTAAACTTTAAGTGCACAACTAGTTCATAATTACGTTTCTCATTTGTACTGCAAGTGAACTTATTGGTATATTAGTAGTTTACTATTTTAATACTTGTAGCATTTTTTTTATTTATGAAAGAAAGTACACTTTGAAACATACTCTCAGTAAACTAGTTTAGTAGTTCTCTTACGAGAGTATCTCTCGTACTGCGTAATATCTTACGCTATGGGGAAAACCTCTTTTCCACGAGATATTGAAGCCAAAAATTATCCTTAATTTTGAACTAATGTAAAACGCTGTACAGCAGCATGCAGACATAGGCAGGACAGCTCGTGCGCCTATTGGCTGCCCTGCGGCAAAAGCAGCAGCCTATCGAGAGAGGCGCTGCGTGACACATATCCAATGGGGGCATTTCGCGCCCATTTCGTCACGTCCCGCCAGAAAGGGCGTGGTCTCGGCCTATAAATATAGCTCGATAAGGCTGGTCCACTGATTTTCATCTCTTCAGCGAAGCATCACGCATCGCTGGATCCGGAGTGAGAAGCCACGCCGTCTGAGGAAAAGCACACAGCGGGACGAGCCATTGAGTCTGAAGTCGCTGGCATCGCCGCCTTTAGCCGCCGTACCTGCTACACTTTCCGGCGTTATATCCTTTTCAAACTGTGTGTGTGTGTGTTCGCCGCTGCGACACTCATTTTTTCACTGTCTCTCTCCCTCTGCTAAAAGAGCTGCGTCTTTTTCAAGATGCAAAGATCCTGCGGCTCGTGCCGAGCCACATTCAGCGACGGGGACCGTCATGTCATCTGCGTTTCCTGCCTGGGTGAGGATCATGCGGCTCTCGCTCTCGTCGACGGCGGATACCCTCACTGTGAGCTACTGCCTATGGTGACTCTGAGGACTCGCCTGGCATCTTTCTCAGAGCCTGCACTTCAGCCCGCTGTAGCGCCGCTCCGTAAAAGCGCCGTGCCCAGCGCGGCCCCGAGCCTTCTCCTGCCCGCCAAAGCTCGCCGGTTCGCCCGCCAGCTTCGCCGGCATCACTCAAGTCCCTCACCGACGGACAGCGGCCGCCGTCTGCCGCCGCTTCCGCCATTGAGGTCGACGAAACAGCCCTGAGCCTTCTCCAGCCCGTGATAGCTCGCCGGTTCGCCCGCCAGCTTCACCAGCTTCACTCGAGTCGCTCGCTGACGGACAACGGCCGCCGCACGCCGCTGCTTCCGCCATTAATGACGACGAGATAGCTGCATCTGTAGAGAAGGCCAGCTTAAAAACCGCGGCTAGCTTTCTTTACGTTATAAGAAAGCTACCCCGCCCCCCGTGGGCATGCGTCACCGGCGAAATGAGGAAAAGTGTATTTTTAGTCCCGCCGAGGCCGGACTAATCTCCATTTCTCAAACATTTCTCTGCTCCTCTTAGTTTGAGCGGCTGAAAATGTCAATATTGCAGCAATGAGCCTGTAACACGCACGCCTGCAAACAAACGCCAACACACACAAACTGTGATGACGCTCTCTTATCTGCTCGAGCTATTATAAGCTTTTGTCGTTTCCCCCTGTGGCTCAGCGGCGAAACCCAAAGCCTTTGCACGGGAGACCCGTGTTCGATCTCAGGTCTTGCATCAGATAAAAATTTAGTCTCGCCGCGGCCAGACTTGCACCGAAACTTTTCTCTCGTTCAGTTCCAAGAAAATGCGACTGTTCCAGTGTATTTTGCAGTAAACAAGCCGGTACCATGGCCCGCTTGCCTGCACAAAAATGCCGTTTCCACAGTGACCCAGAAAAATCATTTAAGCAGTGTATTTTCTGGTATTCCGGCCACAGCCGATGGTGTTATGAGTGTAATAAAAATGCCCACAGCCCAGTGTTCATTTCTACACACAAACGCAGCCCGCCACAGTGCAGGGCACGCACAAATGAGATCGACTCATGTCATTGTGCATTAAATGTAGTGAATGTGCCCACAACCCAGTGCCCACAAACACTACACACTGCATGTGCCACGTTTTCTGTAAAACGAAACCAACACACATACAGTCAGCTAAAACCCACGGTGTTTAAGTCTCGCCGCGGCCAGACTCCACCAAAACTTCTCGCTCGTTCAGTTCCAAACAATGTGACTGTTCCAGTGTATTTCGCAGTAAACAAGCCGACACCACAGCCAGCTTGCCTGCACACAAATGCCATTTTTACGGCGACCCAGATAAATCCCAAAAGAGTGTATTTTCTGGTATTCCGGCCACGGCCGATGGTGTTATGAGTGTTGTAAGAATGCCCACGTCTCAGTGCCCATTCCCACACACAGACACAGCCCGCCACAGTTCAGGGCTAGCACAAATAAAATCGACTCATGGCGATTGTGCAAAAATGTAGTGAATGTGCCCACGACACAGTGCCCACAAACACTACACGATGCGATATTTTCTGGTACCGAAAAAAGACGGGGGTCTCAGACCCATTCTAGATCTGCGACAGCTGAACAGAGTGCTTATGAAGCGCCAGTTCAGAATGCTGACAACCAGGAAAATCCTCGCGCAAGTGCGCCAGGGAGACTGGTTTATGTCAATAGATCTGAAAGACGCCTATTTCCAAACACAAATAGCGTCACGTCACAGGCGATTCTTGAGATTCACCTTCGAGGGCCAGGCATATCAATACAAAGTCCTACCGTTCGGCCTATCCCTAGCACCCCGTACATTTACGAAGTGCATGGACGTGGCCCTCGCACCCCTGAGACTTCAGGGCATGCGAGTTTTTGAACTACTTGGACGATTGACTGATTCTAGCTCGATCACATTCAGAGCTCACAGAACACAGAACCACATTACTCGAGCTTCTCGAGAATCTGGGTCTCACAGTCAATTGGGCGAAGAGTTCGCTGTTTCCCAGCCAGAAAATCTCTTTTCTGGGAACAGTACTGGACTCGCTGTCTATGACAGCACGTCTGTCGCCAGAGTGAGAACTGGACATTCAGCGCGCCGCGAAATCCTTTCGCTCTATAGTCCCGCTCAAAGATTTCAGAAAATGCTGGGCCTCATGGCCTCGGCATCTTCAGTACTCCAGCTGGGCCTGCTTCGCATACGCCCACTGCAGTTATGGCTGAAAGTGCGAGTTCTACCCCGGGCATGGACCTCTGGTCTGTTTCGCCTCAGGGTCGACATGAAATGCGTTTCGGCTCTGGAACCTTGGAAAATAGCTGACTGGTGTCAGTCAGGCGTGGGTCTGGGGACTCCCTCGAGTGTGACGGTGGTGTCCACGGACGCCTCCACCTCGGGATGGGGAGCGCTGCTCGAGGGCAGACCGTTCTTCGGCCAGTGGTCAGAACGGGAAAAGGTCCTACGCAAATGCTGGCAGTCGACAACGCGCTATGGCGTTTTTGTCCCCAGATAAAAGGCCGCCACGTCTTAGTCCGGTCGGACAACATGTCAGTGGTGGCATACATAAATCACCAGGGTGGCGTCAGGTCCCGAAACCTTACAGGCTGACGGAACGCCTCCTGGTCTGGGCTCAGTACAACCTGCTTTCACTGAAAGCAGCGCATGTGCCTGGTCGCCTGAATCTGGGACCAGACCGTCTGTCCAGAAACAATGTCCCAGCAGGGGAATGGTCGCTGCACCTGCAGACGATCCAACTGCGGTGGGAGACATTCGGCAGAGCGCAGGTGGACCTGTTCGCGCCCCAAGAAAACGCTCACTATCCGAACCTTTTTCTCCAAGAGCAGGGATGCGCTGGCCCACGTATGGCCCCGCTGCCCCCTCTATGCTTTCCCCCCCCGTCTCGCTCCAGCCTCAAGTGCTGGAATGAATCAGGGAAAATGGATGCCCAGTGCTACTCGTGGCTCCGCTCTGGACAAACCAGAATTGGTTCCCAGTCCTAATGCGGTGGACCAGCACTGCCCCGTGGCCAATACCGGTGAGGAGAGACCTCCTCTCTCAGGCAAAGGGCTCGATTTGGCGTCCTCGCCCGGAATTATGGTCCCTACATGCATGGGCCATCAACGGGTACCCGCTAACCTGTGTGACTAACCCCAGAGGGAGTGTTAAATACAATCACGCAGGCTAGAGCCCCGTCTACTAGACGGCTCTATTCCTCAAAGTGGTCAGTGTTCTCTGCCTGGTGTCAAGCTCAGGGCTTTTCACCCGCAGACTGCGGGGTTACAGAAGTGCTCTCCTTCCTTCAGGAGCCGCTGGATAAGGGCAGAACCCCATCCACACTCAAAGTATACGTGGCGGCCATAGCGGCGTTTGCAAAACCGACGTATGGCCAGTCACTGGGGAAAACGACCTGGTCTTGCGATTCCTCAGGGGAGCTTGGAGGCTGAATCCTCCCAGACCCCCCTCAGTCCCTGTGTGGGACCTTTCTACGGTTTTGGAAGCCATGAAAGATGCCCCATTCGAGCCAATCCATTTGTCAGACATGAAACATCTGTCTCTCAAAACCGTATTCCTTATGGCTCTCGCTTCAGTGAAGCGCGTAGGGGACTTGCAAGCGCTTTCGGTAAGCGCGTCATGCATGGAGTTTGGGCCTAATGACTCAAAAGTCATACTCAAACCAAGGCACAGGTACGTGCCCAAATCCCTCAACACACCGTTCAGGGCCCAGGTTATTTCCCTGTGCACTCTCTCGGTTCATAACGAGGAGGAGGATGCGAGTCTCCTTTTGCCCTGTCAGGGCACTGAGAGCTTATGTGTCCCGCTCGTCTGCCTTCAGACAGACCGAGCAGCTCTTCGTTTTGTTTGGCGGACGATCCAAGGGACTGGCCGCATCAAAACAGAGCCTATCCAGATGGATAGTCGACGCCATAGCACTGGCTTACACTTCTAAGGGCCTGCAGTGTCCTTTGGGTGTCAGAGCGCACTCCACGAGAGGCGTGGCCTCGTCGTGGCAGTGGTATAGGGGGGTTACCTTGCAAGATATCTGTATGGCCGCGGGCTGGGCCTCGCCATCTACATTTATAAGGTTTTATAACCTAGCCCTTATTCACTGTTAGAAAAGGACAACACTCCATGTGTTTGGGGTCAAAATGACCCCAAACTTTTAAAGAGCGATTGCATAAGGAAATATAATTTTTTATATGGAAAACTATATATCATTTTTTAAATTTACTTCTCAACTATACATTTATGCTGTGTTTTTGTGGAAATTTTGAACTTTTTTACCTATTTACTGCACAAATACATAACTAGGCCATAAATTGGCATATGAAAAATGATTTTTTAAAGAAAAAATCCCTTAAAATATGATCTTAATTAAATCTAAATAGTTTTTGGACATTGCTCTATGTGTTAGGGATAGAATACTGCCATCTGGAGGTTAGTCGAAAAACTTTTTTTCTTAGAGTTAAGGAATTAAAGTGCAATGACCACATCTGTCCAATAGAGGTCCATAGAGACTCATTCATTTTCACTTAAATTTTTCTTGATGTTTCAACTTCTCACAACTTTGATATATATTTTGTGAATATATATTTAAACATTTTGAAATACATAAAAAATCTGTATTTTTGTCAAAGTTAGAGTTTGTTTTGTTGTCTGATATATTTTGAATTTGAATTATCAAAAGTTCAGCTGCATTTCATCTTTCTTTTATCTGCCCTTTCTCTCTCTCTCTCTCTCTCTCTCTCTCTCTGTGTGTGTGGGTGGGGGGTGTGGGGTGGGAGCATGCTTGTTCCATGTTGCAAATGTGAAATTTTTCAGATTTATGCCAGTTTAGTTGATTTTATTTGCCAATTTCTATAAAATGCTCTCTGTTGCAGTCACATAAGTGTGTGTTTGTGTGTGTGTGTCTGTGTGTGGGTGTGTGTATGAGATAGAAAGTTCGTTCTACTTTTTATTTATGCTCTAGGACCAGACCTTGATTTAAATGTAATTTTTTTTAGATTTATGCCAGTTTAGTTGATTTTTTTTGCCAATTTCTGTAAAAATGCTCTGTTGCAGTCACATACGTTTGTGTGTTTGTGTGTGTGTGTGTGTGTGTGTGTGTATGAGATAGAAAGTTCGTTCTACTTTTTATTTATGCTCTAGGACCAGACCTTGGTTTATATGTAGAACATTTCTGATTAATAATGGATTTACTTTTATTTTTTTGACAAACAAAATAAAAAAAAGTAATTTTTTTCATTTTCCCATTCATTTTCAATGTGGGGTCATTTTGACCCCAAACCCGTTGAATGGTAAATTTTTTTTTACACACCTTTAGAACAACCAAATCAAGCCCAGTTTTTTTGTGCATGTTTAGATAGATTATTTAGGAAAAGTCACAGAGTTTCATGCCCCTGAGATGAAGGGAACATTTTTTAAAAATCAAGTAAAAGTCCAGTGGGGTCATAATGACCCCAAACAGTGACTAAGGGCTAGAGGTTCCCGCCTTACAAGCCAAGCTTCTGTCGGTATAGAATTCAGTACTATCTGCCCCGCTGTGCCGGCCCAGATGCTGAGTTTTGCTTGTGCATCGCTCACTGGGCGATAACACGGCTCCATGGGTGTTGAATAACCTGTACTATTACCCAGTTCAGGCTGAACATGTTCACCCTGTCTGTGTGAAACACTATTAACATAACTAGCACCTATAGGATGCTATTTCATGGGGAATGATGCTTGCAGCCTCTCTTCTCCGACTCTCTGTGAGTCTATGGTGATTATGCACTACATGAGCCCCGGGCTACTGCCCTTGGGACTTTGGTGTCGGATCCCAGTACGCACGGCGTTTTGCATTGTGTTCCCCATAGCGTAAGATATTACGCAGTACGAGAGATACTCTCGTAAGGGAACGTACTCGGTTACTAACGTAACCTCGGTTCTCTCTAGAGAGGGAACGAGTACTGCGTATCTTGCCGTGCATACAACAGCGCTGGTTCGCTTCGGCGATGAAAACCAATGTACCAGCCTTATCGAGCTATATTTATAGGGCGAGACCACGCCCTTTCTGGCGGGACGTGACGAAATGGGCGCGAAATGCCCCCATTGGATATGTGTCACGCAGCGCCTCTCTCGATAGGCTGCTGCTGTTGCCGCAGGGCAGCCAATAGGCGCGCGAGCTGTCCTGCCTATGTCTGCATGCTGCTGCACAGCGTTTTACATTAATTCAAAATTAAGGATAATTTTTGGCTTCAATATCTCGTGGAAAAGAGGTTTTCCCCATAGCGTAAGATATTACGCAGTACTCGTTCCCTCTCTAGAGAGAACCGATGTTACGTTAGTAACCGAGTACGTTTTATACTATAAGTTTTCTATAAGGGAACTTAACATCATACTTGTAGTTTACTAATTATATATTCTTTTTGCTCTTTTAGTGTACTCTACGGAGCCCCCCTAGTCCCACTTTGTCAAAAAAGTTAATTATAACTATCTTGTGGCCTCAAGATACTATCTCGTGGCCTCAAGATACTATCTCGTGGCCTCAAGATAGTATCTCGTGGCCTCAAGATAGTATCTCTATCTCGTGGCTTCAAGATAGTATCTCGTGGCCTCAAGATAGTATCTCTATCTCGTGGCCTCAAGATAGTATCTCTATCTCGTGGCCTCAAGATACTATCTCGTGGCCTCAAGATACTATCTTGAGGCCACGAGTTACTATCTTGAGGCCACGAGATACTATCTTGAGGCCACGAGATACTATCTTGAGGCCATGAGATAGTATCTTGAGGCCACGGGATAGTATCTTGAGGCCACGGGATAGTATCTTGAGGCCACGAGATAGTATCTTGAGGCCACGGGATAGTATCTTGAGGCCACGAGTTACTATCTTGAGGCCACGAGATACTATCTTGAGGCCACGAGTTACTATCTTGAGGCCACGAGTTACTATCTTGAGGCCACGAGATAGGATCTTGAGGCCACGAGATAGGATCTTGAGGCCACGAGATATTATCTTGAGGCCACGAGATACTTATCCTGAGGCCACGAGATAGTTATAATTATTTTTTTTTACAAAGTGGGACTAGGGGGGCTCCGTAGTACTCTCAGTAAACTACTAGTTTAGTAGTTTTATACTGCACGTATACTTGCAAGTTTTCTTTTAGTGTACTCTCAGTAAACTGCTAGTTTATTTATTTATTTATTTTTGTTGTTGTTGTTGTTTGTTTTTTATTTAGTTTGACAGGGACATTGTACATTAATAAACCATTCCTGTAAATGTACCAGAATTAGCCAAAGGCCATTTTTCATCCGTAGTCCCTGGACAAGATGTTACAAGTCAACCTAAAGAAAAAAATTATTAAGAATATGTAACCCGTTTCACCATAGGCTCGTGATGAGCAAATACATTATACAGTGACATATAAGGTATTAAACCCTTTTAATCCTAATGCTTGGTAAACTGGTGAAAGAGACATCACATTGTATAATAAACCTGTCTAGAAACAATACGATTCTCACTCTCTCTTCTAAAGAACGGGTGACTGAAGAAATAATCTGATTTTAAAACCCAGCAAATATTATCACAGATAATATTTACTTACACGAATACAGGGCATGTGATGGAAAAACAACAAGAACGCAATAGCTCAGTTTCCTTCTTTGTATTATGAGGAAGAAAATCACATAACCTTTGAACAAATATGAAAATAAACAGAAACAAATATGAAAATACAAATAATAAAGTCAATAGTCTCCAATAACCTGAGTGCACTCTTTTAGCTTTGTGATATGATGACATCTCCTAATGGTAGCATGTACAGAGTGAACAGCAGCTGTCCTAGTACTAACCCTTGTGGTACTCCATGCTGAACTTGTGATCGATAAGACAGCTCTTCATTTACTGCTACAAACTGATAACGGTCAGATAAGTTGGATTTAAACCATGCTAATTCCACTAATGCCAGCTTCGTTTTCTAGTCTATTTAAAAGAATGTTGTGGTCAATTGTGTCAGTAGGGCTACAATGTTCAAATGGTTTTTTTTAAACTTGAAAAATACTTAACTGTACTTTAATAAATAAAATAAAAACATTTTATTAGCTTCATGCATCCATTTTTATCAATACTTGAATGTTGGTAAGTTTCATAAAGAAAGCAACATTTTAAACAAAAAAATTGAGAAAATCTCATTTTTGTCAAAGACGCCTTGATCAGATTCAGAAAGATGATCAAAACACGGATGAAGTAGATCGAGTCCAACAACAACCCCAAAGCTTCACAGTCGTTTTCTCTTCATGTGTTACGGTTAATTTCATTTGGAAACATTAAGCAGTTCTCTTTCATCATCTCGTGTTCGAGATCCACCTATGGGAAGGGCATCCGTACCTGACCTCTGCAGAAGCATCCAATTGCACCAAGTCTGGCTAGACAGACAGAAGCGCACAGCCAATGCCAGGTGAGGCCACACCCCCTTACCTACGGGCATATAACAGCTGGGCGTGCTGCTATTCCTCAGTTGACATTCGCTTCTCGCGATCTCTGCATCTCACAGCTCGGTTGATTTTTACACTGCTCACCTCGTGTCTTCAGGAGCGACCCGCTCGACTTCAGACACGGTCTCACGGGACTCGAGGTTAAGGACATGGGAGTGCACGGTATGGGCGAACCTCCCGCCATTGAGCCTTCCATCGCCAGGCACCTTAACCCCGCTCAGGCCGGGCTGCTAGCTCCCCCTAAGTCGGTCTTGCCCAACAAGATGGACCGTTTTGCTGCCTCCGTTCACCAGGCAGCTTATAAGTCCTCGGCCGTGGCTGTCAGGGCCCTTAACGTTTCTTCGCTCCTCTCCGCCTACCAGGCGGAGATCCTCGAAGAATTAGGGCAACAATTGGAAAAGGGAAATCCTTCTGAAACCCTGTGGAAGGAGATCCTCACGGTAAACGACCTCGTCCTCCGTAACGCTCGGCAGGCTGTCCAAGCTTGCGGGTGCTCCATGGCGCTTTCCGTGGTGGGAGAGCGCGCGCTCTGGCTGAACCTGTCAGGACTCCCTGACAGTGAGAAACGGCGCATTGCGGGCGCGCCGGTCTCTTCGGCCCCGCCGTCGCACTGATGCAACAACGGTGTGACGATAAGAAGAAGGAGGATGAGGCTTTCAAGCTTTGACTTCCCAGAAAGGCAGTCCCACGCCAGGCGCCCCCTGTGCGTTTGCCTAACCCACCGGCCACGGGACGACTGTTTCATCAGGGCAAGGAAAAGCCCCGCAACAAACCACCCCCACGGCAACATAACCCAGCACCTACAAACAAGCACTGGGGTAAGCCCGCTCCCGCCGCGGCTGCGGCCGGGAGACCTGCGAATTCCAACCCCACCGACTCGAAACGCAAGCGGCCTGCCTGATGTTCAGCCGATGGGGGCATCGAGTCCATGTTCACGGGCCGTGAGCTCTTTGGACTCCCCTCCTCTTCTAGGACCCAGGGGGTCTTGCGGTCTAGCTCACCGCCTGTCGAGACTGCCCAGCTCGTGTGTTCGAGAAATGTGTGTTTTCCCCCCACGTTCAGGGGGCCCTTTGTGAGGGAAAGTTTAAGCTCAGTGACACCACACTGCCCACACTCTGTTCCCCTCACTCTCTCAATAAAGGCTTCGGCCCCAGTGTTTGCCCAACACAAAACACACAAAACACAAAAAAAATACGAATCGAATGAATTTGTTTCGGAGAGAAAACCTCTCTCCGCAGAGAGAACTCATCTCACTGCAGAGAGAGAAAATCCCTCCGAACCCCTGCATGTCCCCTCTATTGTGCCCACTAGATGGCGCCATTGCATCACAAATAAACCTGTTGGTCTCACACAGCTCCGCTCTGGCCCGAGCGGGAGCACTCGCGAGTCACGAAGCGGCTTGGCGAACCGTTTCAGCTCCCGAGTGGGTGATGCGTACAGTAATGCAGGGTTACAGATTGCAATTCGCAGTAAAACCCCCGCATTTCAACGGTATTATCTTTTCTCACACGGAAGAGAACGCCTCTCACATTCTGAAAGAGGAAATTTCATCTCTCCTAAACAAGGGAGCGATTCAGGTGGTACCCCCCAATCTGATGAACCAGGGCTTTTATTCCCGTTATTTTCTGGTCCCGAAAAAAAGGCGGCTCTCTCCGCCCTATCTTGGACCTTCGAGTGTTGAACAAACATTTGAGGAAATACAATTTCAGAATGCTGACACAAGGCGCACTCGCCCGTGACATAAAATAACATAAGCATCTATCCTCCGCAAAGGAAGTTTCTTCGTTTCGCCTACCAGGGCATATCTTACGAATTCACAGTTCTTCCGTTTGGACTCAGTTTGAGTCCCCGGTCTTTCTGTCTGTGCGTGGAGGCGGGCTTAGCACCTCTGACAATATCAGGTCTGAGAATCCTGACTTACATAGACGATTGGCTCATCATAGCCGAATCAAAGGAGAAGGTGTTGCAGGACACCGGCCGTGTGTTCGCGCACATCACATCGCTCGGGTTCCAAGTGAATGTGAGCAAGAGCAATTTCACGCCCAGTCAGAATGTCATTTTCCTGGGCTTGGAGCTGAACTCGGTCTCCATGCGAGCGCGTCTCTCTCAAGAGTGCATTCGCTCTCTGATGAACTGTCTGTCGCAGTTCAGAGAAGGGGCGAAAGTGCAATATCGCACATGTCTCAGGCTGCAGGGTCTCATGGCTTCATCCACCCAAGTTGTGCCGTTAGGACTCCTGAGGATGAGGGCGTTCATGAAATGGGTTTTGTCACTACACTACAGCCCGATTCGCGACCTTTGCCGCTCGGTAACAGTGACACGTGCCTGCTCGGCAGCCTTGCGCAACTGGGAGAGCGAAGACCTTTTTGCGCACAAGGGAACCCCTCTGGGGGCAGTTACGATGCGGAAAGTTGTGACGACAGATGCGTCCTTAACAGGCTGGGGTGGCACCCAGGAGGGCAGAACGGTGAACGGTCTGTGGCCACACAGACTACGTTCAGCGCACATAAGCTATTTAGAGCTTAACCATTTGGAAAGCTCTGCATCATTTTCTGCCTCGCCTGCAGGGACATCACGTTCTAGTACGGTGCGACAATACCACGGCTGTGGCTTATATCAACCGTCAGGGCGGCATGCGCTCGTCGAAACTCCGCACTCTAGCTTACAAGCTTTTGTGGAGCAGACGGGTTTTCCTGTCGTTACGCGCAACTCACGTTCCGGGCATTCTGAACAGAGGCGCGGATCTGCTATCAAGGGGAAACCCAATCTACGGAGATTGGCGTCTTCACCCGCAGATAGTGGAAATGCTATGGATGAGATTCGGACGGGCGAGCGTAGATCTATTAACCTCGCGCGAAAACTACCATTGTCCTATGTTCTTCTCTCTAAGGGCGCGTGCCCCTCGGAGTAGACGCACTGGCCCACCCATGGCCCAGAGTGCTCCTGTATGCTTTTCCTCCCCTGTCCCTGATAATTCCCACATTGGCCAGGGTGAGAGAGCAGGGCCTGTCTCTCATTCTGATAGCACCCAGGTGGCCCAAGGCACCATGACTGGCGGAGATAATTCCTCTGTTATACGCCGAGCCGTGGCGCCTTCCCGTTCACACGGATCTATTGTCCCAAGGCAACGGGGAGATTTACCACCCCCACCCAGACAGGGTGGCTCTCTGGGCCTGGCCCGTGAGAGGACGAACCTGAACGCACTTGGGCTTTCGCCGCGTGTGGTCGCCATTATTCAGAATGCCGGGGCCGTCTCTACACGGTCCTTATATGGCTGTAAGTGGCAAGTGTTCGAAGGATGGTGCGATGGGCGCGGTCTCACATCTTATCAGTGCTCAGTTCCTGATATTTTGTGTTTCCTTCAAGACCTCATGGGAAAAGGGAGGTCCTTTTCCACCATTAAGGTCTACTTGGCTGTGATTTCAGCCTGTCATGTGGGTTTTGAGGGCTCTACTGTCGGGCAGCAACCTCTAATCCGCAGATTTATGAAGGGTACACGTGGCACTTTGCCAGTCATCAGGAAAACTTTTCCGTGGTGCTGGAAGCGGTGTCTCAACATCCTTTTGAGCCTCTGGGGAGTATTTCCCTTAAGCTGCTGTCCTTCAAGACAGCTTTGCTCTTGGCCTTGGCATCGGCTAAACGTGTCAGTGAGCTACATGCACTCTCGGTTCACCCCTCGTGCACTTAGTTCTCCCTCAGTGGAGATAAGGTTTCCCTTAAGCCTAACCTGGCCTTCATGCCGAAGTGCTTCCCTGCGTTCACTTCGGAGGTGTTGGAGCTGTCCACTTTTCACCCTCCACCTTTTACCTCTCTAGAGGATCAGAGGCTAAATACTCTGTGTCCAGTCCGTGCTTTACAGGCATATATGACCAGGACCAACGCTTTCCGGAAGAGCGACCAGCTCTTTGTTTCATGGGCCCCCCCGCACAGAGGGCGTCCCATATCGAAGCAACGCCTCTCACATTGGGTTGTGGACGCTATAACTATGGCTTATGAAGCCAAGGGAGTGCAGCCCCCAAGGGGCATCAGAGCTCATTCCACAAGGGGCTTAGCCGCCTCTTGGGCTTTGTTTAGGGGAGTGTCACTGCAGGACATCTGCTCCGCTGCCAGTTGGGCTTCTCCTCATACCTTTGTGCGTTACTACCGGCTGGATGTAGCACATCCTCGGTAGCACATTCGGTTTTAGGGGTGGGGTCTTCTTAGCTCTTCCCTGTAACCCTGTAAAAAAACAAAAACAAAAAAAAAACAATAAGAGTGAATGGGCCGGCTGGCCATGTTCATTCCTGTCACCAAACATTTACTTCCCTTTATGGGTATAGTTTATGTGCCTTGGTGGGTTGGGATTACTATCATGTATGTGTCTCATGCATGTTTCATGTCCTGCTTGTCCACAGCAGTTAGGTGTGGCGTCACCTTTGCAGGTTTATGATTAATGGACGTGTCAGGCACCGCCTCCCCGAGGTGACCGTCTTTCTCTGGCTTTAAGAACCTCACTGTGAGTGTATTGGGCAATCGGGGAGCTGTCCATGCCTCTCCCATAGGTGGATCTCGAAGATAAGATGATGAAAGAGAACAATAGGTTACTATCGTAACCCCGGTTCTCTGAAACATCGATTGGAGAGATCCACCAGCTTTGCCCCGCTTGCTGCACGAGAAGCGAATATACTTACTGAGGAATAGCAGCGCGCCCAGCTGTTATATGCCCATAGGTAAGGGGGTGTGGCCTCACCTGGCATTGGCTGCACACTTCTGTCTGTCTAGCCAGACTTGGTGCAATTGGATGCTTCTGCAGAGGTCAGGTACGGATGTCCTTCCCATAGGTGGATCTCTCCACTCGATGTTTCAGAGAACCGGGGTTACGATAGTAACCTATTGTTTTGATTTACACACTGTTTAATGTTTGATGATCACGTTATTTTACATTTGAGTTAGCAATCCTCTATCGCTTGTTTCAGCTTCTTCTTCTCCTGTGTTTTGATCCTGAGATTCTGTACTAGAAGATGTGTCATAACGCCCCCTACCGTATAACAGTGAAAACATGGATAGCTGGAAAATTCATCAATGGTGGGGAAAGAGTAAAGTAGAATTAAAGGGGTGGTATAAGGCCCTTTTCACAAGATTTAAAATAAATCTCTGATGGCCCAGAGTGTGTATGTGAAGTTTTAGCTCAAAATGTATATATTGCATGTTAAAGTTTGTCACTTTTTGAGGGTTAGCAAAAACACACCGTCTGTGTCTGGCCCTTTAAAGGCAAATGAGCTCCTGCTCCCGACACAGTGAGCGGAGTTTCAAGAGCGTGTGTGTGTGTGTGTGTGTGTGTGTGTGTGTGTTAGCAGCTCCGATTACCTCACGCAGACACACTCTAAAATATCATAAACTGTTCTGCCTTTTATGTTTAAACCGGAGTCAGACAAAGATGGAGAGACTAAGAAGAAGTGACAACACGTAGAATGCAACAGGACGTCTCTGAATGGTTAGTTGATGAATTTATGTTGATGATGTGGAGTTAACTATCTTTAATTAGCATATTCTGTCATGATAATCTATAAATCGCTCGTATAGAAACAGTTGTGAGATGCACACAGAGTGACTTTCTATTGCATGTGAAAAGACGGATGCTACAGTTTGAGCTGACTCACAAATGTGGTCGACTACAACTCTTCCTCTTCTCAACATGGACTGCGTGTTCCCGGGGGAGGGGTTTATGTAAATCTTAGGGTTTGTGATGTCACTAACCCGGAAGGAATGTTGTGTAGTCCCCAGTGGTGGACAGTAACAAAGTAAATGTAATTCGTTACTGTACTTAAGTAGCTTTTTTGTGTATCTGTACTTTACTCAAGTATTTAAATTTTGGGAGACTTTTACTTTAACTCCACTACATTTCAAAGTCAAATATCTTACTTTTTACTATACTACATTTTCTAAATCAGTCGTTCCTTTTTATTTATGAGTGGATAAAAACGTAACTAGTCAAACGAGCCACCAATCACAGTACAGCGCACACGCTTTGTTTTGAACTTGCCTTGGCGGTATCTACTAAGCCGAACCAGAGCCGTTAAATATGAGAGTTGCGAACATAGATGGTTGTGACAGTGATCTCGACGCCGCGCGGTCACGTTATTCGTGTAGCTCTCAATAGTTCCAAACAAATCGCGTTGACAAATAGCTTTTTTTTTCTGGCGAGTACCCTAGCAGAAACACTGCATTAATACGTTTTGGAGAAAAATATATGGTGCTGGAGAAAAATATATAGGCCTACAGTAAATACTGTAAATGTTTTATACCTTATGGGAACAGTCCCCTTCCTTCCAAAATTAAACACACAAACAATTAATTCAAATCAAATATATATATATATATATATATATACTATATATATTTATATCAGACTAATTAATGTCATTTCATTAATAGATTGGTGTGCCAAGAGTGACAATAGTCTTCACTTAGACTGAGTTAAGCAAGAGTCTTGTGACAAATTATAATAGGACATTTTAGCCATAAAAAAATCAAAGTACTTGGATACTTAAGTACATTTGAAGGCAAATACTTTTGTACTTTTACTCAAGTGAATGTTTAAAGGCAGCACTTCTACTTTTACTTGAGTAATATTTTACCTTGAGTATCTTTACTTTTACTCAAGTACATGGTATGTGTACTTCGTCCACCACTGGTAGTCCCTACCAGCCGTTTGTTGCAGTCCACGATTTCTTTAAAAGCAAATATCTCCCTTTGCTTTGAACTTTGAGCATTGTAACTTTGCAGATGTTGTTTATGCTCAAAGTAACATTACACACCAACTAAAGTTAGAAAAGTGAAATCATAATCAACCACCCCTTTAAAGTAAATTCCTATGTACACTACCAGTGGACTAGCCTACACAAAAATTCAGATACGCAGAATTAGATACTTAGATCTGTTTTATATCAATATTTAAACCACATTTTCAAACAGTTTCATAAGACTATGTAAAAAGGTATATTTAAAGCAACACCAAGGAACTTTTCCTCTGCGGTCACCCTACAGGTTGGAAGCGGAATTGTCCTCATTAGAAATGAAGCTTAGCGCAAGTTCTGCCGGGAAGACTCAATTGTTCATGTCATGTATTACCTTCTCATTTATCCAATTATATCCTAATAGCCAGTATTAAAGGGCGGTACTTACTCATGTCTGAGTTCTCAGATGCTGTCGCTTCAACCCCAGTTGTTAGCGCTGTAGTAACCAAACCATGTCTCAGGACACGTAATCCATTTGTGATTATTCAGATTCAGATGATTTCGTTCGGCCATCTCCTTCTGCTACATGCCGCAGTACCCGTATTCAATGCCGCACCTCTTCATGGGTGAGCTGGTCTTTTGAACACATACTAAACGCTCTCCAGGCATCCCTGTTAGCGAAGGAATTTCAAGAGAAGATCTTCTGCTCTTTGCCCAGAATGCACTGGGCAATCCACCTGCATCTACTTCTCCACATCCAGATGCCGCCGCGACCACTGCTCAACTGAAAAAAAGCCAGTGGGAAAAGATCTGCAAAATCTACACCTCGCTCAGCTAAAAGAACAGCACTACCGGCACAAGAGATATCTCCTCCGCAATTCACCGTCCCTCCCGATACTAATCAGATGCTTCTTTCTGCTGTTCAAAACTTATCCCAAATATTATACAGTACTTATACAGTAAATATTAAACTTATTATACTTATAAAATACTTATTACTAAAATGTTATACTTATTAAATACTTATACAGTCTAAGATGACGGATTTCGAAAACTCCTTCGGCAACCCTGACCGCAGCCCAGATCCCGTTACAACCCGGCCTTCCTTTTCTGGTATCATCTCAGCGAGCATACCTTCTACTTCGGCCTCTCTGCCCGCTCCTCTCCCCAGGATTCAGTCGCCACTTCAAGACGTCTCAGCTCCACCGGCTTCTCCCAACTTTAATCTCTCCTCATCAACACCAGCTCAAGCTTTTGGTAGGCATTTCGTTCCACCCACCGCCGCTACAGTATCTCCACATCTCAGGTCAAATATTATCCAAGGTAAGGACATCAACCTGGCTTCTTTACTTCTTCCTTCACCTGCTGCCGACAGGAAATTGGTGGACTGCGGTGACGTGGCAGTGTTCCTCAAAATTTCAGATCCACGTTTGCAACGCAATCTATCGTTCGGAGAGTTCGTAATCGCATTTAGCATTTACATGGACACCCTATGCCAAGTTTTTCCAGATAGGAGGGAAGCGTTAGACCTTTATCTTTCAATGATGGCAGACTTTAATCAAAGGTACGGGGACACTCTATTCTACGAGTATCATAAATCATTTTCTGCTAAATCCGCGTCTTGCATTTCACTCTACAATTCAAGACTCGACTGGTCCATCACTGATACTGAACTGCTAGTTCGTCTTTTTGGAGGTCAAAGAAGTCTGTTGTGTTCTATCTGCAGCGCTCATGGACACTCAGCTGCTTTCTGCCCGAAAGCTTTTCCTAGCCACGATCTGGCCGCTGTCCGTGGTACTGCAAACGTAAGACACAGCTCCTACAGCAGAGGTCGCCCTGTTGAAACATTTAATGACAATCCCATTTGCAATTTGTTTAACGAAGCCGTGTGTTCATTGAATAATTGTTGTTTTGCTCATATTTGTAGGGCCCGCACCCGAAATCAGTCTGCCCACGGCGATACAAACCTCAAACCAAAAGGAAAACCCCTTTTCAGAGGAAATTCTGAGCAAACATCCATCCACACCCATCAACATTTCAAACCTTTCTAGCTACCTTTCCTCTCACCCCGATCCGTCATTTGTTGACTTTCTTATCACCGGCTTGTCCAAAGGGTTGAGGGTGGGGATACTCTCACATCTCACTTCATCTTTTTCAGCTAAAAACTTGCAATCAACCATGAACGAGCCTGGCGTCGTTTTTACACTGCTCGAGAAAGAAGTCAATAAAGGTTATGTTATCGGCCCTTTCACCTCTCCTCCTTTTTCCCTTTTCAGGATTGACTCCATCGGCGTTGCTACCCGTAAATACTCTGGCAAAAAAAACGTCTCATTTTCGACATGTCTTCTCCTCATTTCAGCAAAATACCAAGTGTTAACGAATGCATTCTGCTAGAACCATTTTCCCTTCACTACGGGGGAATGAAGTAGAATACTAAATTCTACTTCGCAGTAAGGCTTACTTTCGGGTGTAGAAGCAGCCCTTATATCTTCAACAGTCTCTCGGGAAGCTTTGTGTTGGATCCTGCTGAACGTCTGCAAACTTCAGTTCGTTTTGCATCTACTCGATGATTTTTTGCTAATCGATTTCCCTTCTCCCTATTCTTCCATTCTCGATATCTTAAAGCCGTTTTTCAGTGACGTCGGAGTTCCCCTCTCTTCAGAGAAAACTCTGGGCCCCTCCACTAACCTAGAATTCTTGGGTATCTCCCTCGACACGGTTAAAATGCAAGCCTCTTTCCCCCTAGAAAAGCTTATAAGAATCCGATCATTTTTGGAAAATTTCTCTTCTCTACACGTCGTCTCGAAGCGTGATTTATTGTCCCTGTTGGGCCATCTAAATTTCGCTATGAGCATCATCCCGCAAGGCAGGGCTTTCATATCGCGTTTACTAACGGCGGCACACTCCGTTCCTGAACTCAGTAATCCGGTCCAGTTAGACGAAGGCTGTCGGTCCGATATTACATTCTGGTCTCGCTAACTAAATGATTGGAACGGCATTTCTTTTTTCTATAACGAGGCTTTCGAATCATCCGCAGATTTACATCTATTCACCGATGCGGCTCCATCTGTCGGGTTCGGGGGATATTTCCAAGGGCACTGGTTCGCAGAGAGATGGCCGGATGAATTTCCTAAATCAACATCCAATCCACTATCTTCAGCGCTATACGAACTATATCCTCTAGTTGTAGACAGCGTAATCTGGGGTCCTGAGTGGTCTAGGAAACGAATTCTTATGTTTTGCGATAATGAAGCTACCGTAGCTATTATTAATAAAGGCAGATCATCTTGCCCGACGATTATGCCTTTCCTGCGTCGCTTAATCTGGCAATCTGTCATTTACAACTTCATTATTAAAGCTGCTCACATACCTGGCCACTTCAATGTTGTCGCTGACGCTCTATCTCGCTTTTGTTTTCAGACCTTCAGACGGCTCTGCCCTGCAGCCAACAAGGATCCAACACCATGCCCTTCCCTGCCTGCCACAACGCTATATTATGAGATTTGCTTTGCTCAGCTAGACTTTACATATCCAAAGGCGTTGCTCCATCCACTCTCAAAGCTTATACTTCTGCCTGGCATTCGTTTTCAATGTTTTGTTTTGCCTTTCAACTTCCTCTATTTCCTATTTTGATTTCGACTGTTTTCTCCTTTCTCGTGTTCAATTTCGACAAACGTAATTTAAAAAACTCTTCCATTCGTAAACTACTCGCAGGCGTTCAATTCTACGCCAAATATTTTAACCCCGATTCTCCTAGCCTTTTCACCGCTACTCCTATTCGCCTAATGCTCAAAGGCATAGCCAAAACGTCTACTGCGTCCCCCGACAAAAGGCTGCCTTTGACGTTACCTTTAATTCATAGGTTAATCATTTCAGTTCGCAACGGCCTCTTTTCCACTTATATCAACACTCTGCAAGAAGCGGTATTTCTAAACAGCTTATTACGGTTTTATGCGTCCAGGAGAATTTACTTCACCAACCAATACATTCGATCCAGCCCGCGGTCTTTCCTTCTCAGATTTACATTTTTTTCCTATTTTTTCACACTCTTTCTTAAACATTCTAAGAACGACTCCAAAGGTTCATTACTTTAACTATCTCCAAAATCAGTAGCGAATTTTGCCCCTTCTCTTCTATGACTAAATTCCTTCAAATCCATCCCAGACATTCTGTTATTTCTCCCCTCTTCATTCTACCCAACGGAGCACCTCTCTCTCAAAACTGGTTCTGGTCCCATCTCAACTCTGTTCTCAAAACCTGCAGCTTATCTCCCTCCCAGTTCACTGAACATTCCTTCAGGATCGGAGCCGCCACTACAGCAGCTGAGCGTGGTATCTCTCCAGCTACTATCAAAATCCTGGGCAGGTGGTCCTCCTCGGCATTCGAATCTTACATAAGACCAGATTCAAAATCCATCCTTGAAGCTCAGCAAGCTCTCCAGTCATGATCTAGGTAAATTCCTATTTATTTACTGGTGGTGGTGTTTTTGCCAAAGCGGCTTGGCACTTATCATGATAGTATGGTTTAGCTACCGAACCAAGATGGCCCGCGGGCTAGGTGTCTGTTTAAACGGCTGTTTCACACCATAGTTTTAGGTGGCTGCAGCCAATTCCAAAACAATGATGACCCGTTGCTATGCGCTCTACCAAAAGACGGCCTGTGGCCATGTGTCCTATCAAAAGATGGCCTGTAGCCCATGTGTCCTATCAAAAGATGGCCTGTGGCCCATGTGTTCTATCAAAAGATGGCCTGTGGCCCACGTGTCCTATCAAAAGATGGCCTGTGGCCCATGTGTTCTATCAAAAGATGGCCTGTGGCCCATGTGTTCTATCAAAAGATGGCCTGTGGCCCATGTGTTCTATCAAAAGATGGCCTGTGGCCCATGTGTCCAAAAAAAAAAAAAAACCCACTAATTCTAATATTTTTCTTTCTATTTTAGGAACTTCAGGATTCACGACCGGTGGGTATACTTCCTCTACCGTTCTTTGGGGGTGGGCCCCGTCCCGCCGGATTATTACTGCACCTAATTTTGGGGGTGGGCTGCGCCCCTGCCTTCGTCTTCAGGCAGGATATGCAGATTCCGTACCCTCGGAATGCGAGTCACGGACGGGGCCTACGCCAAAGAATTTGATTGTTTGCTGAGCTCGTAAATAAATGTTTATTGTCTCAGTATTAATTATCCCGAGTCTTTCTGGTAGAAATGAAGCTTAGCGCAAGTTCTGCCATGAAGACTCAATTGTTCACGTCATGTATTACCTTCTCATTTATCCAATCATATCCTAATAGCCAGTATTAAAGGGCGGTACTTACTCATGTCTGAGTTCTCAGATGCTGTCGCTTCAACCACCTCCATCCTCCCCATCCACCACCAGACGGGACTTTTATTCATCTCCCTAACATTTCTATGCTGGGTCCTCCCCTCCATCCTTCCCATCACCTCCAGACGGGCTCTCCCCTCTACCCTGAAGACGCCAGGACGTCCTCTCCTCCTTCCACCCCACCACCACCAGATGGCACCCTTCCTTACTTCGCGGGGTGGGCTGCGCCCCTGCCTTCGTCTTCAGGCAAGATATGCAGATTCCATACCCTCGGAATGCGAGTTACGGACGGGGCCTACGCCAAAGAATTTGATTGTTTGCTGAGCTCGTAACTGAATGACAGCCTCATTCCTTGCTATAAGCGCATGCTACTTTTGTGTTGAACAAAGTAAACCTGTACACATATTGTTGGCCTTTGAACAAGTAGCTCACCCACACACTGCACAGTCTATTAAGGCATGTGTGGACAAATGTATGCAAGAGTGGGCCATACCAAAGGAGAAGATCCTGACGGTAATAACGGACAATGGGAGTCACATGGTGGCGGCCTTTAAAAACACCACAGCAGAAGAAACCAGCTCTGAGGACGACTCCCCTGGGTCCACTATGGAAAGTGACTCTGAAATTGATGAACAGCGGTGAGCCATGTTTGGTTTATTCTTTTACATGACAGTCAATTATAACATGAATGAATTTCCCCCTGCCTCACATATATACAGTATATACAGACACCCACCAGCCACTTTATTAGGTTTAGACTTATTTGGTTGTCTTTTCTTCCTGTTATTAGGTACCATCATGTCGAAATGGACCGGACACCGTGCGTGGTGCATACCATACAACTTGTGGTCCACATGTTGCAGAAAGAGACAAATGTCAAAAGCGTCCTCGATAAAGCAAGGTTTGTGGTGAAGCTCTTTCGCAAGTCCTCAGTTGCAACACAGAGGTTATTGGACCAGTGTGGTGTTATTGTTGTAAATGACTGCCCCACACGCTGGTCAAGCACATTCAACATGGTCGCACGACTCCTCACAGTCAAAGATGCAGTCTGTCAAATCACAAATGACATGGGATGGGACAGTTTGCTTACTAGTGAGTGGCCAAAGCTTTCATCATTGCATGACCTACTGCTGCCTTTTGCGGAACACACTAAAACCCTCCAGAGTGACACCACATCTATGTCTCTAGTGGTTCCTGCCCTCTTTGATCTGTTGAGCCACCTAACTGACTTTGCACAGAACACTCGGTACAGAGACCTCGCCACTCTTGCAGAGAAAATGAGATCAAATCTGAACCAGCGTTTTGCTTGCCTCTTGGATTCAACTGATGAAAAGTTCTCAGCACTTGCAGCAGCTGCTTTTTCAACCCAACTGTCTGTGAAATCCTTGTTAATGTTGATGTGGCTGATGGAAATATCCAGGAACTGCTGAAACAGGCAGAAGACTATGTGGTCAAATGCACTTGCCAGGAGGACCAGTCTGAAGATGATGCAGAAGAAGAGGTTATTGAGGAACCAGAAGCAACGCCATCCTCAAAGCAGCCGGTGTTTAGGTTCCTCTCAAAATGCCGCACCACAAGGCCTAAACAGAAAACCTCCACAACCAGCATCAGGCAGCAGATTATCAAGTACAAGGAAGAACTTTCACATCCCATCACTGAGGACACAGGGACAGACTTCTGGCTGGAAAAGAGTGACAGTTTTTATCACAGTTTAAAACCTTTTGCATTAGACTTGTTGGCTATGCCAGCTTCTCAAGCTTTTGCAGAGAGGGCATTCAGCATCACAGGTGACCTCACAAGAGGACGGCGCAACAGAGGAAGGGTCACATTGGAGCGAAGTGCTTTCCTTAAAATGAACAGAAACAAATAGAACTGTTGTATTCACTGCTATTTACAGCATTTCCTGTAGTAGTATATGCACAACTTGAAAGTTACTGATTTTGTTGTTCCATGCAATAATGACATTACAGCTTAGCATGTAATTCACTTGTCTTGAGTTGAGCTCATTGATACTACTTTTAATTATTAACAGAAGAATATTTCATTTTGTGTGCAATGGCATTACATCCAATACATCTTTTATTCTACATTTGAGAATTTTGCATTAATCTGTTCTGTTCAACAGATCTTGTTGATTTTGCACAGAGTAGCAATGCATTGTAAGGCATTCTAAGGCATTGTAGCCTAGCAGTTATTTAACTTCTCTTGAGGTACGTGAACATTAACAGTAGTGAATTATCTGTAGATACCTTGTGCAATGGCATTACAAACAATAGTTTTATTATTTTTAAGAATTGCTCTTTATTTTTCTTAAAGTTTTTGATTTTGCACAGTCCGTAGCAGACAGTAAGTTCAGAGTTAGGTGGTTATCTATTTCAATAGTATTGTACTTCATCGTGAAAGAATGTCATATGCGGGAGAATACATATCTTTTTCAGGGAGCAAGTATATTTTTCTGGGAGAGCAGGCCGTATGCTTATTTTATGTGAGATTATCTTTTGTGAAAAAGCCACGGTTAGTGTTTTTGACATTAAGAATAAAATAAAATACATGTTTTGTATTACAACTGTTAAATCTGTGTCTGTATTGCATATTCAAATCTTAATACCATGGGTACTTCCAATGACTGGAAATTTTGGAGAAACATTTAGTCAAGTCAACTAAGTCCACTGTAGATTTAGTCGACTAAATTTGATCTACAAAAACTAGACTAAAACTCTTATTATATTTAGTCGACTAAAACTAGACTTAAGACTAAAAGATTTCAGATGACTAAAATATGACTAAAACTAAATGGTGTGTTATTCAAAAGACTAAGACTAAATCAGAATTTGCTGCCAAAATTAACACTGATGTAGACTGAAAGTATACTTTCTTATTTTTAGTTGAAAAGAAGTATACTAATAGAACACTTGAATAAACATATTTTTCGGCTGGCTTTTGAGAGAAAGTGGTCATTTTTAGATTTCAAACCATTTTAAACCCAAATGGTATACCTCAACCCAGCACATTCATCCAAACTGTAGAGCTGAGCCGATGCTCAATTCACGTAATTATGAATTCAAAAAGGAAGAAATTGTGCGCACATCCAAGAAACTTTTGGCAGGTGCTCGATCAAATGAAGCATCAAATTCAAAATAAACAAGAATCGGCACACTGCCACTTCTGCTCCCAAGGATTTATTAAAATGAACAACGTTTCGACCCAAAGGGTCTTCATCCCTTTATTCGTAATTAACAAAAGCAATGTTCCTCCGCAAGTAACTTGCAATTTTACGCCTAAACCGCTAGATGGCTAAATCTTCCGTACTTATTTTTATATAAAATAATAACTTTTTATTTTGTTAGTAATATTACAAGATTAGCACTTACTGGCCGGAAACAACTACTAATCTTGATTTTGTTTTTTTTGTGTGTATGTGTTTTTTTGATAGAGCCCTTACACTCATGTGCTCTAGTCCATGGTCACAATTGCTGCATCACGTGTTTGGGCTTACTGCACGCTGAAGCAGCTTTTGTGGATGGCTCATGTTCCCATTGCGGTGTTGGGTTGATATCGAGATTTGCCTTCGTTCGCGAAGGTGGAGTCCCCATTACCATGCCCCACCCTAGGGTGCCGTGTGTGATGGGTGATCGGAGAATAGTGATGGAATACCCAGCCGGTAACCATTCCCTGTGGGCTCCTCACTCCTCCATCACACCGCAGCCAGTGGAGTCCCCCGTTGAGTGCGCTGGTCCCTCTGTAATGGACCGACCAGACGTTTCATTCGGGGTCCCTCCAGAGGACAGGATGCCGATTGCAGCTACGGAGAGTGAGCTGACCAATGAAGATGATCCACCATGTCCCGCTCAGTCTCGGTTGGATGATTGGTTTTTCGGGGCGGGCCGCGCTGGTTCTGAAGCATAGGCGTAGATTACGCGGGGGACGGGGGGACGTGTCCCCCCCACTTTTTATACAATGTAAATTCGTCCCCCGCACTTTTTCATAGGGCCAGTGTGTCTACGACAAGCTGAGGTTTTCGCGGGTGTGTATAACCTACATCGAGATTTAAAATCCAAAGAGTCAAGGATAGTCTATCTACATACGTGACTTTCACGTTTCCATGGTAATCAGTCACTCGTGCATTAGCCTACGGCACGGCCATGCGCGCACCCGCGCCGAATCCATCAGTTTCATAGAGTTCAAAATGGCACAAAACTCTTCACTCCTTTTTCACGAAAAAGTCAAGCACTGTAAGTAAGTTGTCATGTAGTATCCGAATTGTGTTGCACAATGATGAATAACTCGAGATCCGCCTATTTCTCTTGTTGAATAATTAACAGGTTTTGTTGTAAATTCACTACCCGAACAAACATGCAATATTTTCAATCTATTTTACACGTAATGCATTTTATTCTCACAGATATGTTATCAAAGCCCTTCAAATTAGAATACACATGCTAAATGTTAATGCTGAATTTGTATTTTCATGCATTAACAGCCACGATCTGCTTGAATCAGGCAGCGTGGTAAGGTGTACATGATGTTTATCATAATTTGGTAACACTTTACAACTAGATTAAAAAGTTTGTAGACAAACTTTAAGTTCACTTGAAAAAGCCTAACTAGAAAGTTTGAAGTACCTTTAAAAGCTTGAAGTTTGACGGTTTTCAATTGGAAAGTTTTAGTTTAGTAAGACTTTGTTTAGGCTAGTAAGGAAATGTCATTTTGCCAAAAAAAGAACTTTTATTTTAAGTAAATGTTATTTTTAAATCAGCTTCAGTGTGATATTTAACCATATTATCATGCTTAACACTGATAATTTGAATAGTTGTAATGCGATGATCAGATATCAAAATCAGGGAATATCATATGTTTGGGCAGTTGGATTATTTATTTTTAACAGTGGATTCGGGGGACTCAAAGTGCACCAGATTAATGAATTTATCTTTAAAATGTACAAAATTTTCTCACGTGGGGGCATGCCCCGGACCCCCCTAGAGGTACCAAGATCCACCTACAAAAATACTGTGTCACAGCAGACTATATGATGGTCTACGAAAAATACACATTTTATTATCTTATTAAAATACATGATCACGATTTTACCACCTCCGCCTCATTTTAAGCCAGGAAAAACCTGCATGCGCAATATAAAGAACTGGACAAATTTCTTTCTGTTTTATTGCATTAAATATAAATAGCATATTAGCTAATTAAGCAAAAACCTCAACAAAAGTCTGAAGAAAAAAAACTGGTACTTGACATTCTGTCCCCCTCACTTTTGAAATGGTGGCTACGCCCCTGTTCTGAAGTACCTTTCTTTACCAAAATGGATGGAGCCAGTGGAGTCCCCCATTGAGTGCGCTGGTCCCTCTGTAATGGACCGACCAGACGTTTCATTCGGGGTCCCTCCATAGGACAGGATGCCGATTGCAGCATCGGAGAGTGAGCTGACCAATGAAGATGATCCACCATGTCCCGCTCAGTCTCGGTTGGATGATTGGTTTCTCGGGGCAGGCCGCGCTTGTTCTGAAGTACCTTTCTTTCCCAAAATGGATGGAGAGCTTACTGGATGGCACCTTTTACTGACAGAAACTGCCTGGATAGCTCCTCCCCCCTCACTACCCTTAACGGAGGAGCGGTGAAGGGTTACGAGTCGATCCCTCCAGTGGAGCGGTATGTCGCGGCACACCTGTGTCCGGCGGTCGCTCCATCTTGGAGCGTCTGCCCCTCGTCCTTACGGACAGAGCTTACAAAGCTTGTGGGCAAGCCGCCTCCTCTTTGCATGCCATGGTGTTTCTACAAGTCTATCAGGCCAAAGCACTCATGGACATGCACGAGGGTAGCCTAGACCGTGCGCTCATGAGTGAGTTCCGCACCAGAACCGACTTGGCTCTCCGGAGCACGAACATTGCGGCTTGCTCGATCGGTCTAGCGATGTCCACCCTGGTGGTCCAGGAGCGCCATAGCTGGCTCAGCCTGGTTGATATGGCTGGACAAGGTTCGGTTCCTGGACTCCCCAATTTCCCAGGTTGGGCTTTTTGGTGGCGCTAGGCCTCCACAGCAGCCTCCACCAAGGGCTCAGTGCGGAGCCAGCCACAGTCAGGCCGCCCAGCCTGTATTAGGCGCTGCCAAACCAGGTGGCAAGCGTAAGACTAAGCGTCCTTGAGACAGGCCACCCAGGGATGGGGGGACGAGCTCTTCAGATGGTTACCGTTCCACCGCTGGCTCCCCGGAGTCCAACTGTACCCGAATTGTCAAAAGAGCAAATTCATCTGTTTCTGAGTCCCAAGAGGGTCAGACTGGCGGTGTGCGACCCTCCAAAGCCTTGCACCCCTCAGCCCCCTCTTTTGTCACCAGCTGCCAGCCAGGTGCGGTTCAAGGACCCGATTACGCCTTCTCCCGTACCCCTGCCGACCCGTGGAGACAGGTAAGTGTTGCACCGCACACTCAGACCTCGCTTCGGGATGCCCCCGGGCCTTCCGAGGCAGGTCCCTGACCTCCACCTTGCTGCCCCACCCCGGTTACGTCTGTGGTGCCTCTGGTCCCCCTGGCCCGGTTTCTGGAAGCCTGGAGAGTGCTTCCCAACCGGTCCAGCTGGCTCCTCCGTACCATCAGACTCGGCTACACGATTCAGTTTGCCCAGCGTCCGCCCAAGTTCAGCGGCGTTCGTTACACTTCGGTGTTGAGCGAACGTGCCCCTGTTAATGTGTGCGCGGAGATTGCAGTCCTACTGGCGAAGGATGTGATAGAGCCGGTTCCTCTAGCTGATTTGAAGACCAGCTTCTACAGCCCGTACTTCATTGTACCCAAGAAAGGGGGTGGGTTATGGCCAATCTTGGACCTGCTTGTTTTGAATCAGGCCCATCACAAGCTTCAGTTAAAAATGCTAACGCAGAGACACATTTTCGAATGCATCCGTCCCCGAGATTGTTTTGCAGCGATTGACCTGAAGGACGCGTACTTTCATGTTTCCATCCTGCCGTGATACAGGCGATACAGTTTGCGTTCGAGGGTCAAGCATATCAGTAAAAAGTCCTACCCTTCGGGCTGGCCCTGTTGCCACAGTTTACAAAGCTCGCGGAGGCAGCCATTGCTCCCATGAGAGAGCATGGTGTTCTTGTCCTCAACTATCTCGACGACTGGCTGATACTAGCTCACTCTCGAGAAAAGTTGCGAACACAGGGATTTGTTGCTCCAACATATCAGCCAGTTGGGTCTTCGGGTCAACTGGGAAAAGCGCACACTCGCCCCCGTGCAGGGGATCTCTTTTCTCGGTATGGAGTTGGACTCAGTCCAACACGCGGCACGCCTCACAGAGGAACGTGTCCGGTCGGTGCTGAACTGCCTGAATACTGTCAAGAGCAGAACAGTGGTCCCACTGAAATTTTTCAGAGGCTCCTGGGGCATATGGCAGCCGCAGTAACGCCGCTTGGCTTGCTCCATATGACAACGCTTCAGCACTGGCTGGTGGGTGTGGCAGAGCAGCACGCTCCGTGTGACAATCACCCCAGCCTGCCGCCAAACCCTCAACCTGTGGTCAGACCCTTCGTCTCTCAGGGCCGGAGTGCCCCTAGAACAAGTGTCCAAACATGCTGTGGTATACACAGATGCCTCCAACACCGGCTAGGGGGCCACGTACAACGGGCATGCAGTAGTGGGGATCTGGACAGGCCCCCAACTGCATTGGCACATCAATTGCCTCGAGTTGTTTGCACTTCACCTTGCTTTGAGATGCCTCAAAACGCAGCTACTTGGCAAGCATGTACTGGTCCATACGGACGACACTGCGACCGGTGCGTTCATCAACCATCAAGGTGGTCTACGCTCCCGTCGCATGTCGCAACTCCCCCGTCACCTCCTCCTATGGAGTCAAAAAGCATTTGAGCTTCGCGCCAATTAAATTCCCGGCCTGCTCAATCGTGGCGCCAACGAGCTCTTACGACAGCCTGTGGCCCAGGGAGAGTGTAGACTCCATCCCCAGGCGGTCCAGCTGATATGGGACCACTTCGGGGCCGCACAGATTGATCTGTTTGCCTCTCTGGACTCGTCCCATTGCCAGTTGTTTTACTCCCTGACCGAGGGGACCCTCGGCATGGATGCGCTGGCACACAGTGTGTGCCACACAGTGTGTTCGCAAGTATGTGTTTCCCCCAGTGAGCCTTTTTGCACAGATACTTTACAAAGTCAGGGAGAAAGAGGAGCAGGTCTTGCTAGTTGCCCTTTATTGGCCCAACCGGGCCTGGTTCCCCCAACTCTCGACAGCTCCCTGGCCCATTCCTCTGAGGGAGGACCTTCTCACTCAGGGACGGGGCACCGTATGGCACCCGCATCCAGACCTCTGGAAACTCCATGTCTGGTCCCTGGACGGGACGCGGAGGTTCTAGGTGATCTACCACAATCAGTCGTAGACACCATCACTTCTTCGAGAGCATCCTCTACGAGGCGTGCTTACGTCCTGAAGTAGAACCTGTTCGTTGAGTGGTGTTCTTCTCACCGAGAAGACCCCTGAAGGTATTTAATCTGTTCCGTGCTTTCTTTCCTGCAAGATGGGTTGGAGCGAGGGCTGTCTCCCTCCACCCTCAAAGTATATGTTGCCTCTATTGTCACACATCACAATGCAGTTGATGGGAGATCCGTGGGAAAGCATGACCTGATCGTCAGGTTCCTGAGGGGAGCGAGGAGACTGAATCTGCCTTTGCCCCCTCTATACCCTCTTGGGACCTATCTCTGGTGCTGACAGCACTGCAGAGACCTCCCTTTGAGCCACTGCAGGCAGCTGAGTTAAAAGTCCTGTCTTTAAAAACAGTTCTCCTGCTTGCTTTGGCCTCAATCAAGAGGGTAGGGGACCTGCACGCATTTTCGGTCGACAGATCTTGCCTGGAATTCGGGCCGGCTAACTTTCACGTTATCCTGAGACCCCGGCCTGGATATGTGCCCAAGGTTCCTACCACTCACATACGTAACCGAGACGTTTTCTATCCTGTGCTGGTTTGTTTTGTTTCTCTATTCGTGCTTCCCATTGCTGGTTGCTTCCCAAGTCTTGTCTTTGGAATCTTCTACCCATTTTTCCCTGTTGTGTTTTGTAATTTTTAGTTTTTTGGGGGGGTTTGCTTTTACATTTTTGTAAAAAAAAAAAAGGAGCTTCCCTTGCTGTTCTGTGTTTGGGTTCTGACTACAAAAACCTGACAGAATGTTTAGTACATATCTCAACAATCGCATTACATGTTTTGAATTGCATTGCATTACATATTTTGCCCCCCACAATAGAAAATGTTATATTTTTGCTCAGTTCGGGCCTCTTAATAAATCTGAGGTGTTTTTTTCTTCCCTTCTCAAATATGAGCTCCAAATTCTCCTATATCATACTGTATGAGTCATAAAAGCCTATCAAATATATGATATGCAACAAAAACACAACTGCAAATTTTTCTTATTTGAAACATTTTGTCTAAAGGTTAAATAAAATAAAAAATATTTTTTTGACTATTATTTTATGTAAGGCTTTACTGAGTTAAGAATCTCCAGTGGTTAAATATATATTGCATAAATATTTATCTGCTCTTGTGATGTTTTTCTCTGAGGCACAAGCGAATGTATTCAAGGATTATTCACATTTTTGCACCTCCTTGATAGGTTAAAAAAAACACATACCAACAAGTATTTTTATTCAACAGTATTTATTTCTTGTGGTTTTGTATATACAAGCTCTGCACTTTTATATTTTTAATATTTATTTAATGCACAATTGCTCTGTTTCTATCAAATTAGATGTTTAGTAGGGGTGGACTGCGGTTTTAATGTAATACACAGATTTTCAGTTACACTGACTTTAAATGTTGATTTCAAATCAAATTCACAAGGTTTATAGGGATTGGAATTGAATGGTTGGGTGAAGTAGCTCTCTTTGGAGTGACTGCTCAGAGACCCCAGTGCAAGACTTAAACTGAATGTTCATGTTCCGCCAGGTTATGTTAACATTTCATCAGCTCCTTTGGGCAATGTGTGACAAACTCATCTCCAGTAATTAATGTAAACACTGTCCTTGCAGAGCTAGCTCCCTTAAGCTCTCACTGAAGGTCAAGGCTGTTTATTAAACCTAATGAATATGACTGGGATTAGCACATTCTCAGGGGGAAACGTTAAAGTTCATCTGATTAAAGATGGCTCAAAAAATCCCCAAACAACAATGCTTCACTATAAACATAGATGTACTGTGACAAGACAAGGTTTTTAGAATATATTCCTCTTGTTTTTTCTTTTGTTTTTCTTTGTTTTGTTTTGTTTTTTTTAAAGAAATCCCCTATTATTTATTTATCATGGATTTTATTGTTATTAGATAAATGACAATGGCAGTGATGCAAGCTTTGGTTGTACAGTGTGTATAAACTGTTGTGGATCCAGAAGGTCTGTAAAGAGCTTCTCAAGGTCTTCATAACATTCTAAAAGGAATTGAACTTCTAGATGTTTAACTTTCCTCAGTTTTCACACATTTATATTTTTTGGTCATCCTCATTAACTTTTCAAATGGTGATCTCAATGCAATTAACTTTCAGGCATACTTCTTGTTCCACTGCCAGAAATTGTGACATATAATTACAAAGCAAAGACCCAAAGTTTCCCAACGAACACCATTAGTTGTTCCATGCATTTACTAAAAGATACACACTGTTAACTATCAAATATATTTTAAAATAATAATAAAAAAAATCATATATCTCTTGTACCCAGTAGCCAAGTACACTGACTTCATGCAACTAACCAGCTAACAAAAAAGTATGTTCTAAGAACATTTTGATAACGCTGCCATTAAGTTATGAAAACGTTTTCTATTAAAATTCTCTAAACGTTAATTTTTTTAGGGTTATCCGAACTGTAAGGGAACAATCCATTTTTATCATTTTGCAATACATAAATAAAGGTTTTGTGCTAACATCTTGATAACATCATTAAACAGATAACTGAACAAATGTTAAATTAACACCATTATAAGAATGTTTGCTCATAACTTTGAGAGAACCTTGCCAGAACGTTAGCTAAGGTTCTCAGAACGTTTACTGTTAGCTGGGTAATCATTACATTTTACTGCATGCCCATCAAACCTACATTTAACATTCCTGTCCTGATTCAGAAGTAAAATGGATGCAAATAGAAATTCACATTATAAAGGCTTGTTCGTGCCTAAATAAATCAAATGGTTTCATAATGTTATAATCGTTATATGTTCTGTTGATATTGGTAGGCTGATTTTTTTATTAAAACGCCCCAAAATCACATGACTATCAAATATATCATACAAATGATAACTAAACTCTTATTTGCAAGATGTTGTCTATGGTCAAATGAGAATAGGTTACTGTGGATGGCTTGTTGCCAGGCCTACAGGTCGATGTTGGTTGCCAGACGCAGACAGAGTACAGCTTCAGTGGGTATGTCTTGGGCTCTGATTGCATTGGCCTCCAGGCGCAGTACACGCAGATTAGAGTAATTGTTTGTGTCCACAACTCTGCAAAAACTGCTCACTGAAAATTCTGAGAAATGTAGGGAAAGCAGTAAGTTATTGTCTTATCCAAGTACAAACAAAGTCTAAATAGGGACATGAATGATTTGCATTATAATTATCATATGTACAAATGTCTACAAATCCCTGACAGTAACCCGATTCTGTTTTAATTAGGGCATACTCCAATCGCTCGTGCTACTTCAAACACGAAGAACAAATGGAGTTGCAATGGTCGCTTTGTCGCATCCGGTGTAGACACGGTGTGTCACTGTCTACTACATGTGTCGTTGTTTCCTGAAGGAACTGTGTTATGTTTTTATCTATTGTCATGTGATGTGCTAGAAAGATTACAATGAAGTTTTGCTTCGACTTTGATATCACAAGAGACAATTAATATACATTTTCACACAATAAATACTGAAATGGTTTGTTTATTTGACTTTTTTTAAGTAGTTTAAGTTTTACTTGATATCCATATTTTATTTAACTTTTTATTTCACTTTTATTGTTGAAGTGAAAGCAGGTATAAGAGTAAACAGAGTTATAGAAGTTTAAAATGACTGTATTGAAGGGTTGGTCAAAATCCCTTGCCTCTTCAAATACATCTATAATCATAAATCCTTTTGAATGCTTATATACTTCCTTTATAAAAATCAATAATCAAATATATTCATTATCACATACTCATTTTTATATTCTTTGTGCTTGTGAAATTATATTTTCTTAAATGCATGTGATGGAAGTAACCAGTTTCTTTTAGGTGCATTCCAATCTTACTTTGAGATTGCACGTACTACACGCAGGACACGAAGGCCATGTAACCCACAAGGCCGTTTGTGTCTTTCTCTGGGATCAGTAGAAAGGTTGATATAGGGTCCTAAAGGCAGCGTGGACACAGATGATCCTTCACTGGACAGATGGTCAAGCTATATTGAGCGTTATATCGAACTTTAATTGTTGTATTAAAATGTATTCTTTCCAGTATATTTCCTTCCTTGGGAGTAAATGCCAGTTATCTGTTTTTCTCCCAAACGAGTGAATGTTTTAGCATTATGTTTTGGTATACTTAACTGATAATAAGGAGCTCAGACTCTCTTCAGCCTTGATGGGAGCTGTTATTTGCTAGTTTCTGTTATTTGTGTGTGTGCTTATGACATTCTATGTAGGTTCTGGACGTTCGGACCAGACACCTCGGCGCCCTTCTCTAACCTGCGAGGCCACCACAGACCTAAATCTATTGAGTGGACGACAACTATCTTTACTAATGGCGATAGGCACCCCTATCTCCTCACATGTGTTAAATTGTTTAGGCTCTTAATGTTTCTTAGCCAATGAAAATCATTCAACCTGTAAGCAATGACGTAGCTTAGACCTTGGAAATGGTATAACTGCTGTGATCTTTGTAACTGTAAGCGGGGCGGCCTACGAACTCCTGTGTGAGTCTTGAAGCTGACTTCTGCTGATGAAACTGCAAACTATCTTCAGTAAAACTTTTCTTTAATTTTTTATAATTCTGACTCCGGGTCTTCATTCTTCATATCTGGTTCTGGGTCTTTAACTGTATACCCCTTACAGTATAGCAAATTAATTGTAGTAAACATTTTTTATCTTATACAAAATATATATTTTACTAAATAATTTTTTATCTAAAAATGCCATAAAATCAAAGTCTTGTGTTCCAAATGTGAATTTGATATCACAAAAATTTGTATGAAGTTTGTTTAGGCACGCGAGTCTCATCGGAAAGGTCTGAGACTCAAGGTTCTATATTTGATGATTGTTTTTTTACTGATATGTTTTGTCAAGATTAGAAAAGGTTTTGATTATAAAATAGTTCTGTAAATTTTGTAATATGAAACATGACGCCACCCACTAGGGGGAAGAGCCCACTAAAAGGAATTTAAGTACTCTTTCCATGGCAATGAAATGTCTGATTTCAAAATGTTTTTCACGCATAAATACTGAGGGTGTAAGCTTTCGAATGATACCTAATTTATGATGACTAATATATGATAGTTAAAAAGGGCAATTAAAACAGATCGCCAAGCGTCCAGCTAGCGGGATGGTGAATTGAAATTCTGGATTCTAGGAATTGAATTGCATTTCTCCTTTTTTGTATATGGAAGCACATAAGCAATATACATTTCTAATAAATGGCTGTTTTGAAGCATGCCATTAGGGCAAGCTCATACTTTCAGTAGAAGATATGTAAATAAGCCTCTGACATGCCTGGTCTTATGTGTAACATTTTCAGGTGTTTGTTCTGTACCTTTGATCTTGTTGGCCTGGAGATACAGATTCTCCAGACTGGTGCTGATAGTGGGAATCCTCTCCAGCTTGTTGAAGGACAGATCGAGTTCCACAAGTGTGCTGACATTGAAAGCGTTGGGTGGAATTCCTCCATTGGTGAGCTGGTTGTGGGACAGCCGTACGAAGCGCAGCTCAGGCCGTTGGCTCAGGAAGTCAGCAGGGATGCTGGATATATGGTTGTACTCAAGGTAGAGTTGGCTCAGCTTTGGCGGCAGACTTTCTGGAATCTTCTTCAGCCGGTTCCCTCGCAAGTCTAACAGGGTCAAGGACAGCAGACCCTCAAGTGCGTTACCGAGGTCTTCAATGGCGTTCATTTGGAGATGCAGAGCCGTCAGGTTGCTCATTCCACGGAAAGAGTCGACCGGGACTACCGAAATATTGTTGTGGTTCAAGTGTAGATCTCGTAGGGAACGTGGTAAACCCTGTGGAACACGGCTCAGGTCGTTGTTGTGTAAAAAGAGGCGCTCAAGGTTTGGTAGTTTAGCGAAGACTTTGTCAGCAATCTTGTCAGAGCTCAGTTTATTTGTCTGCATGCAGATCCAAGCTAAATTTGGAGCATTATCAAAGATGCCATTTGTGATTCCTGTGATCTGGTTATTTTGCAAGTATGCATACTTAATATGAGATGGTACGAACGGCACGTGCTGTAGTCTGCGGGTGTTGCAGTACATTGCTTTGGGGTAGGTAGAAGGACAGTCGCACTCCAAAGGGCAGTCCAGCACAGAAGGCTCATCCTCTGTACTTGGAGAGGCGAGATTGTTATTGTGGCTACGGCCATAACCATGACTGTAGGCTCGTTTGCGCAGATAACTTAGCCAGGTCAAAGAGTTGGTCTGTTGTGTCATGGAAAAATCGACAAGACTTGCCAGCAAAAGCAGAAAAATCCAACCTCTCATTGTCCCTACGAGTTGCCTGTCAAGACACAAATACCAGCCTGATCTCATGAAATGTGTCTCTATAGCACGCATTGTATTTATCATGCAATTTACATGCAAAAATTAGTTTTTACATGCATATGATATGCAGTTTTCGTGTGCATTTGATATTGATACTTTATTTGTAATACAGACCCCGCACCACTAATCCCACCCAAGAGGTTTACAGTGCGTATCATATGCACGCAAAGACTCATTTTCGCGTTTAAATTGCACGATAAATACAATGCGTACTATAGAGATGCATTTCATGAGATCGGGTTGCAAATCCATATGTAAATACTTTATCTTTTCTGAGACCACTTGTGAAAAACACTTCTGTTTTACAAATTGTTTTTATAATTAAATTAGCTATTTGTCATTAGAAATGATTCATAATCAATTTTTCCCATGCAAATTCTTTAAATTATTATCAAATAGCATTATTATTATTATTATTATTATTATTGAGGATGATGATGTCATGATGATGATCTTGTTAAAGAGCATATTGTGCATCAATGAAGAAAGAACATTTGACTGTCTGTAAAAACTATCACATGATCAATGTCACACATTTGATTTTCTAATTTGATTAGTGACACTGATATTTCTTTTTAATTTCATGGCATAATATTTATTTATTCTACAAACGCTCAGAATTATAAAATCCCATATCCCATAAAAGACTTTGGGACCCAACTGTTTACAGTCAGTATAGGCACATAACATGTCCTTGTGCTTCAATATGAGCAGTTTCAAAGAACATTATTACTGCTCACAAGTCTCAAGGAGCAGACATGCATCTTAAATCTTCCTGACAATAAACTATTACAAGAAATCATCATTATTTGCATGTGGTATGTTTAACAGTACATCTCTCAGAGCAGAGTTCTGGTTAAAACAGACATCATGAAAATTCTCTCAGGTCTGGGCAAGTATGCCACAAGTGATCTCATTTTTTGCTTTTTAAGAAAGCACAATGTTTTGGAGTTTTGCCTAAGGGAAGCTTCAGTACTGTTTACAGACATGATGATGGCTAAATCCAGCTTTTTGGTGCTGCATTGTGACAGCTTCACTTCTTGGGGCGATATTAAAAACACTACACTTATGTACAGTAATACATCTGCTTAAATGCTAGTTTAAACATGTATTGTGTTATTAATTTGGTTCAATGAGGGGGTGTTGTGTAACATGTTTATGGATTAAGCATACGTTTATGGATGTGTCTAATTGACTTACTAATTAACACTTTATATTAGGTGTCTTTAAATATTACGTACATTCAAAAAATTATTAGGTACAATGTACTTATTGTGTTCATGTTGTATTGCAAAACACTTGCTGTTACGGGTACAGGTGAAGTTAGGAAGAGGTGGGGTAAGGAAAGGGTCAACAGTATAATTATTGATGCAATTGCAGAAATTGATTCCACATATTTTTAAGTATAAGTGCATTTTATCAAATGATTCATTTTAATTTTAGTACATAGTAGTGTAAAGAGACACTTAAGATAGAGTGGCACCGGATCCATGTCTTTCCTCAAAACCCATGAATAATTTTTAAATTATAAAGACATTTGTTTATGTTGATGAGAAAGAACAATATATACTTTCTCTTCCATCATATTTGTGTGTGTTTTTTTTTTTTTTTTTTTTTTTTTAATTACGGTTCAGGTTTTTGTTTTAAGAAGTAAATCTCCTTGAAGAAAATGGCAATAATCATGTAACATTATTACCCTTTAAGTTTAATAGAGCAGACTAAATGTCCTTAATTAAAACGAGAGAAAGTTCAGAGAGGAAAAATAATAAAATCCCATTAAAGTCAAGTTATATATAAACTGCATGGACAAACAAAAAACAATTCTCTTCTTCAGTAAAAAACTGTTTTTATCATAATGCAGGGCAGGCTTTCATCCAACATATCTGCTAAAATAAAGATTAAACACATACCGTTTGTAGACTTTGTGGTTTTTCGGTCTTTTGTGTGTGCTTCAGTCGCTTTGGAATGAGAAAAGTGTAGAAAAGAGGTGAAGAGAGGGTAAATAAAAAAATCATGCTCCATGCAAATGTTAAATAATGAAACCGTTGTTCCAGCACATGATTAATGTTTGTATCACACACACACTCTAATTGTGAAATATATAGACATGCAGAAGAAAAAATATGAACTGTACCTTGTTTTATGTACCTCGCTTTATACAGTAGACAACATTCCAATAAACGGGTACAGTTGTACAGCCCAGAGCCTTCAGTGCAAAGCCTTTACAGTGAACATTTGTCTAATGCCTCACTAACATGTTATGCTGTGTTTTGTGCCTGAGGCTTTGTGAATATGAGTGCCAAGTGTGAGAAGGCAAAACATCTGCATTTTAACAGCCTGGTTTCATAGATTCTGTAAGGACGAGACCCCTGCCTTATCATTATCCCTACAGAATGAGCCCCATGCATTTCTGGGGTATTTGACTTAGTATGATCAGGTATGCTTTATCTTTGGTTTAAATTACAGTGGTTTTAAAGGGTTACTTAACATTAAACTATACTGTGAACTCTATTCAAATACCTTGAGTGGTTAAAACGACAGATTTGAGTGAAACCAATTAAACTGGGCATGTCAACGGAGCCCAACCGGATCTCTTGCAGTTAACAACTGGCTAGCAATAGTAAAAGCTAAAATATTGTTATACAAATTACAAAAACAAAACAGGCAACCATAAATATCAAAAGGTTCGAAATTAAGAACCCATTATGGATCATTGCAAGCGTTTTAAATGTCTTAATGAATGGAAGGTGGTGTTTTATGTGCAAACTATTTCCATCAAATTAAGAAATGCCCAGAATACTTGAAAATATTTAACCATGTGTTTGTGTTTGTTAGTTTTTTCTATGTTTATAAAACGCCATGGTGCATTTAATTATGATGGCTGAACAAACATAATGGGGAAAGTACTCATATGGAGACCATTAGTCATTCATTCATTTGTCACAAGGGAATGTATAACCAGCAGTCATTTCTTGAGCTTAATGCAGATTGTTTTATACTTGATTCAAATAATGCGCACAGATGTGTATTATATAACATTGTGATGTAATGGTTTAGGCTGTTGTTTATTAGTAGCAGGGTGCATAACACACTCCACAGAGTATAAAACACAGCAAGCATTACAAAACAAACAGTAATGCTTGGTTAAAAACAAGTGAATAATAAACTGGATACTATTTTCAAACAACATTCAACCACCCCCCCCCCCCCCCCCCCCCCAAAAAAAAAAACCTTAATTGACTTGCTACAGCAACAGTGTTAAAGGAAATGTGATACTTAGCTGACTTTCTGCAACAATGAAATAAACCAATACAGTGATTATACAATACACTTCAAAAGTTAGTCAGTAAGAGTCCTTACGAAAAAATACTTTTTTCAGCAACATTAATTTGATCAAATGTGACAGTCAAGGCATTTATATTGATACAACATATTTCTTTTTCAAATAAATGCTGTTCTTTGGAAATTTCGGGAACACTTTATTTTGCAGTGTCCTTGTTAAATGTTTTACATGTAGTTACTATAATAACTATAAATTATGCATAATTACATGCAGTTAATCCTAAACCCAACCAAATCCTAATCCTAACCCTATACATGTAGTTAATTATTATTACTAAGTACTAAAAAATGTCACTGTAACACGTACACCTTAAAATAAAGTGTAACCCAAATTTCTATTCATCAAATAATCGTATTATATTATATTATATTATATTATATTATATTATATTATATTATATTATATTATATTATATTATATTATATTATATATATATATATATATATATTTGTGTGTCACAGTTTTTCAACTTTTTTCAACCTTAAAACATTTAATAAATGTTTCTTGAGCACCAAATCAGCATTTCTAAATGATCATGTGAAGGAAGACTGTGTTTTTGCCATCATAGGAACAAATACAATTTTAGAATAATTTAAAATAGAAAACAATTATTTTAAATTAATGATTTTTCACACTATTAACGTTTTTATTTTGCCTTGGTGAGCAGAAACTTACCGATCCCAAATTCGTGTGTGCACAAAAGGCATCAAAAGGGTTCCAAGAACCACAACTTGGAGAGAATCTGACTGAAAACACTAAAATACACATAAATTATACATAAAATAATCATCAGAACTACTGCAACACCTCAAACATCCTTCCAGACATTAACACAGATATTATTCAGGCTATAACTGCAGGCTATAACATTGAATGATAAATGGAGAATAAATTAAAGGGTCCATTTTTCCCCTCATTATTATAAAGTGATCTTTCAGATTGTAAGTGTTCAAGACCTACACATGTGTCCACTTGTGTATTTGTTTGTCACAGTCCTGGTGCTTCGTTCATTGTAGCTGCCATTTTCTTTCTTCTCTTCAGAAGAAGAGGATTGGACGAGTCCTCGATCGCTTTGATCTTTATTTGTTCGTAGTCCACTCTTATTGTTGCTAAGGCGTTAGTCATCTCTTCCTGTGTATTTACACACACAATAGACTTACTAAAATTACTTGCAGAAAAGTATGATCATTGATTCTGATGCTCTATAGAGTTCAATAGTTTGGGGTTGGTAATTGTGTAATGATTTAAGAGATGTTAAGAATTCTCTTATGATCAGCAATGGAGTATTTACAGTATTTGATATAGAATACAGTAAAAAAAAACAGTAATATTGTGAAACATTATCATTTAAATTATATATTTTTGCAGGATTCAAAGGAACAGCATTTATTTAAAAAAAATCTTTTGCAAAATTATAAATTTCTTTACTGTCAATTTAAACCAATTTAAAGCATCCTAATTGCTGATGCTCATACTAATCCCAAACTTTTGAACTTTTTTCATATTTGAATAAGAAAACAGACCTTGACTTTATCCCAGACATCACTCTCTTCCATAAGAACCCGACTCGTGTGCAGATGCGTCGGAGGAACCTTCATTGACTTCTGCATAGATCCCGAGAGAGAGAGAAAGAGAGGGACGCACAAATTAAATATTCTTACTAAACTTTAAATTTAGAAATAACTATATAAGAGCATAATTTATTATTTATCAATCAGCATGCAAAAAAACTGATCTGCAAGATCTTTGCAGATTAAAAATCAAATGCTAATGCTCACATTGATCCAAGGATGGTTCATGAATTCTGTGATGGTCATTCTCTCTGTAGGATCTGTTTTCAGCAGTTGGCAAATGAGCTGCTTTGCTGCAGAATGAAGAAACATGTCTTATCGCATAATGTATGTTTGTGATGTTGAACAAAATGCAGCATAATACGTGTTATAAAATTACCTTCCTCTGACACCTGTGACCATTCATTGTTTGGAAATTCATACTGGCCATTCCGTATCCGTTTTCTCATTCCCGGTGAGAGTTTTAAGCCATGGTTTGAGTAGAATGGTGGATATCCACACAACCTAAGAGTGTACGTAATGGTTGCGGATTAAAGAGCAGTAACATACACTCTAAGAAATAAAGGTTCCAAAAGGGGGTTTTCGCAGCAATGCCAAATAAAACAACCATGTTCTGTCATGACAGCTCGCAGAGTGTTTGGAATGGTAATGGATATGACAATGTTAAAATGTTGGGTCTAGATCTGCTACGCTGCTACTGTTATTGCTGCTCCTGCAGAGATATTACAGGACTTGCTACTGCCAATACATCCACATACACGCTTATGTGAGAATGTTAAACATGCTGCTGCTGCACAATATAGTGTACATGAATTACCCTTAGCTGATCTACACAGGTGGAGCTGAAAGTGCACTGCAACTCATTGGCTGCTAATGCAACAGGAACCAATCAGTTGTGCCTTGTAGAAAATTATGTGATTGCTAGCAAATTGAGTTAAGGACCTCTCAGCCTGCACCATGTTTCATGACAGAACTTTGAATTTGCCTTACCCAAATAACCTTTTAGTTAACAGTTCTTAAAAGAACAATTTTTATGGTTCTTATGGAAGACACGAGTCGGGTTCTTATGGAAGAGAGTGATGTCTGGGATAAAGTCAAGGTCTGTTTTCTTATTCAAATATGAAAAAAGTTCAAAAGTTTGGGAGCCAGCAGCCATATCACCCTGTAGCCCAAGACTGGTTGCCCACTGAAGCTAAGCAGGGCTGAGCCTGGTTAGTACCTGGATGGGAGACCTTCTGAGAAAACCAGGTTGCTGCTGGAAGAGGTGTTAGTGAGGCCAGCAGGTTGTGCTCACCCTGTGGTCTGTGTGGGTCCTAACGCCCCAGTATAGTGATGGGGACACTATACTGTCAAAGAGCACCGTCCTTTGGATGAGACGTTAAACCGAGGTCCTGACTCTCTGTGGTCATTAAAAATCCCAGGATGTCTTTCGAAAGAATAGGGGTGTAACCCCAGCATCCTGGCCAAATTTGCCCAGTGGCCTCTGTCCATCATGGCCTCCTAATCATCCCCATATATATATATATATATATATATATATATATATACACTGATTGGCTTCATCACTCTGTCTCCTCTCCACCAGTAAGCTGGTGTGTGGTGGGCGTTCTGGCGCACTATGGCTGCCGTCGCATCATCCAAGTGGATGCTGCACATTGGTGGTGGTTGAGGAGATTCCCCCCTTCCATGTGAAGCGCTTTGAGTGCCTAGAAAAGCGCTATATAAATGTAATGAATTATTATTAATTAAGGAATTAAACAACCTTTTTTTCACTATAAATAACCTTTTTTTATGGAAAAGTTCCATGGATGTTAAAAGGTTCTTCATGGAACCATGGTGGCAATAAAGAACCTTTTTTTGTTAAGAATGTATGAAGCAATGACTAGTTCTGTCATGAAAATCTAGATAGTGAAGGCTGATAGGTTCTTAATGCAAACTGATGAGGTTCCCAGCATTACCTACTTGCCACAAGCTGGTTGGTTTATGTTGTATTTGCAGCCAATGAGCTTGCTGCTTACAACATTTAAATGGCTGGTTAGCATTCACTAAAGCAGTTTGCTGCCGAAACCCTCCACCTTCCCCAGCTCCCCCTGTTTAGATAGATCTGCTATGGGTAATTCATGTATATGCTATTTGTGCAGCAGCAGTATGTATTACATACTCACAGCAGCGTATCAGCATATGTATTGGCATTAATAACAAGTTCCCGTACACTTCTCTACAACAACAGCAATAATCAACATCAGCAGCGTAGCTGGTGTGCGTTTCCCGTACAACGACATAACTCGCTGCTTAAAGGGATACTCCACTTTTTTTGGAAATAGGCTCATTTTACAACTCCCCCAGAGTTAAACTGTTGAGTTTTACCGTTTTTGAATCCATCCATAGCTTAGCATACATCATTGAAGTGGACCATTAGCATTTCGCAAAAAAAATGACCAAAGTGTTTCGATATTTTTCCTATTTAAAACTTGACTCTTCTGTAGTTACATCGAGCACTAAGGCCGACGGAAAATGTAAAGTTGCGATTTTCTAGGCTGATATGGCTAGGAACTATACTCTCATTCCTGCGTAATAATCAAGAAACTTTACTGCCGTACCAGGAGTGCAGCAGGCGCAATGATATGACGCAGCGCCTGAAAATAGTCCCCAGCTCGGTAACTTCCAACGTGACCGGGACTAAGTGCCTGCGCCTGCTGCACTCATGGTACGGCAGTAAAGTTTCTTGATTATTACGCAGGAATGAGAGTATAGTTCCTAGCCATATCAGCCTAGAAAATCGCAACTTTACATTTTCCGTCGGTCTTAGTGCACGATGTAACTACAGAAGAGTCAAGTTTTAAATAGGAAAAATATCGAAACACTTTGGTCAATTTTTTTTGAGAAATGCTAATGGTCTTGTCCACTTCAATGATGTATGCTAAGCTATGCTAAAAGTGGTACCGCCAGAACTGGAGATCGGCTGAATGGATTCAAAAACGGTAAAACTCAACAGTTTAACTCTGGGGGAGTTGTAAAATGAGCCTATTTCCAAAAAAAAGTGGAGTATCCCTTTAACTACCATAGTACGATGCATCGTTGAAGAAATCAACTAGCTAGTCACGACCGATTTCCGAAAACCATATGTTGCAAAGTGGTGTTCAATGTCGCAAGGTTTATGACGTCACGCACGTGGTGGAGTAATAACTTATTTTAATTAAACTTTTTGAGATTGAATTAATGGAACGATGGTTTCAGGAAACACCGACTAGTTGAACTATGCTGATAACGACGGAACTAGCGACCATAGTTGGCTAACGATGCTTTCGGGAAACGCACCCCAGATCTATTCAACCAAGACCAAATACATTAACATTGTCATATCCATTACCATGCTAAAAATCTTCAGATGGTTGTCATAATAGAATCGATGTGATATTTTATAGCCATCAGAATGTTACCACTCACAGGATGTACATGATGACTCCTAATGACCACATGTCACATGACTTATCATATTTCTCTGGACCAAGCACCTCTGGGGCTGAAAGAGAAGGATTCACTTTAATTTCATTGTATAATTATACCAAATGAAACTCAAAACGGACTTGTCTGCTTACCCACATAATAAGGTGTATAGCACGGGGTGGTCAAGCAGTTGTTGGACGTGGTCTCTTTGGCGAATCCGAAGTCTGTAAGCTTGAGCTGGGCATCCGGCCGTTTTGATGTGTATAGTAAATTCTCTGGCTGCCAATTAGGAGATGATTGAAAATTAAATATAAAAATATATTTGTTTATATGTGTGGGAATTTAGCTTTATCATGCGTGTTGTAACTGTAAGCCCTACATCGTTAACTTTTAATATACGTAGCCTTTATTAGGTTCTAAAACCAAGAAACCAATTTCTCACATAATTTCTAATTTCTTCTTTGATAAGTTAACACTTTAGAACTCAACAAGTAATAAATAGGGGAAATCTTCAGGAGGGTTTTTAAATGGTCTCAAATACTGTTCCACTTTTATATGATCATGTTGAGTTTCCTCTTGGCTTACAGCAGTGAGCAAGTATAAGATTGCAGAATGACTGTTCTTCCATAAATCTGTTGTAAAAATGTATCTTTAGTTACATTATTTGCAAGGTTTATTGCAGTGATTAAATTGCCATGTTCAATTAACGACAAAGAAATCTAACTGATTACAGTTTCAATTTGAATCCACTGCAGGATCCAACAATTACTGTACATAACATCCTATGTGTTAGGGCCAAATAGGCCAAATGTCCACAGGAATACAAGCAATTTTACAAAGTGGGTATAAGAAAGTTATACCTTAATATATTATACTTCAAGATGGTGAACCTCAGACAGAGTTTAAACACTAGCCATTCAGCAATGTTCTTTCTGTCATTTATCAACAAGGTTTAGTTTTAAATTCAAAGAATAACTTTGGTAAATATAAAAACTGTCTTGATCAAACGACCTAAAACACAGCAAAAACTGTAATACCTTTTGAACAGTAATGTATAATATAATATAATGCAGTCTACTGATGCATAATAATGGCTAATAGCTCACCTTGAGGTCTCTGTGAGCAATGTTAATGCCATGCAGAAACTCGACAGCTTCCCCTATGCTTCTCATTATTTCTGAGGCTTCTACTCATTGTGTGGAGTGAAAGGGGGGAAAATAAAAATAAAATGAATAACTGGGATGTGTTTAGTTGAATGTGCATATGTGTTTACACTGTACCTCTTTCAGTGAAAGCTTGATCACCACGTTCCTGAATGTGGCGAAAGAGTTCTCCCCCCTCCATACTGTTTAAGGAACAAATAGTGGAAATGCAGTATCATGATTCATTAATCTCACTTTTTTTTGTTATAGACCTAAAATATTATATACATCAGGCTAAAAAATGAAATACAATATCTCATAGTGACAATAATAATTAATGTCTAATTATATATTTTCAGTTTTTTTTTGTTGCAAATTGTTTGCAAAAAATATATAAATAAGGCTCTTTGAAAGAAAATACTTTCTTATAATACTTGAACCTGGTTTATTATAAATAGTATATTGGTGTTATAACAATTTGATATAACTGTTAATTATGACTCCTTAATCTTTATGTTATAGACTCGCATTAGAAATGGACAAATAAAATTAAAATTAAAAACAATATACAGAGTCACTAATAACAATTAGTGTCCTTTTTTTTGAGAAAAAAGAAGAAAAACAAAAGAAATCTTAAAATCTCTTCGAAAAAAATACTTTCTGAAGGCGATTTCATCTGGCCTGTTATAATACCAATATACTATTTATAACAATTTGATTTAGGTGTGTGAACAAGCCCTACCACTCCATGACGAGAAGCAAACACTTTTTGCCTTGGTAGTAATTCTCAAAGACATCTTCAGTTCCAACGATATGAGGGCAGCTTGATGCCCTGCAGTGAAGCTCCACTTCCTGTCGAGCCTTAGGGGTGTCCCGCAATATCTGAAAGTGAGCGAAGAGCATCAAGAACAGCCGTCTTCACAATCTAAATTACTTATGGAATTGTTTTTGCTCATTTGCCTCCAATGAATTTATTGGAGCATCCTTGACCTACTATTACTGTAGGTAAATTGGAGGGCCTGCAGTTTGTCCTGATATCTCAACCTCAGAGAGTCAGTGGAATTCTGTCTGTAGATAAACTTATACTCTTAGCAACGAATGTTACTCAGCCCAAATGATTCTTTATTCTCTCAATAGGTACCCTCTGTATTTACTGCCCTGTATAAATGCCCTGTTTACTCCTGGTATTAAGATGTGTTTTGGTCTATCGGATGACAAGTAGACGAGGTATTTTACACCTGGTATTTTAATCCTTCTCTTTTGTCCACTTTCAACCACTTCTGTCCTGAAGTTTTCGAGGGGAGGGTCTATGGGTGTGTAAATTTATGGGTATGGGTTTTTCAGATCCTTCCATCTAATGGACAAAATCAATGGAAAAACATACGGAGAGCAGCAGCTTTCGCTTGGTACGATTTTTGTCTTCAAGCCAAAATTGGGTCTTCAGCCGACAAAGTTTCAAACCCGTCTGGCTAGCATGCTTCTCAAAACGTTCACGCATTAGACAAGTACGTGGAGAGTGTTGTGGCTGTTTGTACTCATTCGACCACATGAGCATTTACACTACGAAAGCATACAGTATTCACAATGTTCCACTATCTCTGGAGATGGTCGAAAATTGACACGCTCAAAATCTTTTAGACCCTGTTTACACCAGTATTTAGCGTCGTGATCCGATCAACCAAAACACCTGAATACCAGGTATAAACTCTTAAAAATAAAGGTTCTCTAGTGGCATCATGGTTCCACGAAGAACCTCAATGGAAGCTTTCCATTGCACAATAGGTTCTTTATAGTAGAAAAAGGTTCTATAGATGATTAAAAATGTTCTGTACACAAAGAAAATGATGGTTCTTTTAAGAAAGTTTTTTTTTTTAGGATGCCAAAATGGTTCTTCTATGGCATTGTTGTGGAAAAAAAATGCCTTTATTTTTAAGAGTGTAAGATTTCATCTGAGTAAAAAATAAAAAGATAATTGATCCTATATGGGGTTCCTCAAATTACCACACTGGCAGAGCCTCTGGAGAATTTTTTTGAGGAACTTGAGGAAGTCGAGCTTAATGGATCCCATGCGTTTGGAGAACTGGAAAGACGGTTAATAGCTCCTCCAGTAACTAATGGAAAATGTTTTGAGGCAATGTTTTGAAATATTCAAAGTTCCTTGAGTACACAATAAGATATCTGAGGTACCTTTAGTTTTTATAGTGTGGAAATGTTTTTTTTTTTTAGGAATAGCTACCAAATCCCCTTTACAAAAAGCCTTAAACCTAGCCGTTAAACACTTCAATATTTACTGACTTGGACTCAATAGGACCATGTACAGTATGAGATAACAGGAGAGAAATTAATTTAATGAACTGTGAATAAGGTCTTATCAATCCTAATACAGTAGGCTAACAACCAAGACTTTAACAAACATTATTGACACTGAATAATATTTACCCTTTTCACCTCATTGCTTTATTTATTAGCAGGGGCGTCACTAGGCCCTTTTTAGGGGGGCTTCAGCCCCCCTAAATGTATCCCTAGCCCCCCTAAAAATTTGTGATGAATATGCTACACAAATTCGTGTTCGCTTCAGTCTCGTTTTAATCAGATTCAGCGCGTTCTTCATCTTAAATCCAAAGTGGCGCCGAACAGAGAGCGCGTCAAAAAGAGAGAAAAGTGTGTGTGTGTTCATCTGAACCCATTGGTCTGTCACTGCTCGTCAATGTCAGAATATTTGAGATGACCAATCAAATCAAAGTAGGCGGGCTTTACATTCACAGACGCTGAGCGCGAATTTTAGCAGCACAACTCTTCAGTGCACGGGCAAGTGCGAGATAAGATGTAAGTAGCTTATCTTATAACGTTATATATTTTACAGTTTTTTGAGGTCATTAAAGTTAAACGAATGACAAAAAATAATCAGGAAAACTAATATAGTTTTGTCTAAATTCGCCCTTTTGAACTGAAATTAGGCATGTAACGTCAGCCTAATGTAATCATTCGTTTACTGTCATTGTGAGTGGACAAAAAACATTAACAAAGCCGTTTTCATCCTGTCAGGATTAATAATGAATGTGTACATATTGAAAATATACCTAATACAAATTGTAGCCTTTAGTAAAAAAAAGAAAAAAAAGCTCAGCTTTAGGAGGAGAAGAGAACGGGCAAGATGAGGAGACTGAAAAAAAGAAAAGAAGATGGAGATGAGGAGAGAGCAGGTATTGACAAATAGTCTACTGACATAGTTTTAAAGCTATTTCTTATCCTTTTTTGGTCTTCAAACGTCTTGAAATGCACATTTCAGAGATTAAAAAATGTAACCCCCAAACCTCCACCTCAAATGCAGGACCTCTTTGATTATAAAGCCCTGTCTACAGCCCTGTAGTAGGCATCAGAATCAGAAAGAGCTTTATCCCAAGTGTGCTTGCACGCACAAGGAATTGGTTTTGGTGCTGATGCTTCCAGTGCACATATACAAATATGTGATAAGGCATAAGATCAATAATGAATGTGTAGCCTTTAATGTGAATTAATTTTATAAACTTAGTTACCTTTCCTAGTTTTCAGTAAATGAACACGTTTGAGAAAATGATTCATAGGCAAAATCAACCAGTTGACCCCCAAAGAGAAAAAGAGTGTGATGCTGATGAGGAGAGAAAAATAATCAGCTGCCAACTGAAATGGTTTTATCCAAAAAAAATTTGCCTTCAAAACATCTTAAAATTTCTCGGGGAAACCCCCAACCCCCTTAACTAACACAACTCGAATTCAGGACTATAATCCCTGTACGGTATACCGTACAGGGATTATAAAACCCTGCAATTGCATGGTAATGAAAGTGAGCATTAGACCCTAAATTAAACTTTTACCTTGTTTTTTTTTTTTTTTTAATCATACCCTCATTGGGGGCTTAGCCCCCCTAAAAGGAAAATCCTAGAATCGCCCCTGTTTATTAGTTTAGGTGAAGCTGTCAAATATATACAGATATAGCCTATATGTATATATATATACATTGAAGGGTTGGTCAAAATCCCTTGCCTCTTCAAATACATCTATAATCATAAATCCTTTTGGATGCTTATATACTTCCTTATAAAAAATCAATAATCAAATATATTCATTATCACATACTTATTTTTATATTCTTTGTGCTTGTGAAATTATATTTTCTTAAATGCATGTGATGGAAGTAACCAGTTTCTTCTAGGTGCATTCCAATCTTACTTTGAGATTGCACGTAGTACACGCAGGACACGAAGGCCATGTAACCCACAAGGCCGTTTGTCTCTTTCTCTGGTATCAGAAGAAAGGTTAGAGGGTCCTAAAGGCAGCGTGGACACATATGATCCTTCGCTGGACAGATGGTCAAGCTATATTGAGCGTTACTATTGAACTTTAATTGTTGTATTAAAGTGTATTCTTTCCAGTATATTTCCTTCCTTGGGAGTAAATGCCAGTTATCTGTTTTTCTCCCAAACGAGTGAATGTTTTAGCATTATGTTTTGGTATACTTAACTGATAGTAAGGAGCTCAGACTCTCTTCAGCCTTGATGGGAGCTGTTATTTGCTAGTGTCTGTTATTTGTGTGTGTGCGTATGACATTCTATGTAGGTTCTGGACGTTCGGACCAGACAACCCGGCGCCCTGCTCTAACCGGCGAGGCCACCACAGACCTAAATCTATTGAGTGGACGACAACTATCTTTATTAATGGCGATAGGCACTCCTATCTCCTCACATGTGTTAAATTGTTTAGGCTCTTAATGTTTCTTAGCCAATGAGAATCATTCAACCTGTAAGCAATGACGTAGCTTAGACCTTGGAAATGGTATAACTGCTGTGATCTTTGTAACTGTAAGGGAGGCGGCCTACGAACTCCTGTGTGAGTCTTGAAGCTGACTTCTGCTGATGAAACTGCAAACTATCTTCAGTAAAACTTTTCTTTAATTTTTTATAATTCTGACTCCGGGTCTTCATTCTTCATATCTGGTTCTGGGTCTTTAACTGTACACCCCCTTACAGTTATGGTGGAGGATGCGGGCAATTATTCTTTGGTGACATCCCTGGCTAATCAACAAACAAGGTAGTAATTTTATTATTTGGTTAGGGCTATCTGATTGGGAGAGATTTTGAAGGGGAGCGGGAGAGCTTCACTCCGATGAGGAGAGTGAAGATTAATTATACTGAAGGTTAAAGTATAAAAGGAAGTCGCTGATAGCATTGTTTAAAGTTTTAACAAGAGCAGACAGCGCAAGCGAAGCGTGCTCTGTGGGGGCCCCATTGGGCATTGTTGGTATAGCAACACCCCAGCAGAGTACGTCCCTGGATTGTAGGTCCAGTGGCACCGAAAACCTGCTCAATCTCTTCCATCTCAGATAGGGGATCCCCGAACTTAGTGAAGTGAATCAGGCAGTTAGGGATACTAACAATAATAGGGTTGTTTGCCAGGGATGCATCAGGAACGATTCCGAGAGAAAAAAAAAAAAAGAAGTTGTGACCCAAATTGGCGTGGACCAGTATATGTAACTGTGATTTTGGAGTATACTTTGCAGTTTCATCACGCAGAAGCCAAGCTGTGTTGTTAAAAGATCGCCGCCTCCATTTCTGCAATAACTTCAGGTGAGTATGAACCATGATTAAGATATGGCAGTCCTGAAACAAATAGTGAGACAGGAAAGCAAACGCTGTTAGCAGCTGTGCTCTGAAGCCCTCACTTCAAAGAAATTTGCAGAAATTATTAAGTAAATGGTAGTCAGTATTTTGATTCTGATTGAAAATTTAAACAACTTGACTGGCTACAAACAAATAAAGAAACTGGAAAATTTAAATGTTTAGCCTTGTATTGCTTACGATGATTACAAAAAGCAAGTGAAGTAAATTCTGGGTCGGGGATAATTTCCCTCGACAAGCGACTAAAGTTAAAAGGAAACTTTGTGAAAACAACTTACAATATTTTGAGCATTTCCATGCAGCTTATGAAAATTAATGTTCTGCCAATGATAATGATGAAGATTATGATTTGGCTATTATGATTAAATCCGCCACTGGTGGACTGTAAAAGAATACAGAGAACTGCTTATCAGTGGCTCTGTTTGCATTCCTGAATGGGACACACGCTGCTTCAAGAGTGTGCAGTAAGTGGAGCCGACAGAAGGTGTTTAAAAATGTGATAGTGACAAATTTCTGGTATTAATGTGGGTTTGAAAGTTGATCAGTGTTTAAATGACGACATTAACATTTTTCGTCTGAAAAATAAGAGATAAAAAAACAAGGTCAAAAGATTGAAGTCTTAAAGTGAATCTTGTTGAAGAAAAGATCTATAATAGTAATTTTTACAAGTGAATTGATGAACACTAGTTGATGTAAAATTAATGACTCCAACAAATGTGAGTTGCAAAATATATCAAAGTAACTAAAAGGATGATTGTGTTATAATTAAACATTTTAAAAAGGTTTTAGATGATATAGAGAGACTTATCTCACAGATGATTTACAATAACTGCAAAAGTATCACAAGCAGATAGGTCTAGCCTCGTCAAAGTTAGTGTGAATCCTAATTGGAGATGCATAAACTCCAAGAGAAAACTTAAGTCAAATATTAAACTATGGTTGAGAACTTGACACTAAAATCAAGATTGAGAAATGTGAAACATTATTTAGAACTAAAATAATTATTTTTATTGAAGATCAAATAAGCAGAAGCAGGACTGGATTAACAGTTGCTGAATGCTGATTAAACAAACAGCTTGAAAAGTTGACCATGAAAGAACTAGAAGCTGATGTTTTGCTTTCAAAAGATAAGTTTGTTATTGGCTGTAATGAAACAGTTTGCTTATCTGGATCTGATGTGTACTGTGGCTGAAACTGCCAGTGCAACAGAGACTCAATCTGAGTGGAAATTTGTAATGTCTAAATAAAGACAACTATAAAAATTATGTTTATTTGGAAACACATGTAATTTCTGGCAAATATGCCTTAAGCTGGGATAGAGTTATAGGATGGTAGATAAAAGTTTGATGTTAGAAGTTTATGAGAGTGCAGTGTGCCAGTCCTGAATGTCTCAGAGTCTCTCTCATTCAATGTCAGCTAAAAGCTGTTATCTGAGCCTGTCATTAGTGATAATAAGCTATTTGAATTAAAACACAGTGTTTCAGTTGAAGAATCATAGACACAGAGATGTTTAAAGAAACAATTGCCATAAAGGGCAATTTGTATTTGTAAATGTTTTAAATGTAAAACTGAATGACTTTAAAGAAGTCTTTAAAATAATAATACAGACCTTAAACTATAGAAGTGACATCTTTGATTAGGTTATTTTAGGACCAGTAACTTCTTTGTCTGATCTTAGTCCCCACCATGAAACGGGGGTGGGCCGACGCCTTCGGCTACAGAAACTCTACACTGAATGTACGGTTGTGATCTAAATCCACTGAGTAGCTAGGTTGCTGCTTTTAAGATGGTTAATGGATTTAAGTGATTAAATACTGTTGTTATTAACCTGTCTCCCTGTGTTACAACTATTAGGCAGTCCGAATGGCCCTGGTGACTCTTGATTGTGTCTTTCCTAAGCTCCAGAGAACAACAGATTTTGTTGAAGAAAACGGTCAAAGATTCTGTGATGGAAAAAAAGCGGTCACCAGTGGGCACGAGTGACCATCTCTATGACGGGTAAGACCTTCTTTGGCCAGACAGGGGGCAACCTAAGCCAGAGTGGATTCACGTAAAGTCACTGGGCATTTCCTGAATGGAGATGTTTTATGTGAGACAGGTATGAGAGTTGAGCAGGAGCTGTGAGGCCAGCAGCGTCCTTATGCCGTTAAGGGGAGATGACGCGGTGACGAGTTACGGCATGTCTCCCCAATAAAGCAAAGCTCCTCTATACCACTCACCAGAAGAAACCGCATTAGTTGTATGGCTTGTTTTTCATTGTGACAAGCGTCTGCAAATATGCCAGGGGAAAAAAAAAAAAAACACCCTGATGGAGGTTATAGATAAAGAGCTAACAGGAATGGGCTTTCGGGGTTCAGTCGGGGCCATGAAGTGATTCCCTTTAGTTGTTGTGGAGACAGTAATAAAACTTTTTGATGTCGGTTGCCTTATGGGCAAGGAAAATTATAGTGTTGAGTTTGAACTAGTATGTCTAACATAGTTTTAACTTCTGAAGGTCGTTAGACATGGTGGTGACTAAAGATGAAGACAGTTTTTGTAGATTCAAGAAAAGTCTGGCTAACAAAGGTGAATGGTCAAAGGTTCATAGTGAGAGAGACTGCTTGAGTGAAGGAAAGGATGGTAACTGTGTCTGTCTTTCTGTTATCGGCCTGCTAGAGCAAGCTTAAACAAAATAATGTTAATGAACCAAAACAACCCAGCTGACCTTGTTAAAATCAAATGAATAATGAACAGGCATGCTTTGAAACTGGTTTAGGGACCATGTAAAATTAGATAGAAGCTACAGGAAAATGGAAAGGTTAAAATCTTATTTAAAATTTTAATCTTTTAGCAACAATATAAAATATATGAATATGAGCAGTTCATAGTCAGGTATGAATGTGTGTATTTGTTGGTGACTGCACGTCATGTCTTGTATGTGTTAGTTTGGGGTACTATTATTTCCTGATTTTAAGGATATTGTGTCATTAACTTCTGGAATTAGTGTTTTATCATTACAGATGGGTTAAGTAAAATGACAAACTTTAAAAAAGTTGATAATTCTGAGTCAATCTGATGAAAGGACAATGCAGAACATGGGACGAGCTTTAATTGGAGTGGTTTTCCAGCTCTGTCTGCTATTGGTAATTATGAAATCTTTTGTCATTTATGATATTGAACTGAATTACTCTCTGGATTAGTATTTTATATAAATTGGAATTGTAAAGAAGATTGCCGTCCATTATGGGGTAAAACTCTTGTCTAAATTCAACTGAGGGTCTAAATTTAAATAGACAACTAGGCGGGATCATAAGGATAAACGTAGGAAAAAAAAACATACATATATATATAGACTTGACGGCAGAGAGACAAAGTGACACATTGGCTAAGTCACTATCCAAATTATCCAGAGTGAGCTCCCTCATTTTTATTGAAAGGCCGGAGGGCGAACAAAGGAGGAGTGAATATAACTTCTAAAAAGGAAAGGTTTTATTTCTCAATCCATTAAATGGATGTATGACATTAGAGGTCTAAGAAAACAGCTATATGGCTGTCTTAGGGGTTGGGATCTGAGTAACATAATATTTTGTTTTCTGTGAAACTGTAAAGATAAGTGGGACTGAGACAATACTGCTAATATTATTATTTTTTTATGTTTGTAATATACTTACAATGTTCTAATAATCTTTAGACTAACTATTTGATAGACAAATACTGTATGGAAGTCAAATTAAGTTTAAATGGTATGAAAAGTGAGTTTCAAAATAAAAATAATAAGGCATTGTATGATTAACAGGGATTAATGTGATATAAAGATAAGGAATGAACAAAAGCTTTATTAAGCAGAATGGGGAACAATTCTATATTTTAGACTGAAATGATGATGTGAATTTGTTTTATTTTATTTCTATTTTTGAAACAAACAAAAAAGGGTATAAGATGTTATACAATTAAAATGGTACATGCTATGTGACCGTAAACTGAAAGATGATTTCAGTAAAGACTTAAAGTTCTTACATCGATTATTATGGGTCTTAATTATTAATATTTTATTTTTGTTGTTGTTTATTTTTAGTTAGATAACCATTGTGTTTTGAACCTAAAGGGTCTATAAAAGGGGTAGTGAAAATAATGGATTCACCATCCAACTTTGTTTATAATAAAAGGATTTGGAAATCATAGTTTTATCAAAATAAAAATAAAAACCTAGTGCATATATTCTGGTATTCATGATTATAGACAATGTCTTCATTTAGGATCTGAGTAGTGACTGTGGATCTAGGCCATGCTAGGAATACAGCAACAGTGCTTGCTTATGTAGCCTGGCTTCCAGAGAATAAATATGTACTTGTTTCGTAATCAGTTATGTGTTTTATAAAAATTTTAACCTGACTGATAAACTGAGGAAGAATTACATTGATGTCCTGTTGTGAGTGGAAGGTGGGAGAACCTCTTAATGGGGACTGGAATTTTTAGTAACCAGCATGTCCGTGACGAGGTGAAGAGACAAGTGTGACCCGTCAGGGGAGCATGCGTCACCACTCCTCCCTTCCGTAGTGACCTCACTGGTTAGACCAGACGTGGCGGTATTGGACCCCACATTGGTCTAAAACGGGGGACTGAAGGGTTGGTCAAAATCCCTTGCCTCTTCAAATACATCTATAATCATAAATCCTTTTGGATGCTTATATACTTCCTTATAAAAAATCAATAATCAAATATATTCATTATCACATACTTATTTTTATATTCTTTGTGCTTGTGAAATTATATTTTCTTAAATGCATGTGATGGAAGTAACCAGTTTCTTCTAGGTGCATTCCAATCTTACTTTGAGATTGCACGTAGTACACGCAGGACACGAAGGCCATGTAACCCACAAGGCCGTTTGTCTCTTTCTCTGGTATCAGAAGAAAGGTTAGAGGGTCCTAAAGGCAGCGTGGACACATATGATCCTTCGCTGGACAGATGGTCAAGCTATATTGAGCGTTACTATTGAACTTTAATTGTTGTATTAAAGTGTATTCTTTCCAGTATATTTCCTTCCTTGGGAGTAAATGCCAGTTATCTGTTTTTCTCCCAAACGAGTGAATGTTTTAGCATTATGTTTTGGTATACTTAACTGATAGTAAGGAGCTCAGACTCTCTTCAGCCTTGATGGGAGCTGTTATTTGCTAGTGTCTGTTATTTGTGTGTGTGCGTATGACATTCTATGTAGGTTCTGGACGTTCGGACCAGACAACCCGGCGCCCTGCTCTAACCGGCGAGGCCACCACAGACCTAAATCTATTGAGTGGACGACAACTATCTTTATTAATGGCGATAGGCACTCCTATCTCCTCACATGTGTTAAATTGTTTAGGCTCTTAATGTTTCTTAGCCAATGAGAATCATTCAACCTGTAAGCAATGACGTAGCTTAGACCTTGGAAATGGTATAACTGCTGTGATCTTTGTAACTGTAAGGGAGGCGGCCTACGAACTCCTGTGTGAGTCTTGAAGCTGACTTCTGCTGATGAAACTGCAAACTATCTTCAGTAAAACTTTTCTTTAATTTTTTATAATTCTGACTCCGGGTCTTCATTCTTCATATCTGGTTCTGGGTCTTTAACTGTACACCCCCTTACAACATATATAGGCTATATATGTACATGAACAAAATAGATAGCTACCTTTAAGGCATAGTGTTTGCCGTTTTTCTTCTGGAAAATTTCCCAGACCTTGCCATTGATGCCTATCCCGAGCACTTGTCCTGCAAGCTTATACTCCTGAGTTATTACTTTCTTCTTTATCTTTAGTGTGGATTTCAGTCCAGGCACAGTGCCAATCTGATTCTGACCCTCTTGCAGCTCACTGGAAAGCACATTTTTATTTTCTGTATTATGCATAGTGGTAGAGTAGACTGTTCCTCTCTCTCTGTGCAGTAGTGAAGACTTTAGCAGCTTAAAGGATTTTAAAAGGATCCAATTAACAGTGCTGGTTTGAATATCTTTAACTGAATGGAAGGAATATTAACGCAGACACAGACATCTCTAAATCAACAAAAAACAAACAAACAATAAATTAATTAATTTAATTTTTATCTCACAGATGACTTTTTTTCTCTCATAGGCTATGCGGGTTTATTTCCCGCGATTCTGACTTTTGCCCTCAGAATTAAATATTAGAAAAGTTAAAAAGTCCGAATTGAGAGATAACTCGCAATTTAACGCCTTGATATAGGCTAACGTTACGGATCGAGTTTTGGAAAAAAGTTATGGTGATTATTATTATTTTTATGTTATTTATTTATTTATTTATTTTTACAAAAAAAAAAAAAACATAACCAAAATGTACAAATCACATTGCGTTTGTATTTTCTTTCAAAAATATACCAACAATCAGTTAAAAGCTTGAATGATATTACTTTCAGAAGTCACTGGTCGGGAGGCCACTTTAACATACACCGATAATTTCCAGTCGGACAAGTTTCAGCGATGCACTGCTCAGACAGAGCACAGCAGATGATTACTCTAATAATATCGCTTTTATAATATGTGGAAATAGAGAAGTGTTGATCGTTAGGTGATTTTAAGGGGCTTCTTGCAAATACATCTTTAGAATACCGAGATGTTTGCAAAAGCGTTTCGTGTGAAATCAAACACCGTTATCAAGGGATCTGACAGGTATTCAAACAGTTAACGTTACATTTTTATAGATAAGTTGAAAGAAATACTCTTGCTTAGCAAATCTGTCATCAACGGTATAGAAAAATTCAGTTTCATTGAACTTTTGTATTGCTTTTTAGGAATCAATGTCAAATTTAATATTGAACAATGTGTGGGTTATGTGTCATGGTTGTTACAACTGTGTGTATATATATATATATATATATATATATTTTTTTTTTTACTTATGATCATCTACTGTATCTTTACATAAAGTGCCTTACTGAGATATTATGTTTCTGAGTTATTTCATACCCTATTATAATTGTTGTCACTCTTGATACTGCATTGTTTACTTTCTTTACATCATAATATCTTGGTAAAACCCTGTGATTGTTTTCCCTTTTGAAATATCTGTTAATACATAGGAATATTGAAAGTTGTTAAACTCAAGATAAATGTGTGTAGTTAGTTGTTAAAAGAGTCAACTTAAGAAAAGGTCAATAACAATTATAAGCAGTATTTCTCACATGATTTTTATATAATTATGTAAATTTCAAGATGTTAAATGCACTTCCCTCTGATTATTCAGAATCTTGGAATCTTTTTTCCTTACTGCATTGTTTTATTTGTGTATGCCTTATCATTGTGGTCCTTTCTGTCCATACAGGAGGAAGCTGAGAGCAGATATTGCTGCTGCTTTCCCTTCTCTGTCAGTGGAGGAACTAAATGAGCTCATCCCAAATAAAGAAGAGCTGAATATTGTGAAGATTTACGCACATAAAGGAGATGCAGTCACTTTGTACGTCCTCCATAAAAATCCCATATTCTTTCAGCTGGAGAAACAGGTGTTCCCAACAGGTGAGTCTGCAGGTCACCATCAGTCTTTGTTGAGAATGCTGATGAAGTGTCTGCTCATTTTAGCCTGTTGTTCTCAGTGTACACACTGTGGAGATGTCCCACCATGGTACCAGCATTCGCCACGTGGCCGCCAGTTCTGCAGAAGTTATCTGGTGGAGCAGGTCAGCACCTGTTTGCTAGTTTGCATCTGTGTATCCCAGAGAACACATCTGACTGATTTCTCTCCTGCAGATCTCATGTTGCCTGGTGTAGTGGTATCCGCTAGTGGCATTCCTGAGGTAGACCAAGGCGATTGCTGTGCGGTCACTCTAGTGATGAACAGGTAACGGTGCCCGTGCCAACCACATTTCACTCTTAAGGTAATGATACACAGGGCAACTTTTTGAGCAATGTTGTTGGGCAATGTTGCCGTCAACAGGCAACCAGATGAGACACAGGGCCCACAACCGATCTAAAGTATCCCATTTTCAATGGGAAAGTGCGCAGCAACATTTCTCAAAAAGTTGCCCTGTGTATCATCACCTTTTGTGTTTTTTCTCAGATCTTTAAATCTAATGGACAAAATAAGTTCACCCCATTTACATATGAATGCGCCCAGAGACTTGCATACCAAAAACATACAGAGAGCAGCAGCTTTTGTTACTGCTCTGATAGCCGTAAGACCATTATGAACGCTGAGTTTAAAGTTTAAATCCCCCCTGGCTTCCCATGATGTTTACGCGTTAGGTCAGTAGGCGGAGAGCAGGCGTCTATTGTGGCTGTTCGAACACATTCGACCACATGAGTGTCTACACTACGAAAGAAATCTGGTCGAATGTGTTTTCAACTACCTCTGGAAGTGCTTGAAAGTGGACAAGCTCAAAACGTTTTAGACCTGTATTTAGCGTCATCCACTTGTGATCCGACAAAAACGAATCTGAATACCAGGTATAAACAGGGCCTAACAGATGATTCATATTGGACTTAAAATCTTGAATTGTGGAAGATACCACAACTGGATAAAGATTTGCAACTTTGTTATATAGCGATTATAAATTGGATTTGTCAAAACTCATCAGCATCAGCAGCGTCTGTAGCAATTTGAATGATGTTCAGATGTGGAGCCTTCATTGTTAATAATGCCAGTAAATAATGTTCACTTACCGGTACCATGCATGAAAACATGGTAATTTTGTGGCTTTTTGGTGTTAAAGGTCACCAGTGGCTATTGGGACAGCAGCTGTATCGAGTGCTAAGATGAGGAGCAGTGGAATGAAGGGGAAAGGAGTGAATATTTTACACGCATACTTGGACCAGCTGTGGTGAGCTTTGCATTACAGCATTATTTTGTCTTTACGTTCATTTAGACTTCCATTTCCGACCACTTTGTCAAGTCAAATTTATTTGTATAGCACTGTTCACAGTACACATTGTCTCAAAACAGCTTTACAGAAAATCATGACATTTAATGTTTTACCTTAATATCTTCATGCCTAGTAGTCACATATAGCAACATAGTTGGCGTTTTGCGACAATACAAGCAATCAAGCATTAGAGGTCTGCTAAGCGTTATGTATCGCCTATTCGCCTTGTGTGAATATACTGTATGTTTGCGGATAAAGTTGGACATACTTATTTATCCAACTTAATGCAAAGAGATGCATGATAATATATAAGGATGCACCGAAATTATCGGCCGAGAAATGGTATTTTTGGTTTTTGAAATGTGAAAATATATATGCCGCCCCTGCCTACCACTCAGATTTCACTCTCGTTGTTATCACTGCGTGGTGTGACGCTCAGCTCAATATTCCGCTCTATGCTAGGGGTTAAACGGATCATAGTTGAGCCTTGATCCTTAGGGACCAGGCCCCACGGTTCGTCACGCATGTGTTTTGTGGATTAATTGCTAAGTTTCACCATCAGTTTGTTATCCGCACACTGTTATCAGTGCATACAGAGAGACGCATTTCAGATAGCGAGTTGATTCCTCTTTTGCATCTCCATACACTGGAATGGACACATAGACAGAAAATTATGTCAAAATACCAGTCTCTGCAAGTATTCTCGTAAAGACAGTCGGTTATGTCTTAAGTGAACGTTGAGAAAGAAATGTTGAGAAAGAAATGTGATGTATCATATTGGATCCGTGCATTTGGTCTTAAAGTGAAAGCAGCCTATAAGTACTTGTTGCTAAGTCATTAATGTTAACTAAAAAACAAAACACAGCTTTAACAAAGATTGATCTATATTTAATTTATACAGTGTACACTAGTGTCATTTTACATTTAGGCCTAATAATTGCATGTCTGTACCTACAGTTACTCTACAGTTAGACCTTACTTTATTTGAAACTTTGTTATACTGTATTTATCTATGCTTGTAATTAGTGTATTTGATCGTTTGGATCGATTGCTAGTGCAGCGTGAGCCGTTCTTGATCAAGTGACACTGTTACTACTAGGGCTGTAGTCAAGACCACCTTTGTCGAGTCCAAGACAAGTCCAAGACCAGGACTAGTCGAGTTCAAGTCAAGACCGAGTACAAGACAAGACCGAGTCCAAAAAGGTTCGAGTCCGAGTCAAGACCGAGTCCAGGAAAGGAAAAAAAAAGTCTTATGCATGACATTATCAAGACAGTAATTTGGGGTTATTATTTGTTGATCTAAAAGCAAAAGTGTCACAACACCCAGGATTTTTAAGTAGTAGCTAGTAAGATAGTAACTATAGTAACAGAAAGAGAAGACGCGTGCCGTTGTAGTGAGCACTTGGTCGGTTAATTTTGGCATTTTCTAAGTTAACGTTACCCTAATAGGCTAGTAATAAATGAACACACATACAAAAATGTCTTTCGTTCTTTAGGCGTCCTGGAGAATATTTCTGTTTGTCCTGAACACATTTTCTATTGTCAATTTAAAACTGAAGAAATCATCACCGATGTCAGATAACATTAACACACCCACACAGCTAGCCACCACCACCATACGTAATCAAACTTATAACTTTATGACGTTAGGCTGATGCAAAGTTTACAAATGCAAAATCAACGGGCATGCAGACGCAGAGCGTGACGTGCGAGGATAATCTAGTGTGATTGGTTATTAGGTGGCCAGTGTTTCACTTTTCCTTCAATATTATTAACATAATAGAAATACACCTGGACTCGGTCGTGACCAAAAGCCATATTTGGCAAGACCAGTGGCCGAGACCGAGACAAGTCAGAGTCCGAATACCAGCGAGTCCGAGACAAGTCCGAGACCATAGAAAAACGTTTTCATTTTCAACGCCAAATAACGGATGAACGTAAAGAGAGCGCTGGAAATGCACAAGTCAGCAATATTTCTTATTTATTGGCATGAAGTTTCGTGCAGAATAACAAACAACAGGAGTGCAACATTCTTGAAAAAAAAAATATGCAGAGTGGACTGCTGCCATAACATAAATGAAAAACATTACTGCAGGTTTCAACCCGGCTGCATTTATGATTTAGGCAATTCAAAAATCTCCAAAACTATTTTAAATAATGTTTCAATCCATTTCAAACAACTGTTCAAAATGAAACTTTTAATGGACTTACTTGAAGTTGAGAACAGGCCATGTGTGTTTTTTATTGAAGGTAACCGACACTTTTAGGCATTAGGCAGGCATAATGAAATGCGCAAAAAGGCTAGGCCCATTACAAATTATTGGCCAGGAAAACAAGTCGATCAACATTTTCGGGGTCTAGAGCAGAGCGTTTTTTATTCACTATATGTCCAGCTGTTGAGAAGACGCGCTCCGACTGCACTGATGTCCCAGGGACACTCAGGTACTTCATTGCCAGCTGCGCAAGGTGGGGGTATTTCGTACTGACAGTCTTCCACCACAAAAGCGGGTCTCTGTCAGCTGGCAATGGTGGCTCCTTTTCATAACTCATCATCTCCTGTAAGAGGTCGCTTTCGACGCCATTAGGTCTTTCGTAGCCCCTTGAGTAGATGTCTCCAAACAGATCCCCCATTGCTGTTAAGGCCGTTTTTCCTGTGCTTGAACCCGAGCTGCATGGCTCCGCCTCCACGGGTTCGTCATTGTCAGACTGCAGTGACAATTCCTCTCTAATTTTTGCGTGCACCTGTTGCTTCTGTTCCTCCGTTATATGGATTAAACGATGAAACCGAGGATCCAGGTAAGAAGCTTTATTCAAAAGCATAAATGTCGCTTCCTTTTTCGGGTCGTAGCGTTTGCTCAAATCTGCCTCGATTTTAGTTGCCATTTCCCTCAAGCAAGACCTCTCGTCTGAGTCTGACTGGATTTTTTTAACTTGAGACAAAAGAATATGTTGCAAAGGCAGTACAGCTGAGGATGTGGGGTATTTGCATGTGGACAACGCTTGGGTGGCGACTTTGAAAGGTTTAAGTGTCTCTCGCACCTGTTCAACCAGGCGCCACTCAGTTGTGGTCAGTTCTAGATTAGACATTTTTTTCTCAAATATCACGGCTGCCACTGCTGCTTGTTGCTCAGATGCTCTACAAATCATATCGTAGGTAGATTTCCATCTTGTCACACAATCGTTGATTAGTTTATCTGGCTTTAAACCTAGCATACGCTGCTTATCCTCCAAGAGGCTGCTGTCTGTAGTGGATCTGTGAAAATGAGAGGCAGTTTTTCTTAGTCTTGTCAGAGTTGTGTCTATGGCTCTGACATCTAACCCTTTGCGTACAGCCAAGTTGATTGTGTGGGCCAGACATGGTATATTAACAGCACCTAGGTGCTGCTCCACTGCATTAACATAATTAAGTGCATTATCACTAGTGAATGCAACAACTGAATCAGGCTGTATTGCGAAATCCCTCAATATGCCTGTGATGCACTCTGCAACATTCTCAGCTGTATGGCTACCTCTCAGCTGCTTCGTTTGCAGTACAAAATCGTGGAATTCCCAAGATTCTGAAATGACGTGTGCTGTCACTGTGATATATGCCTCTGTAGCGAGGAAACTCCATCCATCGGTAGTCAGAGAAACGTTTTTGCCACTCAAAATCTGACACATGTTTTCACGACTAGTGTCATATATTTTCGCAATGTTCTTAGTTACGGTGGTTCGGCTAGGTATATTGTATCTCGGCTCAAGTTCACGAACAAAATCAATGAAACCTTCACCCTCCACAATGCTAATTGGCCTCATGTCTCTACAAATGAACTTTGCGAGCTTTGAGTTTATAGCCTCTTTCCGTGTAGCATTTAGAGGTGCAGACGGGGGGAAAAAGTTAGTCAGTTTTGGCTGTTTAGCAGGTGGCTCTTCCCGCTCTAGGTCTTTATATTCATCTGGATGATGAAGTTGCATATGCCCCCTCATAGGTGTAGTGCTGCTGTGATATGGGAACTCACGATCGCACAGTTTGCATACCACTTTGTCCTTCTTCATATTTTGATTTTCAGTCCAAAACCCGAAGTGCTTCCATATCGAACTCCTCATGTTATTCGGGGTTATCACTTGTCTCTCGTGCACAGGTTTATTGCCGTTGTCCTCCATTTTCTTCGGAAAACGCTAGATGCAGCAGCAGCGATTGAAACCGTTAGAAACAAGACGCATAAAATTGCTGGGTATTTTCTGTCTAGCTTTCGCAACGCCTACTGCACGTTCGGAATTCTTTATTTTCTTTTTCTGCTTGTTTGTGAGTTTTGTTACATCTATAAGCTATTTTTTAATTGTTTAATTCTTTTAAAATTAATAGTGTACATATTTTGGTTAAAATCGATTCCCTATTTTCGGTTTCGAAACTTCTTTTGGTTGGTCCGATCGATTGTGCAATCGATTTTCGAACGAAAAGTGACAGCCTTACTACACAGCGCTAAAAGATCCATTTAAGAAAGCATTTGAATTCGCCACTGAAGTAATAACATCGCTGCGAGATCTAGTGAGTAGCATTCAAATTTCTCCATTATTAATCATAGATCTCTATTAGATCAAATAGCGCTGACGTGGAAACCAGGAGAAACATTGTGCTATGAATGGACTAACGTTAGTTTTAGATATTATCCCTGCAGCATTTAATGGACACTCATCTTTCTGAGAAAAACAAAAACTTTAAAATTTAGTAAAAGCACACTGAGTTCCATATAAAAACAAAATTGTTATTTTCTTTGTATTTGTTTATAACTACTACAATATTACATTTATTTAAAAAAAAAAAATTATAAGGAGCTGTTTTTTGTTGTATATGCTGCTAAGACACCCCAGAAGATGGGTCAAGTATAGCTCCATCATTGTTTAAAGGAAAAAAAAAATCATACTTTATGATGTTAGTTTTAATAAATATATATATATTTTTTTTAAATCAAGTAAAATTCTCTGGCATTTCTTTCTTTTTGCTTTATCGAAAACGTAGCCGAACCGTGACACCACTGTATCGTATCGAACCAAACCGTGAATTTTGTGAACTATATATATATATATAGTATATATATATATATATATATATATATATATATATATATATATATATATATATATATATATATATATAATTTGTCTTGTATTTTTTTTTTATTCAGCATCATTAAAATTATTGAATTTCATTAAAAAATCTGATAATAATGCAATTATACAAAAATAAGCTAATTTAAAGTAAGAAATAAATAAATCATTTTTAAAAAGCATTTTGGTTTTTCGGTTTAGGTTTTCGGCCAAGAGCATCCAGAAGTTTCGGTTCCAGCCCAGAATTTTCATTTCAGTGTTTCCCTAGTAATATATTTTACATTTTTCGATAAAATAAAAAGGCAGGCAGCTGAGATTTGCTATATAGTGTATATCGTTTTATGCAAGTATACTGTATGTATGTATGTGGATACAACTGTGATAATATAGTTTATATTTTGCAATGATATAAACAATCACGCAGCCGATATTTGCTTTATATTGCTTTATGTGAGTATACTGTATGTGTCAGGGTTGTTGCAGGATACCGAAGACGAGGACACGGGCACTGCAGTATAGTTGCTTTAATAACAAACTAAACTTAACAGAAACAAATGAAAACTCCAGGAACTCAGATCACACAACCATACAAAGACGACGATCAACAAACACTGAGGGAAAACACAGGGCTTAAATGAACAGGGATTAATAGTATAATTAACAGAACACAGGTGAAGGGAATTACTAATTAAACAGACCGGGAAACACTAACAGGACTAAACCAAAAACACAAAGACAGGGGTGAACAAGATCACAAAACTGAACTAATAACAGGACTAAACCAAAATTAGACAGGGGGAAACCAGATCACAAAACAGAACTTAAACACATAGAAACGTGACAGTATGTATGTGTGTAAAGTAGGATATACTATATACATCCAAATTTTAATATTTGTTTTATATATCCATGTTTTACAATTTGATTTTGATTTACAAGCTTTCGTTTCAATTCCGTTCTCGATTCGCTATTGATTCATTTGGCTATTGTTAGGCCGTCTAATTCGATCCAATGGCGGTACTCGATTAGAGGTAAAAGTCTCACGCGTGTTCCGTCTTTTCTCATGGCAAAGGGATTTTTAATTAAATGCAATAAATTTTATCTTATATGTATTAACTCGTTATTTCATCTGACTCCATAAATGAAAAGGTTTTTCAATTATATCTGTGCATCATTAAATCTACGTGAATGTTTGACTCTTCCTTTTAACTCTAATGAAAATAAAGTCAAAGTCTGTTAGAATAATCAAATATAACAATTTATTATGTCAGGTAAATGTATTATTACAATTTCATAATCAATTGAAAGATAACCAATGCAAACCATCAAATGTTCTAGAACAAAGAGGAAAATCTTTTACCCGACATTATGAAATACATAAGAGTCTCGGCGACTCAGCAGTCACGGGCTGATCTGAGATACAGAAAGGCCCTGATCCTTCCGCTGCATTTCATTATATAGCCAGACCTCATTTCCTATGTAAACATGAGTTTACAATGGAAATTTACTGTGTTCACCCCTCCCAGACTTACTGGGGGCAGAAGTTGATTTACATGGTACCATTTGCTAACAGTGGAAATTAGCATTGAGTTCACACCTTCTGAGAGCAGGAGGGTTTACCCATCCACGCTCCTTTTGTGTGTATGTTATCTAAACTCTTAAAAACCTTATTACCTTTTGTTTTACTTATTTGGAAATAGGACACTTGTACCAGTCGCACTTGTAGACATTTCAAATAATACTAAACGCGTATAAAACTGTATGATGGTTGTTCAAATTAAAACCATATAGATTCTTATGTGAGTTTGGGTGATCTCTGCAAGAGTGGGGGATGCAGGGAAGAAGTGTGTGTGTGAGAGTTCAAATGTTAATTTGCCAAGGTCCTTCGTCTCATAGACCAGTGGTCAGGTCTATCTCTTCAACCAGCTTTTTCCAGTCTTACACTATACACTCACCTAAAGGATTATTAGGAACACCATACTAATACTGTGTTTGACCCCCTTTCGCATTCAGAACTGCCTTAATTCTACGTGGCATTGATTCAACAAGGTGCTTGAAAGCATTCTTGAGAAATGTTGGCCCATATTGATAGGATAGCATCTTGCAGTTGATGGAGATTTGTGGGATGCACATCCAGGGCACGAAGCTCCCGTTCCACCACATCCCAAAGATGCTCTATTGGGTTGAGATCTGGTGACTGTGGGGGCCATTTTAGTACAGTGAACTCATTGTCATGTTCAAGAAACCAATTTGAAATGATTCGAGCTTTGTGACACGGTGCATTATCCTGCTGGAAGTAGCCATCAGTGGATGGGTACATGGTGGCCATAAAGGGATTTACATGGTCAGAAACAATGCTCAGGTAGGCCGTGGCATTTAAACGATGCCCAATTGGCACTAAGGGGCCTAAAGTGTGCCAAGAAAACATCCCCCACACCATTACACCACCACCACCAGCCTGCACAGTGGTAACAAGGCATGATGGATCCATGTTCTCATTCTGTTTATGCCAAATTCTGACTCTACCATCTGAATGTCTCAACAGAAATCGAGACTCATCAGACCAGGCAACATTTTTCCAGTCTTCAACTGTCCAATTTTGGTGAGCTCTTGCAAATTGTAGCCTCTTTTTCCTATTTGTAGTGGAGATGAGTGGTAGCCGGTGGGGTCTTCTGCTGTTGTAGCCCATCCGCCTCAAGGTTGTGCGTGTTGTGGCTTCACAAATGCTTTGCTGCATACCTCGGTTGTGACAAGTGGTTATTTTAGTCAAAGTTGCTCTTCTATCAGCTTGAGTCAGTCGGCCCATTCTCCTCTGACCTCTAGCATCAACAAGGCATTTTCGCCCACAGGACTGCCGCATGCTGGATGTTTTTCCCTTTTCACACCATTCTTTGTAAACCCTAGAAATGGTTGTGCGTGAAAATCCCAGTAACTGAGCAGATTGTGAAACACTCAGACCGGCCCGTCTGGCACCAACAACCATGCCACGCTCAAAATTGCTTAAATCACCTTTCTTTCCCATTCTGACATTCAGTTTGGAGTTCAGGAGATTGTCTTGACCAGGACCACACCCCTAAATGCATTGAAGCACCTGCCATGTGATTGGTTGATTAGATAATTGCATTAATGAGAAATTGAACAGGTGTTCCTAATAATCCTTTAGGTGAGTGTAAATCAGGTACATTACATGATACATTTCGGTAAGTTGTACTTTATCTTTCAACATACCTTCTGATGCTCATTCATATTTATTTGGTGCTGTAACTAGTAGTAAAGAGGAAAAGTTGATCAGGTCACATGCACTCCATGAGGCGCCACAGGGATCTGTCACTCCACATTAAAGACTGCCAAAACTGTATTTATTGTTTGAATTTTGTAATTAAATTAAGAAAAAATGATGGCTGATGATAAGACTTTGTTTCGGTAACACTTTGTGATGCTCCCAAACAGACATTCTACTGACTATAAGTAACTTTAAGTACATGCCAACTTATTCTATTAACCCAAACCCTAACCCTAACCTATTAGTGCACCACAATCTATGGTAACACTTTATTTTAAGGGGGTGTAGTTACACTTTACTACTTGCACTTACTATAGTAACAACAGTAAAGTATGGATAATTACAAGTAACTAACCCTAACCGTAACTCTATAGTTCATCAAAATAAGTATCATCAAAATTGAAAAAACGATATTTTCAACCCAGCCCTAATCACTGAGCGATAATATAGTTTACATTTTTAGTTGATATAACATCAATTATGCATCAGATTAACTTTCTACAGACATCTTCCTCAAATTCTCTGCAGGGCGTTTGGTGATAAGACGCATCCTCCGGTTATACCGGTCACAAACTGTCCAGCACCGGAGGAGGGAGAAACAGATGGAGAGGAATGCGAGGAGAAAGAGGGGAGGGACAGCTCTAAACCAGCTGCAGTGGAAACATCCTGTCAGAGCATGCAGGAGCTAAGGCTGGATGAGCACAAGGTGTTGAAGGAAGAACAACTGGATGAGGATAAAGAGGGAGAAGACACTGATGGAGAAGAGGAGGATTCTAGATCTCCACAGGGTGAAATGTCTTTGACTTCTTGTCATGTATCCATTTTGTATGTGTTTATTGTATCTTGACGTTCATGTCCATTTTATTACAGAGCAGATGGATGAGTTATTGCTGCAATGTTTTCTCCATGCTCTCAAGACTAAAGTCAAAAAGTCTGACCTCCCATTACTGACCAGCACCTTCCTGAGCAAGCACATGGTGTCCTGCTGGTAATTTAGCCTCTGTGAGACATCAGAGATGTTCATCATTTTTCATCAATCATTTTTTAACAATTACTTGAAACATTTATATTTGTATAACTAATTTTTATATTTAATTTTTGTTATTTATACAGAGGTTCCCGCGGATCCTTAAAAAGTCTTAAAAAGTCTTAAATTTGATTTTTAAAATATAAGGCCATAAAAAGTCTTAAAAAGTCTTATTTTTACTTATGAAAGGTCTTACATTTTAGATGAAACTTCGACTTAGACATATCTAAATGTTTTCCAAATTAAAACTATCTAATTAGCGTAGTAATTTTTTTTATTATTCTATCTTTATGGATTTGCTTGTTCACGTGACAGTTCGCATCACATTCGCGGCAGAATAACGTCTGTCTCCTGCACGCGAGAGAGGAGAGAAGAAGAAAGTTGGCAATGTCAGTTCAGTTTAGTTTATTATGTTAGTTTATGTTTAGTTCAGTTTAGTTTATTATGTTAGTTTTAGTTTATTATGTTAGTTTATTATGTTAGTGGCAATGTCAGTTCAGTTAAGTTTATTATGTCCTTAGGGGTGTGCGATGTGTACTGTCTATAATGATATTGTAATCATTGTTTTAACGATGTATGAGGCACTGTGAGCTGACATCGCATTTGTCTCTCGTGCTTTCATTGCGTGATGTGTCAGTGCAGTTATAGGCCTATGTCCCCAAATTAGTTTTTGTCTTATATTTATATCATATTCTGTTCTTATATTAGAATATCACATCAGTAAGAGTGCCGTTTTCCCGTGCACAAGTGTGATATATTTATGTTATACAATAGTTAAATTAAAAATAAATTAACATTGTGAGTTACTTTTTTTTAGACACCATATTGTCAATATTGTTTGTTTTCCCTTTATTTCACCGACTAGAATTTCAAAATGAAACCGTAGCAGAGTCTCAATGCAACAGACAGCGATGATTTCTTGACTGAAATCCACGTTTTGAACGAGTCATTTTAACGATTCAATGAACAATCACTTGTTTCTTTCCCCTGAATCAGCCGTTTGAACAAATCGGTTGAATGAATGAATCCCTCAACTCCATATAGACAGTATGCTCAACTCGCTTACGGTATTAAGACAGTGACTTGCTGCCGCATACTGGCGGTTTTAGTTTCATATTTAAAGTACCCTTAATTAAAACGTTAAAATTAGAAATCATTTCATATTTAAATATTGAATATTGATTTAAATAAAACTATCTCATAGCTTTATTTATGCAATTGTAAATGGAGTGTAAATACTTCTGATGCCGCTTCTGTGTCACCTCTACACTGCAAAGATGGATTTTGATTGAATGATTTAATTTGACTGGTAACGGTGGTACTGTATAATTATTGTGTAATTAAGTATTATTGTATAAATAAGTATAATTACTGTACAATTTAATTTGAATAATTTGAATGTAAGTAGGCTATTTTACATAAAAGGTGATGCATAACTCTAAATAAGTTTAGAAAAAATGTCCATATATAGGTGAAAATGCCCCTGGAAATCAATTTAAGGTGGCACATATTGCACATTAATTAATCATTTCTGTCACTACTGTGAACTGACCACTGCATAGAATATGAAAAATATGAATATCTTCGTGAGTCTGCTGTCAACAACAGGCCTAAACCAGCCAATGCACCAGCACAAAAACACAATCAGTAAAATATCATCTAATTATTATCAACAAAACGTTTAAAATATCGAGATATATTTTTGTCAATATTGCACACCCTTAATGTACGGTATTAATTTTGATTTCTTCAGGTCTTAAAAAGCCTTAAATTTGACTTTAAAAAGTGTGCAGGAACCCTGTTATATTCATTTATTTTAAGGCTGATTTGCACTAAAAAAAGCTACATTTCTGATTTAATTTGGTCAAATTGTTTTGGGTGTTTCTGACACATTAAAAATGATCCTGGATGCATTGTGTTATTGTAGCTTGGTCAAGTTTGAAATGTGATTTATTTATTTTTTTTGTCCCCATAGTCCTAGAGGAAAGCAACTAGATATCAAGAAATCAAGTTACAAAAAGGTACACCATTCACACATTAGGAGGTTTTAGTAGATTCAGTGTAGCCATATCTTTGCTTTAGTAGATCACAACATTTCTCTTTTCTTTTCCAGCTGTCTAAGTTTCTATTGTGCATGCAGAGAGATCACAGTCTGGTTCAGGTGAAGGAGCTGAGTAAAGGTGTGGAGAGCATTGTGGAAGTTGACTGGAGGAACCCTGAGTATGCAGTCAAACCATTTACTATTAATATCTTGTTCATAAACACAAAAAATATAAAATATTTGTTGATGTTTTGTTTGTTGATGTCCAGCAAGTGTTCTTGGTTTTGAGGGAAGTGGCTGTTCTCTTGAACAACTTGCTCTACTTTTTTCAGGTTGTGTTCTTTCAGGACACCAAAGGACTGTGGGCCGGAGAAAGAGTCTGTGGAGGGGGGCGGGGCTTGTGAGGTCCCATACCAGACCCCTGAAATCACACAACTCTATGGGGTCACTGCACGCCTGGAGCCTCTTTTTCAGGACGCCAGGAAAAGGTTAACGAGTGGAAACATTTTGTTGTGTGAATTATTATTATTTTTTTTTAAGTGTGTTTGGTGAGAGTGCTGAGGTTTTGAGCTTGTGACTTTGTGTTTCAGAAAGGGGACGCCTCTAAAGGCTAGTGAAGTAAGAAATGTCATCACGGATTATGTAAAGAAAAATGAACTCATCCATGAAACCAACAAAAAGTGAGCTTATGTACTTTTTCTTCTAAGTCAAATGTACACTACTGTTCATAAGTTCCTGTTAGTTTTTTTTCTTCTTTTTTCGACCGGAGTCCATTACTGTGCGTTCACACCGCCGCCGGCGAGAGCGTCAAACTTTGCTCTCGCCGCCCTGCCAACAACGCTGTAGAAAGATTTGTGGACACTATGACATAGATCGAATGCTTGGTCTTTCGTTAAACTTTATTTAAAGGGGCCGCGAAGTGAACAAGCATGTTAATCGTTATTTGTGCAGACTGACCACAAGTAGGGTATAAGTTGACCTCATGAAATCTTTTGAATGTGAAAATAAGAAATTGATCGATGGAAAGAACTTAACAATTATAGTGACATGTTTGCTAGCGAAATAAACCAATTAAAAGCCATTTGTGTGGTGTGGCTTTTGTGTTCATGGTTAAGTGCTAGTCTAATTTGCATTCCCGCTGAAACAAAAGCGTTCTAGCACGAAAATGTTGCCTATAAATTAGGGCTGCACAATTTGGGCCAAAATGATAATCACGATTATTTTGATCAATATTGAGATCACGATTAATTATCACGATTATTTGTTGATTTTAACCAAAACAAATTGTATTGTCACATAGGCTAATTATAACTGTTTTCACATCCATATTGTGCTACATTCCTGCTAATGTACAACTATGTGCATCAAAATAAAACAGGTCCTCTTATTCACCAAAACTCAGTGCATCTCCTAAAAGAATAAATACAAATAAATAAAACAATAAAGAAAATGTAGCAGCTTCAACAGGGCACTATTTTACATTGTGTAAATTTATTTTAGGAAGCAAAATATAAACTTGCATTGTGCCTGCATAATGGATGAGAATAAAACGCGCAAAATATACAATCAATAAAAAACAAATATTCCATAACAGAATGTAACCAAATGAGAAGATTTCAAGGCAGAACTGCACTATGGAAGTTCGATTAATGGATGAAATTCAGAGTCATTGTTATTTGACGCTTAAGAAATGTAAAATGTTGTGGTACAGTTAGTGATTAGTTGTGAAGTCTTACTGCATTAATTGGATCTATTTAATCCTCCTTATGAAAGTTTATATGCTCGAATTATTTCTATTTATTAAACAATTGTTCAAAACAAGACGTTTGTAGTACTGATTATTGGAGTCCATTAATCGAACTTTCATGCCTCTTCAGGCCTCTTCTTGGTCTGTGAACGCAATGACGCATTTTAAATATCGTTTGCTCACGCGAATTTGATCGTGGGAAGCGAAAATCGTGATCGCGATTAAAAGTCGATTAATTGTGCAGCCCTACTATAAATAGTGTTGCTCGCCTTCTTATCAAATTCACATGATCAACGTTGCATGGGAACTAATGTGGTCGGAACCAAAATTTACAGGATTGCGTTCTCTGGAATCCTCTCAAGCGGAGGACTACATTCCGATTGGTTGCCGCCCAACCGCGTCATAGCTAATTACCATAAAGTTGCCCTGACTTCAACTCTCCTCGACACCCACATCGTCCAAGACGCTCAGCCCTCGCCGGAGCTCGACATTGAAAATGAATGACTTACTTTGATGCTCTCTACGGCGGCGGTGTGAACGCACAGTAATGCTCACCAAGGCTGCATTTATTTGATCAAAAATACTGTGTAACGGTAATCTTACTCCCCCCCCCCCAAACCTTTGAACAGTAGTCTTTATGGATCTATGCAAACTACTGCATGGTTCAAGTACTGTACTAGTGCAGATTTCACAAGGTTTGGATTAAAGTGACTTCCTCTCTTCTCTTGTTCATCAGTTATGTTAACATTAACCCAACACTTTGTGACTGTTTGCTGGAGAAGTCCGAGTACCATGAAGTGGAGACACTGAAATGGGATGACCTCTTTAGCAGGTAAAAATGCATAACATACATTACGTTTTTTTTTTTTTTTTTTTTTCAAGAAGCACATCATTTTCTAATCAACATAATAATGGAAATAATAATGTTTTTAAAGCTTAATTTTATAGTGGCAGGCACTATAAATAGTTAACCAGGCAGATTTCAAATGATGGATATGTGATATGTAACTGCTGTGAAGCGCTGTATCTATATGACAATATACTCGTAAAGTCTATCCTGCCTGAACTCATTTAATATCTTGTGTGTGTTCTGGAAGTTCCAGTGATGGAAACAGTGACAATATATGTGTGAAGGGAGTAAAGCCTGTGTTTAGTCTATTTGGGAAATGCACAGGCTTTTCAGAATCATCAGAATCATCGCGTTTCGATGCTTCCCCAAGTTCTTTTTTGTCACTAAAGTTTTAATAAGGCTATAATCCGGTCGGGTAAGTAAAATTATATTTCACTAGCCCCTTCATAAAATACACTCGTCCCGGAAAAGCGTTAATGTTGAGCCCTGTAGTTCCTTCCTTTCTAAACCATATGTTAATGATAGTTGGGAGGGTTTTAAACCCGAAAATGCTCACCATCTGTATAATTCATAAACACAACTTTTTACTTAAAAATAAAACTAATGTCATAGCTCTGGTTTCTGTGAATACAGTCAGAGACAATGGTAACTTTAGCCACATTAGCTGTACAGCGTGCTACTAAGCACATTCAGAAAGGCGATTTGCAAACAACATTCCTGTTAACCCTCTGAGGTCTAAGGATTTTTGGGGTCCTTGAGGTGTTCTGACATGCTCTGACATTTGTGCTTTTTTCAGTTATTTATAAACATGTTAATGGCAAAGGTGTAAATTCACTCAAAAAAGCACAAACTGGACTACCGTAATTTCTCAGCAACAATTATGAAACATGTTTGTATTTTTGAGAGAATATTGCTTATGCATGGTTATTGAAAAAACTAAAACTTAAAGTGTCTGAAATAAGGCCACAAAACACATACTAAATATGTGTCCACAAGACTTGTGACTAATCAGTGTTGTTGCCTAGAATTTTTGCTTCAAAATGATCTGAAAATCATCCTGCCTAATCATTTACACAAACACATACACTGATTTAAATTTTATTAGAGACCTTTTGTTTGGAAAGGCAATATGCGTGGAGGCGTGTTCACACCTGAGAAGACAAAGGCCGGATAATGTGCCGCATAATGAGCTGCATATTAATTAGCCCTTTCACACAGGTGTGTCACAGGATCCCAAAGAATGCAAGGACAAAAGAAATGATCTATATAGCCTATACATATTTTACAATTAGAAATTGTAACCAATTACAAATAGGTTACAATTACAACAACAATTACAATTTTAACAATATTTCAAGTGTATTTCTTTGTAAAAACTATACATTTTATCATACGTATTAAAAAAGGTAAGGATTCATTAGTTTGAATATTGGAACAAACACTATAATAACATCTTAGTTGATAATTCAATATACCTACTTTATTTTTGACAAAACATCATACTATAGTATATTTAACTATGAGCAGAAATTGGTGAACAAAAGCGTACCTATTTAATGTGACAGTAGTCTTTTTTTACAGTCAAAACTTTATAAGCTATCCAAAACTAATCACAAAATCGTGTCTAAACATTCATATTTAGTCTGTAATATATTGTGTATGATATATTAGTATATACATGTGAATTTGCAGCTTGTTGCTTATACAGACATTTTATTTCAACATATTTCAGTCTATTTTTACTCATACAAACTATATTGCTATAGCCTACTAAGATGTGTTTATGTAAACATAACGTTTACTAATGTAGGTGCGAGAGTGAATGAACAAGGCACAGACACGCGCTGTATAACTGTAAACAAAGCGCGCGCGCCTTTGCCGTTCACTCATCATTTAGCCTACACACATACACGCAATTCATATTTAAACAGTCTTTTTGCGGTTTACAGTCCGACACTTCAATATCACGATTAGAACAAAGCACTAGAATAAATGACTTACTACATCAGCTGGATCCGTTGCTCCTCGAAATGAAACTACCAGCACTTCTGGTACATTTTCCAGGGTTAGATATTCCTCACAGTGAAAGGATACGCTGTGTACACAGCTGTACAAGATAGCCTACTTACTAAACACGATGTGTTTTATAATCCAGCTGGTGGGCGTTGGCATGTTTGAACGGCTTGTCTAAAATCATTTGCGTTTGAATAGCGCGCGCTCTCCGTGGGCGTGGCACATTAACGCGTAATTAGGTATAATGAGCTGGAAAGAAAAATACTGACATCTCTCTCTTTTCATACAGATTACATAAGCTAAGAATATTTGTTTTTTTATATAAATTAACTCATTTAAAAGAAGAGAGTTCAAGCTTCATTATGGAAAAACACTCGTGCCTGTATGACAAGTATTCGCGGAATTAAAAATAATCTTAGGACGCGTTTCAGAATGGACTTCACTGACAGAGAGAAGGCAGAACGCGCATCATGTTTGTTTTTCTTTATTTGGCGAAAAGCACAACACTTTGTTTTTATTGTGAGTATCCACAAAAAAAATAGACACTTATCAGGATCTAATGATGTACAACACTTAATATGTAAGATCAAAATCAACAGAGTATTTTGAGTTTCTTTTGCACTGATAAGAAAAAAAGCGAGACTATCGCGCCGGCGCGATAGCCGACCTCAGAGGGTTAAAGGCTGCAGAAAACTTTTTGTAATGCAATATGTGAATTGCCAAATTTCGGTGAATGACCATATGAATCCTGCAGGACTCTAATCAGAATGCAGGCGTGCCATGAGGTGCTGTTTCCGGGTCAGCCTCCTGTGGTTAAGAAAGGACAGATGGAGTCCATAGACATTACTGTAGCCTCCAGGGGTTCCAACAAGAAGGTATGAAGCCATTATAAGAACTTGGCTATAAATAGTGGCCCCAAAAAGTATTTGGATGCTTAAGCCACATATCTATGGTTATGATTTATTACACAACATAATATTGTATCTCAAATTATCTGCAAACAAATTCTGGGCAAATTTTTCTCATAATTAACTTTTCTCAGCCAGTTCAACCAACTGGTGTCAAGGTGTTTTTAGTGGATATATGAAGTCAGTTTTCCGAAGTGTCCTATCAGTGTAACCACATGTGTAGTTTTAAAAGTAACAAAGTATTAATTTATTTTCTTTCATTTTTTTGTTAGTGTTTGGTAGTGTATCTGTTGTTTTATCTTGTTAAATCTTAATGGCTTTTTATGAGGGCTTTCAACGTTAATGTATGCGATTTAATTTAAATTTCTTAACGCGTTAAAATGATTTTATGCAAATACATTTCTGAAGCATGTGAAATTGTGTCATTAATGTAATTAATGTCACGCAGTTAGATGATCTTAAGTCGGGAGTTTATCACTGAACATCTACTATGGCACAAGCACCTATAACCCTGATAGTCGAAAATTTCTATTCTAACCCTTTTGCTTTGTTTTGCAATCAGATCATTTCAGGCTGCTAAACTCTGGGAAATTTTCAGTCCAATGATCCAATAAGCTAATTTATTCAAACAATCAGTCCAAAACAGCACTAATGTAAAGAAAACTAGGCTGGTTACATCAGAGATGACAGAGAGAATAGAGAGACTCGCGTTGCGTTTTCAGTGAATTATTCATTCCAGTGTGTTTTGCTTTAAAACACAAGCTCTGTCATATTCTGTCATTGTTTCTGGAGTGCACAAGCCTCACACATCGTGCTGTGTGAAATACAGACTGAACAGAAGGTCAAAACATTACACCACCAGATGATACGCAAACCACGTTTCTCAGCTGGATAAAGCAAACCAGTAAGAACGCATGAGTCCGTTATATTGATGCGCAAACGTGGTCCTGTTCAGTATAGCAACTTGACTTGTCTAAAATGAAAATAAGCTCTTTGCTGTTGCACTGTACTCATACTATACACTGAATTCTGAAAAAAAAATGTCTGTAATGTTTTAATTTTTTCATGTGCATAACTATCAATTATATGGAGTCCTTATATTATTTGGTGTCTCCAAGTGTCCTTTTTTGGAATGACACCTAAATGTACCTTTAAAAAAGCTACAGAAAATATATTTTTGTGAGAATCACACTTCAATCTGAAGGTTTACTTTGCTGGATATAGCAAATGATGACAAAATGAACGCGTTAAACAAGAATGGTGTATGCTTCATGTCATAAGTGTGCAATTAATCTCGCAAAAGGGTGCTATTAATCGCAATTTTAAAAATTGTATCTATTGACAGTCCTACTTTTTGTCCTTAAGAGAAATGTAATAATTGTCACACTTTTTTAAATGTGAAAATACATCTTGTGGCTACTGGAAACAGCCCTTTTTATTTTCAATATTATTAGAAACAGACTAGAGTTGTCAAAAAGTACCGAATTCGGTACCAAGTCGGTACTAACATTTTAAAAATGTGACACTGAGCGCTATTGGGCGGAATCGTAAAACACCTCCGATTGCCCATTGTACTCATCGGATATGTCTGTGATTGTCTACAATGATCAGCGCTTCAAAAACATGTTGTAAATATACATCAATGACGCTCTTCACCGAGCGCTTGCACAAATACAGATGGGAGCGTTTGAAAGCAGGCGTCTATCGGACCTTTCAAACACTTCCGTGTGCTCTAATACGCTCCCGTGTGTTGATCATTGTAGCCAATCACAGACATATCCAATGAGTGCATGAACACAATGGTCAATCAGAGGTGTTTACTTTTGCGCTCAGCAGCGCTGAGTTCTGACAATTTCAGTACTGAAGTCCGTACTTTTGGACAGCTCTAAAACAGACAGTATTTTGTGTCTAATGTAAAATACAGTTGTGTCACTCATTCTCCCATTTATTAAGGTTACAGTAATTAAGAATCTGGAGGCGTTTGGTTTAGACCCAGCGGTGGTAGCAGACTCTCTGCAACATCAGGTTCAGGCCAGCTGTGTCCTCCTGGATTCCCCTGGGGCCAAAAACAAAGTCCTGGTGCAGATCCAGGGAAACCAGGTCCAACATGTTGGCAAACTGCTGCTAGGTACAATATAGGACAGTGTAATAATATAACAGCTTATATCTGTACCTGCAATCTTTTGCTTATGTGTGAGTGCAAATTTTCCCTTTTATTACAGATCGTTATCAGATCCCTCGGAAATATGTACAAGGTCTTGATAAAGCTCCCAAACCAGGAAAGAAGAAATAACAGATGACAGATCTCCTCAGAAGAGCTACATGTTGCTGCGACATTTTAAATAACTAGTCAACATAACATCATCTCTGTAATAAAACACATCTGTTTTCATTCTAAATGATCTCTTAAATGAATCTCATACTCTGCATAATGTTGCCTCAAAGCCCAGTTCAATAACAGCTGTAATGCAGATTCAGAGCTTGACAGTTCCTGAAGCACTAGTTTGCCAAACTGATATGCATGGCACAGATGGAAGTAACCACACCTCCCTCTCTTGATTGTCATCTTTATAATGGTCTATTGCCAAAGAAAATTATACACCGTCTCAGGCAGTGAGTTTTAGCAGAACTTTACCAGAAGTCAACTTGTTGACTTAAATTTTTAAAGCACACAATGGTTTAAAAAAAATTTGAGGTAGGAGAGTTATTTATTAATTCTAATAAAACCCATTAGAAATTAGAGCCCACTCTATGTGCCACCTTCAGAAACATGAGATATGAACACTTTGGACATTATCAAGTAAAAATTATCGCCAAAAGAGTGACCATATACAAGAGATTGGCGTTTACTGTCTGGGCAATTTAAAGTAGTTGAGTATTCATTTAAAAACATGGTAAACATACTGTACTGCTTATAATATCTATTTAAAATCTGAAACGGTGACATACAGACTAGATCAGTATCTTTCCTACCCTTATTTAGCTCAGTGAAAGATATATATTTTTTTATCTCTTAACATGAATTAGATGAGACACTACGAGCAAAAACACTGTTTGTTTTAATGCACTGGTAAATTTGAGATTTGGTTATCTGGCTTCTCAATGTTTTTTTAGACTATTGGAAAGAAAACAGCCAAAGTACACTTTTAAGTGTTTAATTTATTAAACTTTATCTGTTTGCATCTGTAGATTTCAAAGGACAATTAAGCCGTTTTCTCAAAATGACTTTTTTCTCCTGCGCTGAGACTATTTTAAGGCCTGATATTGTGTGGAACTAACTCAAAATGCTTTTAACAACAATTATTCATTTCGATTTTTCAGTGTTGTTTGATACTGTATATAACATTTTGTCATATATCGATCTCCTTCATATCTCATTTTAAGACACATGCACTGTATTCAAATGGTACTTCTGCTACTCTCCTTACTGCTGATTTTATTTACTGAAAAGTCTTTGAATTACCCATTAAATATGTGATGTTCAACAGAAACTTTCAGTGATATAAATCAGGATATAGATGACTTTGTGGTGTCTTTAATAACATTTAACCAATGACTGGGATGTGTTCACGCTAACCTGTGTTCATATTGACGTCTGTGAGGTTTGGACGCCTTTTTTTGGGTTGATTCTTGGTCTCTACCCTAATTATTGTTTGTGTATACTTTAGTCAGTCTGTACATGTAAATTGACACGAGTACAGTGCAAATATTTTCATAATGCTCATTCATATGCATTGTAATACATTTAATTAGAAAGGCTGGAATTAATATTGATTAGAATATTATGATTAAAGAATCAAAATATTTAACGGTGTGTTCATTAAAGGAGAACACATACCACAAATATTGGCACCCTTGGTAAATATGAGCAAACTGACTGAAAATTTGTATTTGCAGTTCCTTTACAAGTCTTTTATTCTAAACATTCACAAAAATCTAATCTTTAGTTAAAGTCAAATCATAAAAAAATTCTTATTTCTGATATATACCCCATCTTAGAAGAGCAGCATATCTGTATTAGGTCCTCATGAACAGAGACTGACAGTAATTCTTTCAGATTCACATTCAGGTCTGATCAGGGGACAGAAAGACTAAACAGAAAATATGTAAGATAATATTATAGACGACGTGTCACATTACATGTATGATGTGAATCTGGGTCTACAAGCATATACTGTGGTATAAAATGACGTGTAGTAGCAAAAGAAATCAATGTGAACTGTGAAGGCACTTCATTCAGTTAATCTTTATTTATTTGAGTAAAACTGTGTCTTTGTGTTGATCCTTGTTATTCTTCCAACACACTAATGCTGCCGGCAGCCTCTTCATTCCCTGGATCCGATTTAGTTGTTACCTGTGAAATCAGTAAGAAACAAGATTAATCACAGACCGTGAAGAGAAAAAGAGCTGTTGATGATGGTAACACAATGTTTCGTCTACACAACACAAATATACCAGAGGTTAGGTATATGCTCAGGTGCTGTATAATGTACTTATTTGCAATATCACTATCGAGTTTTTTGTTAAACTTCGTACTAATTAAAACATTAGAGTTCAAACATGAACTTACTGCCTTAATGATCTCGGTCACCTAAATGAATCTTCAGCCGAAAAACCTTAATTGAATTTGACCTACACTGTAATAATAATATAATAATGCTTATACACTTACTAATTGAAACTCCATCCATCCATCCATCTTCTTCCGCTTATCCGGGGCCGGGTCGCGGGGGCAGCAGTCTAAGCAGAGATGCCCAGACTTCCCTCTCCCTAGACACTTCCTCCAGCTCTTCCGGGGGGACACCGAGGCGTTCCCAGGCCAGCCGGGAGACATAGTCTCTCCAGCGTGTCCTAGGTCTTCCCCGGGGTCTCCTCCCAGTGGGACGTGCCCGGAACACCTCCCCGGGAAGGCGTCCAGGAGGCATCCGGAACAGATGCCCGATGACCCAAAGCTCATGACCATAGGTGAGAGTATAAAACCCCCTCCTTGAACTGCCACATTAACGTGGTGGAGGGGTTTGAGTACCCGAATGACCCTAGGAGCTATGTTGTCTGGGGCTTTATGCCCCTGGTAGGGTCTCCCAAGGCAAACAGGTCCTAGGCGACGGGTCAGACTAAGAGTGGTTCAAAATCCCTTATGATGAACAAAAATACAAGGACAGTGGCGTCGCCCGGTATGGCGCAGCCGGGGCCCCACCCTGGAGCCAGGCCCGGGGTTGGGGCTGGTATGCGAGCGCCTGGTGGCCGGGCCTCTCCCCACGGGGTCCGGCCGGGCTCAGCCCGAAGGAGCGACGTGGGACCGCCTTCCCGTGAGCTCACCACCTGCAGGAAGAGCCGTAAGGGGCCGGTGCAGAGAGGATCGGGCGGCAGTCGAAGGCGGTGTAGAGTATCTGGGGTCGTTTTGGGGAATATGTATTCAATAATTAATAATTATTCATACGGGTTTGAACCAGATACTTATACATGTTAAAACGCCCAACGAGGGGGATAATCTGTTACCTGCATCTGCATTCATATCTATACATCAGATTTTAACCACAAGGGATTATGATCAACCACAGATGTACAGATATTTTACAGACAGGTTAAAATTAGCTCAATTGTCAGAATAATATTTGTGGGGATCTACAATATCATCCTACTTTATAGAATTTCAGGAAAAGCAATTCTGTGGTCACAAGAATTGGGTTTCCTGCCCTATAAGCAAATACTCTGTAAAGTATCTTTAATTTGTAAGCTTGTGGCTAAGATTTTTGACACTTAGAGGGACTTGGAAATGAGCATACAATCAGAATCAATGAATGAATATAGTGAATTTAATAAGGAAAACTACGTATATGGTTGCTAAGCGTTACAAGGAATCAGGCACGTGCACACATAGACATCAAAGGGGGCTTGAGCACCTGCCCTTTTTATTCCTGGAGAGAAAGTGCCCTTTTTTCTGGGGTGCTTTTTTTATTTTTGAAAAATAATATATATTCCTGTTTGCGCACAGCTTCCCTGTCAAACAAATATATTTATTGAATAGTGTATCTAAATATCAGGTCATGAGTTCTAAAGCGCTCCCTTTCTGAAGCGCCGATCAGAGTAAACGCGTCTGCTCTAGTGAGCTCGCGCTGCGCTGCCGTTTGGACTTTGAGCCGAGCGGATGCGCGCGCGGTTCAAATGAGTTTGGTTCTGCTTTTGGCACATAAACATTATCGAACATTTATCAAATTCGATATTGATATCGAGTATTGACGATATTGACTCGAACTTGATATCGTTTTATCGAGAAAAGTATATCGCGATAATGAATGAATGAGCATATCAATTTAAGACGTGGCTAAATGTAATTTATGACCTTGTATGGAAAATCCCGACGTTTTTATGACTTTTTATGCCCAAAAATTCTTATTATCAAAGTTAATGACTTACATACATCGAGTATTTCCCCCTGAAATGTAGAAATCTAAATGGGTGAATTTTGAAGAAATCTACAGATGCAAACAGATGGAGGATAGTAGGTTTAAAACAAACTCCATCTAAATGTGGATTTTGAAGGTTTTATTTGATGATAATGATGATGATGATGATACAATCCTCCCTCAAATGTGAAACTAAGTCCATGTCACCATCAGGTGTATCAAATACTTGATTGAAACTAGTAGCATAGAAAACATGCACATTGTGGCATGGTTTCCTTTGCTGCTCTATAAACCTATGAATACTAAGGAGACCATGGTTTCTGTGAACTGATTATTTTGTAGACCTCTTTTGAAAATGAAACAATTGCGTGAGTTTGAGGAAGATAAAATTAATTAACTTTTTAAATATATATTTTTTAAAAGTCAAAGTTGTGTTAATATATAACATACTTATATATACATACTAACATACATACTTTTTTGTTTAAAAAAAGTAAAAAAAAAAAAAAAAAAAAAGTTAAAAAAAAAACGTAATTATGAGAAGTGCCCTTTTTTTCACTTGAGCCCCTGCCCCTCAAAATGTCTGTGCACGTCCCTGCAAGGAATAGATGTATTTACAAACACAATACAGCGACAATGAACAAAACACTAAAAGGATCTGAGAGTGAAAGAAACAGGGAGAGAGAGATGGAGAGAGACTGGAGGTATCAGTGGCAAATTACAGACTTTAAGACCATTGAGAGACACCACAGAAAAACACAATCTTACTGCTCTGAAGACTCGATAAACGAATACTTGCATTTTTGGTTCTTATGTGGCTGAACACGGCTGCGTGAGTGAGCTGCGTGTCTTGTGTGTTCCGTTGGAGCGTCACGTGGTGTGCGGGTGTGTCCGGAGAGCGCGCAATTTCAAAGGCTTAAAAAGTCTTTGACGTAAATTTACCAAAGGAATTATTCAGACTAAGTTAATTTCCCTTCGAGGAAGTAAACAGAGTCGAACACAGAAAACAAAACTCAACAAAACAAAACAAAGAACAGAAAAGATTCCCGGGGCGGGGATCACGAGAGAGAGAGTTACATGGTGAATCCACGGAGGTGAGGTACGAGAGAGAAAAAGCGCCGACATTTATCACCTTAGAGAAATCCAGCCTCTTCCTGTCGGCTTGGCCAATCGGAGAGTTGGAAGTCACAGGCGGGAATGTAGTTTTTATTACTCTTTGTCTAAGAGCGCAAGCTCCTTAGGTGTGTGTGTGTGGGGAGGAGTTACAGTCTAAAGACATTTCGATCTTCAATGATAGTAAAACCTATCAAAAATACACTTTACTCTATAATTTTATGCATATTCACGTTGTTCACGCCACGAGTGTTCTACAGGTAGTAAGAACGCTATGTAAAACTTAAAGGAATATACAGTTATATTTAAACTGCATAATGAAGGTATTAATAATTCACTTTATGCTACGATAAAATCATAGTTATTCCAATGTGACATGGACAAAAAGACACACATAAAAACACATTGAATACATCTGGTTAAATGTCTTTTAGTGAGGATATTGGAGAAAGGTTATTGTGTGTGTGTGTGTGTTGGAATGTCTTCAGGGGTGGATCTGCATGCGTGGGGCGCGCAAAGGGGCTCGGAATCCTTTTAAAGCTCGACCCCCTGGCTGTGTGTGTTGTTGTCTGTTAAACCTCTGTGTGCCACCAAGTTGTCAGTAAGGCAATTAGTTCTCAGACTCTGCGGTGCCATGCCATATTTATGGACCAGAGTTAGAGAGGTTAGGAGCATTTTGACATCAACAATTTAATGGGTCATCCGGACAACGCAGATACCCTACAGCGGGGACCTCGACGACCCGATCACTGGACACGGAAACTAGCCTCAGGGACGTGGAACATCACCTCGCTGCCGGGGAAGGAGCCTGAGATGGTGCGTGAGGTTGAGAGGTTCCGACTAGAGAGGTGCGGGATCACCTCTACGCATGGCTTGGGCTCTGGAACCACACTCCTTGAGAGAGGATGGACTTCTGTGCTAGTTACAGTTTGTCCATAACCAGTCCCTCCAGGATTTCGCGATGTCGCGATCGCAACTATTAACGCAACTTCAACAAATCCCCGTGAATTCAGTGCGCCTTGCAATTTTGAAAAATCACCGCAACTTTTCTGCAACTTTGACCAATCATCGCGCCGCGGTCTCCTGCAAAGCGCCGTCATACGTCAGCAAACTCACTTGTTTTGTTCAAAAGACGCAGCAGATGTGGGCTGCCAACGTCTCACATTTAGGCTACCTACAAAAATAACAGAAAAGGCCAGTGTTGCCAGCTTAGCGCCTTTGTCGCTATTTTTAGCGACTTTGCAGACCCCTTTAGTGACATTTAAAAAATAAAAAAAGCGAGTAGAGACAAATCTAGCGACTTTTTGGACAAACCTCAGTAACCAAATGTTGCCAGCACAATTCTGCGAGCGCTAGGTTTGCTTTCTCCCTGCTGTCACCTCTCTCTCTGCGTTCCTGTTCAGTGAACGGCTGAGAGGAGCAGCACGGCAGCTGACAGACGTGAATGAGCAGTGTTGTTTTCACGGACATCACTTATCTGCTTCTCTTTTGTTTTATATTTAAAGAATTGAGTTTGACCATTTTATTTTCCTTTCTTTTCTTGTGTTTATCACTTGTAATAGGCTACTCACTATCACAGTGCATTAGTTCACCCAGTTCCCGAACTCTCTCAATTCAGATAATTTTACACATAAAAAAATAGCTACTCGTTCTATTGTCTGACAAAAAAATTAAGGAAATGAGAACAGCTTTATTGGATATTCGGCTATATTATATTATATTATATATTATATTATATTATATTATATTATATTATATTATATTATATTATATTAAAATACAGTATTAAACTTTAGATTTTTCCACTATTTAACTTTTGTGGCTATTCCTAAGAAAACGGTATTTTGCACTTTATTAGTAGGCTATATTGGCATCTTTCAACATAAATGCTACTTAATGTTTGTGAGGTTCTGCACATTTACATTTTTGCAGGTGCAGATCTTGTTTTTTAAAAAAAGCTTAGTTTGTTAGATTTTGCTGTGTCTTTAAAGGGACACTCCACCCATTTGCATTAAGCTTTCCATTGTTAGAAACCTAGTCATACTATTGAATGGTCGTGCAACACTCTCTCATTTTCCAATGAGACGAGAGAAATCCGCTATTTACCCTTTTCACTTCCTCCTACAATGACGCAAAAATCGTAATTTTACGTCATTGTAGGAGGAAGTGTAAGAAGGGGAGATTTCTCTAAAGACTACAAGCACTAGATCCCACCCTTTCAAACCCGCCCATAGGTTGGACCTAATGCGCTAGCAGACCTATCACAGATCAGTGGGTGGGACTTCACTTGTAGATACTGAAATCAATATCAGCCATCTTGTTTATAAGCTAAGCTAAAAAGCACTGTGGAGATAGGAAGTTATGACAATGACGGAAGAAACTAAACACGATATGGAAGAAACTAAACATGATATGGAAGAAGAGGATTTTGAAATTCTGCTGCTCGAATCCGCTGTTCGTGGCTATCTTTACGAGCCGCAATATAGTGAAGAGCAGCTGAGGCTGATGGAGGAACAGGAGGCGGCTGCCTGTCGCGAACGAGGAGCCCGGACGGGCTCGAGCTGGGCGCAATGCTGGTGCCTGTGCTCTCGCTGTGCGCTACGGACACAGATAGAGTCCGTCTGCTGCAGAGAATCTCAACGATACCAATTTCTCCTGGACGAATTTCTCCTGGACGAAATCTCTGAATCAGACGAGCACACGGACGTTTGTGTTGTGATGTGAACCATCCTAGTGTCGCACCGCATATGTTCTGACTGAACATCCAGGTATATCATGCAATAATTCACCATATAGAAAGAAATACAAACGAGGAGTAATTCGCTAATGAGTTTGCCAATGTAACGGGGTTCGTTGTTGTGGGAAGAAGGAGGCGGGAACCGGCGAACATTTAAACATTTTAATAGTAAAAAAAACTAATACAAAACAAAAGTATAAGCCAGCTGGCCACACACAACAGAAACAAAACATAAAATCAGGCCTGTTCCTTTTGTGCTTCCGCTCCTCCGTGAGAGATATGAGACCGCTGCGTCTCACAGGTGTCATTCATTATCCCTCGCCCGGTCCTCTCACGTCCCTCGCCCTCGTCCTGCTCGCCACAGCCAACTAACTAGACATTTTGTGTGAAATGAATTTCAAACTCTTTTGGCAGCTAGCCTTGTAGACGGAAGAGTGATTTCTCTGATGTTTGCGCGCTGTTCTGGATTAGTGGGAGTGGCTTGCGGAGCTGTGCAATGTGGTGCATTGTGGGAGTTGTTGTCTTACATACAAATGCGCCCTAAAGTTATTTTCTGTCTTTTCTCGGTCAAGAGGGCACCAAATTCAAAATTTCTTTTACATTTCGACTACATATATAACCCACTTTCAATAAAGATTAATGTTGAAATGGGTGGAGTGACCCTTTAAATCGTTTGTTTTGCCTTTATAAGGTTACTAAAGGTTAGTTAACTGGTTTTCTTCTCATTAACGTGTGTTACAAAGTGAGCACGTTTTTCTCTGAAGTAAATTCTGGACTACAATAGAGCAGATGGTGAACAGTGTTTTCTGTGGGACATACGTCCCTTTGGGGTGGACTTTGGGCTTTTTTTTTCACTTAGTAAACCTATAACATGCACAAAAAAGATGTATAACACAATAAAGGAAAGGGGAAAAGCCAAAAAGCATAATATGAGTACTTTAAGTAAAAAATCTATCTACCTTTGCCGTTTTAACCTAAAAACAAATGCAGAAGAACATCGCAACTTTCATCGCAACTTTTTAGAAAAGCGGCCGCAACATCAGGCATTTTAGGCCGCAACAATCACAAAAAAGGCCCGCGAAATCCTGGAGGGACTGCATAACGAACACCATGTTCAAGCATATGGGTATCCACCAGTACACGTGGCACCAGGACACCCTAGGTCGCAGGTCAATGATCGACTTTGTGGTCGTTTCATCTGACCTGCGGCCATATGTCTTGGACACTTGGGTGAAGAGAGGGGCGGAGCTGTCAACTGATCACCACCTGGTGGTGAGTTGGATCCGATGGTGGGGGAGGAGGCTGGACAGACTCGGCAGACCCAAGCATACTGTAAGGGTTTGCTGGGAACGTTTGGCCGAGTCTCCTGTCAGAGAGATCTTCAACTCCCACCTCCGGCAGAGCCACAACTGGATCCCGAGGGAGGCTGGAGATATTGAGTCTGAGTGGACCATGTTCTCCACCTCCATTGTCGAAACGGCTGCTCGAAGCTGTGGCCGTAAGGTCTTCGGTGCCTGTCGAGACGGCAATCCCCGAACCCGGTGGTGGACACCGGAAGTAAAGGATGCCATCAAGCTGAAGAAGGAGTCCTATCGAGCCTGGTTGGCTTGTGGGACTCCTGAGGCAGCTGACAGGTACCGGCAGGCCAAGCGGACTGCAGCCCGGGTGGTTGTGGAGGCAAAAACTCAGGCCTGGGAGGAGTTCGGTGAGGCCATGGAGAAGGACTATCGGCTGGCCTCGAAGAAATTCTGGCAAACTGTCCGGCGCCTCAGGAGAGGGAAACAATGCCCTACCAACGCTGTTTACAGTGGAGGTGGGCGGCTGTTGACCTCAACTGGGGATGTCGTCGGACGGTGGAAGGAATACTTTGAGGATCTCCTCAATCCCGCCGTCACGTCTTCTATTGAGGAAGCAGAGGCTGAGGGCTCAGAGGAGGACTCGTCCATCACCCTAGCTGAGGTCACCGAGGTAGTCAAGAAACTCCTCGGTGGCAAGGCACCGGGGGTGGATAAGATCCGCCCTGAGTACCTCAAGTCTCTGGATGTTGTGGGGCTGTCTTGGCTGCCACGCCTCTGCAGCATCGCGTGGCGGTCGGGGACAGTGCCTCTGGGATGGCAGACCGGGGTGGTGGTCCCTCTTTTTAAGAAGCGGGACCGGAGGGTGTGTTCCAACTACAGGGGGATCACACTTCTCAGCCTCCCTGGGAAAGTCTATGCCAGGGTACTGGAGAGGAGAATACGGCCGATAGTGGAACCTCGGATTCAGGAGGAACAGTCCGGTTTTCGTCCGGGCCGTGGAACACTGGACCAGCTCTATACTCTATACAGGGTGCTGGAGGGTTCATGGGAGTTTGCCCAACCAGTCCACATGTGCTTTGTGGATTTGGAGAAGGCATTCGACTGTGTCCCTCGCGGCGGCCTGTGGAGAGTGCTCCGGGAGTATGGGGTCCGGGGTCTTTTGCTAAGGCCTGTCCGGTCCCTGTATGACCGAAGCAGGAGCTTGGTTCGCATTGCCGGTAGTAAGTCAGACTTCTTCCCGGTGCATGTTGGACTCCGGCAGGGCTGCCCTTTGTCACCAGTTCTGTTCATAGTTTTTATGGACAGAATTTCTAGGCGCAGCCAGGGGCCGGAGGGTGTCAGGTTTGGGGACCACGCGATTTCGTCTCTGCTTTTTGCGGATGATGTTGTCGTGTTGGCCCCTTCACACCAGGATCTTCAGCATGCACTGGGACGGTTTTCAGCCGAGTGTGAAGCGGCTGGGATGGAAATCAGCACCTCCAAATCCGAGGCCATGGTCCTTAGTCGGAAAAGGGTGGCTTGCTCACTTCAGGTTGGTGGAGAGATCCTTCCTCAAGTGGAGGAGTTTAAGTATCTTGGGGTTTTGTTCACGAGAGAGTGAAGGATGGAACGGGAGATTGACAGACGGATCGATGCAGCTTCTGCAGTATTGCGGTCGATGTACCGGCCTGTTGTGGGGAAGAAGGAGCTGAACCGTAAGGCAAAGCTCTCGATTTACCGGTCAATCTACGTTCCTACTCTCACCTATGGTCATGAGCTAATTGAAACTGATTTATTTAATCTATTTCTTGAGATTTCTGTAAAAAATAAATCTAAAATCCTAAAAGCTGATACACTTGAATCTTGGTTATTTTAAACAGCTGCAGATAAAACAAAAATTATTTCATTCACCATGTTGACTGTTAAACTGTAGTTGTAACTTTTCTCAGAAAGTAGATGTAAATAAATCATGATTACACTGAAGGGCTTGAGCTACTCACCGCTGACAAACATTCTGAATCTTGTGTGTGAGGTCTCATTACTGATGACCTTTAGAGTATAAAGTCCAGTGTCGGTGGTTCTGGTTTGTGGGAAGGTCAGTTCTCCAGAGTGACGGTTCAGCTGCAGTCTGTCTCTGAATCTCCCATCAGGACCGTCATAATATGTGACAACTCTGCCTGCTCTGTTGAGCTTAGCTATGACGATGCCTTCAGCTCCAAACCTCCACTGTATCTCATCATGTCTCTGTATTTCAGCATTAGTAGTTTGTAGAGTGACTGAATCTCCCTCAAGCAGTGACAGTGTGATCACTTCATCTGTCTCACCAAACACATCTGGAGATCATAAAGAAACAGATCTGATTGAGGTGACTGATGCTTGTCTAATAAATCATGTCTTCATACTGTCAAAGTTTCATTTCTAGAATATCTTCTACACCAACTCTGGTGAACTAAAGTCGCATTGGAATTAATGGAATTAACTGCAATTACAGTTATTATATAACGCATAGAGCTTCACAGATCGCTAGTGAATCTAAGTGGATCAAAAGGCAAATATAACATTTATCCTTGTTTAATATACTTAAATATTAAGTTGTATGATGTTGTAACCCTTATTATAATCGTGTTTGGGTTATTCTAGTGTGATAAATGATTGATTGGAGTGGATGATAGCCGATTGCGAGCCCTGTAGAATCCGATGTGACTGATTAATTGTGTATTGAAATCCCCCGGATTTGGTGAGTTTCATGATAATATAATATTCTGAAATGAAGTGTTTATGAGTTATATTCACGTTCTGAAGTGTTTTATATGGGTTTATATGCATTTATTGTTCAGATGGTATGTGTAATGTGTTGTAACTGTATGTATTGTATTTCTGAAGACCTCACAAATGCTAAATAAGCAGAGTACCATAATTTAGGAAAATTATTTGTAATGCATTGAGTAACAAAAGTGCTCAAATAGTATTTTTTTCACCTAGTTTAGTTAATATATGAACGATATATTGAGTTTAAAAGTCATACTAATGGCATATGATGTTTATGGCGCTGTTTGTATAAACAGTTCAGGTTTTTTTTTTTTGAGATTCGGGAATAAGCTGTGATCCTGAAATGGCGAGCCTCCCAGCTGAAAAGTCCTAAAAGAGACGAGATATCCTGCGATTCATCGAGTGATCAGTGCCTTATCTGATGTCACAAGTGGAATTCATCCTTTGTGGTATTTCTCAGCAATTACCTCAACACTGAGTATTGTACAGAACTGATTGTTGCACTACATACATTTTTGCACTACAACCATACCAAGAGACTTTCACCTTTGTTGATTTCATCGTTGGATTCAAAGGACTAATTGTGTTTGCATACTTACACACAATTGTGCCATAGACTGAGAACATTTATCTACAGTGAATTACTGTCAAGTGTGTATTATTTTCAGTTAAATTGTTATTTTTCTTTAAGTCTGTTACTTGAATTGTATTTTTCTTTTCTGGGTTAGAGGTTCTAATTCAGCCAAATTAATAAGATACAAAGCTCCAAAAAACTATAATAAATTAGAACACGAGAAATTACCTAAAACTAAAGTTGAATTCAAGTCTATTAAAAACAAATTAATATACAAAAACACAATTTAAATACTAAAGTAAATAAATATAATACAAATAGATTTAATTAGTTCAAGTAACCACAAAAGGAACTCAACCTACATTTCTTTAAAGGGAAAGAGAAAGAGACAACTATTGTTTTATACAATTTTATTGTTATTTCATTTCATTTTCATTCATTTCAATTTCCTGCAAAAAGTAAAAGGAAACCATCTTGGTAAAAGTAATTTTCCTGGTCTGTCTGGTTTTTGTGTTAATGTGTTTTTCCTCATTTTTGCCCTCTGTAGTGAACCTAAAGTTCTGGTCCATAGCGTGTATCCTGATATACCGATGATACACACAGAAACGGAGTAGCTACCGCACTACATAGCACTACCGCACTTACATAAACACTTCCAAAGGATGAGGATGTGAAGAGTCATCGGACTTGCGCTCGAATTGAAATGGTGAAATTGACGCCATCGTTACTGCAGGGCCCTATAATTTCCACGATCACGGAATTGTGGAATTGGCAAATTAATGCGGAATCTAGTGTTAACGCGGAATTTCGTGGAATTTTACATATTTGGATTGAAATTCTGTTTTGGTGTGGGAGAAGAACATATGTCTAGTGAAAATGCAGACCGGGGGAAGCAAATCTGGGCGACACAACCCCTCCCGTCATTTCAGCTCCAATGACGGCATCAAAACAATGAGAGCATGGCGAAGCAGCTCTCCACGGCTCTGCTTTCGTCGGCGAAAAAGTTAAGAAACTCGACGCTATAAGCCCTCAGTACCGAGCCGAGCAGTTCGCACGTGACTTTTATGCAGTGTATCCCACACATAGACTAATTCGCGGCCACAAAATCAACTCCGGCGGCCACATATTGCGCAATTTAAAACACGCAGCGATTAATTCAGTTGTATTTCCTTTCCACGCTCTCCCTCCGTCTCTCTATCACTCACGCGTCTCTCACATACATACACACACACACACACACACACACACACACACACCGCGTCTGTCTATGAGGCGCCGTACTGGACAAAAGCGAAGCGAACTCCACGAGCGACACTGGTCGAGAGACAAAGTGTGACTTTTATTTAAACTTATATAAACTAATATAATTTTTTTACTGGACAGTTTAAAGCTCATAACCATATTTTGTTGTTACTTGAAGAGTGCAGTGTCATGTTGCATCATGCAGTATTTGTCCTGAAAAGTCTACTGAGTAAATGTCTGTAATTTAAGGTAATTCCTATTTTATTTGTATACATTTTAATCATTAACTCACACTCTTTTTATGACTAAAATATAACAGAAAAGGGTAAAAAAAAAATGAATTCCCAAAAATTTAAACGGAAAAAACGGAATTTGGGAAAAAATAAAACGGAATTTGGGAAAAAATAAAACTGATTTCATAGGGCCCTATTACTGTCCTTACAGTGTATACTATCTCTGAGTTTTATGAAGCCTCCGGAGCTGAAATTCAGTTTCTGACAACAGTAGTAGACCGCTGTCAGCAGTAGACCAATCACAACAGACTGGGCCCTCTGACCAATCAGAGGATAGTAGCTCACAGAAAGGAGGGATTTTGAGAGACTGAATCATTGGACGAGTCGTTTGAGAATCATTGAAAATTGTGGTGATGTGCAATGTATATTACAGTTCCCTTTCAAGGGAACTTCGAGCTGCGTTTGAGAACGCTCTGCGTGATTACGTCGTGAAGCACATGTAAAATCAGTCCAATGGAAGCCCGAAACATCATAGGCGGGTGACGTCATAGACCAGGAAACTATAAAGCACCCCTGAATTCAGACCGCGCCAGCTTCTGTACCTTCAGCAAGCGCTCTCTGTGAAATCTGTCCTTGTCTATTTATTGTTATTTGTCAAAGCCCAATATATATCACTATCTATCATTATGGCGAGCAAGCAAGATTATAGACGTTGTGTTGTTCCCTGCCCTCGTTACATCACGGTTGGGGACACACATAAGCTTTTTGTTGCTGTTTGGGAGTGGAGCATGCCAACAGTCAGTTCTCGAGGGAGCTGACTGTGAGCATTGCGAGAAGCTGTCCGTGAGGACGCTCCGCTCCCGCCGGGCGTTCTTCGAGGAGGACAGTTCGGGTCGCGTTCCCCACGCGGGTCTCTCTGTTGCCGAGGCACGGGGACGACTCGCATTTCGGGGTTTGCAAACGGATCTGACAGCGGGGGTTGGGACGGGCTCCGCCCTACCTCAGCTTTCACATGCCAGATCTAGTGTGCTGCGATTTCCAGTTCCGAGGAATTGGTATCGTTAGTGTTTTGTTTAAAAAAGAAAGAGCACAAAACAAATAAAAATATTAAGAAAAAGGCAGATGTTTGAGTTTTCAATGAATAAATAAATAGTCAGCTCATAACTCTGCTGAATAAAGAGGAGCTTTTAAAAAAAAGGAGGTTTTATAGTGCTGTTGCCAGTTAAATATTTACTGGCAAGCTGAACATTATGAGATTGAAATTAAGAAGAGTTTGTTAGATGAAATGTATCTTAAAACAGGAAAACTCTGCATCTCAGGCTCCTCGTCGGGGACTGCGGTTTTTTCCCTATCTCCACACTGAGGTGTCGAGATCGTGGAATAAACCGGTTTGTATTTTATGTGTTGAATCCCCAGATGTCTAACTATAGTAATTTTTGGGAATTAAGTATCATAGTATGACAGTGCCTCGGGATAAAGAGACGCTTGCGAGCTTTCTCTCTCCCGAGTCGGCGTCATCGTTATTAACCCCGACGTTACCCACCAGCCATCTTAAATAATGAATACATTTTTATTAGGCAGCGCTGGTGGGTAAAGTATATAAGGACATGGATGAATGTGAGGGGCGACTCTCTGAGGAGGGTCGCAGCGCTGCCAGTTCGGTTGTTTCCTGCTGGTGGCCACAGAGTGATGTATATATATATAACTTTTTCTGATATAAAGATAAAGGAAAATAAAGATATAAATATGTCTGTTCTTCTGGACGCTCTGCTTTCAAGAAAACTAAGAAATAAACCATTCAGTGGCGTTCCAGAGGTTTCTTCCTCACCAATCTAATGTTCCTGAGACTGCTGGGCGGGAGCAGTCTCGGCCTATTAAGCTCCTCGCAGCAAAAAGTGCAAAACAGAGCGTTGCCATTCGGGCTCCTCCGCAATTGAGAGGTACCTGGGTGGCGGTCGCAGTCTAGCCAGTTAGAGACATGCAAGATCTGAGGACTGTTTTATCTCTTAAATAGCTTGGACAAAGAAGAAGCCCTGACGCCGAGGCGATTCTTCTAAGGGTGGTCCCCTCTGGGGTAGGGACGGTTTTGAGAAATCGTTTCTCCTCGGCACCCTTTGGGGTGCTACTCTCTGAGGAGGGTCGCAGCACTGCCAGTTCGGTTTCCCTGCCGGTTCGCCGTTTCAGGGCACCAAGGTGTCAGTGTCCCCAAACGAGCCTCCAAATAAGAAAAAAAAGAAGAGCAGTCAGTTCGGTTTCCCTGCCGGTTCGCCGTTTCAGGGCGCCGAGGTGCCTGCTTTTTCCAAAAATCCTCCGAGGAGGGTCGTAGGAACTAAGCTAGTTAGAGGTAGGCAAGATCTGAGGAGTGTCGTCGTCTCTAATAAAGCTTAGACAAGAAGTCCTGTCGCAAAAAAAACGAGGCTATCAGGCTTCTGAGGGCTCCTCCCGGGCAGGGACCGTTTTGAGAAATCGTTTCTCCTCGGCACCCTCTGGGGTGCGACTCTCTGAGGAGGGTCGCAGCGCTGCCAGTTCGGTTGTTCCCTGCCGGTTCGCCGTTCAGGGCACCGAGGTGTTAGCGTCCCCATACGATCCTCTGAGGAGGGTCGTAGAATGGTCAGTTCGGTTGTTCCCTGCCGGTTCGGCGCTTCAGGGCGCCGTAGTGACTGTTCAAACAAATCCAGAGGCCAGTCTTGAGAGACTGGTTCCCCTAGTAGAATTTCTGGCAGCGTGGAAACTACTCCCACATATTTCTCAGTGGGTCCTGCACACTATAGAAAAGGGTTTCAGAATTCAGTTCGGTTCTCGTCTGCCCAGATTTCTAGGGGTCCTCCTCTCATTGGTGGACCCCGAGCAGGCTTTGGTTATGGAGCAGGAAGTACTGTCACTTCTGCAAAAGGAGCTGTAGAAGGGGTTCCTACTCCCAGCAGACAGCCATTACTTCATTGTTTCTGAAAGAGGATGAGGGAGGTTCCTGATGTTTGCTTTCGGGGGCGAAGCATACCATTATCGGGTTCTTCCATTCGGCCTAGGTTTATTACCCCACACCTTTACAGTATGCGTGGATGCAGCTCTGGCTCTTCTGAGACTCCAGGGCATTTGCGTATTATACTACATCAATGATTGGTTGATCCTAGCTCAATCTGAGTTTATGGCAGTTCGGCATCGAGATGTCGTTCTGTCTCATTTAAGGATGTTGTTGTTGCCTCTCAACGCCAAGAAGAGTGTGCTCTGAGGACCACTTTTCTAGGTGTAGCGATTCTCACAGCTGTATTGGGGTATATCTAGGCCAGTCACTCACTGTGAAACAGTTTCAGACTGGTGGGTCTCATGGCAGCTGCGTCCAACGTAATTACTTTTGGCCTTCTGTACATGAGACCCCTGCAGTGGTGGCTCAGGACCAAGGGGTTTTCTCCGAGGGGAAATGTGTTTTCGCATGATCAAGGTCACGCGGCTATGCCTTTGTGCCTCGGTCATGTGGAAGAACCTTGGTTCCTCGCCCAAGCCCAGTGTTGGGGGCTTCCTGTCGACGCATATTGCTATCGACGGATGCTTCCCTCACAAGTGGGGGCGATCATGAGTGGTCGCTCGGCGAATGGGGGACAACACACTGATGGTCTCGTATATCAGAGCAGATATCCTGTTGAGGCAGGGGCTGAGGCCCAGGGATTGGAGACTTCACCCCGAGGTGGTGGAGCTTCTTAGGGAGAACTTTGGTCAAACTAAAGTCAAGTCGACCTTTCACATCGTTTGTACAACGCATTGCTCTATTTGGTTCTCCCTCACGCATCCAGCTCCGCTTGGACTGGATGTGATGTATTAGGTGTGGTTGACGCTACACCGGTACGCATTTCCCGATATCTTTGCTCCAGGGAGTTCACCCTCATTTGGAGTTTGGATACTGTGGCCTCAGCCTCTGAGGGGGCCCGGCTCATAGAATCCGGTCTCTTGACTGAGGTCGTTGAGACCATTCTCCAATCCAGAGCGCCTTCCACGAGAAAACTATGCATTGAAATGGAAATTATTCTCCACCTGGTGTGGTGAACGTCATTTAGATCCTGTTAACTGCCCTGTTGGTTCAGTTCTTGATTTATTGCAAGACCGTTTCTCTGCTAGGTTATCTCCTTCTACCCTAAAGGTTTACGTGGCGGCTATATCTGCCTACCACACCCCTCGGGGGGTACTTCTATCGGGAGAGATCCTCTTTTTACTCGCTTTCTCTGTGGTACACTGAGGTTGAGACCTGCACTGCACTCTAGAGCACCGGCTTGGGATTTGGCCATTGTACTTGAGGGTCTGGCTTTGGCTCCCTTCGAGCCCATTGAAGAGGTTTCAGAGAAATTCCTCACTCTAAAAACTTTATTTCTCCTTGCTATTTCGTCTATCAAGAGATTTGGAGATTTGCATGCCCTGTCGGTTGCTGCTCCATGTCTGGAATTTGCACCTGGTATGGTGAAGGCATTTCTCTACCCTAGACCGGGTTATATTCCTAAGGTCCCAGTTAATGTTGGGGGCCTTATAGTGCTGCAGGCCTTTTATCCTCCACCTTTCAATACCCCAGATCAGGAACGACTGAACCTGTTATGTCCAGTTCGGGCATTAGATGCCTACGTTCACAGAGCTGCCCTGTGGCGTAAGTCTGAGCAATTGTTTGTCTGCTTTGGGTCACTCAAGAGAGGGTGCCCTGCATCTAAACAGGTAATGAGCAAATGGATATTTGAGGCTATATCATTGGCTTATGAAGCGGCCGGTCAGCCTTCACCTATGGCTGTACGGGTCCATTCTGCAAGGAGTATGGTGGCCTCTACAGCCTTAATTTCGGGTGTTTCCCTTCTTGATATCTGTAATGCGGCAGGTTGGTCCTCTCCACATACATTTGTCAGGTTTTATGACCTTGACCTCTCCACTCCAGGGGCGAGGTTACTTGCTTCTTAGTGTGCACAAGGACTTCACACAGAACGGGCATTTGTCACTATGGCGTAGTGGGTATGGGGTTCCCACCGCGTCTCAAACGCAGCTCGAAGTTCCCTTGAAAGGGAACGTCTCAGGTTACGTATGTAACCCTGGTTCCCTGAGAGGGAATGAGACGCTGCGTTTACCTGCCATACTTCCTGCATGCCCTGATCGACTTGCTTCAGGTTTTTTCAGAAGCTTGCGCGGTCTGAATTCAGGGGTGCTTTATAGTTTCCTGGTCTATGACGTCACCCGCCTATGACGTTTCGGGCTTCCATTGGACTGATTTTACATGTGCTTCACGACGTAATCACGCAGAGCGTTCCCACCGCATCTCAAACGCAGCGTCTCGTTCCCTCTCATGTTACGTTCACACCGGACGCGAATAGCGCAGCAAATTCGCGTCTACCGCGTCTAGTTATACGCTTGACCACTTTGTGTTAATTCGCGCGTCAATAGTGAAACTGACGTGTGACGCGCGTAAATTTCGCTTCAAACTTTTGTTTTTACGCGCGTCACACGCGTCAGAATCGAAACCCGTTGGCGGCCATCTTTTTTATGTTGATGGAGCATTCATCGAGAGAGTCACCGCTCTGTATTTGCTCTGGAGAGCAGAACAGCGCCGTGGGGATCATATTTGTGTCCACCTGACCGGACCCTTCGGAGGCGAACCGTTTGGCGAGTTTCACATTTGCTCGCGGAGCTGCGCCTGGATGACGTCCGCTGTCAGCGGTACTTCCGCCTGTCCCGCGCCCAGTTTGATGAGCTGTTGTCCCGCATCGGAGCGTGGATCACCCTCGCCCTCATCCACCTAATCTGTCATTTATTTTTATTTTGATGATAAATAGAGCCAGCCTCCAAAAGTTATTAACCTGTCCTATGATTTTTACTCTCTTACGTCCAGACACGAACTTAAGCACATGTATGTTGGTTGTCTTTACATCATAATATTTCATATAATCTAGATATGGAATAAATAACATTCAATACAAAATGAACATGTCTCGTATATTGAAATAAAGTTGGAAGTGATAAAATATTTGCTTTGTTGTGCAGAACCACACCAGGCATTTAGTCATATTACAAAATAATTTATTGAGGCATCCAGACACTTCACTACGTGACAGCAGTAAGCAGCTAAGCTCCTGATTGGTTAACGCGGCGCGAATTGACGCCAAAGTTCAGATTTTTCAACTCGGACGGCAGGCGCGAATTCGCGTTAAACGCGTGAATGCACAAATAGCACTACCCAGCAAACAAGGGACGTCCCCCGGACGTTTCAAACGTCCCCTTAGGTCCGCATTAGGTCCGCTTTGTAACGTTCCCGATCGGACGTTCGGAGGACGTCCGCACTTGGTCCCATTTGTAACGTTCGCTGACGGACATTCCGATGACGTTCGCATTTGGTCCGCTTTCTAACGTTCGCTGAAGGACATTCCGATAACGTTCGCATTTGGTCCATTTTGTAATGTTCGCTGACGGACATTCCGATGACGTTCGCATTTGGTCCATTTTATAACGTTCCCAATTTCGTCCCTCACCTGGCATTTCCATGACAACACTTGCAAAATCCAGTCGCCCATGCGTTTGCCATCATCAACTGACACTTTGCAACTCAGACAAACGAATAATTAAACTAAAATATAAATGCAAATATTTGCATTAATTGTAAAATTAAGTTCATGCTAAAAATGTTAGTGTTTTAATGTTAAGATAATAACTTTCATGTAAATTATATCACTAATTAAAGATGTAATAAAACCACGAGTCTGTTTTCACCCGTTATAATTTAAACATCAAAAACATGAAAATTGATTCAATTGAATATGAGCTATTTATAAAGGCTATTCCACATGCACGAAGAGGTTGAATCCCAGGAGCTCTAAAAGAATGCATCGACTTCAAATGATGAATGCAGCCAAGGAAAACCTGAAGAATGAAAAATTGCTGGAAAGAAAGTGGAAAGTAACACGGTAAGGCAAATAAAAGTATCCTTAACATTTACCTGTCAAACTGTTGGTCAGGCGAAGGTGACTAGTTTATATTTTAGGAAAAATATTATTCTAATTATTGATAGCAGATCAAATAACACAAAAAAAATAGGGCTTGGGCACCGCGTTGCATTCTGGGACGTGGCGGCCATGTTGACAGCTTCGCGAATGTAAAAACACAGCAAGCCGAACAAGGAGAAGCAGCAGAGTTGGGAGAAAGTAAGTTAAAAATATGTTAAAATCCCTAAAAGGATGCTGAATTTACCGGCATACGTTTAATAGGGAAACCAGGAACCGGTATGTGGACAAAACCAGCACTTTTAACGGTTTGGATCCATTTGAAATTTCCAACAAACAGTGGGAGCACAGTAACTTAATCCGGACAAAGGTAAACTACACTCCACCTAGCTGCTAGTTTAGTAACAGTTATAGTGCTTACAACCATTCACACATGTAACGTACTTTTAACTATGTGTTTCAAAAGTGTAGTTAGTAACGTTAGCTGTTTTAAGCAAAACTTAAGTTAGTAAGCTAAACGATGCTTAAAGCAAGGGGGGTAGCAACAGGACAACAGTACAGACACTGACAGGTCCGATTGAAGGGCTAATGTTAATGTTATGAGAGTTTTAAAATACGTGATTTTACAGGAAAATACTAAAACGGGAAGACAGCGGGAAAAGAGCTAAAATACATGAGAAACCCGGAAAAACGGCAGGGTTGACAACTAACGTTACTAACTACACGTTTGAAACACATAGTTAAACGTACATGTGTGAATGATTGTTAGCACTAACAGTTACTAAACTAGCAGCTAGGTGGAGCGCATCTTAACGTTACCTTTGTCCGGATTACTGTGTTCCCACTGTTTGCCGACTCTTTGTTGGAAATTTCATATGGATCCAAACCGTTAAAAGTGCCGGTTTTGTCCACATACCGGTCTCTGGCTTCCCCATTTAACATATTCCGGTAAATTCTACATCCTTTTAGGGATTTTAACATCTTTTTTCTTTTCTTTATCCCAACTCTGCTGCTTCTCCTTGTTCGACTTGCTGTATGTTTACATGCGCGAAGCTGTCAACATGGCCGCCACGCCAGGAATGACGTCACGACGCCCAAGCCCTATTGGAGAAACAAGCAAGTGACGATCAAATCATAGGATCAAATGCACCTAAGCGAGTGACGTCATTCCTTATGTACGCGGTTTGTATCACAGTCTATGGTTTGTATCCATGGCAACGCTCAGCTGCGTAGAGTAGTGACAGTTAACGGTCCTCCTCAGACGCAGCCTTATTGTGTTTTCTCTGTCCGTCGTCTGTCTAAAGGTATTTTTAATTTTTAGGTTATTATAAATTAGTTACCACAGCCACTGTCCGTCTTTAAATTATATGAAAATGTTACCTTTTAAAACGTTTGCTGAAGTTGTCCACAATGTACCGCTGATAACCGTTATGCCTAACACTAGGAAGCTAACGTTAACGTTAAATGTAGCTGAAATGAGACAACGTTATATTCCACTTGGATAAAATCATAACTGAATATGTTTATTTTGTTGTTTTAGGGGAGAATTGCCATCGGATTAATCCCACAGCTGACCGACAAACACACACACACACACAGCTGCCAGCGCATTTGAAGACACATGTGAACTTCGTTTCAGCTGGAAACTTGGCAAGACACGCAACACACACACACGCACTTTTTTTGTTTATGAAAATAAAAGTATTTTTGTTTCCTGATATTCCTTGTGTTTGTTCCTTGGTTGTTCGATTTTGTGTTATCAGACTAATGCTACACTATAAAAGGGTCTTAAGATGTTAAAAGGACTTCTAGTGAACGTTCCGTAAAGGTCCCCGAAAGTTTTCTAAACGTCCCGCGAAGGTCCCTCGGGTAGTCCCGCGAACGTCCCCCACGACGTTTTGCGAACGTTTAAAGAACCCTACACGAAGACGTTCTGGGGACGTTCGCAGTGGACGTTCAGGGGACGTTCTGGGGACGTTGTTTTGTTAGCTGGGTAAATCATTCACGCGTAACGCGCTAGACGCTCAATTCGCGCCATTCGCGCGAACTTGACGCGCGAATGAGGCGTATTTATGGCAAGCCAAAGTGTTCACAAACGCCTGGCCAGGCGTCCGATTGCACATTGACACGTCAAAAGCGTGCGTTCGACAGCCAAACGCCATAAAAGCCATTTTTGCCATAAAAGCGCGCGTTCTTAACGTGCGCTTTGTGCACACAGAAAACGCGCGTCAGAAGCGCGCGTTCGACAGCCAAACGCGCGTCAAAAGCGTGCGTTTTTGCCATAAAAAGCGCGCGTTCTTAACGTGCACACGGAAAACGCGCGTCAGAAACGCGCAGTCTTTGCATCAAAGCGCGCGTCAGGAACGCGCGTTTGGCTGTCAAAACGCACGCTTTTGACGTGCGCTTTGGGGGTCACCGAAAATGGGCATAAAACTGAACTTGAATTGAACTTGAATTGAACTTTAATTCATACAGGCGAAAAGAACGTGCTCGTTCATTTAGTGTTCTCGGAATCGCACGTCGAAAGCGTGTGAGGTCTTATGTCCCGGTTTCTTATACTGTCATTAAACCCAAGCTAAACAGCATGGCTTTATCGATGGCAAATTTGACAGAGGAGAGGATTATAATTGGTGAGTTATTATAATCCAGTATAGTTATCATTTAGGTAAAAAAAGAAAACTGCACTTCTACAACATTTATTGATTTTTGCTCATGTTAATGTCAACGTTTACTAATGATTATTAAAATAAAAAGTTGTATTTGTTAACATTACTTACGCACTGCGAACTATCAGGGTACTAAAAGGGTACACGTCTCAGATTATTAAATAAGTAAAACAAAGTTGTAAAAGTAAAGTTTAAAAAGGTTATGGAAGTCTATGAAAATTGTAAAAAAAAAAACAATAAAAAAAACATATTGTTGTATTATATAATATATATATTTACAATACATTTTCAACTCTAAAACCTCAAGAAAACCAATGCTAAATATCTGAACAAGTTCTGGGCCAGATTTTAGGCTGATGTATATATATATATATATACAGTATAATATATATATATATATATATATATATATATATATATATATATATATATATATATATATATATATATATACCCGTGGGACACTTGCCATTCTACATTATAACATAACTATAACACGCGCTTTGATTCATTCCGTACATTTGGGGGTTTTAGAGGTTTAATTGAAATCAAATATTAACATTTCTGCCCTAACTATTAGGATATCTACTTCATAAATATTTGGAATAGTATGGAAATATAAGGTTCAGATCACTAAAAACATATATGGAAATCGAAGAGTCATTGGTGGAGTCTGGATGTCATCTAGTGGAAAAGATTGTTACTGCACACACAAATATTTTTTCCCTAAAGTTAATTTATTGAGACATCAGCCTAAAATCTGGCCCTGAACTTCAGATATTTAGCATTGGTTTTCTTGAAGTTTTAGAGTTGAAAATGTATTGTAAATATATATAGTATATAATACAACAATATGTATTTTATATTTTTTTTTACAATTTTCATAGACTTCTATAACCTTTTTAAACTTTACTTTTACAACTTTGTTTTACTTATTTAATAATCTGAGACGTGTACCCTTTTAGTACCCTGATAGTTCGCAGTGCGTAAGTAATGTTAACAAATACAACTTTTTATTTTAATAATCATTAGTAAACGTTGAAATTAACATGAGCAAAAATCAATAAATGTTGTAGAAGTGCAGTTTTCTTTTTTTACCTAAATGATAACTATCCTGGATTATAATAACTCACCATTATAATCCTCTCCTCTGTCAAATTTGCCATCGATAAAGCCATGCTGTTTAGCTTGGGTTTAATGACAGTAAAGAAACCGGGACATAAGACCTCACACGCTTTCGACGTGCGATTCCGAGAACACTAAATGAACGAGCACGTTATTTTCGCCTGTATGAACACTTCACACACGCTGGCACTGCCTGTGTGGTTTACCTGTTTACACGTTCATAACGTCCTACTCGAAACACACGTTTTCGACGCCCATTTTTGTTACGATAAACGCGCGTCAAAAGCGTGCGTTTTCGGTGACCCCCAAAGCGCACGTCAAAAGCGTGCGTTTTGACACCCAAACGCGCGTTCCTGACGCGCGCTTTTTATGGCAAAAACGCACGCTTTTGACGCGCGTTCGGCTGTCGAACGCGCGCTTCTGACGCGCATTTTCTGTGTGCACAAAGCGCACGTTAAGAACGCGCGCTTTTATGGCAAAACGCGCGCTTTTGACGCGCGTTTGGCTGTCGAACGCACGCTTTTGACGTGTCAATGTGCAATCGGACGCCTGGCCAGGCGTTTGTGAACACTTTGGCTTGCCATACGTATTCGCGTCTACCGCGCCGCGCTCTACGCCTCATTCGCGCCGCAGGAATTTTTTACGCGCGTAACGCGTCTTTGCATTGACTTAACATTGAAATTACTCGCGCCTGACGCGCTATTCGCGTCCGGTGTGAACGCACCATTAGGCAACCAGGGTTACATACGTAACCTGAGACGTTTTCTGAATTGCTAAAACACATTTCTTGAACCCATCACTTACTTTCTCAAAACCTTAAACACAAAACCAAATTTTCAAACCACATTCAGAGAACCTCGGACTCTTCTGGCAAAATCAAACAGTTGTCTCAAAACCATTTTATCTGTGCTCAAAATTAGACAATGCTTGAAACAATGATCATACACACAGCGAGTCAATGTTATAAACACTACGGATCATTAATTGGACACTACATCAAAAAAATGGAGAACACAGAATCCAAAGCATGCAGTTACAGAAAAAAGTGTAAGAAAGTAAACACATTTTTAGAAAAAAATTACAAGTACTTAATGGAAAACCTTTTCGGTAACAATTCTCACTATGAACTAGTTGATTACTGATTAGCTTGCATATTACTAGGATATTGACATTATATTATTACTTATAAAGCACATATTAATGCCTTATTCTGCATGACCATATTCTACATCCCTAATCCAACCAATCCTAATCTAATTTAACAACTAGCCTACCTTACTAACTATTAATAAGCAATAATTAGGAGTTTATTGAGGCAAAAGTCATAGTTAATAGAGAGAATTGGACCTTAATCTAAGTGACCAACTTTTCATTTGACAAGTGCACTTTTCAAAAGTGTACTTAAGTGTGCTTAAAAGTATTTCATTGATATTATCTATATTTTTTTTAAGAGTGACGGCACCTTTAAAATCTTCAAATCTTTAAAGGTTCACGCCTGCAGAGGGAGACATTTACAGCTGCAATGTGCACCACAAAGCTCTCAAGAACAATTTTGAAACTAAACCACAGGATGAGGCACTGTTTTCGTGCAGATTCTATTTATATTCTGTCACTTCATGCATGCCATCAAAATGTCATGAACCTGCTCCTATGTGTTTCAGAAGTGCATGTTGCCGTGCCCAGTGTTGGTCTGCTGTGTTCTGTGGAGTGGGTCTGACTCTTGGACTGCTGGAGTCGCTGCTGGAACATTTTTCCTCATTAAAGGAAGCAACTGCAACTGACAGTTCAGATTATTGAAGAAGATCAAAAATAGTCAGCTATCAATGTTTACAAAATGTTTGGATAAATTGAACCTTTGCTTATATCCCACAATAAATGTTTACATTCCAATATATAACTTTAATGATGAGTTTTATCTATATCATAATTGTAAATTTGGATTTATCAACAAAAAAAAATCTTTAAAGGGGTCATGACATGTTTTTTTTTTGTTTTGTTTTATTATGTTCCCTTATGTGCAATAAGGGAACTATAGTATTACTATAGTTTTACTAAAGTATTACTATAGTTTTTGTACAGAAAAATTAAAAAATGTAGTGATTTATGACCTTTTCCCACCCTGTTTCTCCCCCTCTGATTCATACAGTCTGTTTTGGAGGTGTTTCCCCTTTAAGAGTTCAGTGTTAACGCCCATTGTTATGATTGGCTAACGTCAGTGCTGCTTATGCATAACTTATTAACGTTAATCATTTTGTATCACATGTAGGCTACACAATTAACCGTTCGCAGGCCCCTCCCACAAAACGCCCATTGTCCAATCTCACATCACAGCAACCTATGTGAGCAGGTCCGTCAAACATTGACTCCAAGCAAGATGGTGAAACGGTGCGCCCGCGGCGTTTGTAAATCGGACACTAGGTACCCCGAGAGATTGTCTGGAGGAGTTGTGTTCTTTCCGTTTCCAAAGCCGAAAACACAACGTGAGCGGTGCCTACAGTGGATAAAATAGTGTGGACGGCCCCACTCCCAGTTAAATGTGTCGAACATGGTTAACTCATGTGCAGCGTGCGTGAGACTGATACACTGAGATTAGTCAAAGAAACATGGAGAAAGCAGATCAAGAGGATCCACAAAGGAATTACGTTTTATAAAGGGTTGTTGTTAACATGATATCCTCGGGGGAAAATGAGCAGCAGTCAACTAGCAGTGCAGCACCCGTAGCTACAGTTTAGAGGAGTGCACGTTCGCAACGGGGAAAGCATCAAGCTTACTTGACAACATCAGTTCATATATCAATATCGTAACGAATAGAAATAACCTTAAATAATGTATGGTTATCTGCATCTTTCCGTCTCTTATGTATATTTATTTTGAAACGCGAAAATCGCATTCAGCATGACACGCAAGCGGTTGCTGAACAACCTTGTTAAAGGGTTAGTTCACCCAAAAATGAAAATTAAGTCATTAATTACTCACCCCCATGCTGTACCAACCCCGTAAGGCCTTCGTTCGTCTTTGGAACACAAATGAAGATATTTATGATTAAATCTGAGAGGTGGATGACTGCTACATAGGCTGCCTAAGGGAATGAAACTTGACGGCCCAGAAAGTCATTAAAGAAAATGTTTAAATATTCCATGCGTCGTGGAAATCTCTTGAAGTCTCGTTTCAGGCCTACAAGGAAGAAAAGGAATAGTCGAATAAAGTTGTTATTTTTGTTTGTTTTTTCGCACAAAAAGTATTCTCGTCGCTTGATAAACTTATAGTTGAGCCACTGTTGTGTCATGGAATATTTAAACATTTTCTTTAATGACTTTCTGGGCCGTCAAGTTTCATTCCCTTAGGCAGCCTATGTAGCAGTCATCCACCTCTCAGATTTAATCATAAATATCTTCATTTGTGTTCCGAAGACGGACGAAGGTCTTACGGGGTTGGTACAGCATGGGGGTGAGTAATTAATGACTTAATTTTCATTTTTGGGTGAACTAACCCTTTAATATAATTTAAGCGGATGAGTTGTAAAAAAAATTCACCCCCCTCACAGTCGTCATGATGGGCAAAATTAGCGATATAGACCAAAACAACTATTTGCCACCAGGCTGTAAACATGTTTTTTTCTGATGTGAAGTGAGGCATTTTAACATGGGGGAGATACAGATTTGACTCGCTTTTGCAGTCAGCCTCAAGCGCCCACTCGATGAATTGCAGTTTAATTCACTTCCGTGTTGGCTTTAAGAGAGAGACGGGGAGGTTGCCGCTTGACGTCAACGCATGCGATAATGTCAAATGAGGCGTAAGGCTTGTTCGACTTCATGCAGCTCTGCGCAGACCGATCGGCGGCTGACTTGAAGCAGTGCATGCCGGTTAGAAATGTTGTCCGACTTGATACAGCGCCGACGCCACGTGACTGTGACGTATGCCATCAAAATACCGCGAGAGCGATTCGAGAGCAGCCGGAGAACTCAGCCAACGCAGCTTCTGAAGAGCGGCTGCTCTGGGCTGCACGAGCTCTGATGACGACACAGCTGTTCCACGATTGGCCGGATTCACCGCATGACAACGATCACGTGCGTTTCGTGTTTATTCTCACACCTTTAGTTCCACTAAAGCTCACAAATCAGTTTTTTATAACAGTAAACACTCTTTTCATGTAGTCATGATGTTAGGCTATATTGTGTTATGTTTATCAAAATAAAAGTGATTAAAAAACGTCGACTGCACTTCATTGATAGTGGCTATTTTGAACTTTATTCTTGTTCAAACAGATGCAGTATGAAGCAGTACATAAAGTATTGAATGAAAATGTGTCTGATCTGTGCATTTGGCAAATATTGTATTTATTTTACTTCAGCTGTGGTAAAGTATGCAAACACCACGTGAGCGGTCACTACGGGAACCAGAAAGTGTCCGACTTCACGTCTCCGTTTGCAGCTCCTCCCCGCCTGCACTCGGCTACTCTCGCCGATCGCTTACATCCAGCCGCAGCTGATCTCGAACACACCTGTAGTTGTCTTGCGCTGGAGGCGGTCATATGCAAACGACTGGTATGTCACTTCGTACCGTGACGTCACTAAGTTCAAAGGATCTAGAACGAGCTGTATTTAGAGCTTGATTAAATAAATGGGGAGGACGTCTTAAGCTATGAAACTTGCAGGAGGTTTTAATGGTACAAAGACCTCTTGAATACCAAAAGATCAAGGCAAATTTGGTTTCTCTTTTATTATTATTTGACTTTACCCTAAATAATTTTCTCTTTGAATATTTCATTCCAAAATGCTGTAATATTTTAAGATGTGTGTGTGTGTGTGTGTGTGTTTGTGCGTGTGTGTGTGAGTGAAAACCCTTATAGACTAGTGCCTTAGTTTTTGTAAATAGAAATTAAATAAAAACACTTCAAACAGAAGAAATATATAATATGGCAACTCGAGGTCACTAAAGTTGCCACTTGATATGCAGAAACAAACAATTTGTTGGCGTTCTCAAAACTTGCTGCATTTTTTACCATTGCTGCATTTCAATATTGAATGTTTAAAACAAAGTTTTGGGGCAGGGCTATGAAAGAATCTACAAGTTCTCTTATCTTATCAAGACATTCTATCTAAATGCATAGCTTAGGCCTTACTATATTCTGGGTTCAAGGAAAAGACACCCGTCCTGCAACAGCCACATGTGTGCATCTGTTTTTAAGACCATCAAGTCCAGTTTTGCCACAGGCACTAATCTATCAGAAAAGATCATTTCTGGCACCGGCCCTCTGTGTCTCCCTAAGAAGCTTAGCCTGAAACATTGACTCTTGGAACGGTTTCGCTTGTAATCCGCGTCATCAGATATTCCTGACCGTGAAAAAAGATCAAGGTTTTTTTTTGCCAGTGGGATAAAAACCGATGCTTGGCTAAAATCAAGCCAGCAGGTGAAATGAAATCCAGTCGAGCTATTTCTTTAAATCTGAGAACTACACACCAACTCTGTGAAACAGTCAATTTTGGATGTATTAGCAAAAACTATTTGCATGCAGAGATTTGCATATCTGTCACAGCATTTGATTTAATTGAATCCGCATGATTTTGATCAATTATGAGTTGAGATTTTCTGAATTCTATGAATTGCAACGGATCATCGTTCAGAAAATTAGCCAGCAGGTGGCACTCTTTGAATGTATTATATGATTATGGCTAGAGGGCGATCAAAGGACTCAGCACACAAAGAGGATAATGGAACAGACAACGGGGCAGTGGACGATTTGAATGTTCACAGACATTGAGGCCCAGTTGCTACACAGGATGTCATATCAACAAGTAAAGGGATCAGATATCAACTTCAAGCCTGTGAGTTGATCTCATCATAACTGAGTTCAATGCTTTGATGCATTCTGTAAAAGAATTGTCGAAGAAATACCTAGGCTATTTTTTGCAGATGTTATTTCCCAAGAAAAAGATCCATTCATTGAGCATTAGTAAATAAAATGGGGTAAGTTGTCACCAGTCATTATATAGGCTACTGTTTATATTTTTTCGTCTTGAGCCAAGGATTTTAATGTTATAATATGAAATACTATACTACTATATTACTATATGTAATAGGCCTATATTTACGCAATTTATTGTGTGACACTGTGAGATTCTCTGGAGTCACTTTCACCAATAGCTACAGAGAGAGAGAGAGAGAGAGAGAGAGAGAGAGAGGGAGAGAGAGAGGGGGGGGGGGGGGGGGGGGTTGACTGGAGCTGATTGGTATTCTGTGCGCGTGCGGATGCGCTGCAGTTTTCCTCAGCTCGAGCACCACTCCGCCGGTCAGCTGATGCGCTAAATGACCCCATGCGCGCGCTAATATGGGGTTTGTGCGCGAGGGAATTCCATTCAGTGATAGTACCTCTGGGACACTCTCTGTCCTCGTGGATGCTCCTGCTGCTGCATAGCCACATGGCATACGCACTTACAATAGACCTGTCCAAACAAACACTGCAACAAAAACGTACTTCTTATATTTTCATTCTAAAATGCTATCATTTGTTACCCTTTACATTTAGCTATACCTCACAAAAACCCTCCATATGAGCTAATACAGTCGGCTACTCTTAGCTCTACAGATTTCAAATGCGTATGCTGCTTGAATCTTAAAATAAATCTGTGGGGCAGTGAAGGCTGACCAAAAAAAGAAATAGCATAGCCTACTAGCAAGAGTAGGCTAAACAAATAGGACTACTTTATGGCAAATATAATTCGAATAGAATAGAATAGAATAGAATAGAATTTTCGGACACTTCATTGTTACCAATATTAAAATAGCCTATAAGAATGCTTTAAAAAAATACTTAGAACTTAAATAAGCTACATTTTTATGCTATATAATTTCATAATTTACTTTCTTCTTTGAAATCAGTTTAAAGTCCTGCCAAATGTAGACCGGCGGATCTGAGTGGCAGCTGCGCACTAAAACGAGTTGCCACCACTGCCAACAAAGAAGACTAACGTTAACTCTTTTTAAAAGTAGGCTACTTCTTTTTCACAATGGAGCCCAATGTAGTCGGCTTCATTAACAAATTACTGATTCTTATTGGTGAGTCGAAAACACCAATTCACGAACAAATTGTGTGCCAATTCACGAACAAATAGATTGTTCGTTTTATTATTTTATTTAGGCCTAGGCCTACTGCTTTTCGGAATTCAGCTAACTCAGAAGTACTCTGACAAATATAACCGAATAGTAGCCTATGTTTGGGATTTCGGTATTATTTTTCTCACAACGCTTTCCTCGTTTATTTTTAATATTTGTCGAATACGTCACCATGTTCTCATGGCGCGCGGATTTTCATCATGGATATACAGACCTTATTGCATCTGACAAAAATAATAGTAGGCTACAATGAAATCAATAAGAAGATCCCAATAACGGAAAACTAATGGCAGAGTTAGGTAAGAATCTATCTTTCGTATTAAAACATATCGTGTTTTATGTTAAAGCCTTTTATGTTGGCTTGAAAGAGTAAAATGTAAAAAAAAAAAAAAAAAAACATTTTAGATAGGCTAGATGCTAATTGATACGCGGTTGCTAGGGTGTTCTGGGTGGTTGCTAAAGTGGTATTCTGGATGGTTGCTGGGATGTTGCTATGCAGAATACTTGCCACACACCCTATAAATAATTTTCTAGATCTGCCCCGATTGACAAGCATTTATGGCAGGCTAAACTAAATATACTTTTTTTTTTTTTTTTTGCCATTTCTATTGAAGCATGCACGATGTCAAGATGTAATTTCACATCTGTAATGACGAATCTGCCAGTACATTTAAAATATAGTTAGGCAGGCTACTTCAAATAGAACATCTAAATTATAATCAAGCACAATGTGCTTTTTTAGTCAACATCAAGTGTACTTAAAGCATGACAGCATAAAGATCATAAAACATGATTTAGCCTAAAATGCATTTTATTGCATTATTTTTTATAGTATCTGCAAGTACAGTTTAAAAAAATATATATATACTTTTAAGATTCTAGTAGGAGCACTAGCACATAAACATCCTAAACAAATGTTGGTGACAAGCAATGCTGACGTTTTCAATAAGAGAGTCACAGTGAGGTAAAGAGATATACACACAATCTCTCATCCATCCAGCAGATTATGCTTGTGGTGCTGAGAGGATTGCTAGACAAAATGGATTACAACATTTATGTTTTTCCCTTTTTTTTTTTTTTCTCTGTTTCCCAAAACTGCTTAAATGATTTTGTAAAAAAAATGGAGGGAGGAGAGAGAGAGAGAGAGAGAGAGAGAGAGAGAGAGAGAGAGAGAGAGAGAGAGAGAGAGAGAGAGAGAGAGTCAAATCAAATGGCCTAAAGCAAAGAAGAGATCAGGTTTTGGGCCCCTATGCTGTTTGGATTTGTGCTCTTGAGTCCATACCAGATGTGCATGAGGGATAGTGTGACAACACTGTTATTATGTAGCTTTTTTTATTTATTTTTACTCCAGACATAAAATTCAGTGATATTTAAAATAGTTGCTTTGAGCTTTCAATCATATCCTCTTTAGCTTGTAATCATATCCTCTTTTAATTGTCCTCATTTTGCCTGTCAGAAATCTCATACTGAATTCCCAATGCAATGCTGGAAGTTTCAGTTCATGAAATGAATCTGAAAGTGTGATTTATTAAAGACCAGTGTCATGAAAACATACCTTTTCACCTTGATCTGGTATGAGTACAACATTTTAAAAGCAGTTACGATAAACTTATCTCACCCACTGCACTATATTATTTAAGTCAGTTTTATTCATTTTGAAGTAAATGTTTTATTTATTTAATGGTCTGATTTATTTAATATAAAATTATTTTATAATACAGATTGTCTAGTTCCGGACCTTCATGCTGCCTGGTCAAAAGTCACAGTATGTTTAATGTCACAAATATTTATATTTCAAATAAATGCTGTTATTTTGAACTTTCTATACATCAAATAATCCTGAAATTTTTATATAAAATATTAAGCAGCACAACTGTTTTGAAATGTTTTTTTTTTTTTCAGCAAATCATTAGAATGATTCCTGAAGGATCATGTGACACCAAAAACTGCTGAAGATTCAGCTTTGCCATTACATGAATCAATTAAATTCTTTAAATATATTAAAATAGAAAACAGTTATTTGAAATTGTAATAATACAACATTATATTACTGTTTTTACTGTATCTTGACCAAATAAACTATTGTATTCGGTGAGCACAATACACTTATTTTAAAAACATAAGACATCTTACAAGACTCCAAACTTTTGAATGGTAGAGTATGCTTTCCATGTGTATAATTTGTAATTTAAAAAAGTTAAATCCAGTCAAATTCTCCAAAACATCTAGTACATTCTAGTTTTTAAAGTTCAGCTGATGTGTCACAAGCTCATTTGGGTGGGCAGTGAAAGTTTCTACCATAAAACTGCAAATAAACACACAATATGGACAAATATACAAATCTCTAGAAAATAAACAGAGTTGACATGTGTTGTAGCCTTAAAGTCCCCCTGTGGTGAAAATCCAGCTTTTAATGTTGTTTATATGTCTATGTGGTGTTTTTAATATGCTTTAAGACAAACCATGTATAAATTCATAAGTCAACACCATTGCTGAGTATTTTCTCCTTAAAACTGCAGTGAAATCGCTGGTGTTTCTGACGTCACAAACTTCCTTGTAGCCAATCACGTCAACTTGTGATCCCCAGCGAGTGGATCTCTGAGCTGGTGTGAGTGAGTGGAGGCAGGGATAATTTGCATATTTATAGAACCTCATCTACTAAATGAGGCATGTACAGTTACATTCAAGCTATTGCAGACTGTTTTTCAAGGAAAAATCTTTTAAATATGTAATTTTGGTGATCAAAGATAAGTTTTAAGGGATACAATTATGGACTACAGGGGGACTTCAAATGCAGATGTGTTTGTGCATGTGAAGAGGTGTGAAGTCGTGGTGCAGTGTTCATGGGTCATGCATGATTCATTTAAAAGGCCCCTGGCGGTGTCCTCCATAAAGATCTGCATGGCTTGAGGGGAAGTCAGTCCTCACCTCGCCTGTGTCAGCCCTGAGGCTGCGGTGGCTACCTTTTGAAATGCCTCCAACCCATTCAAAGTGAAGCCCATGCTCTGTTACCGAATGCCTTCTAGTAACCGTTCTGCCACGTGTTCATCAGTGATGTGGATGGTATAATTTTGCAGGCATAAGACCCTGTGACAGCCATGGTAACTAATGTGTGTTCTTGCACTGCAGCAGTTCCAGATGATGGATGCAGTTCACCTTTATACACATGTGCCTGGACCTGTCATCTCATTCTTACTGAGTGAGGGGAATCTGACAGTGATGGAGGGCTTTTGGATGAATGCTGCATCAACAGTCTTCCCACTACTATGAGGTGAATTCAATAAACAGTTGCCTCACGTTACGCAACACGTAGTATTTCAACTCCAAATCCTGCTAAATGGACTAAATTAGCACATCACAGTATTTAAATCAAGTCTTTGTCATTCTTTTTCAGTGCATACACACATACAAGCCTCTCTCTTTATTCAGATAGATGTAAAATACATAAGTATAACTGTTAGAAAGCTATTTGAAATTACATTTCAAAGTTTGCTGAAGTGTAGTTCTTTTTTTTAAGTGTAGATTGTAGATTAAGCTAGCATATATGCTATGCTAAGCTAGTACGTGGAGTTGCTAGCTTGCAAAACACAAGCTAAAAAAACATAAACAATGAGAAATGTTTACTTTCCTGATCTGTAGCTTTAGAAATACTATTATATATAACATCATTTTATACACATGGTTGTATAACATGGTTCAGACCACATGCATCATAAAGGAATTATGATTTAATCAGGCTCTGAATATTGTACCCAAAGTTATTTGAGCCAATGGATGCACTCGAATCAAAGGGCGTACCAAATTGTTTATTTAACCAGATTTTGGCAAGAAGAATGTCAGTTCAGCTGCAGATCATGATCAGTGTGAACGCGCTGCCCTCAGCCCTCATGTTTTGCAGCTTGTAAAGGGAATATTTATGGCCATTAATTAAAGTGTGTTCCTATAGATTTGACTTGCTTTATTTATGAGTACTTGCCACCCATTGTGATTAAGGGTGTTAATTTAGCTATGTGATTATGCCAGTCTGAACACAGCTGAATCACAACATACATTAAATAGCTTTAGTGGTGCTGTTTTGTTTTATAAATGGTAATTTAAAAGGTTGTTACTGAACCTTTTATTTATTATACTGAATAAAGAGAATTTGCGAGGAGCTGTTTCGCCTGTCGAGAGTGAGCAAGCATTGTTTTGCTGTTGCCACTATTCTCACAGATTTACACACACACACATGCACACAGTCAGTGGGATTTTCTGCAGTGATGCAATGGGTATAATCTTTACAGGATCATTATAAGGTTGCATGACATTCATGGGCATATGTGCAATTCATATGAATTACAGGATCCGTAAAGACTCGTAATGACATAAAAATTCATGCAACATTCACATGCAATATTCATGCTCAATGTGACTACAGTAGAGAGGAAGACAAAAATTGGTCCTTATCCTAATTCAGGATCTGACCCTTAGAATTACTAGATAAAGAGAAAGAAAGAGTGTAAGAGAAATATGTTTTCTTCTTCTTTTTTTACCATTTCAATCTCTTTTTTTGCTTTAGTTTATTTCAAATTAACTAAACCTGCAGGGTGGCAATTTGATTTTTAAAAGTATATATATTGTATTTTGTCTCTCAATTATTGAGCTTATAAAACTGCATGCATCACAATTATATCAAAATATGTCCAGTACCTTCGAAACATTATTTATGCCTGATAGAGATGTTCCGATACCCTTTTTCCCTTCCCGGTACCGATTCCGATACCTGGACTCAGGGTATCGGCCGATACCGAGTACTGATCCAATACCTGGGTGTGTACAGTATCTATACAGCTGCAATACATACTAGCACTGTATGAATTGATATAATTATTTTATAGCGTTTCTCAGACTTATCTCTTAATTAAACATGAACAAATACATACAGTGAACTAGAGTATTTTTTATTATCTGACATACATTTCACAGAAATATATTATTTATCTTTCTTAAGTGAAAAAAAAAAACTTAAAATGCAACCACACATCTAATACCGTAAACTGAAAAAGGTATTTTAGTTTTACTATTTAACTGCATAAAAAAAAGTGCAACAAATAAATCTAGAAATCTAAAAAATGATATATGAATAATATAAGAAATAATCTCTTTATAATTTAAAGTCCATAAACAATTTTGTTAAATAAACGGCATTTCAGTTTTGACCGCGGCTGGTCATCCAGAATAATAAACTCAATACATGTCGTCGGTTATATTTATCGCTCTTTGGCTGTCTTTTGAAAACTTTTCTCTTTGTTTGAATGAAGCTTTCAGAGATTGTTGATTCTGACGCGGCTCATTCTTCTCTGCCCTTGCGTTTGTGTAATCGTGTTCTGCGGGGTGACGTGTCTTCAAATGCTTTAAGTTACTCGTGTTGAAGTTGCTAATCTTGTTCCACCCCTCGAAATTGCAGTATGGCATACGAGACATGTCGCCGTTTTCCTGTCTGGGTTGGTCCAGTCTGAAATACTGCTAAACAGCGGACATACTGCTATCGCGCGCGCGCGTTTTCTTCTTCGCTGCTCTAAACAGTGGTTCCTTGTGCAACAGCACAACTTCCTGTGTCGCCACAAGCAACCACTGCTTAGAGCAGCGAAGAAGAATTGATCTCCGGATTTGCACTATGGTCCTGTCCCAATATCCGCACTTGCGCCCTTGTCCCCCTCAATGCGCGTTCTCGCTAAGGGGTGCAAGACCGTAGGGTGTCCCGATCCTCTAATATGCTGCGTCCCAATTCGCATACTATCCGTCCTAAATAGTATTCGAAAATAGAATTAGTACGTCCCAAATCGTAGTATGTTGAAATGAGTGTTCCAAAGAGACCCGGATGGTCTACTATATCCGGTCAGAATCCGAAGTGCAGATCGTTGCGCACTCTAACGGCTGATATTGCCCACAACCCATCGCGCGCTGGACGAGGATTCGGTTAGAACTACAAACACGACTGAAAAGTGTTCAAAAACTACAGACATGGAGGACGCGCGAGTCCGACGGTTATGTAGAGAGGTTTAGATAAAGGGGTTTGAGTGATTAATGATCAGTATCTAACCTCACGAAAATGTATTTATTCAATGTTGTCCACATTAAATTGCATCTGCAGCATTGTGGACTTTGGCAAAGATACGTTTTAGCCATTAACTTTTAAATGCATTATTATATTCAAATTCCAAACACATGAGTTGAGTCTCGGCATGAAAGCCCCATGACTGGCAGATGAACGTGCGACAACAATTCTCTCCGAAATGGTAAGAAGTTATATTAGATTGAATGGAGGAATTTAACTGTGACGAGATGATTGACAGGGCAGTTTACGGTGACAGGATGTACGCGACAGAGCTGTCCGTTAAAGATGGCGAAGTAGTATGTCCCAAAGCTTGCCTACTCTTTTGCTACACACTCAAAAGTATGTACTTTTTCTTCACAAAAAGAGTACATACTTTTAGGGCGTAGTATAAGTAGGCGAATTGGGACGCAGCAATAGTGTTCTCCAGGGGTGATCATAAGGGCACTTAATGCACCCCTTTCGCAAGTGCGCATCAGACCTCACTTTGCTATGGGATATTACCCAGAATCCTTGTAGTGTTGTGACGTTTCGAACAGCTAACCAATGGGGGAGAACGGTTGCTATGGTGCTGTTCGGGAGCGTAAACTCCGAAGATAAAGGAAGCCAGTGTGTTGAAGTGTTTTTCAAGGCCGCGAAATTTAAAAATATTAGTGTTATTGTGTCACGAAATGTAGTTTTAAGAGTTTTTCAGTCGAGACTATAGTTGTTTAAAGCTCAAATCTGTGGTTTATTTATAAAGATAGCGCCTATTTAAAAATGTGATCTGACGTTTTCGGAGTTCCGGGCGCTCAGCGCTCATGCCTGGAACAGCCTTACCTCGGCCAGTCATTCTGACGTTTCCCGCGGGCTCTGTGTCTAGTGGTTAAACATGAGCTATAAACCGGCTTGTGTATATCTAACGTGCGATCTTTGGTCTCATTAATCTGTGATTTGTTCCCTGGCAAATCGTTTTGGCTGAGGGCAAAGTGAAGTTTCATAACTTTATATATTTAGGCTATTTAACTGTAACGTTGTAACGTTAGCCTGTTGACTTATGTTTGACTGAATCTTTTAACTTGCTTTATTTCTTGACTTATATAGCTTCTTATACTTTTTAGGCTACTTATACTTTAATAATGGCTATTATTGATCAATAAAACTGTAAAATTGATCAAGAGACAGGGTTGTGTCATTTTATTTCATATAGCCTATGTTAGACTATTTTAATATATAGCCTGCCTATATATAATATATCACCAACACGTCATGTATTTTTTCATGTATGGGATGGGAAGAATTTCATATATCAATTTCCATAATAACACAATTAAAATTGCATTTCGAATCGCTGTGAATACGGTAAGGCAGTATAAGCTCAGGTAAACCTCAATCACAATTTATCTTATCACAATTTATCTTAGCCAAAAACTTTTTTAATATTAATAACATTAACAGAAAGGTTGGTAGCTAAGAGTAAAAAAAGATTTTTTTTTTTTTCATTCAAAGGATTGTGTCATGTTATAGCTATTATAAGCATTAGCCAAATGAACGGTGTTTGCTTCCCTGATCACAACAGAAGTGACGTAGATAGTGACGTGTGCAAAACTGTCCCAATTCTGCTCTTCACAGCTTCGGGCCCTTGCGCACTTACTCCGCTAAGTGCACTTTCAACAAGTGTCCACTTCGAGGAAGACCTTAGGGCGCAGTGTGTGTATTGGGACAGGGCCTATATGGGGAGGCTGCAGACCTGGAGCCGGTAGATACACGCCCCTGGCAGTTTTACGCCCCTGACAGTTTTACGCCCCTGTTGTTCCTGATGTGTCCAGTAGGGGGATACTGCGAAATAACATAATTAAATAGACTCTTACACATTAATAACCCGTCCATAGACTTGACAATTTTTTTGTTTTTTATTAATTTAAATATAAACGTTACAGTGTAGATCTGCACGGATTAAAATGTCTGTAGATATTCAGTTGGGCTTCACTCTCTTCACTCAACCTACAAAAGACTATGTATTTTTGTGAATCGAACAATTAAAAATACACATTTGGATCAACTATGTTATGACAAGTATAATTAACAGTGGCTCAACTATAAGTTTAACTATAACTATAACGAGACTTCAAGAGATTTCCACGACGCATGCGCGAGAATTGCGATCTCCTTCAACACGCGCGAGTCTCGTTTCAGGCCTACAAGGAAGAAAAGGAATGACACAAGTTGTGGTCTCATTGGCACAAATTAATTTCGATGAGATTAGATAGAACTGTATTGATTCCACTCTTGTATGTCACAGACTTCCGAAGCTTTGTTTGGTCACATGCTTTTTCTGCTCTGCTGTGAATTGTCAGATATGGTGGAGAAAACGTCTCGGTTACTGATGTAACCCTCGTTCCCTGAAGGAGGGAACGGGAGACGTGACGTCGACGTGACGACGTTAGGGGATCACTTCAGGGAGCCCTATCAACTTCGAGTATCTAAAGAACAAGCCAATGAACGTTGGCGTGCGTGAACGCGCCACGCGCCTCCGACCCGCAGCGCGGGTATAAAACAGGAAGCGGGCGCACGCACACACTGTTTTCCGCTGAGGAGCCGAGATAGTGACGGCCGTACAGCGATGGTCAGCAACTGTGGCGGCGGGACGTCACGTCTCCCGTTCCCTCCTTCAGGGAACGAGCGTTACATTAGTAACCGAGACGTTCCCTTTCAGTCGCTCACGTTCGACGTGACGTCGACGTGATGACATTAGGGGATCCCATGGAAAACGCCATCGGTTGCTGCCACATTCAGCGCCCTACGCAAGACTCTCAGACCCCCAACTGCTGGGGCGGAAGATCTGCGTAGGGGGAGTCAACTGCTGTTCCATATACCCATACAGTGAACTCTTGTATAACACTGGGAAGCGTGCCTTCCCGGGGGAAGGGGACGCTGCGGAAGCCACATCCTGCCCAAAGGGAGGTAACATGTGGAGAATACACATATGGACTGACCGGTAGGGGCAGTGCAACAGATGGAATGTCACTGGGGTGGCTCCAGCCTAAAAAGGGGGAGGCTACACCAGACAGTGATGGCAGAGCGAGCTCTGCCAAGAGAAAGACACGGGCTCACCGCAGGGAGCTGGTCATGGAAGAATACTCATATGGGATCGCCGCAGGGATCACGACATATGGAACCCAGCCTAGCACAAGTTACACAAGCATACGAGCACTAGGCCTGGCGTCGGACGCTCCGCAACGTCCGAGTGCCGAAGGGGTGCGGAGGAACTCACAGGGTTCTGAAAAAAGAGAGCACTGGAGCAAAAAGCGCACGTATCCGCACGTATCCGCTCTGTGGAGGGGAATGGCAAGCCGACACTAGTGCGGGAACTTCGGTGTTACCGGCTGGTTGAAGCGAGCACACAGGAAGAAACCGGCTCAACACGTAGGCTATAAAACCTAGCGAACGTGTTAGGTGTCGCCGAGCCCGCATCTCTACAGATATCTGTCAGTGAGGCGCCGTGTGCCAGCGCCCAAGAAGAAGCGACACTCCTAGTGGAGTGGGCTCTCAACCCGGGCGGGCAAGGCACGCCTTGGGCTTCATAAGCCAAGGCGATGGCATCCACTATCCAGTGGGCCATCCTCTGCTTGGAGACAGCCTTTCCCTTCTGCTGGCCTCCGTAACAGACGAAGAGCTGATCTGAGGTCCTGAGGCTTTGCGTTCTGTCCACGTACAGGCGCAGAGCACGGACGGGACAGAGAAAAGCCAGGACTGGGTCTGCCTCCTCCATGGACAGCGCTTGCAGGTTCACCACCTGGTCCCGGAAGGGAGTGGTAGGAACCTTGGGCACGTATCCGGGCCGGGGTCTCAGGATCACGAGAGAGTTATCCGGGCCGAATTCCAGGCACGATTCGTCGACTGAAAATGCATGCAGGTCCCCTACCCTCTTGATAGAGGCCAATGCAACCAGGAGAACTGTCTTACAGGACAAGATTTTTAACTCAGCTGATTGCAGAGGCTCAAAGGGTGGTCTCTGAAGTGCCGAAAGGACCAGAGACAAATCCCAAGAGGGTATAGAGAGTGGGCGAGGAGGATTCAGTAGGGGTGTTACGGTTATTATATAACCGTGAGACCGACGGTTATAGTTGAACAGCGTCATTAGAACTCTATAACCGCCAAAACCGTGTTATTAAAATGTTTTTCATAGAGAATGTTTAAATAGTAATATCAGCTTACGAGGGAAACGGAGGCGGAGTTAGTGGTGGTGCTTCTGCTACTGCTGGAGATGATTCGGGAGAAATCTCTGCCCCCCTTTACCGCGTCCGTTTCTTTTACTGTCTATGGTCCGCACGAGCGCGAAGGTGCGCGCAGCAAAAATGACGCGTTGGGTGCGCAAGACCCCATTTCGCATTGCTGTGTGCACAGCTTTTTTTTGTAACAGCGCGCGCGGCGCCGCATCCGAGGATGAACGACTTCAAGCCGAATCTGCCCAAGCATGTAACGTTATCACCGCACCGGCACGTCTAAATTGCAGTTCATTGCAAAGTTTTTTTTGTTTTTTGTTAAGGTTTGTTTACTGTGTGTGATTTATTTAAAACAAAGCACGTTCATTGTAAAGTTGTTTTGTTTGTTAAGGATTTGTTTACTGTGTGTGATTAATTTAATGGAAAGTACATTCACTCTTCTAGTCGTCTTGCTGTTCATTTTAAATAAACGTAGAGCAAGTAGATCAGTGTCTGCTCCTTTATTCAACCCCCCCCCCCCCCCCGGACGACGGTTATGTTACGAACTGTCACATTTGACTCACGTCATTTGACTTACGTCATAACCGTCATCACCAATTCTGAAACCGGAAGACCCCTAGGATTCAGTCTCCTCGCTCCCCTCAGGAATCTGACGATCAGGTCGTGCCTTCCCAACGACTTACCTTCAACTGCATCGTGTTGTGCGGCAATAGCGGCAACATACACTTTAAGGGTGGAGGGAGACAGCATTCGCTCCAACCCATCTTGCAGGAAGGAAAGCACGGCTCTTATCGAGCATGTTTGGGGGTTCTCCTCGTGAGAAGAACACAAATCAACGAATAGGTTCCACCTTAATTCATAGAGGCGCCTCGTAGAGGGGGCTCTAGCGGAAGTGATGGTGTCAACTACCGCTGGGGGTAGGTCACCTAGAACCTCCGCGTTCCGTCCAGGGACCAGACATGGAGTTTCCAGAGGTCTGGACGCGGGTGCCACAGGGTGCCCCGTCTCTGAGAGAGCAGGTCCTCTCTCAGAGGGATGGGCCAGGGAGGGGCTGTCGCGAGGAGCACTAGTTCCGGGAACCAGGTTCGGTTGGGCCAATACGGCGCAACTAACAAGACCTGCTCCTCGTCCTCCCTGACTTTGCCCAAGGTCTGTGCCAGAAGGCTCACTGGGGGAAACGCATACTTGCGAAGACCCTGGGGCCAGCTGTGTGAGTGACTGGCAGTGAGACATGTCCGGGGCGGCAAACATATCTATCTGTGCGGTCCCGAAGCGCCTGAAAATCAGCTGGACCACCTGGGGATGGAGTCGCCATTCTCCTGGTAGCACCTGCTGCCGTGAGAGCTCGTCGGCTGCACGGTTGAGTAGGCCTGGAATGTAAGCGGCACGAAGCGACCTCAGATGCTTCTGACTCCAAAGGAGGAGATGGCGGGCGAGTTGTGACATGTGGCGGGAGCGTAGACCACCCTGACGGTTGATGTACGCAACGGTCGCAGTGTTGTCCGTACGGACCAGTACATGCTTGCCTTGTAGCGACGTTTTGAAGCGGCCCAACGCAAGATGTACTGCTAACAACTCGGCCCAACGCAAGATGTACAATGCAGTTGAGGCCCCGTCCACAGACCTGAGGCTGCATGCCCGTTGTACGTGGCCCCCCTGCCGGTGATAGAGGCATCCGCGGAGACCACAGAGTGCCTGGACACTTGTTCTAGGGGAACACCTGCTCGCAGGAACGAAGGGTCTGACCACAAGCTGAGAGTTTGGCGACAGTGCGGGGTCACTGGAACCCGGCACGAGCCGCTCTGCCACGCCCATCTCGGGACTCGATCGTGGAGCCAGTGTTGGAGCGGTCTCATATGAAGCAATCCGAGCGACGTAACCGCGGCTGCAGATGCCATATGCCCCAGGAGCCTCTGAAATAGTTTCAGTAGTGCCGCTGTCCTGCGTCTGAGCGTGCTCACGCAGTTCAACACTGACTGGACGCGGGCCTCGGTGAGGCGAGCTGTCATGTTGATCGAGTCCAACTCCATACCGAGAAAAGAGATCCTCTGCCCGGGGGTGAGTTTGCTCTTCTCCCAGTTGACCCGAAGCCCTAGGTGGCTGAGGTGACAGAGCACCATGTCCCTCTGTTCGCACAACTGCTCTCTCGACTGGGCGAGAATAAGCCAGTCGTCGAGGTAGTTGAGAATGCGAACACCACGCTCGCACATGGGAGCAATGGTCGCCTCCGCGATTTACGTGAAGACACGGGGCGACAGGGCCAGCCCGAAGGGTAAGGCTTTGTACTGATATGCCCGTCCCTCGAACGCAAAACGAAAAAACGGTCTGTGTCGAGGGAGAATCGAGACATGAAAGTACGCGTCCTTCAGGTCGATCGCTGACCAATCTTGGGGACGGATGCATTTGAAAATGCGTTTCTGCGTAAGCATCTTGAAGGGTAGCCTGTAAAGGGACCGATTCAGGACGTGCAGGTCCAAGATTGGCCGTAACCCACCTCCTTTCTTGGGTACAATGAAGTACGGGCTGTAGAAGCCGGTCTTCATATCGGCTGGAGGGACTGGCTCGATCGCGTCCTTCGCCAGTAGGACTGCAATCTCCGCCCTGAGAACAGGGGCACTGTCCGCCTGAACACGGGTGAACAGGATGCCCTTGAAAACAGGGGGGCGCCGGGCGAACTGAATCGCATAGCCGAGTCTGATGGTACGGATGAGCCAGCGAGACGGGCTGGGAAGCGTTAACCGAGCTCCCTGAGACCGAGCAAGCGGGATCAACGGCACCACAGACGTACCCGGAGTGGGGCAGCGTGGCGGAATGCAGGGACCCGACTCGGGCGGCACAGCGGCCCGAAGTGGGGTCTGAACGTGTGGTGCATAACGTACCTGCTTCTGTCGGAGGGCAGAGTGAGTGTGCGGAGGCGACACTGCGTCCAGAACACAGCCACTGCTGCCCGCTGGCGATGAAAGAGGGGCTCGGGAGTGACAAGGCATAGCGTCGTCGACTGGCAAGTGTGCCCTCTTGGGGCCCAGAGGTTTCAGAAATTGCTCTTTCTTTGAAAAGGTGGGTACCACTGACCTACGGGTCAGTGGTACCCACCTTTTGAACAAAAAGAAAAGGAAACAAAGGATTCTCCGCCCGGCCCTCCACCGGGGGAAGGAGTGGCACGTTCGCCATCTCCTGAAGAGCAACTTGATCCACCTCTGGGCCGCCCGTCTCAGGGTCGTTTGCACCGACGCTTGCCTCCTGGATTGGCAGCAGCCTGGACGGGCGGGGTCGGCTTCCTGCGGCTTGCTCCACGCTGAGGCCTGGATGGTGGCTGCTGCTGGGGCTTAGCGGGAGAGGAGGACGCTGCAGGAGGCCGACCTCAGCGACGAGTAGACGGAGGGGCTGCGGCCGGCGGACGGGTGGGAGCAGCTGCGGTCCGCCGGGGCAGGATGTGTTGAATGGCCTCCGTCTGCTTCTGTGCGGCCGAGAACTGTTGGGCAAACCTCTCGACCATGTCGCCGAACAACCCAACCTGGGAGAGAGGGGCATCCAGGAACCGATATTTATCGGTGTCCCTCATGTCCGCCAGGTTGAGCCAAAGGTGGAGAACTTACAGGCCTTGGACGGGAGGCGTGGGTCACCCCGCCAGGAGGAAGCGGATGCCGGACACAATTGCATCGCGACAGCCCGTTCCACTGGGGGGATTGCCACATACCCCTTAGCTGCCCCACCGTCGAGGGTGGAGAGGGGGTAGGAGCCACTAGGACGGCTTCGGGCACTATACGGCGCCTTCCACATCCTAGAAAGCTCCTCATGCACCTCCAGAAAGAAAGGTACCGGGGCGGCGCACTGAGAACCAGCACGGCCCGCCCCGAGAAACCAACCGAGAAGGTTCGGGACGTGGTGGAGGATTCCACGCAAGCCCGACCTTCTCGGCGGCCCGGGAAAGCATAGCCGCCCATTCTGGATCAGGCTCGGACAACGCTACACGCCCCGAAGGGGGCAACGCAGCCGAGTCGTCATCTCCAGAGGACTGAAGCTCCCCCTCCGATGCTGCGATCGACATCTGATGTGTGAGGGGTCCGTGGAGATTGCCTCGACGGGGAAGCCCTCACGGTAATCCTCAGGTCACCCTGGCCATGCGCCGAAGTAGGCCTATTCTGAAGTGATCCCCTAACGTCGTCACGTCGAACGTGAGCGACTGAAAGGGAACAAGTGTGACCACCAGATGTCACTAATGCGCTTTGTGTTAAAAGCTTAGAGTAATTAACCTTTTTTCGGCAGAATAAGCACTAGATCGGGGCATAGGCGAGGGGACTGCACCTCCCTTGAGGTAAGCGACTCTCGATCTAAGTGCTGCGATAGTCATATTCCCGCAATGGGAACATGAACTATCCACAAAAGCTGCCTCAGCGTGTTGAATGCCCAAACACGAGATGCAATTATTGTGGCCATCTGCTGGCGCCAGGGAACGACGGCATCCAGAAACGCACAAGCGGAATGACATCTTGAAAAACACGCAGGGTCCGCTTGTGTTGCTCTTTTAGTAAAATAAAAAAGGTTGGAAAAATGCTCTCACAGTGCTGAGGCACCCAGGGGTGGCCACAGTGTGAATACACACACACAGAAACGACACACACACAGACACAAACAATAGTGCTGTGAACAGCAGTTGAGAGCTGCACTGCTCGCGGCCACCGCTGATCGCACCGTCACACCAACACTGCAGTCAGAGAGATCTCCTTTGAAGTCTTCAAAGCGCTGAATTCTTTTAGACAGAAGTCTCACAGAAACTCGGCTCCAAAGTGAAAGACAGTGTGTGCGTGCGCCTGCTTCCTATTTTATACCCGCGCTGCGGGGCGGGGGCGCGTGACGCGTTCACGCATGCCAACATTCATTGGCTTGTTCTTTAGATACTCGAAGTTGATAGGGCTCCCTGAAGTGATCCCCTAACGTCGTCACGTCGACGTCACGTCGAACGTGAGCGACTGAAAGGGAACAAGTGTGACCACCAGATGTCACTAATGCGCATTTTGTTAAAAGCTTCGAGTAATTAACTTTTTTTCGGCACAATTTGATGAAAGCCTCAAATGCTTCAGAAAGTCGGTTTCCCATCACTATCAAAAAGTAGTCCGAATACATTACCTAAAATGAGTAATCTAGATACATTTCTACTAAATGTTTGTCATGTCATTTGGAATCAGTAACTGACTTCAATTTGTAAGTAATCCACCAAGCACTGATTAGGAATGTAAAATTACAAATCTATTTAAATACATGACATATAAGTTTCAATAGAAATTATTAAGTATATTTTAGTTTATCATAAATGCTTGTCAGTGTCATGAAGTCTAAGCGTTGGTGTAGGCCGACGACCGAACGATGAAGATGAATACAAAATAAACTTTATTACAATGAAAGCTAACCATAACCAAACTCAGGACATGCGTTAACGAGAACCAACGAAGAAGCACTGACACAAGGGAATTTATATACACTGACAAACAAGGAGAACTAATTAGACCACAGCTGAACTAGAAGAATAATCAAAACTATGGTGACAAACTAATGAACTAACTCTGGTGATGAGGCTGTGAAACAAAGCAAAGACGACTTAAACCATATTTCACAATAGATGTTATTATGAAATTAGTATAGTGATGTACTTAAAGGGACACTCCACCCATTTGCATTAAGCTTTCCATTGTTAGAAACCTAGTCATACTATTGAATGGTCGTGCAACACTCTCTCATTTTCCCCTGAGACGAGAGAAATCTGCTATTTACCTTTTCACTTACTCCTACAATGGCGCAAAAATCGTCATTTTACGTCATTGTAGGAGGAAGTGTAAGATGGGGGGGTTTCTCTAAAGACTACAAGCACTAGATCCCACCCTTTCAAACCCGCCCATAGGTTGGACCTAATGCGCTAACAGAGCTATCACAGATCAGTGGGTGGGTTCACTTGTAGATACTGAAATCAATATCAGCCATCTTGTTTATAAGCTAAGCTAACAAGCACTGTGGAGATAGGAAGTTATGACAATGACGGAAGAAACTAAACACGATATGGAAGAAACTAAACATGATATGGAAGTAGAGGATTTTGAAATTCTGCTGCTCGAATCCGCTGTTCGTGGCTATCTTAACGAGCCGCAATATAGTGAAGAGCAGCTGAGGCTGATGGAGGAACAGGAGGCGGCTGCCTGTCGTGGATGAGGAGCCCGGACGGGCTCGAGCTGGGCGCACTGCTGGTAACTGTGCTCTCGCTGTGCGCTACGGACACAGAATAGAGTCCGTCTGCTGTAGATAATTTCAACGATAGCAATTTCTCCTGGACGAATTTCTCCTGGACGAAATCTCTGAATCAGACGAGCACACGGACGTTTGTGTTGTGATGTGAACCATCCTAGTGTCGCACCGCATATGTTCTGACTGAACATCCAGGTATCATGCAATAATTCACCATATAGAAAGAAATACAAACGAGGAGTAATTCGCTAATGAGTTTGCCAATGTAACGGGGTTCGTTGTTGTGGGAAGAAGGAGGCGGGAACCGGCGAACATTTAAACATTTTAATAGTAAAATAAACAAATACAAAACAAAAGTATAAGCCAGCTGGCCACACACAACAGAAACAAAACATAAAATCAGGCCTGTTCCTTTTGTGCTTCCGCTCCTCCGTGAGAGATATGAGACCGCTGCGTCTCAAAGGTGTCATTCATTATCACTCTCGCCGTCCTCGCACGTCCCTCGTCCTGCTCGCCACAGCCAACTAACTAGACATTTTGTGTGAAATGAATTTCAAACTCTTTTGGCAGCTAGCCTTGTAGACGGAAGAGTGATTTCTCTGATGTTTGCGCGCTGTTCTGGATTAGTGGGAGTGGCTTGCGGAGCTGTGCAATGTGGTGCATTGTGGGAGTTGTTGTCTTACATACAAATGTGCCCTAAAGTTATTTTCTGTCTTTTCTCGGTCAAGAGGGCACCTAATTCAAAATTTCTTTTACATTTCGACTACATATATAACCCACTTTCAATAAAGATTAAAGGGTTAGTTCACCCAAAAATGAAAATTAAGTCATTAATTACTCACCCCCATGCTGTACCAACCCCGTAAGGCCTTCGTTCGTCTTCGGAACACAAATGAAGATATTTATGATTAAATCTGAGAGGTGGATGACTGCTACATAGGCTGCCTAAGGGAATGAAACTTGACGGCCCAGAAAGTCATTAAAGAAAATGTTTGAATATTCCATGTCGCAACAGTGGCTCAACTATAAGTTTATCAAGCGACGAGAATACTTTTTGTGCGAAAAAACAAACAAAAATAACGGCTTTATTCGACTATTCCTTTTCTTCCTTGTAGGCCTGAAACGAGACTTCAAGAGATTTCCACGACGCATGCGCGAGAATTGCGATCTCCTTCAACTACTTCAGTTAAGTTCTCGCGCGTGCGTCGTGGAAATCTCTTGAAGTCTCGTTTCAGGCCTACAAGGAACATTACTTAGCGAGCCGTACTAGAAATGATAAATAATATATATGCCTAGCTCAAGATGATAGCTATAGTGTTGAATTGTAAATTGTACGTTGGAATTGTTTCATTATATAAAAAAAATGTAATGAAAAATGTAATGAATTATAATTATTGAATTGTGCATAATTTTGCTTTAGATAACTAAATACATGTTTAACAGATAGTAGGCCGCATCCAGGAACTTTTCTTAGAATTATATTTACCCTCTGTCTAACTCTTTTACCATGTTCACCTTGAAGTTTACCTGCACGTTTTTTCGCCTTTGTTTTGTTTTTAAACAAAAAATCCCTCGACCCCGGATCTGTCCTCGACCTGACGATGCGGTACTTGTCTCCGGAGTGTAGTCCTCATCAGAGTCAACAATGCTTTCATCATGGAAACTCTTACATGCAGAACACCATATATGTTATGAATGTTACACGAAATTCATCTTCATCACAGTGTAAATGATGGCAATGGAAAAACGTGTATCATGCAACCTGTTTTTAGCTTTGCCTTATAGATAACTAGCTCGTTAGCGAATCAATAAATATATATTTTAAACTTTACCATTATCAATATGCTACTTGATAGTGAGTACTAAAATACATCTTATTTGTTTATCTTCATAATGATAAAGTTAGATTTTTTTATTACATGTGATTCTGAGATGATGTCACTACATGCACTGCGCTCCTTCCTCTCCGCTCGTCTCAGGTAAATAATGCGTCTTCAGCTCAGCGGTCGGAGTTGCGCGTTCATGTGTTTTGGAGGCGTGGCTTTGGAAGGAGCCCAGAAGGGAGGGGGTGGAGTGAATGGAAATAATGAGCTGTCTTTAAAACAGTCGTGAGAGGTCTACAGACACTCGATTTTTATACTTTCTTTTTCAGAGTACTTACATTTTAATTATGCATTGATATATACAGAAAGTCTAAACAAATTTGGAAAAAGTTTTTTTTTTATACAATTCCTACCTACAATTCCTTTAATAAATAAACCAAAATGCATGAGATCGCAGGAGAATACACAGCAGTATAAACAAGCAGTAACACACACAAGATAAAGATGATAACTGACAAAGACAACCGAACACAGGGTTATATATACCAAGACAAACTGGTTTAATAATAGGTAACCCTAGTAGCAAACAAGGAATAACAAGGAACCTAATAAGTAACCAAGGGACTAAACTGCAATGAAGCACAAGAAACTGAAACACAGAAACGAACAGACAACTAAACTATAAATTATGCACAATTACATGCACTTAATCCTAAACCAAACCTTAAGTACACGTAGTTAATTAATATTACACAGTACGTAAATTTATAATTACAGTGAAACAAGGACATCTTAAAATAAAGTTTAACCTTATTTTTTTATGTTATTTAAAGTACATTACGATAACTACTTTGCTTGTTACATATACGTGCAGCATTTCAGTCATAAACAAATTATAAATGTAAGCTAGATTATGTTGATTACATGTCTAGTGATGTATGTTTATGCAGAAATATAATTAAATAATGGTCTGTATTTTAAAAAACATCTATTGAGTGTAATTATGTGTGGTGAGTTGGCTCACATGATTAATGTTTCGTGCTGCAGAACTTCCATTAAGGGACATAATGAGCATCGATGCTCCCTGGTTTTCACTGTGTAATGTGGGACTTTTTAGGGAGCGAACGTTTCGGTGCACTGGAATAGTTTTGCAATTGAGACAGCCCTTAAAATGACTCCCTGATCAATGCATGATGTAGTATTTAATGCATATCCTGAACTTCTGTATGTTATACTGTATACTTGCATATTATAACTCAGGACGAACCTGGATGCATCTCTGCACAGGAACTGTTCTTACTTTTCAGTATTTCTAGTTGCAGTTTTAAGGAATGGCCTTTGACTTCAGGACTTCAAAAGGTTCCTACAAAAAAGTATTTTAAATCTCATAGAGACACATTTAGGGTGTTTGTTGGATGTGGACATAATTGTCATCCTGAATATGCCTCAGCTCCCTACTGCATAATTTATTTGCCAGGACTCCTTCCTTCCTTGATCTATTTATAAACACCAGTCTTTGTTCATTACTCAACTCTCTCTTGTGCACACACACACACACATACATACATGCATACACACAGTATGTCTTTCTCTAAGACATCCAACCTTTATTTCTTTCTTTAAAAATCACAGGCTGTAATTACCTGTAATCACTAGACTAACAGTGCCCGCCCACTTTTTCAGGGGCCTTGGTTCCCATTCATTTTACCCATAGGTATTTTTAAAAGTCTTAATTAAAAGATTACAAGCCACACACTTTGAATTGTAGCAAAACGTATTTGAAAATCAGACAAAAAGACAAAGGTTCAGGACTTACAGGTTCAGGTTTATATAAAAACAACTTATTTAATGATATGTGTGTATGTAAATGTACAAATGTTTCAAGTCAAGTTACCTTTATTTATTGAGTGCTTTATAGAATACAGTTTGTTTCAAAGCAGTTTTAAAGGGATGTTATGTGGATGCAGGAGATGAACCCAAATGTAGACAGAGTGCGATGAACACAAGGTTTATTGGTAACAAACAAGAAAACCCATGAGGGGGCAAAATACGAACAGGACAGGGAAACTTAGACTGACTAGACTATGACTGTACCAAAACAAACAATACTACTAATAAAATGTTCACAACGACACGACCTTCCACAAAGTACTCACAGGTAAGATAAGCACGGAGAATGATACACACATTGTTTGACACAATGAACCGACACAGGACAGCAAACACAAGGGGATTAAATGGGGAACGCTAATGACGAGGACAGGTGAAACTGACTAGACAATAATGACAAGACGAGGATAACAAGGGGGCGGGGTTACGTAACGAGACAACACAAGCACATGGCCCAAGCAAAAGGCCATGTGCTTGTACACAAAACATGGGTCTGTCATGATTCTGCCACAAGACCAGAGAAATCAAAAGACATGATGGCAGAATCATGACAGAACCCTCACCTTAAGGAGCGGCTACCAGACGCTCCTCAAAGGGAAACTAAACACAAGACAGACCGTGACATGGATAAATCCAACAAAACATGGAAAACACTAATAAAGGCATACACGAAAAAATAATTACAGGGTTGGGATGGAACAATAAAAACATCAAACATGGCAGGGGAGGTGGAAGAATAACAGAGTTAATGGGGGGTGGTCCAGGGTGGATGGGTGTGCTGGGGGTCTTAGGTCCACGGGATGAGGGCAGGGAACGAAGAATTCAGGCAGGCTTGAAGGAAGACACACGAGGGCGAGACTTGGGCAAAACAGTTCGGGGTTTCGTGGTGACAGGGGGAACAGTCCAGGGACTAGTGGCGACAGGGGGAACAGTACAGGGACTAGTGGCGACAGGGACGAACGGGGAAACAGTCCGGGGATGAGACATGACAGAGGAGACAGGGGAAACAAATGGATGACCGGAGACTGCAGCAGCAGGTAGTGGAACGGAGACAAGGGGATTATCAGGCGGAAGGGGGGGCGGGAACAGGAACAGAGCTCCCAGAGGTAGACCCAGAATCAACGCTCCAGAACTCCGATTCGGTGACCGCCATAGGCTCTGAAACTGCACCCTCAGCGGCAGGCTCGGGTGCAGCGCTCTCGGCGGCAGGCTCGGGGACTGAGGGCAAGACAGGACGGACAGGGACTTCGAGGATCTTGACTAGACGCGACAAATAATCAGACAGGGTTCTGGCAGCTATGATGACAGGCATTTCATGATGTGCTGACACTGACTGCAGAACTGCTGCCGCAGCAAAATCGGCCGCAACTCTCTCTGCAGCTAACACAGGAACAGTGCTCGTGACTGCAGACTCAGGTACAGCGCTCTCTGCAGCAGACCTGCATTCTGAGCTCTCAGTTGCAGCAGCGGGCTCTGGGACAGGGCTTGCAGTAGCGGGCTCTGGAACAGCGCTTGCAGTAGCGGGCTCTGGAACAGCGCTTGCAGTAGCGGGCTCTGGAACAGCGCTTGCAGTAGCGGGCTCTGGAACAGCGCTTATAGTTGCAGCCTCATTAACAGCACTCGCGGCAGCAGACTCAGGAGAAGATGGCGATGGGAAACGGGAAGCTCCCTTCTTTCTCCTCTTTCTCTTTGGCCGCGGGGCAATGGTCACAGCAGGGCTCGCGATCGGCTGGCCGGGCTCAACGAAAGACAAAACGGGAACAGGGAAGACCACTTCTGGTTGGGTGAGGTCAGATGACGACTCCGAGGGGGAATCCCAAGAAACCCGTCTCCCTCGTTTACCACGGAGGTCAGCGGGTGTGGAAGACGCTTCTGGAGTCGTGGGGGAACCAGCCTGGTCCCCAAGCGTCGCGACGCCTATAATTCGACCCTCGGGAATGATAGGTAGGCGGGTAGAAGGTGAAGACCTCGAGGATGCCGCCTCGGACTCCTCCCGGGAGAAGTGGTCATACAGACAAGAGAAGTTCGACAAGATCCACTCACCCTCGGGTGAGTATGGAAGGGTGACACTCCTCTTGTTGAGGGGAGAAGACAACCAGACTTCTCTAAGGGGGTCCGGATAACGCTTGGCAGGGACAGGCAAACAGTCTGCAGGGTTCGGTTTTGGTCGGTTCATTCTGTTATGTGGATGCAGGAGATGAATCCAAATGCAGACAGAGTGCGATGAACACAAGGTTTATTGGTAACAAACAAGAAAACAAAACCCACGAAGGGGCAAAATACGGACAGGGAAACTTAGACTAGACTAGACTAGACTAGACTTTTAGGCAAGTCATGCCACTCTGCCGCCATCTTGGCATCGCCTCCGGGCAGCTATTTCGGACTAACAAGACCAGGCTCCTATCTAAATGAATGGGCAGAGAGTCAGAACTGCACTTTCACTGGTCACCGGGACATAAAACCTGCTTGTATAGAAACAGCAGTACAATATGATAAAAATCGCTGAAAAAGTTTGATGACTTTGCCCCAAAATAAGGTCTAAAGGGTATTTTTCCCCACAGGTTATATGTTTACTAAGCACGCGCAAGGGTTCTCGTCTCTGCTGTCGCAAACCTCAACTGTGCGCATGCGTCAGTGGAACCAGACGATAGGCCTACATGTTTCCCGGCTTGACTGTTAAAAGCAGACGATTGGGTTTCCAGCGGGAGGGGCGGGGCATATGCATACAACCGCCATCTTAGGCGTTTCCCTATATATTCCCTATTGAGGAAGTGGCATGTCTCTATATAAAATGTCTCTGGTTCAATTCAGCGATAAACCAGCTCTGCAGAAAACAATGATGTCATCATTCAGCTCAGTTCAGTTCTCATCCAATAGTGTCAGTGCAGTCAAATCAATAATATTGCTGAATACTAAACAAGCCAGAGAGGCAACAGCAAGGAACTCAAACTTTATCAAGTGAAAGAAATTGAGAGAAAAAAAGTTTTTCTCTGGCCAACGAATAAACACGGTGTCATTATGATTCAGGCTGCATCACAGTCAAAAGTCAGATTGTGGATCGGTAGCATTTAAAGCATATCAGCATATTTAAGTAGTCTCAGGGCGTCATCCGCAGTGCTTCATTGGAGTGGACAGGGACTACTGAAAAGCTCTTTTTTTCGTGGTGGTACATATCTTTGCAGATTCATGGGTAATGTAGTTTTGGTAACACTTTATTTTTCAATGTCCTTGTTACACGTTACATGTAGTTACTGTAATAATTGTAAATTATGCATAATTACTGTACATGCAACTAACCCTAAACCAACCCCTATTCCTAATCATAACTCTATAGAAAGTACATGTAGTTAATTATTATTACTAAGTATGTATTACACTGTAACTCGGACACCTTAAAATAAAGTGTAACCGTAGTTTTTTCACCAGGAATTAACTGTCTATTATTATAATGGTTATTAAACAACAGATTCTTAAAGGGGTCCTGTTATGCTTTTTCACTTTTTTAAACTTTAGTTAGTCTGTAATGTTGCTGTTTAAGCATAAAAAAGATCTGCAAGGTAACAGAGCTCAAAGTACACTCCAAAGGGAGATATTTTATTTAACAGAATCCACTTTTCAAGAACTACAACGAACGACTCGGTTTGGACTACAACACGTCTTTTCCGTATCTTATGAAGTCACAATATTACAAATTTAAATAATCCCTGCACGGAATACACAAAAAAAGGAGACAAGGCCTGGTTGAGCTGCATTAGAGAAGACAGTGTTGTCGCTATGTCAAAAAGACTCTGTTTGTCCACCCCATTTCCAAAACTTATTTGTTTGACCTCATTTCATACTAAATTTTCATACTAAAAGCCAAAAACTTAAAGTCCCTGTAAAGGCAATTCTAAAAAAAAATTCTAAACCCATTATAAATGTTAGAAATGTATTGCTAAAACATATTACAAAGACTGTGAATTACTGAATTGTGGAGTTAGACCGTTAAACAGTTTTTCACCATTGCTATTTTCCGGATTTTTTGGGCGGGGCTAAAACGGGGCTCGATGACGCACTGGAGCCCCTGAGCTCCTGGACACACCCCTACTTGATGACGCACTGAGGCCACTGAGGCTGGCCCCTCCCCTAACAATAGAGCACATTCGCATCAGTTTACCGCTCAATCGCGAGTTACTGTCAGGTCAGTACTATTAGTTACTACACCCTACAGTTTGCTAGCTAGCTATGCATTCGACACGGAAATGCGTAGGCTACTACCTGGATGCGATCATGTACAAAACAGATCGGTGTCTATATTTAAATTTCCTAAAAAAAAATTCCTATCTCCCGCCTCGGCCTTCATCTCCCCGTCCCGAAAGCAGTATCACCTAATATCACTGTCGGCACTCGGCAGGCAGCTTTCCCGTGAGTAGGCGTGGTTTCAGCGCAGCCAGCGGACACGCCCCCAGCGTTTGAGAGCAGAGAATAATGCTCACTTTTTCAAGATTTTGATAGCTTATTTGATGTACTTGCCGGCTTTTTTTATCATTCAAATTTGGCTGGGTGGCTAATAACACATTTTTCTGTGGTGTGACAAACTTAGAACACATACTTAATTTTGACTTTACAGGGACTTTTTAATTCATGACTTCAGGATTGAATTGGTTTGAAATTTACGCAATCCTTAAAGGGTTAGTTCACCCAAAAATGAAAATGAAGTCATTAATTACTCACCCCCATGCTGTACCAACCCCGTAAGGCCTTCGTTCGTCTTCGGAACACAAATGAAGATATTTATGATTAAATCTGAGAGGTTGATCACTCCTCCATAGGCTCCCTAAGGGAATGACACCGGACGGCCCAGAAAGTCATTAAAGAAAATGTTTAAATATTCCATGTCACAACAGTGGCTCAACTATAAGTTTATCAAGCGACGAGAATACTTTTTGTGCGAAAAAACAAACAAAAATAATGACTTTATTCGACTATTCCTTTTCTTCCTTGTAGGCCTGAAACGAGACTTCAAGAGATTTCCACGACGCGCACGCGCGAAAACTTAACTGAAGTAGTTGAAGGAGATCGCAATTCTCGCGCATGCGTCGTGGAAATCTCTTGAAGTCTCGTTTCAGGCCTACAAGGAAGAAAAGGAATAGTCGAATAAAGTCGTTATTTTTGTTTGTTTTGTCGCACAAAAAGTATTTTCGTCGCTTGGAGGAGTGATCAACCTCTCAGATTTAATCATAAATATCTTCATTTGTGTTCCGAAGACGAACGAAGGCCTTACGGGGTTTGTACAGCATGGGGGTGAGTAATTAATGACTTAATTTTCATTTTTGGGTGAACTAACCCTTTAATATTTAGATCTAGAGCTTACGTTTATAGTAAGGTAGTCAGTGTCTTTTAGTATACATTTCCCGAACGCACTAAGCGGTGCCAATCACAAAACACTGGGCCAGCTGTGACGATGTTCGGCTGGATTGCCCTCGAGTGTCACTAGAGGGCGTACCCCTGCACTGCCTTCCCTGGGACTGATCATGCGCACACTCTGAACTGATTTCGCACACACCTGTTTCCACTGATCACCCTCACACCTGCATCTAGTTCCACACGCAGCTCCACACACATTTATACCTCACTGTCACTATCACTCTTTGCTTAGTCTTGTCTGAATGTACGATTCACTGTTGTGTAATCTCCCAGCGTTTCTGAGTCTGTTCTCCGAGCATTTCTTAGTCTGGTTGTCCTGCCCGTGTTTGATACCTTTGCCACTCTGTGATTAAACGTACGCTGCATTTGGATCCCTCTGAGTCTGGTGGTTTCATGACAGAAGCCTAAGCCAAAACCAGATCCAGCAGCATGTCAGCCTTGTATGCCTCCCAGTCAGCCGCCGTACTCCAGGATCAACTGGATCATCTCACCTCGTCGTTGGAGAGGTTGGCCAAGATTGTTCGCGGTTAGGGTCATGTCTCTACACCGGGACCATCGCAGACTCAACCCGTCTCCACAGTTGTCAGCCCTGAACCGATCCTGATTCCACTCCAAGCTCTCCCGGTAAAATTCGACAGCGAGGTATCACGACGAGCTCACACAGCGATTCTGAGCACGGATACGGGAGCTGTGATAATGCGACTTCGTCAGGAGGATCGATCTCTCGAGTGGTATGTGGTGGAGTTTTATGAACTTTCTTAGCACACGTCAAAGAGCGACGTTTTTCTAACGTTCTTGTTCCGCGGAGGGTTATCTGAACCGTTCATTGATGCCCAACCCAGAGCCTCACAGCACCTTAAGGCAGTATATTCACACGGCTCTTCTACTGAGTGGTTCGGCTCTCATTATGGGTGAGTTAGAGGAGCTTGCCCCGCTGGTCCCGTCCAGCCCTGCCGAGCCAGCACGTCACATCAGCCCTGACGAGCCCCCACCTCGCGACAGCCCAGCCGAGCCCGCGCTTCTCGTCAGCCCTGACGAACCCGAGCTTCACGTCAGCCATGACGAACTCAAGCTTCACGTCAGCCTCGATGAGCCAGAGCTTCACGTCAGCCATGACAAGTCTGAGTTTCACGTCTGCCTAGCTGAACCAGAGCTTCACGTCAGCCTAGACGAACCAGAGCTTCACGTCAGCCATGACGAACTCAAGCTTCACGTCAGCCTCGATGAGCCAGAGCTTCACGTCAGCCATGACAAGTCTGAGTTTCACGTCTGCCCAGCTGAACCAGAGCCTGTTACCAAACTGCTAGAGCCGCCAGCAGCCGAATCTCCGAAACCCCTAGTGAAGCCTGCAGCCGAACCCCCGAAGCCTCCAGTTCCAGCCTATGTCCCCATAGGTTCCCCTAAGTATTTTTTGGAGGGGGGCAGTAGGGGCCATGAAGGGACCATGAGGGGCGTGCCACCATGGTCTCCTGAGGGGTCGTCTCTGCCGTGGCTGCCCGTGAGGTCTTCACACCCAGGGAAGCCTGAGGGAGCTCTGCCCTGGCCTTCGCCTCATCCTGCTCCGCCCTGGTCACCAGCCCAATCTGGTCCGCCCCGCCTTGGCTACCTCCTGGTCCCGTTCCCCTGCACGGGCATGGCCCTCCATCCCTCCCCCAAGATCGTCTTCGCTCTGCCTCCCGCCTGGATCTTCTTTGGAGCGCCTGGAAGCCGCTCCTTAAAGGGGGGGGTTATGTGACGATGTCGGCTGGATTGCCCTCGAGTGTCACTCGAGGGCAATCCAGCCGAACATCGTCACATAACCCTTTCTTACTGTAACTTTCAATCTGCCTCTGAGCTTTATCTTTCCCCTCTGTTTGTAGGTTTTGTGTGAACACTGTTGCCTATTCATTTCTCTGTTTATGATGTACACATGCATTGTTAATGCTTTAAGCCTCTGTCTATCCTCCACTACAGTTAAAATATACAGAGGTCTTCTGTTGAGGGGTGATATAACTCTCGGGGGAACCGAAAGCCTTTTTTTCTTGCAATTTTTAGTTTATATCTCACAATACTGACTTTTTTGAGATTTTGAGACAATTGTGAGATCGCAATTACTGAAAAAAAGTAAAAAATGTGAGATAGAAAGTCACAATTACCTTTTAATTTTTTTTTATTCCATGGTGGAAACAAGCTTACGTAGAATCCCAATCAGATCATTCAACGAACAATGGTCTTCATGCTTTCAGAGCCTAAATAAACTAAACATTGGTGTAGTGCCAACAGTGGCACCTCTTCAAAAAAAGGTTGACTAAGATAGCTGAGAAAATGGGACACATTGGATTGTGCAAGAATTTGTGACCAGCGTTCTAGATTTAGAAAAAGTCAATGTAATAAACACGATACACAATATACAAAATATGCATCACAATAAATGCCTGTATTATTAAAATGCTAATGCTAACAAATTATATCATAAATTGATTTGGAAGATGTTTAAACAAATTTAAGGTATGTTTTTTTTTTTTATATTAGCGTTTTTATATGTTCCTTGGAATCTCAACCTATGACCTTGCTGTTGCTGGCCTACGGAATCAATAAAACAGGAAAATTGTATGAGCTCACATGATGAGTTTAATTATTGATGGATTATATTGAAATAAGTGTCAGGGTAAGACATGGATACATGCTGCCATGTTGATTCAGGCATCAGTGACTCAGTGAGTGAAAATCACATTTCGAACTGATCTCCCAAATACACATGCACAAATCCTTGCCAATAACTAAACAGCACACTTAGCCGTTTTTTTTCCCTTAGCAACAGATAACACATAATTTAAGGTCAGGGTACCTGCAAGAGTGGAATGAAAGATTCAATATGCCCTTGACATCCTCTAGGGGTGCATTCAGGACAGGCTCTATTTCTCTTTCTATCTTTTCTTTTAAATCGTTGCTCCTCTTCCTCCCTGGCTGCTCATAAATCTCAGCAGTTCTCGCTGCATTGCCAATAACAGGGTTGCAGACTGAGGCTATAGCAAAAGGTGAAGTCAATCTGTTCTGCAGTGACTATCATACCTGTATTTTGAAGACCTGTACAGACTTTATTGTAACATAGACATAATAACAAACTCATATGCAAACCCAAACTCACACAATGTGCTTAAATGTATTTGGATTTTAGCATTAATATAATAACTGCCATTAAATTTAAAAATGTAAATATTTTAGAGTGTTTGTTATTCATGTTTAAGTTAATAAGTGAATAGGAATGTAGACATTTTTAAAAATATATTGTACATAGACAGAAATAAGGATTTGGTCCCCCCTTTGCAGCTATAACAACTTCCACTCTTCTGGGAAGGCTTTCAACAAGAGTGCTTCTGTGGAAATGTTTGCCCATTCTTCCAGCCGAGTATTTGTGAGGTTACAGTCAAGTCAAGTTCTTTAACACCAAACTCATCCAACCATGTATTTATGGAGCTTGCTTTGTGCTCTGGGGCACAGTCATGCTGGAATAGAAAAGGGCCTTCCTCAAACTGTGCCCACAAAGTTGGAAGCATTAGCCTGGCTAACATCAGACCTCGTCTCATTGACATTGAGACGTGGTCTGGGAACCACATGTTAATTTTCTCGTATTTGAGGCGTGGTTTACGAATGCCCAGAGCCGTTTATTGGGTGCTACGAATGTCTATCAAATGCGCCTGTACGTAGCTCATAGCCAATCGTTTCAATTATACCAGATGACGTATGTAGAGCGAAAGAAATTAGATGAGGAAGAAGACGATGGGTCAGAGATTTATTTGCGTTCTAAACTACTTAGAACAATATCTGAGGCTGCATCGAAAGGTAACTTCGCGTCTGCTGCCATGTTTGATCCATAGGTATAAACAAACTGCTTTGGTGTGTTGCATAGACGTCGTCATCGTCTTGCTGCTCCCTCCTCGTTCTGTGATTGGTCCCCTCGCTGAGGCGAAAATTTGGTCCATGGTATTCAGGCTACCTAGCAGCGTGAATAAAATTGCGCTGCGCAAAGGCAGTATGGGGAAACCCAGGCTATGGAAGCATAGCATTGTCCAAAATATCTTGGTATGTTGAAGCATTAATATTTTCCTTCACTGGAAGTAAGGGGCTTAGCTCAACGCCTTAAAGGTGACCTATAATTCAAAATTGAATTTACCTTGGTATAGTCAAATAACAAGAGCTCAGTGCATTGACATGACATAGAGTGAATCTCAAACTGGACTGTTTTCGCGTTCTCATTTAATTCACGTTTATGAAAAACACCCCTGAAAAATGGTCGGTTCTCCACACAATACCGACTGTGACGCAATAGTCGGGATCATTAATATGTATGCCTCCACAAATTTGCATATGCCAGCCCATGTTCAATGACAGGCGAAACTGCGCAGCCGAAGCATAGCAGTTGCTCAGTGTTTGGATGTACACATGAACACAAAAGTATTTTTTAGTTCCTTCATCCGAGCCTCTGAAGAAACAATGGCTTACTTTTATTTTCTCTGGAAATTTCCAAACATTTCACCGACGACTGTTTCCTCAACTTGGGCCAATACAGAGCTGGCCTCGGATCAGCTACCAAGCAACACTTTCTGATGTGTAATTGTTCAAGTTCAGACAGGTAACCTTTCTCTCAAAATCGTTCAATACTGTTTATGCATCAGTAAGTCAAGCCAGTGACTAAAATATCAACTTCACATCGTTTCTTTTAGTAGGATGAAAAAAAAAAACGTATTTAAATTGTGAATAAATTATATACAGAAAGCGATCAAAGAACAATCTTTCCACAGCGCGAGTTTATCTGGACACTTGCCAAACTCGTATGAATTCAATGACGCACGTTACACTGCACAGCGAAGCTCTTACTGTATTTACATGATCGTGTTTGCATTGGGGAAAGCATTAGAGAACAGAAACTGCATTGCAATGATAAGATCTTCATTCTCGCGACCAACAGACTGTCCTCTGCTTGCTCAATGCTCAGTCATCACAGCAACATTGTATGTGATGGGAATAGATCTAAATACTTTAAAAACATCTCACGATTCGTTAATTTCGATAGCTGTAATAGTAAAAACGTATAATAGCTGTAGTAAAAGTATTCGAGAGAGTTTCACATGTAATACATAGCTATTTCATATGCAAGCATGTCAGCCAATCACAGCAGAGTTCCACACAGCAGACATGCCCCTTCAAACAGAGCGTTCAAATCAGAGGCTAAAATCCGGGTGGGAAAAATGCCTTTTATTTCTAAATTATGACTATTTTTGATCTAAAAAACATACTAACATTATAAGGGCAACCCAGGAAACATTATAAAATAATACAAAAAACCACTCTAGGGCACCTTTAAAAAAATCTCATCCCATTATCCCTCGTCCACCAAACTTTACAGTTGGCACAATGCAGCCAAGATAGATAACGTTCTTCTGCATGGCATCCGCCAAACCCAGACTCTCCCATCAGACTGCCAAACAGAGAAGCGTGATGATTCATCACTCCACAGAACACGTTTCCACAGCTTCAGAGTCCAGTGGTGCCGTGCTTTACACCAATTCATCCGACTCTTGGCATTGTACTTGTGATATGAGGCTTGCATGCAGCTGGTCGGCAATAGAAACCCATTTCACAAAGCTCCCGCCGCACAGTTTTTGTGCTGATATTAATGCCAGTGGAAGTTTGGAACTCTTCAGCTATGGAATCGGCAGAGCATCGGCGACTTTTACGCACCATGCGCCTCAGCACGTGGTGACCCCGCTCTGTGACTTTACATGGTCTTCCGCTTCGTGGAATTTAACAAAATTAGCCCAATGGCCAATCAGATGTAGCCCAAAAAAAGCCCAATGTGATTTTCTCTGTAGGGGCGGCCGAATTCCCCATTGTTTTTGTACGTTATGTTTTGAGGGTGTGTATGGGGGTGGAAGTCAACCTGTGGTAAAAACAAATTTACCTGTGGCAACAGCTTAAAAGTAGCCTAATTCTGTGGGAAAACCGTGGACTTGACAACACTCGTGGCTGTTGTAAGGGGGTGTACAGTTAAAGACCCAGAACCAGATATGAAGAATGAAGACCCGGAGTCAGAATTATAAAAAATGAAAGAAAAGTTTTACTCAAGATAGTTTGCAGTTTCATCAGCAGAAGTCAGCTTCAAGACTCACACAGGAGTTCGTAGGCCGCCTCCCTTACAGTTACAAAGATCACAGCAGTTATACCATTTCCAAGGTCTAAGCTACGTCATTGCTTACAGGTTGAATGATTCTCATTGGCTAAGAAACATTAAGAGCCTAAACAATTTAACACATGTGAGGAGATAGGGGTGCCTATCGCCATTAGTAAAGATAGTTGTCGTCCACTCAATAGATTTAGGTCTGTGGTGGCCTCGCAGGTTAGAGAAGGGCGCCGGGTTGTCTGGTCCGAACGTCCAGAACCTACATAGAATGTCATACGCACACACACAAATAACAGACACTAGCAAATAACAGCTCCCATCAAGGCTGAAGAGAGTCTGAGCTCCTTATTATCAGTTAAGTATACCAAAACATAATGCTAAAACATTCACTCGTTTGGGAGAAAAACAGATAACTGGCATTTACTCCCAAGGAAGGAAATATACTGGAAAGAATACACTTTAATACAACAATTAAAGTTCAATAGTAACGATCAATATAGCTTGACCATCTGTCCAGCGAAGGATCAAATGTGTCCATGCTGCCTTTAGGACCCTCTAACCTTTCTTCTGATACCAGAGAAAGAGACAAACGGCCTTGTGGGTTACATGGCCTTCGTGTCCTGCGTGTACTACGTGCAATCTCAAAGTAAGATTGGAATGCACCTAAAAGAAACTGGTTACTTCCATCACATGCATTTAAGAAAATATAATTTCACAAGCACAAAGACTATAAAAATGAGTATGTGATAATGAATATATTTGATTATTGATTTTTTATAAGGAAGACATAAGCATCCAAAAGGATTTATGATTATAGATGTATTTGAAGAGGCAAGGGATTTTGACCAACCCTTCAGTCCCCCGTTTTAGACCAATGTGGGGTCCAATACCGCCACGTCTGGTCTAACCAGTGAGGTCACTACGGAAGGGAGGAGTGGTGACGCATGCTCCCCTGACGGGTCACACTTGTCTCTTCACCTCGTCACGGACATGCTGGTTACTAAAAATTCCAGTCCCCATTAAGAGGCTCTCCCACCTTCCACTCACAACAGGACATCAATGTAATTCTTCCTCAGTTTATCAGTCAGGTTAAAATTTTTATAAAACACATAGCTGATTACGAAACAAGTACATATTTATTCTCTGGAAGCCAGGCTAAATAAGCAAGCACTGTTGCTGTATTCCTAGCATGGCCTAGATCCACAGTCACTACTCAGATCCTAAATGAAGACATTGTCTATAATCATGAATACCAGAATATATGCACTAGGTTTTTATTTTTATTTTTATAAAATTATGATTTCCAAATCCTTTTATTATAAACAAAGTTGGATGGTGAATCCATTATTTTCACTACCCCTTTTATAGACCCTTTAGGTTCAAAACACAATGGTTATCTAACTAAAAATAAACAACAACAAAAATAAAATATTAATAATTAAGACCCATAATAATCGATGTAAGAACTTTAAGTCTTTACTGAAATCTTCTTTCAGTTTACGGTCACATAGCATGTACCATTTTAATTGTATAACATCTTATACCCTTTTTTGTTTGTTTCAAAAATAGAAATAAAATAAAACAAATTCACATCATCATTTCAGTCATTATTTTACCACTAAAATATAGAAGTGTTTCCCATTCTGCTTAATAAAGCTTTTGTTCATTCCTTATCTTTATATCACATTAATCCCTGTTAATCATACAATGCCTTATTATTTATTATTTTGAAACTCACTTTTCATACCATTTAAACTTAATTTGACTTCCATACAGTATTGTCTATCAAATTGTTAGTCTAAAGATTATTAGAACATTGTAAGTATATTACAAACAAAAAAAATAATAATATTAGCAGTATTGTCTCAGTCCCACTTATCTTTACAGTTTCACAGAAACCAAAATATTATGTTACTCAGATCCCAAACCCTAAGACAGCCATATAGCTGTTTTCTTAGACATCTAATGTCATACATCCATTTAATGGATTGAGAAATAAAACCTTTTCTTTTTAGAAGTTATATTCACTCCTCCTTTGTTCGCCCTCTGGCCTTTCAATAAAAATGAGGGAGCTCACTCTGGATAATTTGGATAGTGACTTAGCCAATGTGTCACTTTGTCTCTCTGCCGTCAAGTCTATATATATATGTATGTTTTTTTTTCCTACGTTTATCCTTATGATCCCGCCTAGTTGTCTATTTAAATTTAGACCCTCAGTTGAATTTAGACAAGAGTTTTACCCCATAATGGACGGCAATCTTCTTTACAATTCCAATTTATATAAAATACTAATCCAGAGAGTAATTCAGATCAATATCATAAATGACAAAAGCATTCATAATTACCAATACCAGACAGAGCTGGAAAACCACTCCAATTAAAGCTCGTCCCATGTTCTGCATTGTCTTTTCATCAGATTGACTCAGAATTATCAACTTTTTCTAAAGTTTGTCATTTCACTTAACCCATCTGTAATGATAAAACACTAATTCCAGAGGTTAATGACACAATACCCTCAAAATCAGGAAATAATAGTTCCCCAAACTAACACATACAAGACATGACGCACAGTCACCAACACATTCATACCTGACTATGAACTGCTCATATTCTCATATTCATATATTTTATATTGTTGCTAAAAGATTTAAATTTTAAATAAGATTTTAACCTTTCCATTTTCCTGTAGCTTCTATCTAATTTTACATGGTCCCTAAACCAGTTTCAAAGCATGCCTGTTCATTATTCATTTGATTTTAACAAGGTCAGCTGGGTTGTTTTGGTTCATTAACATTATTTTGTTTAAGCTTTCTTTTGCAGGCCAATGACAGAAAGACAGACACATCCCTTCCTTCACTCAAGCAGTCTCTCTCACTATGAACCTTTGACCATTCACCTTTGTTAGCCAGACTTTTCTTGAATCTACAAAAACTGTCTTCATCTTTAGTCACCACCATGTCTAACGACCTTCAGGAGTTAGAACTATGTTATAGACATACTAGTTCTAAATCAACTTCTATACATTTTCCTTGCCCATAAGGCAACCGACATCAAAAAGTTTTATTACTGTCTCCACAACAACTAATGGGAATCACTTCATGGCCCCGACTGAACCCCGAAAGCCCATTCCTGTTAGCTCTTTATCTATAACCTCCATCAGGGTGTTTTTTTCCCCTGGCATATTTGCAGACGCTTGTCACAATGAAAAACAAGCCATACAACTAATGCGGTTTCTTCTGGTGAGTGGTATAGAGGAGCTTTGCATTATGGGGCAGACTGCCGTGACTCGTCATAGCTTCATCTCCCCTTAACGGTATAAGGACGCTGCTGGCCTCACAGCTCCTGCTCAACTCTCATACCTGTCTCACATAAAACATCTCCATTCAGGAAATGCCCAGTGACTTTACGTGACCCCCCTGCCTTAGGTTGCCCCCTGTCTGGCCAAAGAAGGTCTTACCCGTCACTGGGATGGTCACTCGTGCCCACTGGTAACCGCTCTTTCCCATCACAGAATCTTTGACCGTTTTCTTCAACAAAATCTGTTGTTCTCTGGAGCTTAGGAAAGACACAATCAAGAGTCACCAGGGCCATTCGGACTGCCTAATAGTTGTAACACAGGGAGACAGGTTAATAACAACAGTATTTAATCACTTAAATCCATTAACCATCTTAAAAGCAGCAACCTAGCTACTCAGTGGATTTAGATCACAACCGTACATTCAGTGTACAGTTTCTGTAGCCGAAGGCGTCGGCCCACCCCCGTTTCATGGTGGGGACTAAGATCAGACAAAGAAGTTACTGGTCCTAAAATAACCTAATCAAAGATGTCACTTCACTGTGTTTTAATTCAAATAGCTTATTATCACTAATGACAGGCTCAGATAACAGCTTTTAGCTGACATTGAATGAGAGAGACTCTGAGACATTCAGGACTGGCACACTGCACTCTCATAAACTTCTAACATCAAACTTTTATCTACCATCCTATAACTCTATCCCAGCTTAAGGCATATTTGCCAGAAATTACATGTGTTTCCAAATAAACATAATTTTTATAGTTGTCTTTATTTAGACATTACAAATTTCCACTCAGATTGAGTCTCTGTTGCACTGGCAGTTTCAGCCACAGCACACATCAGATCCAGATAAGCAAACTGTTTCATTACAGCCAATAATAAACTTATCTTTTGAAAGCAAAACATCAGCTTCTAGTTCTTTCATGGTCAACTTTTCAAGCTGTTTGTTTAATCAGCATTCAGCAACTGTTAATCCAGTCCTGCTTCTGCTTATTTGATCTTCAATAAAAATAATTATTTTAGTTCTAAATAATGTTTCACATTTCTCAATTTTGATTTTAGTGTCAAGTTCTCAACCATAGTTTAATATTTGACTTAAGTTTTCTCTTGGAGTTTATGCATCTCCAATTAGGATTCACACTAACTTTGACGAGGCTAGACCTATCTGCTTGTGATACTTTTGCAGTTATTGTAAATCATCTGTGAGATAGTCTCTCTATATCATCTAAAACCTTTTTAAAATGTTTAATTATAACACAATCATCCTTTTAGTTACTTTGATATATTTTGCAACTCACATTTGTTGGAGTCATTAATTTTACATCAACTAGTGTTCATCAATTCACTTATAAAAATGACTATAATAGATCTTTTCTTTAACAAGATTCACTTTAAGACTTCAATCTTTTGACCTTGTTTTTTTATCTCTTATTTTTCAGACGAAAAATGTTAATGTCGTCATTTAAACACTGATCAACTTTCAAACCCACATTAATACCAGAAATTTGTCACTATCACATTTTTAAACACCTTCTTGGTGGGCATTTACAGTTACGTATTAAATGGTCCTGATGACCACCATTAAAAACACTCTCTGTCGGCTCCACTTACTGCACACTCTTGAAGCAGTGTGTGTCCCATTCAGGAATGCAAACAGAGCCACTGATAAGCAGTTCTCTGTATTCTTTTACAGTCCACCAGTGGCGGATTTAATCATAATAGCCAAATCATAATCTTCATCATTATCATTGGCAGAACATTAATTTTCATAAGCTGCATGGAAATGCTCAAAATATTGTAAGTTGTTTTCACAAAGTTTCCTTTTAACTTTAGTCGCTTGTCGAGGGAAATTATCCCCGACCCAGAATTTACTTCACTTGCTTTTTGTAATCATCGTAAGCAATACAAGGCTAAACATTAAAATTTTCTTTATTTGTTTGTAGCCAGTCAAGTTGTTTAAATTTCCAATCAGAATCAAAATACTGACTACCATTTACTTAATAATTTCTGCAAATTTCTTTGAAGTGAGGGCTTCAGAGCACAGCTGCTAACAACGCTTGCTTTCCTGTCTCACTATTTGTTTCAGGACTGCCATATCTTAATCATGGTTCATACTCACCTGAAGTTATTGCAGAAATGGAGGCGGCGATCTTTTAACAACACAGCTCGGCTTCTGCGTGATGAAACTGCAAAGTATACTCCAAAATCACAGTTACATATACTGGTCCATGCCAATTTGGGTCACAACTTCTTTTTTTTTTCTTTTTTTTTTCTCTCTCGGAATCGTTCCTGATGCATCCCTGGCAAACAACCCTATTATTGTTAGTATCCCTAACTGCCTGATTCACTTCACTAAGTTCGGGGATCCCCTATCTGAGATGGAAGAGATTGAGCAGGTTTTCGGTGCCACTGGACCTACAATCCAGGGACGTACTCTGCTGGGCTGTTGCTATACCAACAATGCCCAATGGGGCCCCCACAGAGCACGCTTCGCTTGCGCTGTCTGCTCTTGTTAAAACTTTAAACAATGCTATCAGCGACTTCCTTTTATACTTTAACCTTCAGTATAATTAATCTTCACTCTCCTCATCGGAGTGAAGCTCTCCCGCTCCCCTTCAAAATCTCTCCCAATCAGATAGCCCTAACCAAATAATAAAATTACTACCTTGTTTGTTGATTAGCCAGGGATGTCACCAAAGAATAATTGCCCGCATCCTCCACCATAACTGTAAGGGGGTGTACAGTTAAAGACCCAGAACCAGATATGAAGAATGAAGACCCGGAGTCAGAATTATAAAAAATGAAAGAAAAGTTTTACTCAAGATAGTTTGCAGTTTCATCAGCAGAAGTCAGCTTCAAGACTCACACAGGAGTTCGTAGGCCGCCTCCCTTACAGTTACAAAGATCACAGCAGTTATACCATTTCCAAGGTCTAAGCTACGTCATTGCTTACAGGTTGAATGATTCTCATTGGCTAAGAAACATTAAGAGCCTAAACAATTTAACACATGTGAGGAGATAGGGGTGCCTATCGCCATTAGTAAAGATAGTTGTCGTCCACTCAATAGATTTAGGTCTGTGGTGGCCTCGCAGGTTAGAGAAGGGCGCCGGGTTGTCTGGTCCGAACGTCCAGAACCTACATAGAATGTCATACGCACACACACAAATAACAGACACTAGCAAATAACAGCTCCCATCAAGGCTGAAGAGAGTCTGAGCTCCTTATTATCAGTTAAGTATACCAAAACATAATGCTAAAACATTCACTCGTTTGGGAGAAAAACAGATAACTGGCATTTACTCCCAAGGAAGGAAATATACTGGAAAGAATACACTTTAATACAACAATTAAAGTTCAATAGTAACGATCAATATAGCTTGACCATCTGTCCAGCGAAGGATCAAATGTGTCCATGCTGCCTTTAGGACCCTCTAACCTTTCTTCTGATACCAGAGAAAGAGACAAACGGCCTTGTGGGTTACATGGCCTTCGTGTCCTGCGTGTACTACGTGCAATCTCAAAGTAAGATTGGAATGCACCTAAAAGAAACTGGTTACTTCCATCACATGCATTTAAGAAAATATAATTTCACAAGCACAAAGAATATAAAAATGAGTATGTGATAATGAATATATTTGATTATTGATTTTTTATAAGGAAGACATAAGCATCCAAAAGGATTTATGATTATAGATGTATTTGAAGAGGCAAGGGATTTTGACCAACCCTTCACTGTGTTGCTGCCATTCCTAAACTCTTGATTTATACACCTGTGGTAATGGGTCTGATAGAAACTCCTGAATTTAATATTTAAAAGGTGTGTGTACTTTTGTCCTGTGATGTGATTGATTGATTTTTTTCTTTGTTATTTGGTGCTCAATAAAAATGTCTTATTATCAATGTTGAATAGAAATATAAAGCATCTATTTAAAATATAAATCTTTTGATCAATTCAATGTATCTTTGCTGAATAAAAGTAATATTTTTTTTAAAAAACAAACTAACAAAAAAGAAAAATGAACTGACCCAAAACACTTTAACAATAGTGTGTATATAATATCAATAATTCTATAATGGCACCGTAATTATGTCAAATGTAACTACGTCTGATTATAAGTCCTTTACTTAAACATTTATTATATATTTTTTTTATAAACTTAATATAATAACGTTCCATGTAAACCTCTAAACCTCTAAAAGGCTTTGCAGCCAAATCATGACATGAGATCAGTTCTTGATCTCAGTTCCAAACAGTTCTTGGAAGTCCATCTTGTCCTTTTGCATTTCACCTTATGCAATATCAGTTAATGATAACCAGAGAGCACTTTGTGAATGATCGTCACCGGAAAGGTCATTTTCTGCCCTCGATTTTAATCTTCACCCCAGTACAGCTGCTGGTGAACCTAGTGCTTTCTATAATCCCAGTACACAGGAAATGTCCTTGGTTGTCCTGAGGCTAAATGGACAGTTCAGTTAAATCCCATTAAAACTCTGGCAAGCCTTAATAAAAATGAGAATCCCAAACTGGTAAGCACAAAGCAAATGTTACAAAGAAGGATAGTCATAGCTTATTAGGAAGTCATATCCATGTCTTGTGCTGTAAAATCTAGTGAGATGACTCTTACATTCTTGTTTCATTTTTTAGCTGAAATGAAAAAGCAAATTGCAACATTTCCCTATGGCCTTAATCTGTGGATTAGGTCAGCTTTTGCAGTCTGTGAGGGTGATGTGTGTATATGTGTATGCGTAAAGATGGGAGGTGCCCCCTGGGTTAAGCGCTAAAGCCGCTTGGCCCAGATGAAAATGGTATTCAGAATGGATGCCAATCATGGCAGGAATGTCAGATTCCAGCAAACATGAGGAGGTCGTCCACATCTGGAACACACCTTTCAGGTGCTCAGCACAGCAGATCTTTGCAGAATCGGAAAGCAGCAGCTGTTGTTTTTTTTGTTTAGCCTTGCTTCTGTGACTTAGAATATTTCAGCTTCTGGTATTATTTAAAAGTTTCCGATAAATTGTCCATAAATAATGTTAACTGGCCTTGTGAAAAAAAACTGTGCTTTTTGTATTGAAGGTGCACTTGTAGTGTACTTCGAATCTTAAAAGTATATATTTAAAAAAAAAGTATTTTATTAATGAAATAAAAATCCACTGAAGTATACTAAAAGAGAGTACACTTTCATGTTGCTTAACACACTCAAGTATACTTTTAAAAAGTGCACTTTGCATTAATGTCAAATTAAAATATTACTTTAAAGTACATTTTAAATCATTATGTTTTAATAATCTTTTGTCAGATCGTACAGCCTAAGTTTCAGTAGAACTATATTTTAGTTTACCATAAATGCTTGTTAGTGTTAAGCAGTACACTTCATATTTCAAAGACAATAGAAATAATTATCAAATTACACAAAAAAGTACTCTTTAGTTCAACTAATTGTATTAAATATTCAGTTAAACTATAGAACAGTACATTTTAATTTAATTGCAATTAATATGGAATTGCATTACATTCAGTTCATACTTAAATATTATTTTACGTATAATTATTTCCTAACACCAAACATCTTCACATAATTACCAGAGCATTTGCCAAATACTATTAAAGTCCCCATGAAATCAAAATTGAAAAGTTACAAAAAAATCTAAAGTTTTTGACTTTTAGTATAAATATGTTAGCCTTACTGTATAAGCTAGTGTGCTCCAAAACAATGACAAAATTCGCAGAAATTTAGAAGATAAGCATTACAAACTTAGTCTCTCACTTCCACCAATATGGATCAATGATTTTGATGACATCACTCTGCACTTCAGCTTCCCATCAGATTTTCTGTCCAATCAAATGCTCTCTAGAATCTAGACACTGAAGCTGCAGCTAAAATCTGTCATTTGTTCACACATTTACTATTTTCTACATGGTGAATGGCTCATAGTGCACTATATAGGGAATAGGGAACGATTTAGATCACACACAGTCTGCTCCGGTCCAGAGACACGATAGCAAAGAGCAGATCATAGTCAGAGCAGACCACAAAACGTATCGGACCCATTTGAATTCACAGAATGCTATGTTTTAAAGCGATATGGAGGAGAAACGGTTAACGATTAGGAAGAAACTGTGGCTTTACCGAGCTCAAGTGCTCTGGTTGATATATATTATATAAACTTAATGCTATTGGCTATTTTAAAAAAAGGGGAGGGGCCGTTCGATATGTCCCGCCCTTTCTTCCTGTTTCAGTGGAAATTACGTCAACATTGAATAATGCAGCGCGTTTCAAGGCACTTCAGTAGGCCTTTAAAAATTGTGTTATATCATTAGAGAATAATTTTATTTTAGGTATTTGATGCCTAATTGGATAAAATGGTGCAGTGACTGTGCATTTTGGACTATAGAGAGAGAAATTCAACCTCTTTTTTTTTAGCTTTTTCAGACTATAAACATTCAAACAAACATACTTTTTTGACAAGTATTTGGATTTGGGCAAACACTATTGAAGATGAAGTAAAAAATGAAGGTGCTTTAATTTATGAATTCTTTATGAAGTCTTTACACTTCAAACATTTAGACAGATATGAGAACAGATTCTTTAATCACAGAGAAATATTCAGAGTTCAGAAACATTTTCGGCCCTGGGACTACTGATGCTAAAAATAGCAGAGATGCCGCACGTAAATGCTTTTAGGAGAAAAAGTGGCAGTCTCAGTGGAGATTCACAACATGAATACAGCCAGGCCAGCATGTTCTGATACTTCTCAAAACCGTATCTCCTTTTCTTGACTCTGGACCTTGGTACCACATATCCGCAGAAGGTTCATTGGTCCATTTTTTTTCTAATTCTCCCTGTCTCTCTGATTCAATTTACATAACAGATTTATTTGGTAGAACTTTTATCAATTTGTAATGCTTATAGTTTAAGAACATTTAAGTGCACTTTTACCCTTTTGCTTCAATGACATTGAGCTGCTTAATCTGATAATCATGTTATCCATATAGATATGATATTTATTAATAATTTAAGTCATGTTTCTTTGTTTAAAATGGTTAAAAACTTTCTTTTTATTTCTAGCTTTAAATCAGATTTTGAATTCAATGTGATTTTATACCTTTGGACTCTACTGTACATGCACATATGGTATATTATAAATGTTTATACACATTTAATGCCTGTTCCAAAGCCCCATATTTCTTTGTCCTTTTCAGCCTCACAGTGGCTTTTATCCATAAATGGTTCTCTCTTTTCCCCCTCTCTGACTTTGAGCTGATCCGTAAGTGCATTCTATCATTTATGTGTCCAACCATTTGTGTGTTCCTCGTTCCTGTGTGCCCTTTCTCACCATCCTGCACTTTGGGAAAATAAAAACCTTTAAAGTCTCCCATACCTTAATTTATTCTCAGTATTTATAGAAAGCTCTCAGAAAGGAAGACTCAGCTGAGTTTACCTCTGAGGTCAGAAGAAAAGTGTGTATAAAAGATAGCAGAAAGCAATATTTCTACATCACTTACAACCAGTCCACAAACTGTAGCATGACATAGAGCCTGTAAAAGCCTTTGGCAATCATTCCTTACATAGCTTATGCCTTATAAGTATTTCATCACATATAGAAACATTAAGGGAGAATGTCGGGGTGTTTGATTCATGTGTCTCATGAAATGGCAGAGTTGAAATATCTATGCCCCTATGTGATTTAATATCAAACCCAGATTCCTAGAAAAGAAAAAAGGCAACACTTGGTTCACATAGTTACATTTATTAACGTCTCGGTTACGTATGTAACCCTCGTTCCCTGAGTACAGGCAACGGAGACGTGTCGTCGGGGAGTTCCCTGACGAATTGGGATCACGCTAGGGAGCCTATTGCCTCCGAGAGAATTAAAAACGAGCCAATGGTCATTGCCATGCAAGATTTGCATTCCGCGACCCGCCCACCAGCGCGGGTATAAAAGGCGGAAGTAAACATTGCGCAATGCTTTTCGCTGAGGAGCCGAACAGTGTTCAGACCTCCGCGAAGGTACAACAACATGGCGAGGGGACGACACGTCTCCGTTCCCTGTACTCAGGGAACGAGGGTTACATACGTAACCGAGACGTTCCCTTTCGTCCTGGGAACTCCGACGTGTCGTCGGGGAGTTCCCTGACGAATTGGGATCCCTAACAAAACGCTATGGTGCTGGCCCCTTCCAGCGCCCAGCAAAGCTACCCAAAGCAGTTTCACAAATTGCGGGAGCTAGCTAGGGAGTCAACTGCTGTTCCGCAAGACGCACACAGTGGACATTGGATAACACTGGGAAAGCGTGCCCAACCCGTAAAAAAAAAAGGGGAAGGGAATGCTGCGGAAGCCAGGTACCTGATGAAGGCCTGGAATACACATATGTACTAGCCCAGGGGGATAGAGAAACATATGGCAGTCCCTGAGGTAGTCCCCTCCAAGGGAAGTGGGAGCGTACTCAACAGGAACGACAGAACGACTCTGTCAAGGGGAAGACATGGCTGGACTGCACGTGGCATAATGGGTCACCGAAGAGACCACTGGACATAACACCCAGTCTACACTAGGGATGCAGCGATTACCGTATTTCACAATTAACCGCGCTTTAAAACGTCACGGTTAATTAATCGTAAAGACTATGCTACACCGAGTTTTTAGCACGGAACAGAACTTTTACCTAACACAAAACGAAAACAAAGTTATACCAGCGGTGCACCAGCTTCCGTGCTCGTCAACCACTATGGCAGAGGGACTAGCAGCGACGCTCTATTTCCACAGAAAAAACGCCTTAAGGGCCTATTCACAGATCGCGTCTTTTGCGCGCTCATGTTCGTTATTTCAAATGTAGGCACGCGGCATGCGCGCTCATAAGGGAAGCGGCGCGCTCGTTTTTTCCAAGCGCGTCCGCGCCGCATCGAGATAAAAACATCTCTACTTTTCATAATGCCGCAAGCGCACCTTTGGTCAAGTGACAAGAACCAACACAGCAACGACAGACGCCTCCGGAGTGCAACCGCCCTAGCGCTTTGGAAAAAGGAGAACGCGGCGTGCAACTTTCAGCTTTCAGTGCAACGTAAAAAAACAACAACAAAAAACAGCGGAATGTTTTGGTTAGTCTGTGGAAAACAGAATGTGACGTGCTCTCAAGAGTTTCAGTCAGTGAACATTTAACTTAATATCCTATTGCTTTCTCCTGTAAATGTTAGGCTTTGTAGTTTTAATATGCCCGGTGTAAAACACTAACATAAGATCAGGGCCGTGTAGACTTCTAGGACTACCAATTAACTGAATTTCAGTTATTTATAACACTGCATGAGAGATGTTCTCAGTTTCTTTCTATAATTTTTACCGAAACTTCAAACAAACAAACCAAAATAATGTGATTATAATAGATGATTTTCTAAAGGCACATGTAAAATTTAGATTAATAATTAAAAAAAAGAGTATTAAAATAAGTACAATAATATTGGAGTGGATAACATTTGGACTATATTTGTTTTCTTTTAAAAGAAATACATAGTTAAGTTTTAGCTTACATTTAATTCAATAGAGCCAAATACTTTGTTTATTCTTATTTTCATTGGGATTTATTATCCCTTTATTTGTTTTTAAGTCAAATACCAACAAGATATTGTTTTCATGTTATCACGTTTTCTACCTCAGGTTGAAAATAAATTTAGAACAAACTAAACACTTAATCATTTTGTGATCTATTTTAATCAAAGAGCCCTGCAGCCATTGACTTAATTTGTTATTTTTAAAAGAAAAATGCTGGATGTTTACAAAGCACTTCTCTTTAATTCCAAAGGAAGAGATTGATTATTGTTTGTCATTTTATAATTTTGTACTGTGTTGTGGCAAATAACACATTAAAATCTAGTGTTGAGTGTTCATGTGATATTATATATATAGTGTTGTGAAATTAAATGATGTTTTATAAACAAGGTTCGGGAGGAGCACGTTCAAATAAATCATTCCAATCAACTCGTCACCAAACTATTACATGTCTACCCTATCAGCACGAGAGGAAGCATATATAAATATCCACTGTCAACTCACCTAACATTCCTTGACAGTTTCAGCATTTGGTCCCGCCCTGTTGCCACAATGTCAGAGATTGAACTCTACCCTTCCGATGACGACTCCTTCATCAGCCAGGCTCCATCTCAGCTCCCTATCACCGCTACGAGTTCCCAGGCTCAACAGGATACCGCTCCCGAACCTCCAGCTTCACGGCGCGGCCGCCGGCCTAGCCGAGCCGCCTCTCGTACCCCGAGGCGCCGTGGTTTGCCCTCACCTCCACCATCAAGACCTCCACCATCTCCAGCTTCCTCTTACACCTCAGCACAACCCAATATTCCGGCAATCGAGAAATGGACAGTGCTGGGGCTGAGACAAGCGCTAATCAGCGCTGACGTTCATTTCTCTAGGAGGATGAACAAATCGCAACTGTACAACTTGTATGTTTCTCTCCAGGCAGCTTTCCCTTCTCCGAAATCCACTCCACCTTCAAAAACAGCAAAAAAGGCAAATAACAAAACATCAAACTCACGTTTTCAGAAAACTCCTTCTCCCGACGCCGCAGGGCCCAGTTCTACGCGAGCGCCAGGCCACAGCAGGCCTTCAGCTAGCCTGGGCCGCGCCCCAGATTCCGCCGCCGCCAGGCCCCACTCCTCTCTCCGCTCTGCTGAGCTACAGACCGTGGCGTTTTCCAGCACCGCACCTCACGCTACTTTGCCAGTTTCATGCGAAACAGGCCGCTCTTTAAACGTGAGTATGCCAACGCTTCAAGCCCAACCACCCCACCATCCTCCCGTAACTTTTTCCAACCCTTTTTCCTGTCCCTGGCCTGCAGCCCCACCGTCAGTCTCTAGCGCGAGGTTGCCTCAGCTAGAGCCGCAGGCCCACTCACACTTCCTACCTCTCCAGCTCTCTTCTCTCCCAACTTTTCCAGCTCCCCCCCAAGCTTTAGGGACCGACCCAAGTGTGAGGTTGCCTCCACAAACGGCTTTGGTCCCGGGCTTTTTCCCTCCTAATACTTTTCCCCAAAACCATTCTTCTTTCACCCTATTTTCCGCAACGCCGATGCCCATCCCGCCGAACGCTACAGCTATGGAACCGCCCCTCGTGACCAACAACATCAGAGCCCAGATACTCACAGGTGCGGATATTGATTTATCCTCTCTTCTATCTATCCTCCCTTCCTCTGTTTCAAATAGGCAAATCGATTGCGGCGATTTTGCAGTCACCTTAAAAAACCCAGTTCACAATTCATCCCGCATCCTGTCATTTTCCGAATTCGCAATTGCTTTCAGCCGGTATAGCGAAATCATTTGCGCCGCACTCCCCCACAGAAGACGAGAACTGAACGACTATCTCGCGATAATTGCAGAGCTCGCGTTGTCATATGGAGGAACACATTTTTACACTTATCACAAATTGTTCTCAGCAAAATGCGCCGTCCGTGTAGCTCAGTGGAACCAGTGCCCTTACTGGGGAGCCCTTGACACAGAGCTACACAACAGAGTGTTTTTAGGCTGCCGCAACATATCCTGCGCAGTTTGCAGATCCGTCTCTCATTCCACCACAGCTTGTCCTTTGATTAACCCCGAAAATCCTCCCCGCCCAGATTCAGCAGCTGAAAAATCAACCAGTTATGTCCCGCGACCAGCAAACTTTAATCCCAACGACTCAGCTACGGATTCTCAAAGAAGAAAGATCTCATTCCCATCCAACAACCAAGCCTGCAATAATTTCAATGCGGGGCGTTGCCTAAGGCAACGCTGCCGTTTTTTACATATTTGCAGCTACTGTGGCGGCGCGCACGCGCGCACTATATGCCCTGTCAAAAGGTCCGTAAATAAAGATTCAAAAAACTACTTATCGACTCCTGTGAATTTTTCCCGTCTGTCTTCTGAATTATCCCACCACCCTAACACTGATTTTAAGGACTATTTACTGTCCGGTCTCGAGCATGGCTTTAATCCGGGCGTCGAAAGCCTCCCCACACAGAGTATCATATGTGATAATCTCCAATCTGCTTTCGCCGAACCTGACACAGTCGACACCCTGATTAAAAAAGAAATCGAATCGGGCTTTATGATTGGTCCTTTTGACATTCCTCCTTTTGAACATTTCCGTATCAGCCCAATTGGAGTGGCCACCAGGAAAATTTTCAGGCAAAAAACGCCTTATAATCGATCTTTCAGCCCCCCATAATTCTCCGTTTCCAAGCATTAACAGCCTCATCTCGCTCGAACAATTTTCTCTTCATTACCACACCATTGATCAAGCCATAACATTGATTAAAGACGCAGGTTACGGCGCTTGGCTTGCTAAAGTTGACATCACCTCTGCCTTTAAAGTGATGCCCATCCACCCGGATTCGTGGCATTTGTTCGGCGTACGATGGCAAGGAAAATTTTATTTTTCTGTCCGTTTAACTTTCGGCTGCAAAAGTAGCCCCAAAATTTTCGACATGCTATCAGAGGCTATTTGTTGGATTCTTTCCAATAACCACTCGATACCCTATCTAATCCACTTGCTAGATGATTTCCTGATCATCTCTCCGCCTGAATCCATCCCAGCCGCACATCTTCTCACAGTCCAAAAAGTCTTCAGCGAGCTCGGGATTCCAATCGCCCAAGAAAAAACCATGGGTCCAGCCACATCCATCGAATTCCTGGGCATTAAATTGGACACAATCAACTTCCAGGCCTCACTACCCAAGGAAAAAATCGACAGGATTATTCTGGTCGCATCCACCCTTCTAGAAAATCCAAATTGCTCTAAACGAGAGCTTCTATCTCTGCTCGGCCATTTAAACTTTGCGATGCGCATTATCCCACAAGGTCGCCCTTTCATCTCACATCTCCTCTTCCTTGCATCATCAGTTCACGAGCTAGAGGACCAAATCTCCCTAACTACTTCATGTAGCAACGAGCTCAGTTTATGGATAACATTCCTTAAACAATGGAACGGCCTGTCTTTTTTCTATAATAATCTGATTTCTCTCCCTACGGATATCCAACTGTTCACAGATGCAGCTCCTTCCGTTGGTTTCGGAGGTTTCTACCAAGGTCGTTGGTTCGCGTCTACATGGCCAGCCCAGTTGTTAGATTTACCACAATCACTAACATCCTCAGCATTATTCGAGTTGTATCCTTTAGTGGTAGCAGCCTTCTTGTGGGGCAAAGAATGGTCGACTAACAGCATCATGGTACACTGTGATAATGAAGCAACCGTGCATTGCATCAACAAAGGCCGCTCAAATTCCCCCGCTTTAATGCCTCTCCTAAGACGCCTCATTTGGATCGCAGCTTGCGACCAGTTCATCTTAACTGCAAAACATGTTCCAGGGTCCAAAAATCAAATAGCTGACTCTCTCTCTCGTTTTGCTTTCCAGAAATTCAGGCGGTTGGCACCAGAGGCAGACCCATGCCCAACCCCAGTACCTCACTATTCAGAGTTAATATTCCCATAAACCATCCTTTGAAACCACTTCTAGATGCCTCTCTTAACTCCATTCTGCAAGCCGTTTCACCCAGCACCCTCCAATCCTACCTAACCGCATGGAAGTGTTTTAAGTCTTTCCACTTCACATTCAACCAGCCTTTTTCCCAGTTTTTCTCTGCTCAACATCACTTCATTTATATCCTATCTGGACAGCACCAAGAACCTCAAAGCCCGCTCCATCAAGGGGTATCTAAGCGGAATCCAATTCTTCCACAAACTCCTTTTTGGTTCACCCTCCGCAGACATAGCAAATTCCCAGACATCAATGCTTATCAAAGGCATCCAAAAAACCCAACCAACCCTTCCAGATGCCAGACAACCAATAACCTTGGACATACTCACCAAATGTATCTCTACCCTCCGCCGAGGCTACCACTCCACCAACACCGCCCGCACACTGGATGCCATGTTCATATTGGATTTCTTCGGTTTCCTCAGATGCTCAGAACTCACCATCACTTCCAACTCGTCCTCTCAACCTACCATAGGATCCCAGGAAGCAAGCCAAAGGCAAGTCCATCTATCGTTGCAGCAGCACCCTCTACTCCGCCCGCAGGAACTCCATTAACTCGACCAATGTCTGATCCACTGCCGCAGCAGTGTCATCTACCCCGCTCCCGCAGGAGCTCCATTACTCCATCCAACTTGCTCCACTGCCTCAGCAGTGTCATCTACTCCGCTCCCGCAGGAGCCCCATTATTTCAAGCAAGTCTGGTCCACTGCCGCAGCAGTGTCGTGCACTCCGCTCTTGCAGGAGCTCTGTTACTCCATCCAGCTTGCTCCACTGCCGCAGCAGTGCCATCTACTCCGCTCCCGCAGGAGCTCCATTAACTTAAAGCAAGTCTGGTCCACTGCCGCAGCAGTGTCGCGCACTCCGCTCCCGCAGGAGCTCTGTTACTCCATCCAGCTTGCTCCACCGCCGCAACAGTGCCATCTACTCCGCTCCCGCAGGAGCTCCATTAACTTAAAGCAAGTCTGGTCCACTGCCGCAGCAGTGTCGTGCACTCCGCTCCCGCAGGAGCTCTGTTACTCCATCCAGCTTGCTCCACTGCCGCAGCAGTACCATCTACTTCGCTCCCGCAGGAGCTCCACCAACCTAAAGCAAGTCTGGTCCACTGCCGCAGCAGTGTCGTACACTCTGCTCCCGCAGGAGCTCCGTTACTCCATCCAACTTGCTTCACTGCCGCAGCAGTGTCATCTACTCCGCTCCCGCAGGAGCTCCATTAACTTAAAGCAAGTCTGGTCCACTGCCGCAGCAGTGTCGTGCACTCCGCTCCCGCAGGAGCTCTGTTACTCCATCCAGCTTGCTCCACTGCCGCAGCAGTACCATCTACTTCGCTCCCGCAGGAGCTCCACCAACCTAAAGCAAGTCTGGTCCACTGCCGCAGCAGTGTCGTACACTCTGCTCCAGCAGGAGCTCCGTTACTCCATCCAACTTGCTTCACTGCCGCAGCAGTGTCATCTACTCCGCTCCCGCAGGAGCTCCCGTTACCTAAAGCAAGGTTGGTCCACTACCACAGCAGTGTCGTGCACCCCACTCCCGCATGAGCTCTGTTACTCCATCCAGCTTGCTCCACTGCCGCAGCAGTGTCATCTACTCCGCTCCCGCAGGAGCCCCATTATTTCAAGCAAGTCTGGTCCACTGCCGCAGCAGTGTCGTGCAATCCTCTCCCGCAGGAGTTCCGTTTACCAAAGAAGTCTGATCCACGGCCGCAGCGGTGTCTTCTCCTCCTTTTCCATCCACCTTATTTCCACCGTATCAGCCATACCATCCTCCTCCGTCCCTGCACCATTTACAACCTTCCACCCAAGAGGCACACCCATCCAACTCCAAGTCAACCTACTCCCGTCCTACGTTAAAAGAAACCTCCCAGCAACCACCTCTTCCCGCAGCTGATATCTTAAGCTTTACATTTCACAAGTTTTTGGGGGGTCATCAGCATCATTCTGGCGGCTGTCCTGCATTTTATTTCTCAGTTTTTGGGGGAGTACTATGGGTTCGGGCCGCATACCGAGCCCGGAGCCCTCTCCTCGGACAGCACGCCAAATATGCATTTATTCTATCTGACTTATTTGTAAGTGTGAACTCGTGAAATGATGTTTTATAAACAAGGTTCGGGAGGAGCACGTTCAAATAAATCATTCCAATCAACTCGTCACCAAACTATTACATGTCTACCCTATCAGCACGAGAGGAAGCATATATAAATATCCACTGTCAACTCACCTAACATTCCTTGACAGTTTCAGCATCCCTCCACCACCCCGACTCCTCACTCCTGGCTCATTCTTCCACAGCCAGGAACGGGGGGAGTACTATGGGTTCGGGCCGCATACCGAGCCCGGAGCCCTCTCCTCGGACAGCACGCCAAATATGCATTTATTCTATCTGACTTATTTGTAAGTGTGAACTCGTGAATTGATGCATAATAATCGTGATAATCGTAAAATCGTGATTATTTCTCAGACAATAATTGTACTTACAAAATCTGTAATCGTTGCATCCCTAGTCTACACAACAACTCCCTTAGAGGTAGTAGACCTGGCACCGGCGGTCCGCCATTCCTGGCACCGGAGGGGTGATGGAGGAACTTACGAGGCTAACCAACGTAGGGCGCCAACGGAGCGAAAGACGCACGTATCCGGCTGAGGCACAGAGTGGCGTTGCAAGCCGACACAACCTATTCCCTCGCACCACTGGCCGTAGCGAGTACTCGGGAGGAAACAGGTTCCACACGTAGGCTATAGAATCTAGCGAACGTGTTCGGTGTCACCCAGCCTGCAGCTCTACAAATGTCTGTCAGTGAGGCGCCTTGAGCCAACGCCCAGGGGGCGGCAACACCTCTCGTAGAGTGAGCACGCAACCTGGGAGGACAAGGCTCACCCGAAGCTTCATACGCTTGGGTGATAGCATCCACTAACCAGTGAGCTAACCTCTGCTTGGAGACAGCCTTCCCCTTCTGCTGGCCTCTGTAACAGACAAAAAGCTGATCTGAGGTCCTGAAGCTTTGCGTTCTGTCAATGTAAACCCGCAGGGCGCGGACTGGACAGAGAAAAGCTTGGACTGGGTCTGCCTCCTCCTGGGGCAGCGCTTGCAGGTTCACTACCTGATCCACGAAGGGAGTGGTAGGAACCTTGGGCACATATCCGAGCCGGAGTCTCAATATCACGTGAGAAAAACCCGGCCCGAACTCTAGCCACGATTCGTCGACCGGAAAAGCCTGCAGATCCCCGACCCTCTTAAAAGAAGCCAATGCCAACAGGAGCGCTGTCTTAACCCTCTGGGGTCTGAGGTGTTTTTGGGGCCATTGGGATGTTCTGATATGCCCTTACATTTGTGCTTTTTTCAGTTATTTATAAACATGTTAATGGCAAAGGTGTACATTCACTCTATATAGCACAAACTGGGCTACCATAATATCTAAGCAACATGTATGTACATGTTTGTATTTTGAAGAGAATAATGTTTATGCGTCGTTATTGAAAAAATAAAAATGAAAGTTGTTGAAATAAGACCACAAAACAAATGCTAAATATGTGTCCACAAGACTTGACAAATGGATGCTGTCGCTTCGAGTTCTGGCTTCAAAATGATGTGAAAATCATCCCTCCTAATCATTCACATAAAACAAAAACTTTACATTATACTTTGCATGACAGTTTTTTTGTCAGAAGAGGTTTATGCGTGGGAGTGGTAATGGCCTATGAATATTAATGAGATTCAGACCAGGGGTGTGACAGACACTCCCCCAAGGGCCCATTAGGGTGAGGAAGCCTGAACAAAGAATGAGAGGAGATTCAAAGGTTTTGTTTTTCAATCTGTTTTATTGTAATTCCTCTGTGTGGAGAAACTAAATGTTCTAAATTTGCTCTAAGCAAATCCAATGTGTGTACAAAAGTAAAGGCAGGTATCTAATTTGCTGAAAGCTAATCTGTTTCTGAAAAAAATGACACCTTGCACATGAAGATAGCACTTTGTTTTAGAATTTTACAGTCCAAAAATCTAAATATGTGAAAAACACCTATTTTAGCTTTAGGTTCTAAAGGGTTGATAAATGTTGTAGAAGTATCATTCATTGTTAGTTTTTTTTTTATTTCAACATTTACTTATACATTTTAAATTGAGTTTAATTTTTTTATTATATCTGTTATTACCTTAAATAATGTAGGCCTACTATAAACTAACAAGAATGATCAAGGTACAATTGTATTGCTCAAATATTCATTCAAGCAGTAAAAAAGTAATTTCTTAGTAACTAGCACAACACTGATCGCTAATGTAAATATTACGTCTGTGCACTTACTCAGTATGATTCTCGATCGCACGGAGAACTGAACGACGCCTGCGTTCCCCTCTGCGAGGTGCTGGAGAAGGAGTGTGTGATGCAGACACATTTCTATAAAACAACAACAACAACAACAAAACTGTTAGCATACATAATCCAAAGTAAACTGATGGGCAATTAATGGGTATGGACGCACAATGTATATCTGTTGATGGGCCATAGGACGGAGAAATATCTATTTATGGGCCATACACCGCGAGTGTTGATGGGCCATATAGACCGCACACATTTAGAGCTTTCAAAACATTAACACTGGAGTGTTAAGCAGTGTCATTGTTACGATGGTGGTTGAAGCACGGAGGAAGCAGGATCCACATGCAGTACACTTTATTAAATAAACTGAAAACTTCACAAAGACTCAGACTCAGAACAGGAACAGGGCATCCAACATTAACAGTAACAATCCAAGAACTCACAAAGACTGGACTGAAACACAGGGCTTAAATACAAGGGCAAACGAGCTGAACAAGATAACAAGGGGGCGTGGTTAACCGGGGACACCTGGGAAGACTAATAGACATAATGGGGAACTGCTAAAACACGAAATGACAGGGGAACACAGACTGACATTACAACAGTCATAGGCTAACCAAAACAGAACATTTATATATAAACTAGGGCTGTCAAACGATTAAAATATTTAATCGCGATTAATCGCATTTATGTCATAGTTAACTCGCGATTAATCGCAATTATTTTTTATCTATTCTAAATGTCTCTTGATTTTCTTTTTGTCCCATTATTTTTTCTCATTTCAATGCTCTTATCAACATGGAAAAGTGGATCGGCTTGCTTTGTGCAAATGTTTTTTATTGAAAACAACATTGACATATACTGTGTTCAATTTCGCACTAACATTCTCACTTGGAGCAAATAATCTCTCAGTGTAACACTGTCTATTAATAAAAGGGTGAAAGATATACTGACAAGGTCCTGATATTGACAAGGGGGCGGAGAATTCGCATCAGCTGTGTGTGTGTGTGTGTGTGTGTGTGCTTGGCCATCAAGTGGTATTTCAGACTGGACACGCTGCGATGATGATAGCTCAGTTCACAACGACAAAACACACAGATCACTTTGGTCTTGTCAATGGAACCATTTGGCAACTTTTTAAAAGTAAACTTTCCATTCAGAATCTTATTGGCATTCATTTCGGCGTCTCGCGCTCGCCATCCACTCAAAGCGCAACGTCGGTAACGTTAACTAACTATTTGGCCTGCTCGCAAGCCCAAACAAGTGTGTGCGGCGCGCCTGTTGTTTTGTTTCCGGTCTAGCTAGATCCGCTTGCGCTTATGTCGACGAAGCAACAAAACGTCCTCGTGCGGCGCAAGCCATTGAAATGAATGGGTTTCACAGCGCAGCGCCGCGTCCTGTTGTAACAGCATGTGAAAAAAACTACAAAGTTTGCTAGGCCAAAAAGACCGTTAATCGCGCGATAAAAAAATTGACGCCGTTAAAATGGGTTTGCGTTAACGCCGTTAATAACGCGTTTAACTGACAGCCCTAATATAAACATATAATGTCTAGTATTTAGACAGTAGGGTATCACATATTTTACCGGAGGAGGCTGAAATATATTTGCACTAAATCACATTATATTTACACCTAAGCAGATATTCGCAAATAAGGTACATTACGCATAAGCTAATTAAAACTAAGTGAAATATATTTAATATACAAATGTTTAGAGAGTAACGTTATCACATTGAAAGTTTACACTTGCATACACGAATGTTAGGGATATTGTGAGGCAATCTTTCACGTAGTATGTCAAAAGCTAGCCAAAACTAAGCAAAATATAGCCTGAAAATTCATATGAGTTCTATATTATCAGAAAAAGAAGTATATAACACTAAACAAATTACTCTGAACTTGTATCCTCGGCGGGGTCAATTCGCTCTTCAAAATGCAGCCGTTCCTCGTCCGAGTTACAATCTTCCTCTGAGGAAAAGGTGAATTCTTCCTCGCTGTCCAGAATCATCTGAAGGGCTTCTTCACCGGAGTAGCGTGCCATCCTCAAAACGCGATGAACTATCAGTGAATCTCATGAAGAATCTTTGTGTTTTAATGGCATTGATCGGGGGCGTGTGCGATCACCTAAACTATTTACAAGTGAATAGCGCCGGGGGCGTGGCGGCCTCAACTCATTAAAAATAATGAGGGGAGAAAGAAAAAACTGGACCTCTCTTTGGTTTCAAACGGATTGCTTAAACTGAGAATATTTGTTTTTTAATATAAATTACTTCATTTAAAAGAAGAGAATTCAAGCTTCATAAAGAAAAATCTCTCGTGCCTGTGTGACAAGTAATCGCGAAGTTACAGTTAATCTTAGGACGCGTTTCAGAATGGACTTCACTGACAGAGAGAACGCAGAACTCGAATCATGTTTGTTTTTCTTTATTTGGTGAAAAGCACAACACTTTGTTTTTATTGTGAGTATCCACAAAAAAAAGAAACTTAACAGGATCTAATGATGTATAACACTTATATGTAAGATCAAAATCAACCGAGTATTTTGAGTCTCTTTTGCACTGATAAGAAAAAAAGCCAACAGATCACGCCGGCGTGATTGCCGACCCCAGAGGGTTAATGGACAGGATATTCAGCTTCACTGTCAGCAAAGGCTCAAAGGGAGGACTTTGAGAGCTCTCAGTACCAGAGCTAGGTCCCAAGAGGGTACAGAGTGCAAAACACGAGGTGGATTTAACCTCCTAGCACCCTTAAGGAATCTTATGATCAGGTCGTGCTTCCCTACGGACTTATCTTCAACTACATCGTGATGTGCGGCTATTGCGGCAACATACACTGTAAGGGTGGAGGGAGACAGCCTTTGCTCCAACCCATCTTGCAGGAAGGAAAGCACGACTCTGACCGGGCAAGTTCGGGGGTCCTCCTGACGGGAGTAACACCACTCGACGAATAGGTTCCACTTCAAGACATAGAGGCGCCTCGTAGAGGGGGCTCTAGCAGAAGTGATGGTGTTTACCACTGCCTGTGGTAGATCACCTAGAACCTCCGCGTCCCGTCCAGGGACCAGACATGGAGTTTACAGAGGTCTGGACGCGGGTGCCATAGAGTGCCCCGTCTCTTAGAAAGGAGGTCCTTCCTCAGAGGAATCGGCCAAGGAGGGGCTGTCGTGAGGAGCATGAGCTCTGTGAACCAAGTCCTGGTGGGCCAATACGGCACCACTAGAAGGACCTGCTCCTTGTCCTCCCTGACCTTGCACAGAGTCTGTGCAAGAAGGCTCACTGGGGGAAACACATACTTGCGCATGTCCCGGGGCCAGCTGTGAGCCAGGGCACCGTGCCGAGGGTCCCCTCGGACAGGGAGTAAAACCACTATCTACCACTGCCTGTGGGTCGTGTCCGGAGAGGCAAACAGGTCCACCTGTGCGACTCCGAAAACACTCCAGATAAACTGAACCGCCTGGGGATGGAGTCACCATTCTCCTGGCAGGGGAGGCAACCGTGAAAGCTCGTCTGCCACACGGTTGAGCTCCCCTGGAACATGAGTGGCGCGAAGCGAAGCACAGAAACGCAGGATCCGACCACGGGGAGAAGGTTTGGCGACAGTGCGGGGTTACTTTGACCCGGAACGTGCCGTTCTGCCATGCCCACCTCGGGACTCGATCGTGAAGCCAGTGCTGGAGCAGTCTCATATGTAACAGGCCGAGCACCGTTACTGCGGCTGCGGCTGCTTTATGCCCCAGGAGCCTCTGAAATTGTTTCAGTGGAACCGCTGTCCTGCCTCGAAAAGACCTGAGGCAGGTGGGCACTGACTGGACGCGCTCCTCCGTGAGGCGCGCAGTCTGGGCGACCGAGTCCAACTCCATACCGAAATAAGAGATCCTCTGCACGGGGCAGAGTTTGCTCTTGTCCCAGTTGACCTGAAGCCCCAACCGGCAGAGGTGCCGGAGCACCATGTCCCTGTGATCGCACAATACCTCCCGCGAGTGAGCTAGAATGAGCCAGTCGTCGAGATAGTTGAGAATGCGAACGCCTTGTTCTCTCATGGGAACAATAGTAGGACCTCGTACTGATACGTTCGACCCTCGAAAGCAAACCGTAGAAACGGTCTGTGACGAGGAAGAATCGAGACGTGAAAGTACGCGTCCTTCAGATCGATCGCTGCAAACCAATCCTGGGGACGGATGCACTCGAAAATCGAACTCAAACCGGGGTAGCGTCGCTGCTATCCGCAGACTGGGAAGAGGGGAACAAGAGCGATGCTGCTCGGAGACAGCATCCACCGTCGTTCGGACCCTCTTGGGTGGAGGAGACTGAGTGTCCGTCAGTCTCGACCGAGGATTACCTGGAGGAGGAAGAGGAAACTGCTCTTTTATTGACTCTTTGGGAACAAAAACAGAATGAAACAAAATATTCTCCCGCCGGCCCTCCCCCAGGGGAAGGAGGTGTGCAGGAGCACCCTCCTGAGCAGCTCCGGAATCCTCTACTAGGTCACCCATCTCAGGAATGCAGGGCGGAGGCAGCGTCTCCACACGCCATGTAGGCATCCCCGGTCAGACCAGAGGAAAACCTACAGGCGCGGGAGGGGAGTGAAGGGGCACCCCACCAGGAGGAAGCGGTCTTCGGACACAGTTGCATCGCGATAGACCGCTCCACTGGGGGGATTCCCTCGTACCCATGCGCCGCCCCGCTGTCCAGAGTGGTAAGGAAGGAGGAGCGACGTTGTCTCCTCCTGTACGCCAGAGGCGCCGACCAAGACTTCCTCAACTCCTCATGCACTTCCGGGAAGAAAGGGACCGGAGCGGGTCGTGGGGCAACAGAACGGCCCGCTCCAAGACACCAATCATCCAACCGCGAATGTTCGGGACCCGGTGGAGGGTTCCACGCGAGCCCGACATTCGCGGCCGCCCGTTCGAGCATAGCGGCTATTTCCGGATCTGGCTCAGCCTGAACCACCACACCCGAAGGGAGCAGTCCCGCCGGATCATCACCAGAAGATGACCGCTCTTCCTCCGATGCCGCGATCGACATCTGATCCTCAGGTGGCGCCCCGAAGGAGACAACCGGAACTGCCCGAGGGGGCCCGACAGTCTCTTTCACCAGTCGGAGCGTTCCTCACAGTGATCCTCATTCGCTCACCAACAGGAATCACCGAAGTAGCCGCCTGCCGAACTGAACCGGCAGACGAACTAGATCAGGGATTATCTGAAGGGACTCCCCCGTGTTTCAGGGTTCTCAGTCTCGAACGTAGCATCGCCAGAGTCATATTCCCGCAATGAGAACATGACTTATCCACCAACGCTGCCTCAGCGTGCGCTAAGCCCAGACACGTGAGGCAGTGTTTGTGGCCATCAGCCTGAGGGAGAAGTCGACCACATCCAGAAACGCATGGGTGTGACGACATCCTGAAAAGGACGCGAACAGACCGTGTTGCTCTTTAAGTTTGAAAATAAAAGAAAGGAAATGCTCTGAAGCGCCGAGGCACCGAGGGACCACCACGGCAGACACTCGGGAGAAACTGCAAGCCCTCGTGCTGCACTCAGTCGCGTCGATCACTGAAGCGCCGTCACACCAGCAGCCATCAGAGACTCCTCTTCTTTCAGCTCGTCTTCTCTTCAAACCGGCAAGAACAGCAAGACACAGAACACTACTGAGAGGCTCCGAAGAAAAAAGCATTGTGCAATGTTTACTTCCGCCTTTTATACCCGCGCTGGTAGGCGGGTCGCGGAATGCAAATCTTGCATGCCAATGTCCATTGGCTTGTTTTTAATTCTCTCGAAGGCAATAGGCTCGCTAGCGTGATCCCAATTCGTCAGGGAACTCCCCGACGACACGTCAGAGTTCCCAGGACGAAAGGGAACATGAGTTAATTCATTAGGTATCCTGAATGAACAATAAACAATTTTAAATAAACAAATGTTATAATGTATTAGTGTATGTGGAACTGAACATAAGCATTACTTTTGTTTTATTTTATAATTTAAAATGACAATTATGTGTTTATTATAAATCTTTTAAATTAAAGTACCTTTTAAAATATTTTTAAAATAATTTAATTATTTCATGTAAGCTATTGATGTTTTTGTAAAGTTTTACCAGAAAATGAAACCCTAAACCAGTTTTTAAATTATTTATTGATATACCATTGTTCATAGCTGTCACGGTGCAGGCAAGGGAAGTAGAGCAGAGGATCTAAATTGCATCAGTTTTAGTTTATTTAATAAAACAATGAACAACATCCAGAAGGCAAAGATCCAAGTAACAGCTTCACGCATGGAAAGACAATACAGGACAAAGAGAAGAACCAAACTGAGGGCTTAAATACATTGCTAAATGAGGAAGCAAACAAGACTCAGGTGAACAATCAATGAACCAATAAGTAACCCTAGAAACCAACTAGCAATAAGAAAAAAAGAGAACAGGAACTAAACACAGGAAGGAAACATGGGAATCAAAGGAAAAAAATTAGTTCACACATAGAATATAAACATTAACAGTACTCCCCCCTCCCAGAAGGCCTAACAGAAAGTCGAACAGTGAAGGGAGGGCGGGGGTTTTGGTGGTGTACCTTCTAATGAGGAACTAATGAGAAGACCAATGAGGAAATGATGGAAGGAGGAGCCAGGGAGCGACCTAGAGCCGTGTCCAAATGAAGGCCCACGGCGGGAGGAAAGAGCCAGGGTTGAGCCTTGGCGGTAAGTCCAGGTGGAACCAAGAGGACTTCGGATAGAGGTGGGGTCATGAGAGGTGGAGACCCAAGCAGAGCCGAGGAGACAAAGACAGAAGGTGACACCAATAGACTGGAGGGCCTCAGCGGATCTGCACGCAGACGGGGGCTTTGCAGGGTGGATTGAGGACAACGGTGGAACCAGAGGGAAGGAGGAGTCCGCTGGAGTGACAAGGTGTATCCGGAGGCCTGGTAGTCTGTGGCGCAACCAGGGTGATGACTGACCAGCCGGAGGGACGAGGGATCCTGGCAGAGCTTGAGAGGTGATGAACCATGGTGGAGCTGATGAAGCGTGGAGCCAAGGTAGAGTCCAGGACTTGGAGGCCTGAGGTGGAGATAGGGGATCCTCACATCAGGTGGAGCTGGAGAAGGGGAACCCCAAGGTAGATCTGAATAGTTGGATGGGGCCACCAAAGGAGAAGTCGAGGGGCTAAAGGGAGCCAGTGGAGCCAAGGAACTGGATGGGATCTCCAGTGGGGGAGGGAGTGGGAGGCTGGGCGGTGACAAAGGAGACTTGAGGCTGGGCAGGATCAGCGGCAACAGAGGAAACTTGGGGCTGGGCGGGACCAGCAGCGGAGACAGGGCATGGACAGTAGGATCAGGGAATCCAGGAGTTTACATGGTTAGGAATTAATTTCAGGGCTAGGAGGATGAATGTAACTCTGCTCCATGATGTCCAACTCCACCAGGACTCCCTCAGGGATGAACATACTAGCTCACACACCTGGTCAGACTTGGCTTGCTTTGGGTCTGCAGTGAGTTGTGGCTCTGGGTCCTAGCCGGGCATAGGCATTGGCATTGAGGCTGTGGCGGGCATTCTCGGGCAAGGGCTATGAAGGCTGCTGCTAGATCTATGTGTTGTCCTGTATTCTGTCACGGTGCAGGCAAGGGAAGAGGAGCAGACGATCTAAATTGCAGCAGTTTCAAAGACGAAGGGAAAATAAGACAATCAAGAAGGCAACCAATCAGTAACCAAACCAACTAGCAATGGGAACAAATGGAACAGGAACTAAACACAGGAAGGAAACATGGGAACCAAAAGAAAAACAACATAAGAGTCCAGACATAGAACATAACCGTTACAATAGTTGAGTCATGCTCATTCCTATTACTGTACAATAACATAATTTATGCAACTAAAATGGTTTAAATATGATTAAATATGGTTAGATGTATGTGGAAATGAACATAAACCTCAACATGTTTTAAATTATTTATTATATTATAAATAAATATTTAAAATTATATTGAAATACTTTTTTTTTTTAATGAAATTATTTCATGTTAGCACTACGGTCTACCCAATGTTTAGAAACCTTTTTGTAAATTGTTACCAGACTTATACTTAGACTTATACTTCCAGGCTGTCACAATCACGCTTGTTTGGACTATTTGTGTTTCGTCATCATCTACCTTAATCATTCACTCATCAATCACTACCATTATTAACTGTTTAACTTTATATGTTTGGTTCTGTTTCAGTGCAATGTCCATTGTCATCTATTGTATGGTTGTGTTGCTTTGCTGTTCTCCGTATTTGGATTTACCTGTGGATTTATTAAAAGACTGCCTACTATCTTCATCTTCGGGTTCATGTACATTTACACAGCGCAACCTGTGACACAGGCTTTATACTTGGTGTTGGTTTGCAGCTGGTGTAGCTGGTTACTAAATGTATTTATTTATTTTCTAGCTTATTTGCTTGCTAGAGAATACCATCTAAAACAAATCATATGCTAGCAACAAGCTGTGTAACAGCAAGGAAAGGCAACAATAGAAATACCTGTAGTTTTCAGACTTGAATCATAATCATACATTGTTCGTTTGTTGGCCAGAGGAGAACTGGCCCCTGACTGAGCCTGGGTTCTCCCAATGTTTTTTTCTCCATTCTGTCACCTGATGGAGTTTTGGTTCCTTGCCACTGTCGCCTTTGTCGCCATTGGCGTTTGGCTTGCTTAGTTGGGGACATTTCATTTTATATTTAACAATGTTATTACAACATTATTTTCCTGTTATCTCTGTAAAGCTGCTTTGAAACAATCTGTATTGTGAGTGTATTGTAAGTGCTATATAAATAAAGGTGATTTGACTTGACTTGACTTACAAATTGGACTTGCAGTGGACTTGCAAATTAGCAACCAAGACTATCAACTGTATAGCAACACCATTACAACCACTCAAAACACCCTAGCAACCACATATCAACATGTTTAAAACCACTCTGCACATTAGCAATGACCTAGCAACCAGCCATTACACCCTTGCACAGACAAACACTACTCACATTTTCCTAAAAAAAAATTATAAATGGTAAAAATGCAGATCTTTTGGGTAGTGAATTCCGAATTCCACAACATGGATGTGTCATAGAAATTGAAAAGAAAGCATGGTAAAGGTAAGCAAAGGCAAATCCTGATCACTGCATTATAATGGTGAGGCACAGGCAGCCTGTGGATGCATAGCGGAGAGAAAAGCAGAGAGACGACATGCAGTGTGAGTGTTTGAGAGAAAAAAAATGTGCTCTTAAGCATTCCATCATTTACGTCCCTGCAGCCTCTCTGTCCCCCAACCCCTCCTCTTAGAGAGAGAGAGAGAGAGAGGCAATACGCAAGGCAGCAAACGGCAAGAGAGGACTCCAGTCTGCTGAAGCACAGCACTGCTTGCTTTCTTGAGAGGAGAGAGGCAGAGAACCACTAGCCTTCTCCTCCTCCATCCGTGTGTGTGTGTGAGAGGCTGGTGGACACAGCAGCAGTGTTAGCATTAGCAGGGGATCTGTGCTCGATCTTCCAAAATGCTCAACAACCTCACTGAATGCGAAGAGGGCGATGGGGGACCCAACAGTCAGGGTGAGTGGTCTGATCCTGCAATTGGGAGTGTGTGTGCGTGTGTGTGCAGATGATGAGCAAATGTGCCTTTTTACCGGTCACTGGTTATGGTACCAGTTCAAGCTGTTTTAATTGTGTGTGTGTGTAATATAGACCAATCATGCACCAATGACAGCTGCTCGTGAGTGTATGTGGGAGAAACAAGATGTCAGTTTAGGAGTGCAAATATTTTTGTACTATCATAATCAATGTTGCTTGTGCGTGTCTGTGTCTGTGTGTGTGTGTGTGTGCGTGTGCGTGTGCGTGTGTGCGTGTGCGTGTGCGAGTGCGAGTGTGTGTGTGTGTGTGTGTGTGTGTGTGTGTGTGTATGTTGGTGTGTATGCAGCTTTGGCAAAGGCTCGTGCTGCAAGGTTGCTGTGAGGAGAATGATAATGCTTTCTGTGTCTGTCTGAAGTACTGACAGTAGTGTTTGTGTGTGTGTGTTTTGTGTGTGTGTGTGTGTGTGTATGGTCCAGCGTTGTCACCTCCTTGCACTCTTAAAAAAAGTCTATAGAAATAGGCCTAATCTACTGTTAATATGAAGATTTTTTTTTTAACAGGTGTCTTTTTTGAAAGTTGCATTGCATTTTAACAAATGGTCCTGGCAGAAATTTACCAGTACCATTTTTCACATTTTTACCACAATTCTGTTCCGGTTTTTTTTTTTTTTTTTTTTTTTTGCAGTGTCTGTCTGTTGCTTAATCTAATTTAATTTCAACAGGCAGTGAATTTGGATCCCTGTGTCTTAGATCCTCGAGAATAATTGGAATAATTGTAGCGTCTTAACAAAAGCAGACCTTCATGTCGTTAACCTTTTAAAAAGTGAAACAGGGTCTGAGATGCAAGATCTCAGTTTCTAAAAGAGCTTCGTACCTACAGGTAGAGCTGCAGCCTGTGAGAGAGGAATTAAATTAGCTTGTACCTGACCTCCTCTCGCATGCGTTCTTATCAACCCCCTGCAGTACAGCAGAAGCTGCACTCATTACGAGTGACGAAACGTTTTGTGCATGTGTTATGCACTCAAATGTTACAAATTGCATCTGTTGAGGCAATTAAGTGAACAGCTCCCTTATTAAATGCACCGTAGTACAAGTGTCATGATTGGATTGCAGTGGTTCTTGCAGAGGCGCTGTCCACGGTTCTGGAATTGATTCTGATCGAGCTGCTAGTATCAGTGGAGCTCTCCATGGTTCTGAAACAGTATGTGATTGCATGCATTGTGAATGCACACTCATTCTGGGCCCTCTGTCGATGACGGACTGATCTGTTTTGTGTAGACATGAGTGGAACTGGCTGCAGACTGCTGCATTATAGCTTTTGCTTCTTTTCAAAGGGTCTCTCTCTCTCTCTCTCTCTCTCTCTCTCTCTCTCTCTCTCTCTCTCTCTCTCTCTCTCTCTCTCTCTCTCTCTCTCTCTCTCTCTCTCTCTCTCTGCCTCCCTTCCTTCAAAGTCCAATGCTGCCCTGAATTTTCTCTCTCTCTTCCTCCCATCAGGGGGTAGGGACAGTACTGCAGTGGTGCTAATGCCTATTTCTCATTTTGGGGGAATACAAAGCAGACACACTCTCTATTAAAAAAAAAAAAAGCAATATTTTTAAATGATTAAATTCAAATAGTTACATTTAAATAAATAAATTAATATAAAATAAATAAATAAAAGTGCATTCACACACGCACACACCTTTTTACAAACGAAATGTTTTTATTTTAATGTTTAAGTTTCATAAAACAAAATCACAATATTTACAAGAATATGCAAAAAATTGTCTGTATTATACTGTTTACACGTGCTTTGCTTGCAATTTCTCAATCGTGTTACCTATAAATATCCTGTCTAATCATCTTTTCTACCCAGACAAGTTTTTTTTTAAATGAGAGGATCATATCTTTAACCCACTTAAAATATTAGAGAATATATTTTTCTTTGAAAAGCTATACATCAGAAAGCAACAAGAATTGACTTTGAAGTCATTTTTTGAAATTATATAGACATAGAAAATGGTTGGTTGTAAATATGTTATTTTCTCTACTATCACTATTTCACAGCATCTCGAATCTAAAAATTCAAAGACTTGTCAGCTGAACTCTCAGTGGTCAGAATGTAATTTTTTATGTAATGATTTGTCAGTTAACACCCATGCTGACTTCTCTTGCAGAATAATGTGCATTACAATGACAGTGTAGTTACATCACTCATAGAGTAGCCGGAGTAGCTGGATAATGAGGTTTGAGATTTCTGATTGCATTATGACACCGGTGATCTTTGGCATTTGTTAGCGAGGAAGAAGGCTGGACTAGATTAGTTGAGAAATTGGATTCAAGGCTGAAGAAAATTGATTGTTGATTGTCTTCAGGGGCACTACATAAAGACCCAAACACCTCACAGCTCCAAACTATACACATGATTATGAACGGTGTTAAAGATATCATTGTGGTCCAAGAGGTGTTATTACACAAACAATATTACTGTTATTAATTAAAGATGGGTGGCTTAATTTGATATACTGCATGTTGTTTATCATGAGCAATGTAAAAAGTAGAGCACAGAAAGATTGAGAAAAAAAGAGTGTACAGTGATGGCTGAATGTCCTTGTGGTGAAGTCTTAGGACAAGTGAACATCAGGCCAGATGGCACAGAACTGTTTTAACAGACACATGAAGACATTAAAACATAACAGGACTACCCTAAATTAGTAACATCTAGCTGTCCTCAAAAAACAGCCACACACTAACAGAACAAGAGGGAACTATTTGTTCTTAAAGAGGACCTATTATGCTTTTTTTTAACATTTTCAACTGGTGTAATGTTGTTGTTTAAAGGATGAAAAAGGGAGTTATTCTCTATACCAGTAAGCACTGTTTCTGACCTCCCTAAAATGCCTCGATTGTAGTCTTGAGTTTTCTTCTGGGAATGTACATGCACAAAATCCCCCATTTAAAGAATTCCAACACAAGGCATACACTGGAAAAGTTGCGTTAGTAGTGTGCTGAAACTCGCATTTATGGTAAGGGGCGTGACATTTCCGAAACATGCTTAAAGTGGTTGGCCAATCACAACACACTGGCTCAGCCGACCAATCAGAGCACATTGTGCTTTTCGGAAGGAGGGGCTTCATAGAGACAAACTAAACACTGCGTTACTGACAAACTGGGAAGAGAGGTGCGACAATGTAAAATATGTGAAAAATTATTTTTTTTTTAACATTCAAGCATGAAAAACTATTCTAGTAGACCCCAAAAAAACAAAATCAAGACTTTGGAAAAGGGCATAATATGGCCTCTTTAAGCAAGCTCAATTGCTTGGACATTGCTATACGCATTATACTGTCATGTGCTAAGGAATCAACTTTTTTTTTTATTTGACGTGACAAAATATGTTCATTGGTGGAACCTACAGTATGCATTCAGGTTGATTAAGTCATGTAGAATATATTTTGACTTGAATTAAACCAATTTAAATGCATTTTTAGGTTACCTTACAAAACAGTTCTGTGCAGGCAGACACAGCCATCACAATAATAATACCATGACGCACTCTATCTTTGAAAAAAAGGAGCTGCCAGAAGCTGTAAGTAGTGTCAAAACATACAGTATTCATAAAGTCGTAATACTCCTCTTTTACATAAACCATATTATAAAGTGCACCATTCATTTCTGCTACCTCGTAAAGTTTATTCAGGATTGTCAACAGCCATGCAAAATCACAGATATTTTTACGACTCTCCTTCATAAGACAAAGAGGCTAATAAATTACTCTTTACTGCTGGTTAATCATAACTGCAGCATTGCCTGGATAAAGATACAGTAAAACGCTCGGTTAGAGGATCTGTTTGATGTAATGTTTTAATCAACGCGTCATGTGTCAACAACAGCAACACCTCAGCCAATCAACTCACAGCATCCGAAACGTGTAGTGTGAGTATGCCTGATACACAAGCTGCCACAATCATGACAAGAAACAAAAAGACAAGCAACAAAAATGTATTTCCTGACAGCTCATTGCTTAGACAGGATCCATGCAGAGACTGTGTCGGATGTTTATTAACACAAATATCTGGCTTAGCTCTGAGCTATGGCGTTCATGGACAAGTAGACTGTTGTGATAATTGGTTGCAGTTTATCTTTTAAGAACATCAGGTTACGTGTATGTCATTTGAAAGTTGCAGTTGTATTTATAGTGACTGCTGTCTTTTATTGTAGCTTATTATAACTCGTTTGCATTTTTTATGTTTTAAGGCCCGTTCACACCAAGAACGATAATTATAAAGATAACCATATCGATAACTATATTAGCATCCACACCAGCGAACAATAACGATCTGTTTATTATAAATCTGCTGCTGGTTTGTCGTCTGCCACTTTAAATGCTCAAGCTCTTTAAAGCAGGATGGATTTTGATTGGCTGTCAGTGTTTTTATTGTTCATCAGCTGGAAAGATGATGAGGATGGTAACTATAAAGATGATGATAAAGATATAGTTCTAAAAATCGTTCTCAATACTAAAGAATAGCAGAGTTCACACCACAGCTATAACGATAACGGCACAGAGAAACGATATAGTTGGAGTCACTTTCAGAGCGATTTTATCCAGGTAATGAATGATTAAAACAATGACAGCTAATCAGAATCCATCCTTCTATAATGTGCTTGAGGATTTAAAGCGACAGACAAGCATGCTTAGAATAAATAGAACAATATCTTCCGCTGGTGTGGCCCCTAATATAGTTATCGCTATAGTTATCGTTGTTGGTGTGAATGGGCCTTTAACAAAAAGATTTCTCTGTGCCAGTGTGCCGTTATTGTTATAGTTGTGATGTGGGCTCTGTTGTTTTTTTATTTTTAGAACCAATTTTATAATCTTTATATTATCGTTATAGTTATCGTAAATGGTCTGAATGGGCCTTTTGGCTTATGCAACATTCAAAAATGAATTGGGAATGCCATTTAAATTCAAATAATATTTAAGGTAGTTAGCAGGATGCAGAACCGTAACTCAAATTGAATTCAGTTCAATTTGAATTCAATATTGGTTTAGGGTTGTGAGTCCATACACTATATCATTTGTGTAATAATACTTCACATATTTGATTTTTTTTTCAAATAATAGGCAGCATAGGTAGTCAGCTACACTGTAAAAAAAAAAAAAACTCTGCTCTGGCAGCAGGGGCGCCAGAAAATGTCTGTTAAAAAACTAGAACTAAAAATAGAAACTGCACAGTCTCATTCGCAGAAACATTAAACACCATCATGGTAACACATGAAATTTTTAAAACGCAATAAACATTAGTTTAACAACATTAAATGTAACATAAAACCCTAATATACATAACTGATTCAAAGAAAAAAAAAGAAAACTATGAAGAAACATAGTTATTTCAACAAAAACACATAAAATGTGAAGTGTCACGCAGGGAATTGTGGGAATGTCAATTTAAGTTTTTTCACTGTAAATTATACAATGAGTTGTTCTTGTTCACTTTCAAAAACTGTAAATTTAATGGTATTTAGTACGGAAATACTATTATTTAACCTTAAAACTCACTTTAACACCCACATACTTAATGATCTTCAAGGAAAACATGTTAAATGACTGCTGATTTCTGCAGTTATACCTTCTTTTCTGTGTTTTCTAATTTAACAGAAAAAATCTGTAAAATATTACGGAATATTTTATGTACAATTACACACAACCCTGTAAAAATACAGACAATTTCCTTTAATAAAAAACATAAAATTGATGTAAAACCAAAATAAAAGCAACCTGTAAATTCAATTGTGGACCTTTAAATTACAGCAAATATCTGTAAAATAACAGGCATTCACTGTATAATGACAAAACGGCAAAATTCTGTAAAAAAAATACAGACCATTACCTGTAAATTTACATTTTTTTTTCTGTCGCAAAAATAATTCCTGGGGTAGGTGTGCATTTCATGTGTTTTAGTGTCAGGGGGATGTAGTTCTTATGTAATTGTGGCAGTGTAGTGAGTATTATGTCACTGCAAAAGACCATGCATTATATAAGAATATTTCCCTAATTCCACATAAAGGATTTTTATATGCCCTCCTGTAATCCTGCTGATGTATTTGCCCTTGATGGATGGTTTTGTTAAGTTGTCATGGCCAGCTGTCTCTGGCAGGTCCCTGGGAAGCCATTTTATGGTGAGAACAGAGGGGAGGGCAGAGGCTGTTAGGTGAGACAGAAGAAAAGAGCAAGAATAACAGTCTGAAGAGAGGAGATGAATGGCTATTGAGACTTCATGTAATGTACAAGTTGTCAGAAGGTTAATCACATGTTGGTTAAACAGTGTTTACACTGTTTGGTTATAAAGAGGGGCACCAGCAGTGATAGTTATATCAAATTATAGTTCAGTGGTGTAATTTTTCTTTAGAATTGCAAAGGGACCTGGGCTCAAATTATGATTTTGAATATACTGTAAAAGTCACCATGAAATCTGCTAACAATCACATTATTTCCTACATGACACACACTGATTGGCCTCTGCTGATTGCGCAGCCAATGAGATTGCTTGCTCAACATTGAAATAGTCAGGTTCAGTTAGGGGTGGGCAATATACCGGTATACACAATAAACCAATAGAAATTTGTCAACCGGGAGATTTTGGATTATCATCTCTATCACGGTTATGACATTGCCAAGCTGTGTTTCTGAGCGCACCTGAACACACCTGAAGCTCATGCACATGAAGCAGCTACTCATACAGCGCGCAAGTTTTTTGCACCTTTTTGCGTTTGAACGGTAAAATATGCACATTTGTGTGTCAAAATGGCCGTCTTTGCGAGTATCCTCTTGAACACAGTCGGTTGTGTCTTAAGTGAGTGTAAATAGTTGAGAAAAAAAACGTACTCGGTTACTAACGTAACCTCGGTTCTCTCTAGAAAGGGAACGAGTACTGCGTAATATCTTACGCTATGGGGAAAACCTCTTTTCCACGAGATATTGAAGGCAAAAATTATCCTTAATTTTGATTTAATGTAAAACGCTGTGCAGCAGCATGCAGACATAGGCAAGACGGCTCGCGCGCCTATTGGCTGCCCTGCGGCAACAGCAGCAGCCTATCGAGAGAGGCCCTGCGGGACGTGATACCCAATGGGGGCGCTTCGCGCCCATTTCGTCATGTCCCGCCAGAAAGGGCGTGGCCTTGGCCTATAAATACACTGGACAGGCTGATACAAACTGGTTTTCATCGCTGAAGCAAACCAGCGCTGTTGTATGCACGGCAAGATACGCAGTACTCGTTCCCTCTCTAGAGAGAACCGAGGTTACGTTAGTAAATGAGTACGTTCTCTTACGAGAGTATCTCTCGTACTGCGTAATATCTTACGCTATGGGGAACACAATGCAACACGCCGTGCGTACTGGGATCCGACTCCAAAGTCCCAAGGGCAGTAGCCCGGGGCTCATATAGTGCATAATCGCCGTAGACTCACAGAGAGTCTGAGAAGAGAGGCTACAAGCATCATTCCCCATGAAATAGCATCCCACCGGAGCTAGTTATGTTAACAGTGTTTCACGCAGACAGGGTGAACGTGTTCAGCCTGAACTGGGTATAAGTACGGGTTATTCAACACCTATGGAACTGTTCTATCGATCAGTGAGCGATGCCCAAGCAAAACTCAGCATTCTGCGCCGGCGCAGCAGGGCAGATAGTACTGAATTCTAGACCGACAGCAGCTTGGCCTGTTAGGCGGGAACCTCTAGGTTATAAAACCTTATAAATGTAGACGGCGAGGCCCAGCCTGCCGCCATACAGATATCTTGCAAGGGAATCCCGCTAGACCACGCCCACGACGAGGCCACGCCTCTCGTGGAGTGCGCTTTGACACCCAAAGGACACTGCAGGCCCTTAGAAGTGTAAGCCAGTGCTATGGCATCAACTATCCATCTGGATAGGCTCTGTTTTGATGCGGCCAGTCCCTTGGAGCGCCCGCCAAACAAAACAAAGAGCTGCTTGGTCTGTCTGAAGGCAGACGAGTGGGACACATAAGCTCTCAGCGCCCTGACGGGGCAGAGGAGATTAGCATCCTCCTCCTCATTATTCACCGGGAGGTTGCACAGGGAAATAACCTGGGCCCTGAACTGTGTGTTGAGGGATTTGGGCACGTACCCGTGCCTTGGTTTGAGTATGACTTTAGAGTCATTAGGCCCAAACTCCATACATGACGCGCTTACTGAAAGCGCTTGTAAGCAACCTGAAGCAAGAGCCACGAGAAATACCGTTTTGAAAGACAGGTGTTTCATGTCTGACAAATGGATCGGCTCGAATGTGGCACCTTTCATGGCTTCCAGAACCGTAGAAAGGTCCCACACAGGGACTGAGGGGGGTCTGGGAGGATTCAGCCTCCGAGCTCCCCTGAGGAATCGTACGACCAGGTCGTTTTTTCCCCAGTGACTGGCCAGACGTTGGTTTTGCAAACGCTGCTATGGCCGCCACGTATACTTTGAGCGTGGATGGGGTTGACATGTTGTCCGACCGGACTAGGACGTGGTGGCCTTTTATCTGGGGACAAAAATGCCGTAGCGCGTTGTTGACTCCCAGCATTTCCAGACAGTTTATGTGCTTTTCCCGTTCCAACCACTGGCCAAAGAACGGTCTGCCCTCGAGCAGCGCTCCCCATCCCGAGGTGGAGGCGTTCGTAGACACCACCGTTACACTCGAGGGAGTCCCCAGACTCACGCCTGACTGATACCAGTCGGCTATTTTCCAGCTATTCAGCTATTTCCGGCTATTCACGGTTCCAGAGCCAAAACGCATTTCATGTCGACCCTGAGGCGAAACAGACCAGGGGTCCACGCCCGGGGTGGAACTCGCGCTTTCAGCCATAACTGCAGTGGGCGCATGCGAAGCAGGCCCAGCTGAAGTACCGAAGATGCTGAGGCCATGAGACCCAGCATTTTCTGAAACCTTTTGAGCGGGACTATAGAGCCGCGGCGGAAGGATTTCGCGGCACGCTGAATGTCCAGTCCGCGCTCCGGCGACAGACGTCATAGACAGCGAGTCCAGCACTGTTCCCAGAAAAGAAATTTTCTGGCTGGGAAACAGCGAACTCTTCGCCCAATTGACTGTAAGACCCAGTCTCTAGAGATGCTCGAGTAATGTGGCCCTGTGTTCTATGAGCTCTGAGTGTGATCGAGCTAGAATCAGCCAATCGTCCAAGTTGTTCAAAACTCGCATGCCCTGAAGTCTCAGGGGACGAGAGCCGCGTCGATGAACTTCGTAAATGTACGGGGTGCTAGGGACTGGCCGAACGGTAGGAGTGTGTATTGATATGCCTGGCCCTCGAAGGCGAATCTCAAGAATCGCCTGTGACTTGACGCAATCTGTATTTGGAAATAGGCGTCTTTCAGATCTATTGACATGAACCAGTCTCCCTGGCGAACTTGCGCGAGGATTTTCCTGTTGTCAGCATTTTGAACTGGCGCTTCAAAAGCGCTTTGTTCAATTGCCGTAGATCTAGAATGGGTCTGAGACCCCCGTCTTTTTTGGGTACCAGAAAAATCCTTTTTCACTGCTAGTGTGTGTTCGCCGCTGCGACTCACACTCTCTCTAATAATTCTAAAAGAGCTAGCGTCTTTTTAAAGAGCCACACTCAGCGACGGGGACCGCCATGTCATCTGCGTTTCCTGCCTGGGTGAGGATCATGCGGCTCTCGCTCTCGTCGACGGCGGATGCCCTCACTGTGAGCTGCTGCCTATGGTGACTCTGAGGACTCGCCTGGCATCCTTCTCAGAGCCTGCACTTCTGGCCGCTGTTACGCCGCGCCGTAAAAAGCGCCGTACTCAGCGCGCTCCCGAGCCTTCTCCTGCCCGCCAAAGCTCGCGGGTTCGCCCGCCAGCTTCGCCGGCATCGCTCGAGTGCTCACCGATGGACAGCGGCCGCCGTCTGCCACCGCTTCCGCCATTGAGATCGACGAAATAGCCGAGGCCTTTTCTATCCTGGCGTCGGACAGTGAGGATTTGGCAAGCTCTGTGGACCTCCCCCCCGCTGTTCGTGAGCCTTCTGGAAGAAGGGCTGGCATTGAGTCAGAGTTGATGCGTCTGCTCTCTCAAGCCGTCGAAAGCCTCGGCCTCGACTGGGAGGCGCCTGCGCAGCCCCCGCGCAACCGACTGGATGGATGTTTCCTCAAGAAGGACCACGCCCCATCACAGTCCAGACCCGCGCCTTTTCTTCCTGAGCTTCACGCAGAAGTTGCGAGGTCCTGGAACGCCCCCTTCTCGGCCAGGATGCGTACCTCTGTCTTTGCTGCATTCTCCACTGTGGACGGTGCGAAAGATAGAGGGTACCTTTCTCTTCCTCCTGTGGAAGCAGCGGTAGCAACACATCTCTGCCCGCCCTCTACTGGACGGCGAGCACAGACAGTGTTGCCATCTAAAGCCTGCCGAGTGACGTCAGCCATGCACGGTCGCGCTTACACCGCCGCCGGGCAAGCTGTGTCGGCGCTACACACAATGGCCATCCTGCAGATCTTCCAGGCCGACCTTCTCTGAAAAATGGACGAGGAAGGCTCGGGATCGATCAGTGTTGCGGATTTAAGGAACGCTACAGACCTGGCTCTGCGCGCAGCTAAATCTGCTGCACAGGCCGTTGGGCGGAACATGGCCTCTCTCACCGTGGCTGAGAGACATTTGTGGTTAACGCTGTCTGAGATGACGGACTCGGAGCGCTCTGTGTTTCTCGACGCGCCCATTTCGTCAGCGGGCCTCATCGGATCTGCCGTCAAAGATTTCGCGGACAGATTCCAGGAGGTTCAAAAGACATCGCAGGCTATGAAGCACTTCCTCCCGAAGCGCTCTAGCTCCGCAGCAGGTCGCTCGAAACAGCCGTCTGCCCGGAGCTCACAGCCACAGCCCGCACCAATCCGCCCCCGCTTCTCAGCACCGCCAGGCCCAGAACAGAGACCGCGCTCTCGCTCTGCTGGACGCCGCCCCCCTCAGCGCGGACCCCGGCCGAGGATCGAGGTCAAGCCCGAGGTCTCAAAGCCTTCCTAGCCATCCTAGGAAAGCGACGGTGTTCAAATCTCGCTGCGGCCGGATTTTCACCGAAACATTTCGCTCGTCTAGTTCCATGCAATGTGACTGTTCCAGCGTATTTAGCAGTCAACAAGCCGGTTCATTTACCCGCTTGTCTGCACACAAAAGCCGTTTTTACGGCTACCCAGATAAATTCAATAAAGAGTGTATTCTCTGGTGTCCCGGCCAAAGCCGATGGTGTTATGAGTGTTGTAAGAATGCCCACGTCTCAGTGCCCATTCCCACACACAGACACAGCCCGCCACAGTTCAGGGCTAGCACAAATAAAATCGACTCATCTCAATTGTGCAAACGTAGTGAATGTGCCCACGACACAGTGCCCACAGTGAAAATCAGTTTGTATCAGCCTGTCGAGTGTATTCATAGGCCAAGGCCACGCCTATTCTGGCGGGACGTGACGAAATGGGCGCGAAGCACCTCCATTGGGTATCACGTCCCGCAGGGCCTCTCTCGATAGGCTGCTGCTGTTGCCGCAGGGCAGCCAATAGGCGCGCGAGCCGTCTTGCCTATGTCTGCATGCTGCTGCACAGCGTTTTACATTAAACCAAAATTAAGGATAATTTTTGGCTTCAATATCTCGTGGAAAAGAGGTTTTCCCCATAGCGTAAGATATTACGCAGTACGAGAGATACTCTCGTAAGAGAATCACGTGTATCAGTAAATTGGATCCGTGCATTCGGCCTTGAAAGTGACAGCAGCCTAATATATTTTCTTCAGTCTTTGTCATTAATGTTAATCAAACAACAAAAGAAAGAAAATCTCTAATTGCCCTTGACTGAATCACCTTTGAAACTTTAATTAGAATAAATGTTTATTTAATTTACACAGTGAAGACTACATTGTTTTTTGTACATTTGATTACTTTATACAGTTTTTGTAGTGTTTCTTATCTCTGGTGCTTGAATTTTTACAGGTAGGTCAATTTAATTTCATTGTTCTAATATAGTTTTTTGTCCTATTGCTTACAATTAGTTTAATTGCTTTTATTTTACCACTGACTGTTTACTTGTCTTCAGTAAGATTTTTATTTTACTTTTTTTAACTTTTTGTTACATTGAAATTAGTATCAACAATTTTGATTTCATAAAAACCTTATATAAACCAAAAAATAACAATATTGTCATACATATCGTTAGTGTGAAATATATTTACTCCTGTAGTGATATACGATTTTTAAGCTGGTCCTGTAGTTCCTCAGAAACCCTCCACCAGCTCCACCTGTCTAGATCTGCTACAGGTTTTTTTGTATGCCAATTCAGGTAGCAGCAGCATACTTCAAATTCTGAAGAGTCACACCATTTTCTAAATATGTTTGTCATTCCCAAACACTGACTGTGTGAAGTTGTAAACATATCATAGAGAGTTGGCAGCACATACTCTCCGTGTTTGACTTGCTGGTTACGCATGAACACTCACTAGCGATGTCCAATAGTTTGTGACACATGCACATCTCTGCCTTGTGTGACTGCTGGTTGTAGAATGTAGTGCTGCTAATCTGCAGCAGTTTTTAAGCTCATTAAGACAAGCAAACATACACAACTATGCCCTCAGTTGATTTAGCTGTGTCCACTGAATTGAGAAGAATGAAGTATGTCTGGGACTTCTCATGGTTGGAGGAAATGTCTCGGCTCCAGTGAGGTCTGCGTGTTTGCTCTGTTCATTGTCACCTTCCTGCTGTGAGTTAAGAATTGATTAAGTTTCAGTCTGAAGTGCCAAATCAGAGAACGCAGTGGCATTGAAAAAATAATGAAATTAGTCTTGCATAACCGCAATGAATATTAAAGAGAGAGAGAGGTGCACATTGTGGTACACATTGTGTTGCTCATAAAGGTGCTGATGGTTCTTTAAATTCTTAGTTCTGGTCTGTCTTTTCTGTTTTCTGGTTACTCAGATAGATAGGTCTGCAGTTCTGGTCCTTGAATCTGATTGAGCAGCGTTCCAAGAGTGCTGATGTAACAGCCCAACAGTACTGGGGCTTTTCACGGTTTGTATCATATGTTGGTCTGTTTTTGCTCATTCCAGACAGACTTTCAGTTTGTGCATTAGTGATGCAGATTTTTCTGTGAACCCTTTAATGGACTGGTCATCCATTAAGTGTGTTTCCCTGTTTCCTACTTCAGTGACACTTTCTGCAGTTCATTGAATAACTGTCTAAAGTGATTCATAAAAAATGCTGGTTCATTCAGGAATTAAACAGGTCTTGATGACTGAGTCATTGAATCATTCATTAAAACTAAAGTTCCAGCAGTGGTTTTGTTTAGAGCTATTTAGGTTTGCAGAGCAAAAAAGTAACTAGCAATATTGTGTCTAAAATGTACGTCACTCAATATTAACTCCTTGCCATATTACACTGTTGTTTAAACTATAAATTGTTTTTACATATTTTACCGGCTTGCATTTGTTCGCCGAATCGTTGCACGTAAAATCCAGTCATTTCAATAGGGATCCTTGCGAATGGGAATTATGTGTAAGTGCGAAAGATTTCCCAATGCAAATTTCACATCGGGTTCAAATTTCTCTGAAATGTTACAAATATGACCGCACCTTAGATCGGGACTATATTGCAACTTTTTAGGCATTGAAACTTCTGATATTCAGTGTAGTTCTACACTTCTATGGAAGCGACACATTTGTCCATACACTGCTGACAACAAGAGTAGAGATGGAAATGAAGAAATGGTACATGCTGTCCCTGTGAGTGCTGGATGAGTCAGTTTCACCCCGAGTGCACTGTGTGCTTTCTCCATTTCTCTCTCTTAATCGCCAATTCTTTTCCTCCCTTTTGCTCTCCTTTCACAGTAGGATGAGGATCTCCTTCTCTCGTATGGAACTGTGCTAAATCCCTCAGCTGGTTTTCATGCATGTCTCTCTCATTTCTGTTCTCCATTTGCATTGGTCCACATTGCCCTATACTCTCTTATCCTCTTTAAATAAGGGAGTTAGCTGAGCAGGTCTTTTGTTGCTGTAGAATTGATGGATTACCATGTTTCATTCCTTTGTGAAACAATTTTATGAATTTCATAGATTTTATGTATGAGAAAAATGATAGTCTGTCACCCTACACACACATTTCAGTAATTTTTTTTCTCTTGGCTTTGTGTAAGTCTGCATGTAACGTGGGTATTTAAGTGCATGCATATCCATGCAATGGAGTATTGCACATTTTTGCCAATTATTTCTCAAGATTGTCTCAAATGGGTGTTTGTATATGGGCATGGAATGGGTAATGATTTTTATTAAAACGTTTAGTTTATTCCCATTTAGCTAACAGTAAAAGCATTGCACTGTCATTGTGGGTTTTTTTTTTTACCTTGACATTTATATTGCTCTAATCAGCATAAATCATGCTAGATTTCACACAATAATAATGTAATTAGTACTTACTTTTTGCAGTCAGCATTAACATTGCATGGAAGTTTGATCTTCAGTCATCTTAAGTGACCTTTTCCACAGCTTTGCGTGTTGCATATAAATGGCTGTATTGATAGAGACACCATGATCTCCAAGGGCAAGATGATTTATGACATGGCACGTGTTCACAGACACAACAGATTTCGAAGCAGAGCATTGCCTGGGGTTTCGAGGCAGTTGATATGTTCATCCGCAAGACAGTGACATATGATGTCCCATCTCTGTGTGTGTTTTGTCCAAAAGCATGACCCTCTTTCTACAGGACTGTCTTCACACCATGTGCCCTTGAAGTCTGGTAAAGTCTGCCAGCATTGGCTCTTAACACTTTGTCCTATTCTCCCACTCTGTGGGACGAACCTTTAATAGCCGCTCTGCTGGCTGGAATTCCGTGAATGGGCGCTGATCTCTGTAAGCTGGCCTTTTAAGTAGCAGTATGCAGGTCTATCTTAGACCAGTCTGACCTAAGAACGTTTTAATGTCAGTACAACCATCTCTTAAAAAAGGGTCATTTGTGTAGTATGCAGGGATGAACTGGCTGTAGGGAACACAGGGACTTTTCTTAGTGGGTCGGTTGACTTGTGACCTCTTGATTAAATAAATAAATATACAAAGATTTAAAGGGAAAAAGGGCATTTTGTTTCATTTATAGGCACAAAGCTCTCAGATGTGCGTGTGGTGTCTCTTTTTCGTTTTTTTTCGGCAGCCAATATCATTGAATATTATTTGTGTCTGTATGGTTGTGTCACGTTTAGTTTTGGGTTTGTTTCATGTTCATGGTTCGTGTCTTTTATTCTGAAGTTTTGTTTCTGGTTTCTTGTCATGTGACTTCCTTGCCCTCATGTGATTATGTCTGAATCCGAAATCGCCCCCTAAACCCTTATTCACTAATACTGTTCACTTGAAGGAGTTCGAGTTCGAATTCGGACAGCTGTTGAGAGTACATCAGTTGTACACTCTATTGCAGTGCAATGTGAGATTGAATGAGTGCACTTAATAATGTCCACTATCGTTTTGGACACCACTACAAATGGCTGTCCCCTCAAATAACGCCCTATTTGAGGTTATATGGGGGTTTCGGATTCAGCCTATGTCTTGTGCTTCCCTAGTCTCTTGTGCAATGTTCTGATTGGTTCCCTCGTTATGTGTAACATTCTCATTGGTTCATTGTTTAATAGTTCACAGGTGTTTCTTGTTAGTCATTAGTCCATGTGTAGTCCATGATTTGTTCCCTGTAACCACTGTTGGTGTTATTTTTTTATGTTCATGTTTAAGTCAAGTCGTCATGTCAAGCCAACTCCTTGTTCACGGTTTTGAATTAAGTTGCACATGGGTTCTCATGCAATTCGCCTTATTGGACTTCTCTCAGATTACTTAAGTTGACATTTTTTAAGGAACATTCTTCAAGTGTCCTGGTTTTAACTGGGTCACTAAGATTTTTAAAAGTAGTTTATGCTTACCAAGACCAAATTTATTTGATAAAAAATACAGTAAAAAAAAAAACATTAAAGTCCCTGTAATGTCCAAATTAAGTATGTGTTCTGAGTATGTCACACCACAGAAAAATGTGTTATTAGCCATCCAGCTAAATTTGAATGATAAAAAAAGCCGGCAAGTACATAAAATAAGCTATCAAAATCTTGAAAAAATGAGCATTATTCTCTGCTCTCAAACGCTGGGGGCGTGTCCGCTGGCTGCGCTGAAACCACGCCCACTCGCGGGAAAGCTCAAAGCTGTCGACGGCGATATTAGGTGATACAACTGCTTTCGGGACGGGAGGATGAACGCTGGCGGGGGATAGTCGTTTCGGCCCCGTTCACCAGTAACAGCGGATTATCAGTGAATCCCAGTTGTCTCTGAGGAAAGTTTATAAAACGATCCAGTGTAAAATGATCACTAAAGAGGCGGGTGTTGGCGGTGATCCTCAGCTCTTCATCAAGGTTGGCTCTTCACAAAATTAATCCACCTCTTCTTGATGTGATCGTTTTTAGGAAATTTAAATAAAGACACCGATCTGTTTTGTACATGATCGCATCCAGGTAGTAGCCTATATGCATTTCCGTGTTGATGGCATAGCTAGCTAGCAAACTGTAGGCTGTAACTAATAGTACTGACCAAGGGTGAATTGTCAATCACACATTGGGGGGGACAGCTGTGGGACTTTTTGTGTTGGCGTATGCACACATTTTTTTAATCAAAATAAAATAAATGTTTGTAATTGTATAACACAACAAGGAATTTTATTACATCTGATCGTCAAACCAACGTATACTCACCCTGTAATGATTACAGTATCGGCATTAATTATACAAGCCTGAATTGACAACAAAGCGGCCAGTGATCTCTCTCTTATATTCTTCTTTAAACATATAGTGGCAATAAACATTTTGATTAAATTACTGTTACAGGATAGCAATATTCTAAAATCAAGTCTTGAGCAATGATAGTAAAACAGTTATGTACTAATCAGGGAAAATGCTCTTTATTTTTTTTTATAGGGGAAAACCTCTTTTCCACGAGATATTGCATGAAGCCAAAAAATTATCCTTAATTTTGAATTTATGTAAAACGCGTTGCCAGGAGCGGACTTTTGACTTGAGCTCGGCGAATTCTAAGGGCCCCCCCCCCCCCCCCCTGCCGCGGGCCCTGGGTACTCGGTACCCCTTTTCCCCCGCTACCACGCCCCTGCGCGTTGCGGCAGCATACAGACATAGGCAAAGGTGGCTTGCGTGCCTATTGGCTGTCCTGCGGCAAATGCAGCAGCCTATCGAGAGAGGCCCTTTGGTGACGGTCCAATGGGGGCGCATATTTTATGTAGAGCTATATCTGTGTTTTGAATGCAGTAGCGGCGTGTATACAGTAACGTTAGCTAGCTGTCGGATAGCTTGTCAATAGTCCCTCCCATTCATACAAGCAATCGAAATTCACAAATTCTACAATTCGAAATTCTAGTGAAATTCACCTGGTCATTATCTAAGGGATTATGTCAGCCAAATACAGGATATTTACCATTCATAGATATGTGCCAAATGTCTGTCAGATTTCGCGCTCCTAACTCTTCTTCTGTTTGGTTTTTCCTACTCATTGACGGTGCACGAGCTACTAAAGGTATAGGGAAAACATGACATGGATTTCAGGAGAAATAGCTTTTGTTAATGGATTTGGGAAATGGCCCGGCCGGGATTTTATATTTGCGGAGCTGGAAAGAAAGACGTATTTGCAATCACATCGACATTGCCCGCATAATCATACAGTATGATCAAATATTGGGGGGGACAAATCGTCCTTCTTTGAATATTGGCGGGGGGGGGGACGTGTCCCCCTGTCCCCCCATAGAATTACGCCTATGGTACTGACTGACAGTAACTCGCGTTTGAGCGGCGAATACGAATGGGGTCGGGAGAGATCAGCCACAGCTGCCTCGGTGTGTCATCAAGTAGGGGCGTGTTCACGAGCTCATGGGCTCCAGTGCGTCATCGAGCCCTGTTTTAGCCCCGCCCAAAAAATCCGTAAAATAGCAATGGTGAAAAACTGTTTAACGGTCTAACTCCGCATTTCAGTACTTCACAGTTCACAGTCTTTGTAATATGTTTTAGCAATACATTTGTAACATTTATAATGTGTTTAGAATTTTTTTGTAGAATTGCCTTTACAGGGACTTTAACAATTTAAAATAACTATTCCTATCGTAATATATTTTTTTTAAATGTAATTTATTCCTGTAATGGCGAAGCTGAATTTTCAGCATCATTACTCAAGTCTTCAGTGTCACATGATCCTTCAGAAATCATTATAATATGCCGATTTGGTGAGATTTAATATTATTATTAATATTATTATCAATGCTTAAAGCAATTCTATTGAATGAAACATTCTGCATGGAATCACGTGTCATACATCCTCTATATATCAGGTGACTCCACGCAAAATATTTTATGTTTGAAGGAATCACAGTAGTGATGAAAAAGCTGAATGAATCATGTGGATTTTAAGCATGAATACACATTATGTCTGGTGCATTACATGCATATCTGATTGTGTGTGTGTGTGTGTGTGTGTGAGTGTGTGTGTGTATTCGTGTGGCAGCTGCATGCACCATCAGGCAGTAGTTCTCCACTATGTAGGTCAGACTGCATGTAGAGAGAAAGATAGAGATCTGTTTGCAGAGCTGAATGGCATCAAGACTGTGACTGTTTGCTTATTTATTGAATTGGAACCAAGAGTTAATTTCATTCCAAACTTTACATGCATTCATGTGTCCAATTTAACAAAAAAAAAAAAAAAAAAAAAAGCTTAGATAAGTTTTAAGTGTGTGCATATTTGTACGTAGATTTCTTGTATGCGCAATTAAGGATCTTAAGGATACAAAAAAAAATTCTTCCGTAAGAGTGACTCTCCTGGGGGTTTATACATGGAGCTTAAACTTTAGGGAACTCTCTAGATAGATGTGTTTAGGTGTATGGATGGTAAAGGTCAGAGATGCCTTCCCGAAAGAACCCCTCAACACTAGGCCTACAGAGATAGCTAGCCCTACTCCAGCTCACTGCTAGACATACAGTATACTATGCTGTATATCAATTAATCATCAGAACTGTTAGTTTTACCTTAGGCATGAAATTACATATTAATTTTTGCATTTGGATTTTAACATAATGCAGATTTAATCTGCAATTTTAATGAATGAAGGAACTTGTCTATGTTTTAATTTTTAATATAAGCTTATATAAAGGGATAGTTCAACATGGACACAAAAATCACATAACGTATCATAAAAATATCATAAGTTGTTCAATCTAGGCCTTATGTTACATTTAAATAAGTAGTGTCAGATCCTTTCTTTCGTATTGTGACATACATCCAAACGAAACAGAAGCGAAAAGAAGGATGGAGACTTGGATGGAGGCAGATTTGAATGTAAGCTTTTTGATTGTAAAAATGGGGTAGGGCTTATGCAGTAAAAATGATTGGAGAAAATCACTAGAGAGATGTCTGTCATTTCAACAGAAGATTGTGACATTTTTGATTAACAAAAAAAATTCAAGGTAAAAAAAAAATTAAAAATTAAAGATATACCATAAATACTTGCAAATGATGAGTTGTACGTACTGCTCAGGGACAAGGACTGACAGAGCCAGAACCAACTAATCTGGAAAAATGAGGTCAAGGTGAAGGTCACATATCTTGCCACATACATGCTATTATTAGGTTCTTAGGAGTCCTCTACATTTAGATTATCCATGTGAAAACAAGACCTGGGATTGGAGATAGAGAAGGAAATATGGGAGCAAATATGTGCAAAGGCCCAAACACAGACAGTTAACAGTAGACTAAAACTGTTACAGTACATTTGGCTTTTGTGTACTTATGTAACTCCAGTAAAATTAAATAGTATTAATAGCAGCATACGAGATACATAACAGTGCAAAAGGTACATTAATTCATATATGTGGGAGTGGGAGAAAATAAAAGAGTTTTGGAAAGAAATGATATGGCACTTGCTATCGGTGAGTTTACCACTATCCTGAGTTTTTAATTAAAATTTTTTTAAAAATTAAATGATTTTAATTCGGCCACCCAGGAATCCCATTTATGTAGTGATTGGTACTCACGTCACCGCTGACGTTGTGATTTTTGGATCAAACGTCACTTAAGGTATGATTATGAGTACAGTACATCAGATGACCACTTCCCCCCTTCTTAATTCAGGGCACCAGTCAAGGATTTTTACCTTGGCAGTATGAGAACACTCCCAGCAGAGGCTGTTCAATCATTTAGAATTAATGTAAACCGAAGGGAGTTGCTCAGCTGATTTATCTGAAAGATTGGTGAGATATTGTTAACTAGCCTCGTGATATCATCACAAGGAAGACAAAATGTAATAAAATACATTTTATTAACAAAAGATAAACAAGAATAACTAACACAACTTCTAAATGAATACTATAATGATAAACGAATAAAGCGCATAAGATGGATAAAATACAAATGATTGAGTTGGATGTGGCTATGGAAGAGTTAGGCTACGTTATCTTATGGAAAGATAAACTGTTGTTTATCTAAATTAATAAGGTGAAGAACCTAATAATGCATCAAACAAATAAACAAAAGATTATTTCTTATTAACTAGTATCAGCTATATTACCTCTAATGTATATTAGAAAATCATACACTGATAATATACAACAGTGCCAAGGTCTCTGGAAAGAGGTTTGGTTAAGTGGTCCGAAGGCGGAGACGTTTTCCACTGGTTGTGCTGGGTAACAATGCAGTGGGGAAAGGAGCCGGAATCCATTTCAACAGCCTTGAACAAGAAGCTCTGTGGGATGCTGATCTCTTGGAGCACCAAAAGGGTCCTAAAATCTGAAACACACAGATGAGGCCCCGAAGTGGGCCGTTGGCGAGCATCTGCCAGGCTAGTTTTGTGGTATGTTCCACACGTCGGTGCCAGTTTGCCCGTTTCAGCATGTTGAATCAGCATCATGGCCGTTGATGAGAGTGGCAACTCTGATTGGATGTTCAGTTTAGCGAAGAATTAGCACGAGAATTAAAGCGAAAGTGATGAAAGAGAGCAAGTAAGTCAAGACAGCAGTGACAGAAGGTTGATTTAATGTTATCCTACCCAAGCATTCCAAAACATGAATATTTTCATAACTATGAATACTATAAATATTCAAAATGGTAAGCAAGCGCTGCTTTGTTCAGATTTCGTAGTTAGTTTCTGTTTCTCCCTTTAAATGACGAATGTAGACTTGATACCCGCAGAACGCACATGCTAGGTTGCAGTCGGGTGTAGTCTGTGCTGTGTCAGAGCCCGTCTACGGAGAGCCTGGCCACTCCCTATTAAGTCCTATTGTACCAAATTTTGGTTGTAGTACCACCAGAGTTCCACTGGGGGCGATCGCCCATAAGTGCAAAATGAATGGGAGTCTATGGAGCTAGACGGCTAAATTTGTCTCTTTCACCCGGTTGCTGTTGAGAAATCTCAGATTTGATAGTAGGTTTTGCAAGTTCAACATGGGTTATAGGTCGAAAGTTGAATAAACGAGTACTTATGTCCTTTCGATTTCTTACAGGTTGAGTTGTTGTTGCCCATAACACGCTAGCATTCTGCTAATGAACGCTGGTTGGTCAGTGAAGTACTGATTACGACCAGAGATACCGCTTGATGGCATCGTGGCATCCGAAGCGGGACCAGAATGTTAAGAACTTTAGTTTTACAAAAACTCTTCTAGCACATGTATTTACCTGTGTCAGCTGTCTCGAGAGAAAAAAAAGTGCAGAGCGCAAAAGCACCAGAGTGACTAGAGGATTGCCGTTAAGCAGTATCTCTGGTTGTACAATGTGTATGACGTCATTGACATTTTAAAAGACTTTTTAAACAGATAAGTGACTCAAAAAATCTAACACCCAACGATGTGTAATTTCTTTGCATCTCGTTTCGAATACAACATTCAAATTACTGGACAAAAAATGATATCCTGAGAAAAGTGGATTTTGAGGGGCATAGCTCCATAGACCTCCATTCATTCTGCACTCGTCCTGTGAGCACCCTCATATGGAACCAGAGTGGAACTGCAATCAGTTCAGAAGCCGCAAGTTTACTGAGAGTGGAAGTTCTCCCCTTATTAGACATTATCTGGCTGTGTGTTCAAGCGCAGCTTTTTGGTCAGCCGACGCTAGGCGACAACACCGTCAGTTTTCGTCGCCGCTAGTTCTTTGAAGTTGGCTTGGTGTGTCCCAGGCTTTACAGGACTGAGACCCAGAATGGTGCATCTGTTATGTCTCATCCGATGGGACACTGTTAAAAGGATACCTTTATCCCTTTCTGAGGAGGAGGAGATTTCCATTTGGCGCTTCTCCATTCCAGTAGGCTACTGCCATTGGCTGCTGGCATCAGAGGGGGCACAGACAGTGTGGCCCACCCTTTTTTCCCCTGTGCAACTCATTTGCTTAACGCACACGGTTAGAAGTATTTAAAGTGTCTTTAAAGTTTTACCGATGCATTTATCACTTTCCAAACCACCACCTGAATACCTTTGGCAATATTCTAAATAAATAGAGTCCAAAGTCCAAACAAGATGGGACAAGATTGAACTGTCATGCGTTCATTCATTTGTACATTATCAGCTGAATTTTGTGTAAGATGTTGCACTACACATAGCTTTCACTGAGAGAATGCTTATTTTTCTGAATAAGTATGAAATACATAACTGTAGTGTACATCAGTTTTAAGGTTTCCAAACATTATGAATAGATTTGGATGGATCATTGTGATCTATCTTTTGTTCACCCACTGATGCTGCATCTGGAGGTCCTGAGGAACTTGTATGGCAGTCACAGGCCAAAACCTTTAGGAATTGGTATCTAGATGGGTGAAGGGCAGAAACTGCATGTGGATCAATGAGAAGTCCTGTCCTTCCTGGGCTTGGTAATAGAGGCATTCTTCTTGCCCTCTAAGAGGTGTCCATATTTTCTGATGGTGTTGGACAGTTTGTTTGTTTTAGTCCACCGGTTTGTTTTAGTCCACCAAGATCCAATCAAAATGTAGCAAACCTTTGTCCACTTTTATGGACAGAGAGGGACCCGGTCACCCGGCCATAATGGGCCCTGGAAAATGCTGTTCACTACGAATGGAATATTTAAGTATTTATAGTCATGTGGATTTTACACTCCAAAGGCTCATTGCCATTTATTGGAAATAAGACCGAAAGGCTTAATATAACTCGATGGTTCAGAGAAACATCTTCATGTATTGCAATGGAAAAGATAGCACATTTTTAAGGGTAAAAAAGCCACATTTAAGAGAGTCTATCGGTCCTCCTATTTATTTATTGAACATGGGGATATTGACAGTATAATAGAGGAGGATCAAAATGCTTGATATGGGTATATTTTAATATGCGCTAACCCTACTTTACTGCACATGTATTGTTAATATTGATTGTGTTGTATTGCTAACTTGCACTCCCATAGTACATATTGTATTAACTCAATGTTGCTTTGTGTTATTACACTAAATGTCATATCAACCCTTTTGTTTTGCTTCTGTTTTTGTGCATTAAGTATGTTGTTATAGACAAGTGATGTACATGCTCCCGAGCTCGTGTACATGAATCCGGGCGCTGGTAAGGACCCTGGCTCACGACACAAATTGGGACAGTGATCACTCAATTTCCGGCGACATGACTACGTACAATGTCAACGTACAACATTGCAGAACGTCACGGCTGGTATTAATCAACAACAGGCAGGACTGTTTAAATACATTGTTCTGTTACATATCCTTAAAACATTTCAGCCGAATATTGTTTAGAAATGTTAACTAGACGTGTTCACTACTTGTTTAGCGATGTGTTTATGCTGACCTAAAAAAGGTTTGTCTTTTTAAATCTTCTATCGCGTGTCATTATATTTATTGAGTTGGTTTGTTTTTGTATGTTTTGCGCTTCAGAAAAGTGACGCAATTTCCGGTAAGGAAGCATAGTGAGCATCGATGCTCCCATAGTTTTTGCAGTACTGTTAGATTATAACTCTATCAGGTGCATTGTAGGATTTTTTTAGGGAGCAAAAATTCCAGTGCACTGGACGGATTTTGCGATTGAGACAGGCCTTAAAATGGCCGACTCCCTTATCAGTGACCTGACTACTAAACTTGGGAGCTGATTGAGATTGCACCCATTCGTTACTTGTGAAAGTGTTCATGAAAACTTAATAAAAACAGCTTTGAGAAAAAATAGATAGATATGCCTGTGAAATTGTTCACAAAATGGTTAATAACATGTATTTATAAAACATTTAGAAAAAATTACAACAGATGAATATCTGTTTGATGCTAAGCTGCTGATAATGTTCTCCACTGGGCAGCTAACCATTGTGACTAGATCATTGAGTCAATGAGCTGAACCCAACTCAGAATCAGATAGATTCATCAATAAGTCATTCAGATCGGTTTTACGAACTGTATCAAATGATTAATTGAAAAGATCTGACTCAAAAGAATGTTTTTATTCAGACCATTGATTCAATGAGCTGAACCCAACCCTGAATCAATTGCATTCATCAATGAATCATTCAGCTTGGTTTTACAAACTGGATCAAATGATTAATTGAAAAGATTTGACTCTAAAGAACGTTTTGGGTCAGATCATTGAATCAATGAGCTGAACCTAACTCAGAATCAATTTGATTGATTAATGAATCATTCAGCTCGGTTTTATGAACTGGATCAAATGATTATTTGAAAAGATCTGACTCAAAAGAATGTTTTGTTCACAAATTGTACATTGCTGCTTCAATGATCCATAAATATTTTGCTAACTCATGAACTGTATATCTTAAAACTTGAATTTCAGTCTATTCTTCACATAAAGCTGTTGACTAAATTATTACAATTTACAGAACTGATGGTGTATGAACTACTTTTTATGCTACCTCTGTGGTGTAATTTGTCATTTGGAGAATAGAATGGAATGGAATGGAATGGAATGTACATTGTATAGGATATGAGAGGTGGTGGAATGGACTGCAAGAGAATGAGATGTCAGTGCCAGACGAGCCATTATGGGAGATTAAATCTGATCCACACTAAGAGTGACCCTGTGGAGAGAGAGGGAGAGAGAGAGACTCTCAGCCTGGCTTATTGTATTATTAGCTGTCCGTGGGTGTCAATAGCTGTATATCAGATCTGTAGAGACTTTGATTTGATTTAAAGTTTGCCTGTACAATATCAGTCCCTGCCCTTGAGTTATCCAGCACTAGGATGGCTTTTCTTGAGTATCTCCAAATGCACAATCATATGACATTTTAAGTTTAAATGCAGCTGTGGAGCACAGGATATTTCTTTAACGTTTGACTGCCCACATCTGCATATCAATTACATTCAGTATTCAGCAACTTGGCCCACCTAGTCACGATGAAGTAATATGTAGGATAGATTATTCAGAGACACCAGAAGAATAAAATACCAGTTAATTTCTAGATATATATGGGAGGTTCGACCATGCATCGCAGTGGGGGAGGATCAAAGAAAGAGATGTGTCCTGAAGAAATGCATCACGGTTTCCACAAAAATATTAAGTAGGACAACTGTTCTCAACATTGATAATAATAAGAAATGTTTCTTGAGGAGCAAATCAGCATATTAGAATGATTTCTGAAGGATCATGTGACACTGAGACTCGAGTAATGATGCTGAAAAATCAGGTTTGCTATCACCGGAATAAATACATTTTAATAATACATTAAAATGGGAAATATTACTTCAATATTACTGTTTTTGCTGTATAAATGCAGCCTCGGTGAGCAAAAAAGACACTTAAACACATTTAAAAACCATACCGACCACAAACTTTTGACCAGTAGTGTACATATAGAAGTCTTAGACATAAAGTATTGAAAAAACTGATAATATTTTATATTTTACCTTTAGGCTCTGTTTCTACACCTATTTCTTCAATGACTTTAATGTGCAAGCTACCATACTAATATTACAAAATGTTATACAAAATCAAATCCGACAAAACCAATATCATGCGGCCCCTTTAAGCTGTAATTTATTGCAAATAAATGTTCTCATGTTTAACCTTCCTGTGCTAAAGGACGCGGTTTGACAGGCTAGCGGAGGTATGTTGTGATTAAGACGTTGAATACCAGTCAACTCTTTGTTGTTACTAAGCAACCTGTTCCCTGGCAACGCTTTACTTGTCCTTTGGCAACCGTTGATTTAATTCGGAATGACTGTTCCCCCTTTACTCCCATGCTGTGTCATCTCTAAGTCCATGCAAGTCTTGGGACCGATGAACCAAGACATTAAAAAATTGTTCAGCATCCAGATTCGACATTGAACTCTGCTGTTAGTGTTAAAAAATTGCTGCGTCACAGCACTGATGTCTTACAGTATTCACATCACTTCAGTACAGCAGGGACTTTTTATAAGGCCATGAATCTGTTCAGATAAGGAGTGTATGAAAGGTGCGTTTCAACAATTGCAGAGGATACGTGGCTGGCAGACTGCAGTGTGAAAGGAGCGAGACAGCTGGGGGATTTCATCAAAGAGCATGCGACAGGGAGCAAGAGTGGGAGGAAGATGAAGACAGAGAAAAGGAGGGAGGGAAATGTTACTCAGGCCAACAGCAGCACCTTTGCAGCTATGCGCCACTTTGTGTGTCAGTACCCTGGGCGGAACATATCTGCAGAAATTAATCTGACAGCTGTGGCTGTGTCTGAGCGTGCCTTTGTGCATGTGTGCATACGTTCAGGTGGCCTATTTCCGGAAATTAATGCAATATCTGGCATGCCATGGTCACCCACTCTGTATGTGGCTGCATGTGGGATTATCCTAGTGAGCCACACCTGTAGTAAAGCCTTTGAAAGCTAGTGTAAACTGTCCATTTTGTGATGAATCTACCATGTGAGAGACACAACCTGTGCTTACCTATCCCTTTGCTGGTGTTTTAAACAATCTGCTACTTATGTCATTTAGTTATCACATCGAATTGTGCTATTGCTGTACCATATCTGAAACTTCATTTTATTTGTAATGAGCCTTATAGAACTATAGTCATACAGGAACATACTGTAAATACTGTAGATCTGCTGTAAGCCGTATCCTTGTGATTTAAAGAAGTGCTCTTTTTTTTATAGCGTTTATACAATACAGATTGTTTCAAAGGAGCTTTACAGTGATCAAGAGGAAAATAATGATTCGGTGTTGCAAACAGTTCAGTTTGGCTGTAGCGCAGCTTTAAAAAGAAAAAAAGTGTCATTGTTCACCTGAAGTCAGTTCAGTGTTGATTCCGTTATAAAGATCATCATCAATTATTAAATCAGTTCAATTCGGCTACGAAGCAGCTCTGCAGAAAACAGGGATGTCATCGTCCACCTCAGTTCAGTTCTCATACTATAGTGTCAGTTCATTCAGATCAATAATAGTGTTAAATATAAAGCAAGTCAGAGGTGACAGTGGCAAGAAACCCAAACTCCATCAGGTGGCATAATGGAGCAAAAAAACTAGTGTAAAATCAGGCTCAGGCGAGGGGTCAGTTCTCCTCTGGCCAATGAAACGGACATGCTGTGGTTTAATTCAAGGCTGCATCACAGGTCAGAAAACAGATTGTGGATTAGTTTCATTCAAAATATTTCATCCAGTTACTTTTGCTTGAAAATCGGATTCATCACGCCTGTGGAGACAAAGCTGGCCATCGGGGTCTGTGCCGAGGTTCTCGTGGTCTCTGCTGAGGATCTGTGTCGATGTCTGTCGTGTTGACAAGGTATTCACAAGGGATTGTCTAGTTGACATGGTCTCTGCTGACATTCAGGGCTGTGTTTTGGTAATGTCTATAGGTGCAGGTATTAGCATAGATGCCATTCTAACGGTGTACATCAGATTCCCAGTTCTGGTTGACCTACTTTATGCAGCCTTACAATCCTGTAACAGATCTTAATTTAAAGACTCCCTGTGGTGAAAACCAAGTTTTTAATGTTGTTTATATGTCTATGTGGTGTTTAACATGGTTTAAGAAAAGCCATGTGCAAAGTCATGTCAACAACATTGCTGAGCATTTTCTCCTTAAAACTGGAGTGAACCAAAGACAATCTCAAAAACGCATTTTGAAATCGCTGGTGTTTCTGACGTCACAAACTTCCTTGTAACCAATCACGTCAGCATGTGATCGTCAACGAGTGGATCTCTGACCTGGCGTGAGTGAGTTGAGAAGGGGCTAATTTGCATTTTCATAGAACCGCGTATACTAAATGAGGTGTGTAGAGTTACATTCAAGCTATTTTAAGGCATGAATCATTTTTGTTCCTAGGAAACAACTTTTTAATATGTAAATTTGGAGATCAAAGATGAGTTTTAAGGGATACAATTATTGACTACAGAGGGACTTAAAAGAAATGTGATAGTGTGTTATGTGTATGCTAGGTTAAAGAGATGTTTTAATCTAGATTTAAACTGACAGAGTGTGTCTGCCTCCCGAACAACGCTTCCAGAGTTTGGGTGCTAAATAGGAAAATGATCTACCGCCTGCAGTCAATTTTGATATTCTAGGTATTATCAACTGGCCAGAATTTTGAGACCGCAATAGACATGAAGGAATACAATGCGTTGAGAGCTCGCTCAGGTACTAAGGAGCAAAACCAGTTAGTGCTTTATAAGTAATTCGCAATATTTTAAAATATATGCATTATTTGGGAGCCAATGCAGTGTTGACAGAACCAGCCTAATATTGTCATACTTCCTGGTTCTAGTAAGAACTCGAGCTGCTGCATTTTGGACCAGCTGGAGTTTGTTTATTAAGCATGCAGGGCAACCACCCAGTAGAGCATGACAATTGTTGTGCATTTAAAGAAATACACTTGTTTTGATGAGTGATAACATACTAAAGCAGATGAAAAGTACTTGATTATAATTTTAACAGTTATTTGTTAAAGGGTTAGTTCACCCAAAAATGAAAATTAAGTCATTAATTACTCACCCCCATGCTGTACCAACCCCGTAAGACCTTCGTTCGTCTTCGGAACACAAATGAAGATATTTTTGATTAAATGTGACAGCTGGATCACTCCTCCATAGGCTCCCTAAGGGAATGAATCCTGACGGCCCAGAAAGTCAATGAAGAAAATTTTTAAATATTCCATGTCACAACAGTGGCTCAACTATAAGTTTATCAAGCGACGAGAATACTTTTTGTGCGAAAAAACAAACAAAAATAACGACTTTATTCGACTATTCCTTTTCTTCCTTGTAGGCCTGAAACGAGACTTCAAGAGATTTCCACGACGCGCACGCGCGAGAACTTAACTGAAGTAGTTGAAGGAGATCGCAATTCTCGCGCATGCGTCGTGGAAATCTCTTGAAGTCTCGTTTCAGGCCTACAAGGAAGACATTTTCTGCCTTAGTTTGCATGGGCATATTATATATTTTGCTCAGACTTTTTCCCACCACAACGACTTTAAAGAGCTTTAAAGATATACAATGTTCCCCCATGAATCAAACCCATGATCATGGCATTACTATTGCCATGCTCTAACAGTAGAGTCAAAAAATATACAAAAGACAAACACTGATCAGCAATCATGAATGGGATGGCACTGCTGAAGGATATCTGCAGAACGTCACACACACTGCAGCTGCAGCACTACCTTTGGCTATGGTCTATCTACAGACACAGACACACAGCTGTGGTCCTCTCTGCGCTACTGACTTGTGGTCTGGACAGTCATTATGTAAGCCTTGAGTCACTGAATTGGTGGTTCACTCTCCTGGGGAACATAAAGGTTTATGTCAATGATGTTCACACTCACCACTCAAAGGATTTGAGGGCAAAGACTGTGAATGACTAGAGATTTAGACACAGAACAGTGCTTGCCTTTATTGCGCAGAGCATTTTGACCCTGAGTTTAATAGCACGCTGCAAGCAGACAAGTAAAATAGAATAAACGAGCATATAAATATTTTTTTGTGTGAAATATTTGGATTTCTGCATTGATTTCTCATAAACCTTACTTGAACTCACAATTACAGACAAGCATAATTATGACTAAACTAACACAAACAATTGTACTTTTCACGTTGAGTAATCATCAGTGTAGGGTGGAGAAAGTAAGTAAACCCTTGAATTGCAAATTCTCCGCGAAATGTTTCCTGTAGCTGCTTATAAGGCTTGCAATTATGGACATCCCTCCACACAAACCTGTTTTAGTTTATCAATATTTTGGTGTTGTCTTGATAGCACAGACCTCTTTAGGTTATGCCGCAGCATCTGAATTGGCTTAATAGCAGGACTCCTTTTTCCAGCCTGCCCTGCCAATGATCACCAAATGCAATGGCATCCACAGACCTCTGCGGGGCCAGGGGCAAAATCGAGCCACTGACCCAATGTCTTCAATAAATTGTGAAAAGTACAACTGTTTGTGTGTTATGAGTTTAGTCAGGTTGTGTTTGTCTGTAATTGTGTCGTAGATACAGATCAGTGCGCAATTTACGAATAAGAATAAGTTTGGAAATTAATACTTTTATATAAGGATAACTTTTAAGGACTGCATAAATTAATGAAAAGTGACAATAAAGACATTTATAATGTTACAAAATAATTCTATTTCAAATAAATGCATTAAGCATTAAACATTAGGCAGCACAAATGTTTTCAACATTGTTATTAATAATGTTTCTTAAGCACTAATACAACTGTAATAGAGCATCAAATTGGCATATTTTAAACATTTATTTTATATATTTCACAATATTACTGTTTTGTATTTCTGATCAAATAAAGGCATCTTTGGTGAGCATCAAATATTTCTTTCAAAAAAATGAAAACACTTTTGAATGGTTGTGTTTTCTATCTTAATATATTGTGAAATGAAATTTATTCCTGTCATGTCAAAGCTGAATTTCAGTAGCCATTACTCCAGTATTCAGTGTCACATGATCCTTCACACATTTTTTAAATAGTGCAGGGATGGTGTATTTTTGTAGGCTTAACCGGAAGTTAGCATAAACTTAGTTCCCTCTACAAAAACCCAATAGGATTTTTCCATTGGCTTTTTGGATAATTGCAGATAATAAGGTCTGTGACTAACAAAAGCTACAATTCTTACAAGTTTTGTTCGTCATGGTAATCTTCATAAATAAACACAACTCTTGAGTGATTTTTGGAGCGTAAATATTATCAGCAGAAGTCAAAAGCAAATTGCAGCCTTTAAAAGTACAAAGCCAAGGAATGACTTCAACATCACCAACACTAAGCTTCCGACAACTCTTTTTGTCTTTGTTTTTTAAAAAAAGTTTGAGTTGTAATGTTCTCCAAGAGCGTGATTATAAACACAAAGACGCTGTGAAAGTGGACAAGTGAGTAGATGAATTTACCTGTTCAGCTGGTGCCATTTAATGTCCCCAACAATCTCTCTAGTCCCATTTAGCATCTTGTTAGCCAAAATAAACACAGTATGATTAATTGTGCAACCTTAGTACAAATGGCAAATTAGTCAGATCCCCCAGGTTTTCCATTATTTTTTTATTTTTATTTTTTCAGAAGGTTTGAGAACCACCACACAAGGCTCTTGACTCTGAAACGCTAATGTAGAGCTACCTCAAGACATTCACAGCATATACAGAAGAGCTTATGACATTAGATAAATGGCTGCTGGTCTGCTCACTCAAAAGAGCTTCTCAATCAAATTTCCACCATATGTCAAATTTTGTGGTTGTGAATTCAGACTGTTATGTTTTGCCAACACTGAAGCCTTCTGCCATTAAGTTTGTTTAGATTAAGCCAGTTGGCATAGTGTTACTTTCTTTGTCACCAATGCCAGCTTAGTGAATCAGCACTTTTGGCTTGAGGATAAATGCTTCAGTCCAACTACCGAGAGAAAACGCATTTAAAAGATGCACACCAAAACAGAAATGTCACTTTTCCAAGTCTAGGTTAATTTCTGCTGTATAAAATAGGGCTGTTTTCGACGAAGGATTTTCATAGTCGAATCTGATTCGTTAGATTTTGCCGTAGTCGACTGATAGTCGAACCTTTTTTTTATTTATTTTTTTAGATAGCAGCTAGACGTTCGGTTGAATAACTGTTCGTCTCTTTTAGGACAACTCGCTCTACGTTTAAAATGAACAGCAAGACAACTAGAAGTGACTGTGCTTTCCATTAAATGAATCCTTAACAACAACAAAAAAAGCTTTGTTTTAAATAAATCACACACAGTAAACAAAACCTTAACAAAAAAACTTTGCAATGAACTTTGCAATTTAGACGCGCAAACTGGTTGCCGGTGCGGTCGGTGAGACGTACATGCCCGAGCAGATTCGGCTTGAAGCCGTTCATCCTCGGACGCGGTGTCGCGCGCGCTATTACAAAAAAAGCCGTGCACACAGCCAAGCGAAATGGGGTCTTGCCGGTCTTGCACACCCAACGCGTCATTTTTTGCCATGCGCACCTTCGCGCTCGTGCGGACGCGTCTGGTATAAACAAGGCTTTCTCCGTGTCAGAGCGCGTTCTGATCGGTGAAGGTGCACAGACCTCTCCCGAATGATCTCCAGCACTCAGCCTCCGAACCACCACTAACTCCGCCTCCGTTTCCCTCGTAAGCTGATATTAGTATTTAAACATTCTCTATGATAAATTTTTTTTGTAAAAAATATTTTAATAGCACGGTTTTGGCGGTTATGGAGTTCTAATGACACTGTCGGTCTCATGGTTATATGATAACCGTCACACCCCTATTGGTTACATAACACTTCCCTACTGTTCGACTATGAGGTTCATAGTCGAATCAGACCTCTCCGAATCGAATCGTCGAATCCTCGACTATTAGAAGTCAGCCCTAGTATAAAATACACTTGAGAACTGTGAAGGAGAGGTGACATGCCTCAAGGTTTTCTCTCATAATGTCTCTATTTCTCTGTCTTCCTTCATTCCTTCTCTTGTCAGTTTTCTCTAAAGTGAAGCCAAGTTTTCATGTCTCATTGCAGCTTATGAGCAGACATCATGTGATTCCACTTTTAATATTTCAGGTCTTAACTGTCTTTTATCATCAGAGCTTCTGAATCTGAGGATCAGCAGGTATTTAATTAACAGCAATATATTTTGTACCAGTCGTTGGTTTCTTTTCTCCTTATCCTTTTCTCTTTGTTCTGTCTTTACTCAAGACTCAGTGGATGTGACCTAATATTGCAGTGAAACGGCATTCGCATAACAAACAGGAAATCTGGGGCTTAATCCTTTTTTGGGTTATTCTCTTTGACTCTGCCTGTTTCAGAATTGACCCTGATGCTGTCCCTATGTTCTGCCCCCGCTTTCTGTCTAGATCTGATAAAACTCCAAATCACTTGTTGGCCAAATCACTTGTTCCTGTATAGCACAACTAGTAGAGCACAGTGCTGATAATTAAAAGGACATGGGTTCGATTCAAAGGGAATGCATTGGCCAAGGAAGTGTGTGCCTTTGGCTTTGATCATTGTTCTTCCCGCTTTGGAGAGTTCTTCGAAAATTCTCAGATAAGCTAAATAGCTTCTATTGACTTGTCAAATTAAAAACGATGATCAAACCCTTCATATGAGTTGTATCAAGGGTTTGATAGTTGTTTTTGTGCTTTGAGAATACAAATCATACAATATGATGATGTACCACAGTGTTTGTCAAAAATGCTTCTCAGAGGTTTAAAGAAATCTTGATTCTAATACATCTGACACCCAGTGATTTGATGATTGGCTCTTTGGATTGAAAGTGGAGGATAATTTGAGAGAAACAGCTAATTCTGGGTTATCAGGGCAAGCAGTACTTGCTGTTTCACTCTCTGCATATACTAGACAAAGGCCTTTGTCCTGTGGGAAAGCTGATTTGCACTGAGTGCCATCATGATTAAAAGGGATATCATTTAACACTGCTGGCATAAAATACAGAAAGAGTAGAGTAGAGTGTTGTTTATAAAACATAATAAATATATTTCTGAAATACAATCCCTCTTTCAGTAAACAAAGATCAGTTCATTCTTTGGCCATGACCCAAAGGGGATACAATGTAATTGATTTCTTTTCAAGAGACTGGATAAGGTTGGCATTGTGGACAATAGAGAATGTATAAGAAAGGTAGTAATGAAAAGGACCTCTAAGGAGCTGATTGTTTTTTTTATGTTCAGCTAGTAAGATTTATCTGGTGATTCTGGATCATATTTTAAAATGTTCTATATTAATTTCTGTGTTCAATAGCTCAATTTGTAACATTGCATTGAAGAAAGAGTTGAAGCGTGGATCAAACCTTCAGCCATTTTATTTAAATAACCAAGAAGATAATCCAAGAACAAAATATCAATCCAACAAGGAGAAATATAAATGTAACGGCTCTTTAGCACAAAGACAACACTGGACACCCAACAGAGGAAACCCAAGGACTATAAATACAAAAGTAAATGAGGAACTAAACAAGACACAACTTATCCATAACTATAGAAACAAATCAGGAAATTGAGAAAAAACAGTGAAAAGAGAAACCAGGGACAACACAACAAGCTACATTACATTTTAATATAAGAGTTCTTGAGTACACCCTCTCCCACGTGGTGCCTACTGGTGCCGTAAACAAAAACAACACCAAAGTGGAGGGAGGAGGTGGTGATGGATATCAGGGGATAGGAAAGAGGACTAGGACCCCCAAGAGGAGGACCACCCAGTTCACAGTCCACAGCGGAACTTGCGGGGTGGAAAGCCCTGACAGAGCCGGAGAGATGGAGACCCACTGTGGAGCCTTAGGCAATGCAATCAGGGGAAAGCTAGGGAGACAGAGGCAGAGTCACGGAGGCTGGAGACTAAGGTGGAGCTGAAAGGCTGGAGAACCAGGTTGCCGCCACTGGACCGGTGAGTCAATATGAACCAGAGGAACTGAGGACCGATGTTGAGCTGGGAGCTTGGAAGACCAAGGCTGAGCCGGAGGGGTGAAGGTTGATGGCAGAAATGGAGGGATTGAGAACCTCGGTGGAGCCGAAGGATTAGAGGGTCCAGGTATAGCGGCACGCCTGGAAGTCTGTGGTGTAGCCAGGGTGACATCAAGGTGGAGTCAAAAGGACAAGGGGCCTGTTATCATATGGTGGTGGTGGTAAGACAGCATCCAAATGCAGTTTAATGACAAATGTAATCCAAAGTCATAGTTCATACCAGGCAGAGGGTCAAGCACATCAGTACATACTCAATCAGTACAAACACACATACTATCCACAGAGGGATAACAGGTACAAGGAATCCAAGACTCAGGCAGAGATAAACATAAGAACACAGGACCTGCTCGGGAATTCTGACAGAGAATGCAAACCAAAACAAACAAGACTTCATAACGACTGCAAGGCAAAGGCCATAGAAATAGACAGGGGTAATGATCAAATGAAACAAGACACAGCTGCAACAGATAAACTAATAATAAGCAGAGAGTTCTGGGAAATGAAGTCCGGGAGTAACAGAGTTAATGGTGACAGTGAGGGACGAGGCTGCCTTCTGCTGGTACATAAGGCACCAGCAGCTGAAAGATGTAAAGACCTCAGTGATGCCGGAGGTATGACAAGCCATGGTGGATGAGCTGAGGGAGCGAGAAGCCACAGTGGAGCCAATGGGTCGAAGGGGCGAGACAGAGTCATGGCCTCAAAGACCTGATGTGGAGCCAGAGGGTTAGGATTTTAAAGTTTCCATTCAGATGACTACAGTTGAACTGGCTGGCCTGGAGACTGTGGTTGAGCCAGAGGGCAAAGGAAAGGAAACTGGGCAGAACCAGCGAGGGGGCAGAACCAGTGAGGGAGGCAGAGCCTGGGAATTCAGTGGTTCATTATTTTTCAATTATTAATTCTAATCAACCAAACACATAAAACACATCTCATTATTATAGTTGACAATTATAGTTCTAGAACACTTCTATAGGACCTCTGGGTTGAGCATAATGCAAACTGACCATATAGCAGGTTCCTTTTACCACCAGGCCAAAGCAGAAATAGAGGAAGCTTTATAGGAGTACTTGAAGTAAACCAAATAAGACATGTTCTGTGAGTCATAAAGTGACACTGAGGTGTGTGTATAGTGCTGTTGCACCCACAACAAAACATGAATCACTTAAGATATGAAGGACCCGGTGATCATAAAGAAGGTCTGATGACAAAAGGGAAACAAAGAGGATGCAGGAAGATATGAAAATGGTACTTGAGGAAGGGAAGAAATGATAACAGTAAAGCGTGATTGAAAACTTAGTCAGAACAACATGAAGGAGGTGTGGAGTGGGATGAAAACCATGACCGACTGCACACTGGCCAGCAGCCATGTACAGTATAAAGGAAAGCATTTATTTTTTGTCAAATTTGTTTTTCGGTTGCCCCTTACTCAGCCCACCACAAGCCTTCTATGCATTTAGGACACTGAAGCCTCCATCCCACTTCCTCAGTCTCAGGCTTGCTATCTCTACTGATCAGTTGTGAAGGGAATTGAGGAAGCTCCACACAGTGGCAGAGCCCGATATAATCAGCCTCAGGGAGCACAGGACACGAGCTAACCAGTTCTGCGGGTTCTCAAACACCTGCTCTCTCTCCTTCAGTTAGATAAAGGTGCTTCAGTTCTGGAACTGACAAAGATGACATGCACCAGGACCCTGGTGGAATATGTGCTCTCAGATCATAAAGACCTTTGAAGGGCTGGACCTGAAATGTCTTGAATCGCTAGTCAACGGCTAAACTCATTTCAGCTTAATGGTCTGGTGTTTATGCTCCACATAGACCCACATTTTGCCCACTTCTAGACATGGGTTTATCAGAATTTCTGGAATTCTGCATGTTCTCCACAATTGTGCTAATACTCCCTTGTGAAAAAGAAGTGTGCTTAATTGTATTGATTGTGCACTTTTAGTGTACTTCAAATCCTAAACATATATTTCAAAAACCTGTACTTGCATTATAATATTACTGAAATAAAAGTCAATCTAAGTGTAGAGAGTACACTTTCATGACTGTTTCTTAACACACTTAAGAACACTTTAAAAAGCATTTAATAATAATGTCAAATTGTTTTAAAAAGTACACTTATTTTGATTTGTTGATTAACATACTAAAGCAGATTTAAAGTACTTAATTTGATCATTTTAACTGTAGTGTTATTCAATATTACATTAATATTTGAAATATTGCAACTTAATTTAACATACTCTAAAAGCTTGTCAGTACTTTTTAAAAGTGTGCTTTAATCACATTTCAAAGACAATAGAAGAAATTATCAAATAAAAATTTAAACTATTAAACATTATCATTTAATTGTAAATAAGTGTTGGAAAACATTAAATTCATTACATTCATCTTTTGAAGTATATTGAAGTATATCCGTAATAAGTATTTGCTAAAGTGTACTTCTTTCTCAAAGGGTCAGCACGTTGATCCTATACACACCATCAGTCATGAATTGTGGTTATGTGACGCAACCTGGCCACACAAATGAAAGTGAAAAGAGAAAGGGGAAGGCAAAACATTAAAAATTAAAAAGCAGATTATTTTGATGTCATGGACTGAAATGGGCTTTGAAAAGCAGATTTTAAAACTGTGGATTATAGAAAGGCAAAGGTGCTTAGAGGGAACGAGTGCAATGCTGTTTTAATTTCACTGAACAAGAGCCAAACTGTGGAAGTCAGACGTTATGATCATGAAATTGAAAATAGCAGTGTATTTTAATAAACTTGTAAAAAGTTGAATTGCTAGTATTGTAAAGGCAGCAAACAACTAATCAGTAACTAGTCCCTAAGAAAAAATAAGTATTGAATGTGCACTTGTAGTGTACTTCAATTCTTAAAAGAATATTTTTTAAAAACTATATATCACTTTCAGATGATATTAATGAAATAAAAGCCCATTAAATGGTGTATGTTACGACTGATTCTTAACACACTTAAGTACTTAAGGCCTACTTTTGGAAAGGTAATATAAAGTCAAATATAATTTTTAAAATATATGTTATGTAATAAAAGTAAATATATTTATTTTATATTTTAAAAGTATATCATGTACTTTATTATTGAGAATGCTAAATATTTTTCACAAGGGGTGCTAAGCTAAACTGCATGAGATAAAAACATCAGGCTCATGTTGCATTCAAGCTTTACTCAGCCTACACATTTTGCTCACCATTAATTAGCATTTATTTAGTCTTTGATGGCTTCTCTATATATAATATGCATAACGTGACATGATTTTGCTACATCTCAGTAGAAAACTTGTAGACTCATATATTATCCACTCTTGCACTTACAGATGCAGTATTTTGATAAGAACACATTTTTATAATTTCTTGGGTCAAGAAATTGTCAGTTTGCTAAATATTTCCACCTTGCCGCGAAACACTAACACTTTCTGCAGGCGCTTAAATCGACAATTAAGGACGCTTTTCTGTCACATATATCACATGCGCACTTCAATAAGCCGACAGAACGTAGCTTATAGAGGTTACATGCCAGGTAAAACCAGGGTAAAGGACAACATTTTAGCTGTGCCAGTCAATTTATGTTTAAGCCGTTTATAACCTTACTCCGATTACAGGAAAACAGGTTAACACGTTTGTATGACACCGTGCATTGTCGGCTTATTAAGCATAATCGGGTTGAGAACATGCATGTAAACATGCTCAATGATATTTGGGGGGAAAACAGCACTTTTGATACTCGTTAATGTCAGCTTGCTAAAACAATAATTATGATATTACAGTAGACGATACATATCGCACACCCCTATACCCCTGATCTTTAAACACCTTCCAGACAGGCTCTCTGTAGTGAAGGGGATTTTTCAGTAACTTTGTAAGTTACGCCAATAGATGATGACAAAGGACCGTCTTTATGGGTAAGATATTTGAATAATTGACCATTTATGAGGGAGTCATTGAATCATTCACTCAATCCTTTTGTTTAAAATTAATTCAGGAAATATACAGAGACGTGTTGCGGTTCCGCTGTGCGCTTGTTTGCAAATATTTCCGCTGAGATATAGACTAAGACAATATATATGGCAATATACACTCACCTAAAGGATTATTAGGAACACCGTACTAATACTGTGTTTGACCCCCTCTCGCCTTCAGAACTGCCTTAATTCTATGTGGCATTGATTCAACAAGGTGCTGAAAGCATTCTTTAGAAATGTTGGTCCATATTGATAGGATAGCATCTTGCAGTTGATGGAGATTTGTGGGATGCACATCCAGGGCACGAAGCTCCCGTTCCACCACATCCCAAAGATACTCTATTGGGTTGAGATCTGGTGACTGTGGGGGCCATTTTAGTACAGTGAACTCATTGTCATGTTCAAGAAACCAATTTGAAATGATTCGAGCTTTGTGACATGGTGCATTATCCTGCTGGAAGTAGCCATCAGAGGATGGGTACATGGTGGTCATAAAGGGATGGACATGGTCAGAAACAATTCTCAGGTAGGCCGTTGTATTTAAACGATGCCCAATTGGCACTAAGGGGCCTAAAGTGTGCCAAGAAAACATCCCCCACACCATTACACCACCACCACCACCAGCCTGCACAGTGGTAACAAGGCATGATGGATCCATGTTCTCATTCTGTTTACGCCAAATTCTGACTCTACCATCTGCATGTCTCAACAGAAATCGAGACTCATCAGACCAGGCAACATTTTTCCAGTTTTCAACTGTCCAATTTTGGTGAGCTCTTGCAAATTGTAGCCTCTTTTTCCTATTTGTAGTGGAGATGAGTGGTACCCGGTGGGGTCTTCTGCTGTTGTTGCCCATCCGCCTCAAGGTTGTGCGTGTTGTAGCTTCACAAATGCTTTGCTGCATACCTCGGTTGTGACAAGTGGTTATTTCAGTCAAAGTTGCTCTTCTATCAGCTTGAATCAGTCGGCCCATTCTCCTCTGACCTCTAGCATCAACAAGGCATTTTCGCCGCATACTGGATGTTTTTCCCTTTTCACACCATTCTTTGTAAACCCGGATGTGCATGAACAACCCAGTAACTGAGCAGATTGTGAAATACTCAGACCGGCCCGCCTGGCACCAACAACCATGCCACGCTCAAAATTGCTTAAATCACCGTTCTTTCCCATTCTGACATTCAGTTTGGAGTTCAGGAGATTGTCTTGACCAGGACCACACCCCTAAATGCATTGAAGCAACTGCCATGTGATTGGTTGATTAGATAATTGCAGAAATGAGAAATTGAACAGGTGTTCCTAATAATCCTTTAGGTGAGTGTATATAGACAATGTACAATATTAACTTCTTGTTGATTGAACTTTTGTAACAAAGCAGTACCGTAATCATGAACTTGGTCTGAAAATCACTGCGGCTGTGTTTTGGGGGTAGATATAGTGCGTGTTATTGCTTAAATATAATCAAATCACATATGATATTAGAATATAAGTAATAAATTGTGTTGTTCTAGAATAGCCCATGTCTCAGAAAAGAGAGCTGGTGTGTATTTAAGTGGACAGAGCTCAAGAATAAAGAAGTGTATAAAAAGAAAAAGTAAAGTACAAGCATCAGCTACTGTCTTTTGTCCTACATTTGCCTCTGCGACATTGCAAAACCGGAGCCATTGAAATGGACAGCAGGGCAGAATCAGCAGACCCCCTCAGTATACAATCCCCTCTTTGATATCTGTAATAGCCACAGAGATGCTCAGGGTCTCTTCTGGGGATTGTAACAATGAACCAAATGCTTCTGTTATAAATTTTACCACACAGCACACTAGACGTCAAAAATTTGAATCTATCTCAATCTGTAAACCAATCTTTTTCTCATTATTCCTTATTACAGTGTGAGTCTGCTGGGGTTGTGGGATGGTGTGTGTCAAGACAGCCAGAAGTAGGAGTTTCAGCCAAGATTAGAGAGAAAACACACTACAGTCACATAGGAACAAATGCACAAGTAGGAACCAAGTGATAAACCAAAAAGTACGATGATTAAAGCGTTGTGAGACCAAGGATGCTTAAATTAAATAATTTACTTTTATTTTGGCTTCACAAGATTAAAGTAGTATCATCAAAATCAACATCAAGTAAAAACATTTGCAATTTGTCAGCATTGCTCCCACTGGATCTGCTTACATATAAGATCAACGCCATCGCATTAGCATATAATACTAAAGAACGATGTTGTACTGGTATTATCAGATTTACAACATAAGCATATTCAGTTTAAAATGTTAATTTCTCTGTAAAGGTGATGATACACATGGCAACTTTTTGAGCAATGTTGCTGGGCAATGTTGCCCTCAACAGGCAACCAGATGAAACACAGGGCCCACGACCAATCTAAATTATCCAGATAGAAATGTATTGCCCATTTTCAATGGGAAAGTGCCCAAGCGACAATCGCTCACCAAGATTACCCAGCAACATTGCTCAAAAAGTTGCCCTGTGTATCATCACCTTAAGAGTGCTTTGTCTCACAGAATTTACAGAATGCTTTTTCACATCTCACACAAACTAAGTGCTGTGTACAGTACAAAGACTCCAGTCGTTACAACTTCATGTCCATCTGAGAGAAAAGAACAGGAAGGGGGTGGATAGATACAACTGTAAAGAAAAACAGCAGCGCATCAACATGCAGCACTCCTTGAGTATCAGTGTGTGTGTGTGTGTGTGGGGGGGGGGGGTGAGGAATTCCAGGATTTCTACATACTCTTCCATAGCAACAACCCGGTTCTGAGCCTATTTTTACACTGCCGCTTTCAGCCGCACTTCCTTTATCACAGGAACCCTTGATCGGTTTATTCTGAAGAAGCGCAACATACACCCTCACAGGTTCAGAACGATGCTCTTGTGTCCTATAAACACGTCACTGTTTTTAATTGCGTCAATTTCTAAATTGTAGTGCGGATTGTAATGTCACCTTCCCTGCCTTCTTTAACATAATTATATGTGGGAGAATGTTCATTAAAAGGCCAAGGGAAATCCTGCCTCTTAGCTTGCCCGGTTTAATCTGATGTATTAGTTTAATTAATCATGCTTCCTGCTTCATACATTTTAATTTTCACAGCATTTTCTTGCTTATTGACCTGCGACCCTATGACCTTTAAACACACAATTCATCACCTTGTAATTTCATCTGTCACTGCTGAATCAATACGTCACCAATGCTTTCGACAGAAGTTTAAAATGCCAGGTTTATATAGTATATATACACTGTAAAAAATAAAATTGTAAAAAAAAACGGCCAATGACTGGCAGCTACAGCTGCGAAACAAAAACCGTTAAAGAAAGTAAAATATCCTAATTTAAATTGAGTGCAAAAAACTTTTCCAAACGTTGTCCTTAAATGTATTACAGAAAAACACTGTTATTTTACAGTTATTTCCTGAATTATTATGATCAAACACCTTCACTGTGAAAAAAAGGTCAAATGACTGTCAGCAATGGCTGCCATACAAAAAAAACAAAAAATGAATGTAAAATATCCTAATTTAAATAATAAATACTATCGCAGAAATCTTCATTCAGCTTTTTAACAGAAACACAGTTATTTCACATATATATATTTACTGAATTTTTACTAAAAAATATATTTGCTGTAAAAAGTAAATACCTTGCTATAAACTACACGCACGATTTACTGTGATTATACGTCATCAGCAACTACACAGTTACTGTCTGTTAAATAAAAAAACACACAGCATTTCATCAGTGTTAGTCTGCTCATCCTGGACTGAACCACAGGCTCTACTCTTCAACACAATGGTGACAGACACAAAACACACCATACAGAAACACTTTACATCCCAACAGAACATTAAACACTGACAGATCTCTCAAGATCTCAGCATCTTCACTTATTACAATCCTTCTTTCATACTAACATTCTTATTGAGAAATAACAGAGGTTTAGAAGTTTATATTTTATTGAAAATAATAAAGTTTGATGTCACCATGATAGAGATCAGTGTTGGCTTTAGTTGGGCTCTTGACCCTTCAGATATTAACATTAGTTTTTCTCTGGCTGCTTTAACTGTGTGTCTCTGATACATATTTGTTATTGTAGGAAACTTAGAGAAACTCAGATCAGATGATGTTGATGATGGTTGTCTGCTTTATTGATACCACCTGATTGGTATGACTTATTAATGACTTTTCAAGTTTTAAAATAAAAATTGTTCATTTAGAATGCCAGTATTGCTATAGAAAATTCTGCAATGCTGTGATTAAGATTTTATGAAGTCATTATGCAGAAAATGTTTTGACGGGATCATACAAACTCACTCAGACATCAAGAATTTGTGTATGAATCCCAACAATGGTGACAATGAAAAAAATCTGACCTATTATAAAGTCACAAAAAGGCTTTGTTTATTGTCACCATTGTTGAGATTCATATGTTGATTATTGATGTCTCCATACCCCTAACAAAATAAACCAACTCAAAACATTTTATGTAGAATATATTTTTTTAATTATTTGAGATTGCTATAATACTGATCCCACAATATTTCAACAAATCATGTGAAAAAGTATGATATTAATACTTGCCTTTGTATAACATTAAAATCCATCTATATATAATGTATTCACAGCTAATAGAGATTTGACTGTCATATCAATGAATCAGATCATCATATGATGACTATAAAATCATCAATAAATTACCAAGATCATCTTATATTTTCTCTTGCAATTATTGCCATAATAAATGTGCATCAAAACACAGTTAAAACAACCAGAGAAAAACTAATGTAAAACCCAATAGTCATGAGCCCTACTAAAGCAAACACTGATCTCAATCATGGTGACATCACATTTCAGTTAAAGTTTTTTACACTTTATTTAAATTAGGATATTTTACTTTAATTATATGGTTTTTGTTTGGCAGCCGTAGCTGCCAGTCATTTGACCCTTTTTTACGATTTTTTTTACAATGAAGGTATTTGATCATAATAATGCAGGAAATACCTGTGAAATAACAGTGTTTTTTTTTTGTTTTGTTTTTTTAAATAGAATTTTTTAATTTAATTTTATGGTTTTTGTTTGGCAGCCGTAGCTGCCAGTCATTTGACCCTTTTTTTACAATTTTTTTTACAATGAAGGTATATGATCATAATAATGCAGGAAATACGTCTGAAATAAAAGTGTTTTTTTTTTTGTTTTTTTTTTAATTAGAAGATTTTACTTTAATTTTATGGTATTTGTTTGGCAGCCGTAGCTGCCAGTCATTTGACCCTTTTTTACGATTTTTTTTACAATGAAGGTATTTGATCATAATAATGCAGGAAAAACCTGTGAAATAACAGTGTTTTTTTTATTTTTTAAATAGAATATTTTACTTAAAATTTACGGTTTTTGTTTGGCAGCCGTAGCTGCCAATCATTTGACCGTTTTTTCAAGATTTTTTTTCATGGAAGGTATATGATTGTTATTTTACAGGTATATCCTGAATTATCGCAGTGTTTTTCAGTGTATTTTTATTTAGGATGTTTTACTTTAACGTTACAGTTTTTTGGGGGGCTGCCAATCATTTGACCGTTTTATCATTTAACTGTTTTGTTACTGTTTAATTACAGATTATATTTGTAATTTTACATACATTTTTATGTAATTTAAGAAAACAGAAAAAATATGGTATGAAAAATACAATCAATTTCCTGTATAAAAAATGTGAATTACTGCAATTTGTCATTAATGTCACAATACCTAAAATAACAGCTTAATTTTTATTTTACAGATATTATTTGTAATTTTACAGTGTTTTGAGTACAATTTAAAATTAAAGAAAATGATCGTCAAAAAATCACAGTTATTTTCTGTAAAATTACGATTTTTTTACAGTGTGCAATGCATACTGTAATTTTATAAATATAAATAATATTTTTATTATTTATTTGAAACCTAACAAACTTTTTTTTTTGCTTAAATCATTTTAAAAAAAAATGCCATTTGTTTAGTCTTTTGTTTTCTGATGTATACTACTGTTCATAAGTTTGGGGTCTGTAAGATTTTTGAAATGTCTCTTGTGCTCACCAAGGCTGCATTTATTTGATTAAAATACAGGAAAAACATTAATATTGTGAAATATTATAAACATCTAAAATAACTAGTTATTTATTGTAAGATATATTTTAGCATGTATCTTATTCCTGTGATGGCAAAGCTGAATTTTTAGCATCATTACTCCAGTCTTCAGTGTCACATGATTCCTCAGAAATCACTACAATATGCTAATTTGGTGTTCAACAATAATTTATTATTATTATCAATGTTGAAAACAGTTGTGTTGTTTCATATTTTTGTGGAAACCATGATAAGTTTTTTTTTTTCTTCAGGATTCTTTGATGGATAGAAAGTTCAAAAGCATTTATTGGAAATAGAAATCTTTTGTAACATTGTAAATCTCTTTAAGGTCACTTTTGACCAAATGAATGCATCCTTGCTGAATAAAAGTATTAATTTCTTTTTAAAAAAACTCCAAAATGTTGAATGGTTGTGTACAACAACTTTATATGTTTTATATTTTTAAGTGTCTAAATACTTTTTGGGCCCTCTGTGAATGTACACTATCTCAGATTAACAGCAATGTTTAATTCATGTATGTTCACAGGAGATGCAACATCCAAGGAGAGCAGCCCCTTTATCAACAGCAGCACCAGTGACGTAGAGAAAAGCCAGCAGTATGATGGGAAAAACATGGCTCTGTTCGAGGTAGTGCAGCACTGCTAATGAGTGTTTCAGAGGGTTACATACAGTATTAATGTAGGCTTACACTTGTTGGTATGTGTGTGTTTTGTAGGAGGAGATGGACACTAGTCCTATAGTGTCTTCTGTGCTGAGCAGCCTTGCCAACTACTCCAACCTGACGCAGGGCAGTAAAGAGCATGAGGAGGCAGAAAACAATGAGGAGGCGCGCAAGAAAACTGTGCAGGTGACAAAAACTCTTCCAAATCACTACCGAACCTTCTTTCGGATGAGTACAAACTTGAACTGAATTGAGCTGGATGATAACACTATTGTCTTCTGTAGAGCTGCTTTTTCACTAAATCGAATTTGTTTAATAATTGACAGATTTTGCGACATCAACACTGTTATTGAACTGAACTGAATCAACACTGAACAGACTTGAGCTGAATAATGACAATATTGTCGTCTTAGAGCCGCCTTGCGGCAGAATTTGTGAATATTTGAAGAAAGTTCCATCAATAATTGTGTTATTTTTCTGTTTAATGCTTTAAAGCTGCTTTGAGACAATCTGTATTGTATAAAGCCCTTCATACCATGGTCTGCCTGAATACTTGATTCTGATTGGCTGGAAGGATTTAAACAGATATAAAACAGTTTAATGCACAGGTAGTTCCAGTAAGTTTAATCACCGATCAATATGAATGCGGTGCTTTCTTTTCACACACACACACATCACTCGCACACAGAGATCTGAGATCACGCTGCACACACATAGAAACTTCCAGGAGCACACAAACTCATGAACACTTGAGTCTTTTATTAATAAAATAGCTTCCCTACAGAATCTCTACATTATGTTTCTCAGCAACGAGAAATATCTCTCACTCTCTCAATAATTATCAAATAAATGCTATAATTCATTCATTCAAATGTAATCTTACCACACTTTATCTCTGTGTCTGTCTTAAAGCCGGCAGAATGCTAGATCTAACGAGCCATAACTGACTGGTCAAACATTGTGTTGCAAACATCAATTACAAGTCAATGCTGGCAAATGACCATGGTATAAGACTCTCATGAACCTCAGTCTTCCTGTGTATGTTGATGGACGGTACTTAATAAATGATTGAGTGGATGTTGATTGACAAGCAGATAAAATGGCCTTTTAATTATGCCGTCTGTGAATTATATTGAGCATCATGTACCAGTTAATAGTTTACATGGTGTCCTGATTATTGATTGGTTTATCGTTTGATTGACAGGCTCCACGTATGGGCACGATAATGGGCGTTTACCTGCCATGTATGCAGAACATCCTGGGGGTGATCCTTTTCCTCAGGATGACCTGGCTGGTGGGCGTTGGAGGCGTCCTGGGAACCTTCGTCATCGTCTTCATGTGTTGCTCCACGGTCAGTCTCAGACGTACTTACACGGACACAGCAGGAGCCGTGTGTGTGTGTGTGTGTGTGGGGGGGGGTTACACCAGTTACACAAGCTCAAACACTAATACTACACAAATAGCCTTTCCATCCTTCATATCTGAATGCACTTTATAGCATCTACACCAACAGAAAGGTCTCTTCAAAGCTCGAAAGAAGATTTTTTTATCACCATTATGCAAGCATGACCCCCCAGAGACTCCCCATCGAGAGCTTAAGGTTTCCTTTTACCCCTCTGCACCTTTAACTGAAGATTGCTTACAGTTATACAATCACTTTGTTGTAAGTCACTTTGGTAAGTCGGTACGTGAGCGTCAGATGGAATTTCTGCCAAGAACATAAATGTAAATGCTTACATGTGGTGTTTGATTTCAGAGGTGCCAGTTAAGCACAAGCTGCTGGTGATTCTGGTGGCGTGCGTGTTTGCATGTGTTCTGTGCGTGCTCGTGTCACATATTAGGGAATATTTGCTGCGGTATTTTCTTTCAGAGTGAGTTTGTGGAGTATTATGTAAGTGAATGTGCAGTGCTGTCCCACTTTGAGCTCTTTCCCCTCCTGTCATATCTTCTTTAATATTGTTTGATATAAAAAAGCTGAAAGCTGTCCCTTCAGATTGTACCACCATAAATCCCCTATTATGCCCTTTTGACCCTGCCAAACCCCAGCAGATACACTCAGACTCGCAGAATAAATTCTGTCAACCCACACTCACTAGTCATATTCACAAGGTTTGTTTCAGTCTTGGCTACGCTGGCAGTATATGAATACTGAGTGCTTTCAAATAAATAATACTCTTGCTTCCTATTTTAGAATTTGAGTGCATCAAATATCATACAAGTTACATGAGTGTAAAATGTGCTCAAGTACATTTCTGTTTAAAAGTTTGAAAGTACTTTTATTCGGCAAGGATGCATTAAATTGATCAAAAGTGACAGTAAAGATATTTACATTGTTACAAAAGTTTTCTATTTCAATGAATGAACAAGTTCAAACAATAACAAACTTGTGGTAGGCCATCTAGAACCTCCGCGTCCCGTCCAGGGACCAGACATGGAGTCTCCACAGGTCTGGACGCAGGTGCCATAGAGTGCCCCGTCTCTGAGAAAGCAGGTCCTTCCTCAGAGGGATGGGCCAGGGAGGTGCTGTCGCGAGGAGCATGAGTTCCGGGAACCAGGTCCGGTTGGGCCAGTACGGCGCAACTAGCAAGACCTGCTCCTCGTCCTCCCTGACTTTGCACAGTGTCTGTGCGAGAGGGCTCACTGTGGGAAATGCATACTTGCGTGGGCCCCGGGGCCAGCTGTGTGCCAGTGCATCCGTGCCGAGGGACCCTCCGGTCAGGGAATAGAACAACTGGCAATGGGTCGTGTCCGGAGAGGCAAACAGATCTATCTGAGCGGCTCCGAAGATTCCCCATATCAGCTGAACCACCAGGGGATGGAGTCGCCATTCTCCCGGAAGGGCCGGCTGCCGTGAGAGCTCGTCGGCTGCACGGTTGAGCACACCAGGGATATGAATGGCCCAAAGCGACCTCAGATGCTTCTGACTCCATAGGAGGAGATGGCGGGCGAGTCGCGACATACGACGGGAGCGTAGACCACCTTGATGGTTGATGTACGCCACGGTCGCAGTGCTGTCCATACGGACCAGTACATGCCTGTGCAGAAGCAGGCCCTTGAGGCGGCACAAGGCTAAGCGGACTGCTTGCAACTCTAGGCAATTGATGTGCCAATGCAGCTGAGGCCCCGTCCACAGACCTGAGACTGCATGCCCGTTGTACGTGGCCCCCCATCCGTTGGCAGAGGCATCCGTGAAAACCACAGCATGCCTGGACACCTGGACTAAGGGCACTCCGGCCCGTAGAAAGGCAGGGTCCGACCAAGGACTGAAGGTTTGGCGACAGTGCGGGGTAATGTTGACCCGGAACGTGCCGCTCTGCCACGCCCATCTTGGGACTCGATCGTGAAGCCAGCGCTGAGGCTGTCTCATATGCAACAGGCCGAGCGGCGTTACTGCGGCTGCGGCTGCCATATGCCCCAGGAGTCTCTGAAATTTCTTCAGTGGGACCGCTGACCTGCCTCGAAAAGACCTGAGGCAGTTGAGCACTGACTGGACGTCTGACGAGTCCAGCTCCATACCGAGATAAGAGATCCTCTGCGTGGGGCAGAGTTTGCTCTTGTCCCGGTTGACCTGAAGTCCCAACCGGCTGAGGTGCCGGAGCACCATGTCCCTGTGATCGCACAACAGATCTCGCGAGTGAGCTATTATCAGCCAGTCGTCGAGATAGTTGAGAATGCGAACGCCATGTTCTCTCAAGGGAACAATGGCCGCCTCCACGACTTTCGTGAAGACGCGGGGCGACAGGGCCAAGCCGAAGGGTAGGACCTTGTACTGATATGCCCGACCCTCGAACGCAAACCGAAGAAACGGTCTGTGTCGAGGCAGAATCGAGACATGAAAGTACGCGTCCTTCAGGTCGATCGCTGCAAACCAATCCTGGGGACGGATGCACTCGAAGATGCGTTTCTGCGTAAGCATCTTGAACGGGAGCTTGTGAAGTGCCCGATTCAAAACACGCAGATCCAGGATTGGTCGTAACCCACCGCTCTTCTTGGGTACAATGAAGTAAGGGCTGTAGAACCCAGACCTCATCTTGGCTGGAGGGACCGGCTCGATCGCGTCCTTCGCCAGCAGGGCAACGATCTCTTTCCTCAGGACAGGGGCGTCGCCACTCCATACTTGGGTGAAGAGGAGACCCCTGTACCTGGGAGGCCGGCGGGCAAACTGAATTGCATAGCCGAACCGGATGGTGCGAACGAGCCACCTGGACGGTCTCGGAAGCGCTAGCCAGGCTTCGAGAGACTGAACCAACGAGCCCACTTGGACCACCGGCGTAGGCAGCGAGGTGGAAGGCAGGGACCCGCCCTCGGAGGCATTGCTGCGGCCGAAGGTGGGGTCTGTGTGTGTGGTGCAACACTTACCTGCCTCCACCGGAGGGGAAACAGTAGGGAAGGCCCATCTTTCTCTGGGGCGTTCGACTGCTGACTGTCCCGAGGCGAAGGTCGGAGGGGAAACGAGGAGCGAGGCTGGGGGGCGTCGAGTCCTGGGTTCCGCACCTCCTTGCCCAACGACAGACGAGAGTGACGAGGCCGAGGCGGCATCACTGGCATCTGAGCGCTGGGGCGAGGGGAATGAGAGCGGGGAGGCAACGTGGCGGCGCACACTGTCATTCTGGCCCTCTTGGACGGAGGAGACTGAGAGTGACGAGGCAATTGAGCGTCGTTCTTGACTGCCAGTCTCGACCGTGGGAGACCCAGAGGAAACGGAAACTGCTCTTTTATTGAGAATTTGGGTACCACCGACCGGGGGGTCGGCGGTGGAACAGAAACAAAAGGAAAAAGAAGATTCTCCACCCAGCCCTCCTCCGGGGGAATGAGAGGTGCAGAGGCACCCTCCTGAGGAGCAGAAACCGCATCCTCTGGGTGGCCCGTCTCAGGGTCGCTTACCTCTCCTCTTGCCGGGGGGTTTGGTCAAGGCCTGAGCGGGGTTGGCATCCTTCTTGCGGCCGGCACCCTGTCGCTTAGCTGGCTGCTGCTTAGGCTGAGCAGGGGCGGAGGCGGTGGCAGGAGGGCGCCCTCAGCGACGAGGAGCCGGAGGCGCGACCGATGGGGGCGGGGCAGCCATAGCCCGCTTCCGAGGCATGATATGCTTTATAACCTCCGACTGCTTCTGGGCGGCGGAAAACTGTTGGGCAAAGTTCTCCACCACATCGCCGAAGAGGCCACCCTGGGATATGGGAGACGCAAGGAACTTGTTCTTGTCCAAGTGCTTCATATCCGACAGGGTAAGCCAGAGATGTCGCTCCTGGACCACGAGACTGGACATCGCCCGACCCAGGGAACGCGCAGTGACTTTCGTCGCCCGTAGGGCAAGGTCCATCGCCGTGCGCAGCTCTTGAAGCACCCCTGGGTCAGTACCACCCTCCTGCATGTCACAGAGCGCCTGGGCCTGGTGGACCTGCAGGAGCGCCATGGCATGCTGGGCAGAGGCTGCCTCTCCACACGCAGTGTAGGCCTTTCCAGTCAGACTGGAAGAGAACCTACAAGCGCGGGAGGGGAGCGAAGGGTTACCCCGCCAGGAGAAAGTGGAGGTGGGACACAGCTGCATCGCCACCTGCGCGCTCCACTGGGGGGGATGCCTTCGTATCCCAAAGCTGCCCCGCCATCGAGGGTGGTGAGGGAGGAGGAGGGAGTCAATCTCAGTCTAGCCGCCAGGGGGTTCGACCAAGACTTCGTCACCTCCGGGAAGAAAGGCACCGGAGCGGTGCGCTGAGGACCAGTACGGGCCGCTCCAAGAAACCAATCGTCGAGCCGGGAAGGCTCGGGACGCGGTGGAGGGTTCCACACGAGCCCGACCTTCTCGGCCGCCCGGGCGAGCATAAGCGTCATCTCCGGGTCCGGCTCGGACAACGTTACCACACCCGAAGGGGGCAATGCAGCCGAGTCGTCATTCCCAGAGCCCGACTCATCTCCCTCCGATGCCGCGATCGACATCTGGTCCTCCGGAGGGGCCCCCAAGGAAACGACCGGAGCCACACGTGATGACCCAGCGCGCTCCTCCGAAGACCCCAGTGTTACGGCTGAAGAGGAGTGGGATGTCCGAGGGGGTCTTTCACCCGGCAGATCATTCCGCACTGTAACCCTCAGACCACCAATGGGATTAGCCGAAGTAGCCTTCTTCTGGAGTGAACCAGAAGAAGAACTAAATCAGGGAATCTCCAAAGGGACTCCCCCTCTAGTGAGGGATCGCAGTCTTAGTCTCAACACCGCGACGGTCATGTTCCCGCAGTGAGAACATGACTCATCCACGAGCGCTGCCTCAGCGTGCGCGAGGCCCAAACATGTGAGACAGCGATCGTGACCATCAGCCGGAGGCAGAAGTTGACCGCATCCAGAAACACACGGGTGAAACGTCATCCTGAAAAGGACACGAACTTCACTCGTGTTGCTCTTTCAAAGTAAAAACGCTCTCTTTATTGTGCTGAAGCACACAGGGATCAAACGCGGCAACACAGCGGGGGAACTGCAAGCCCGCTGCGTGCACCCAACCAATTACCAGCTTTGACAACAGCTCGCTTCCGCTTTTATACCCGCATTGATAGGCGGGACGCGGAATGCAAATCCCGCATGCCAATATTTATTGGCTCGTTTTAATTCACTCGAAGGCAATTGGTCTCCCTAGCGTGATCCCAATTCGTTGGAAACTCCTCCGACGAGACGTAGGAGTTCCTATACGAAAGGGAACAAAGATTATTAAATGCTGTAGAAGTATTGTTCAATGTTCATTGTTAGCTCATGTTTAAATAACGTAGTTAACTAATGTTAACAAATGAAACCTCATTGTAAAGTTTTTAATTACCCACCCCAAAATGGCGTATTGTTAATAGTACAACATAATTATAGGATTCATATCTTTATACAGGGGTGTTACTTCAATTCATGGGGCCAGGGACAAAATATTGTTCCCTCTTTTCCCCTACAACCGATGAATCTGCTAAACCAGCAAAAATCCCACTCAACTGCATAACCTCTCAATGTTTATTTTCTAATAAATACATTTTTCTTTCACAAGTCACTGGAGGACTTAGTGGGGGCCTCTTTTCTCTGTCACTCATTGTCCCCATTATATTGATCTTTATTTACTTTATTTACAGACTATGCTGACTGCAATCTCAATGAGTGCTATTGCCACCAATGGAGTTGTGCCAGGTGAGTAGAATTCACAGTGTTTGTGTATGCGTGCAGATGCCCAGAGGATGGCTGTCCTGTTGTTCTTCATGGGCAGTTAGCTACAGTGCACAGTACAGCTCCCAACTGTGCTGAGATCAGCTCCAGGCTCATAACTGTGTGTTCGTTTGTGTGGATGCTTGTATGTCTCTGTGTTTATTTGAAATAACAGTAGCCTGTGTCATGGAATTCTTGAATGTCATTTCAAGAAGAAAAAAGTATGATAATAGTAGCTATGTCTCAATCCACTTATTGTTATGTGAATTTTGGGATATCGCAACAAAAAAGTTTAATGGAAATTCCAAAATCCGCATAACTAATACAAAATGTGCATAAAAAGTGTATGTGGTCAATTGAGGTGGATAATTTTTATATCCAATAAGAAGACACGCAGAAACTACGAAATACAATTTCCGAGTAAATCACGAAAAATGTATGAAAAAAGAGCCACAGTCCCACAGTAAAATTCACAACATTGGATGGAAAGAAAGCTACTATTAGATATTAGTGTGAAATGCTGTTCTGTTTAACTCTTTAGATGTGTATGCTTAATGGTACATTTGTTTGTGTGCTTGTAGCTGGAGGTTCATACTACATGATTTCTCGTTCACTGGGGCCGGAGTTTGGCGGGGCCGTTGGTATATGTTTCTATCTGGGGACCACTTTTGCAGGAGCCATGTACATCCTGGGATGCATCGAAATCCTGCTGGTACAATTTCATTGGTTTCCGCTTAATCTGACATTCAGTGTCAAACTAATTAAATTTAAACAAATTTATCGATACACATTGCAAGCATAGCTGACAAGCTCAACAGGCAAGGGTCCAAACTGTAGGAATAATTACATTATTTAGCATTTCTTTTCTTAGATTTATGATGATTTTTACAAAATATATTTTCATTTATACTGTGAATATAATATGTCCACTGAAATAATCTTCCAGGTCCTACTCTGCACATTCTTTGTTTGTCTAGCATCTTCTGCATATTTGAACCATTTCAAACTGTGACTTTATTTTTTTAAGATCCATATTTTCACACTGCACTGAGGATAAATAAAGGGTGAGTTCACCCAAAAAATGAAAGTTATCCCATAATTTACTCACCCTCAAGCCATCCTAGGTGTATATGACTTTCTTATTTCAGCCAAACACAATCAGAGTTTAAGAGCCTGAGTTTTTGAAGCCCAAAAAGAGCATCCATCCATCATAAAAGTAATCCATACGGCTCCAGTGTTTTTATAAAGGCCTTTCATAAAAAATATGAATATTTATAACTTTATAAACTATAATCACTGGCTTCCTGTAACTGCCGTACACGAGTCTAGTATAAACTTTTGTAAACTTTTCGATTTTGATGACTGGGGTAAATTTAAACTTTTGTCTTCTGTGAAACATGTAAATATCATATTTGGCTACTGAAGGGCAGTACTAAATAAAAATATCTTACAAATATTATTATAAAATCTTAAAAATATTATTGCTTTTTTTTGTAGATCTACATTGTGCCAGCAGCTGCCATATTCAAGATGGAGGGTCTGGAAGGAGCAGAGGCCGAGGCAGCGTTGTTAAATAACATGCGTGTGTACGGTACCATCGTGCTCTCCTTGATGTCTTTAGTTGTCTTTGTTGGTGTAAAGTACGTCAACAAGTTGGCCCTTGTGTTCCTCGCCTGCGTCATTCTCTCCATTCTCGCTGTATACGCCGGGGTCATCAAGACATCTTTTGATCCACCTGACTTTCCGTAAGTAGAACTTTTTGGAATGTTCCTTCAGGGCACAGAGCGTCCATAATTATACATACCATATCCTGTATAGGGTGTGTGTGCTCGGGAACCGAACTCTTGTGTCGAAGAGCTTTGACATTTGTGCCAAGACCATAGAGAAGGGAAATGGAACGGTCACCACCAAGCTTTGGAGAGCCTTCTGTGACTCAGAGTTCCTGAACGCCACCTGCGATGATTACTTCACCAACAACAACGTTAGCCAGATTCAGGGAATCCCTGGAGTCACCAGTGGCATCCTGGCAGGTTAGAAGACTTACAGACATTGATACTTATATATCACAGTACTTTTACTATTTAAAATAAATAATACTTTTAATACTTTTTCAATTAAATTATGTTCTTTTGAACTTTCTTTTCTTTAAAGGTTTCCACAAAAAATATATGTCAATAATTTTAAATTGTAATATTTCACAATCTTATTGTATTATTTATACTGTACTCTATTTATAGTATTTTTGATTGAGTAAATGCAGCCTTGGTTAGCATATGAGACAAACTTTTGAACGATAGTGCATTTTTGTAGTGTAGAGACAACAGTGTATAATTATTGTCTTTGTAAGCATTTTGACAAAAGATTTTAAAAGATTGTGTAAGCTTATTGTGTAGTTGTTGCGCTTGGAGTCAATTTTCCTGTGAGCTTTTTGTTTTTCTATGCAGTTTTCTTTTTTGTATATTAAAATAAACCCTGTTGCTGTAGTTGGCCATTTTTCGGCAAATCATTTTGTCAGATAAATACCTTAACTATGTATAGTGTTTTGTTCTTCCCTCATATTTAATATATTAAAAAATTTAAATATTTTCCTCATACTTTGAATGTTTAATCAAAATTGTTTCAACGTAGAAGCAAATTAAATAAACACACACTGCCCGGCCAAAATATTTAAATAGGCAAATGCTTAAGAGTCTATGTGTCACAGTTGTGGTGCGGGTTGAAGAAGAGTCTGAAGCAAGAAGGCTCCAATGCAAAGATTTACTTCATAAGAAACTCAAAACAGGTACAGGCAGGCAAACGGGCAGACAAAACTCACCCTAATACAATTATACATAGACGACGACAGACAAAGACTGAATGAACAGAAGCAAACTAAATACAAGCATGAATCAAACATAACAAGGTGAAAACAGGTGACACTGATGATGATAACGAGGGACAGGTGGATAATGAGGGAGTGAGTTCAGGTGTGGAAACGAGGAGGATTCTGGGAAGTGTAGTGCAGACACAAAGACAGACTGGTGCAGACGAGGACTGTGACATTACTCCCCCCTCCCAGTAGGCGTGACCTCACGCCGTAGAACAGGGGTGGGAGGGTGGGCATCCTGGAGTCTGTGATAGGAAGGCGGACCGGGTGCAGCTGGACAGACTCCAGGATGGTCCAGACGGCCATGGCGGAGCAGGACGTGGGCGTGGCCATGGCGGAGCAGGACGTGGGCGTGGCCATGGCGGAGCAGGACGTGGGCGTGGCCAGGGCGGAGCAGGACGTGGGCGTGGCCAGGGCGGAGCAGGACGTGGACGTGGCCAGGGCGGAGCAGGACGTGAGCTTGGCCAGGGCGGAGCAGGACGTGGGCGTGGCCACTGCGGAGCAGACGAACCCTCAGGCGTCCATGGCGGAGCTGTTGGACCCTCGGGCGTCCATGGCGGAGCTGTTGGACCCTCGGGCGTCCAGGATGGTGAGGACCCTTCAGGTGGCCATGGTGGTGAGAACCCTTCGGGCGGCCATGGCGGAGAGGATCCTTCGGGTGGTCCTGGTGGTGAGGACCCTTCGGGTGGCCATGGTGGTGAGGACCCTTCGGGCTGCAATGGTGGTGAGGACCCTTCGGGCGGCCATGGCGATGGAGACCCTTTGGGCAGCCATGGCGGAGACCTATGGCCCCCCCCAAAAAAATTCTTGGGGAGAGTGACTGGATGAGGGACAGGCTGGGCAGACGAGACGTGAGCAGACCCAGGCTGGGCAAACGGGACGTGAACAGTCTCTGGCTGGACGGTCTCTGGCTGGACGGTCTCTGGCTGGACGGTCTCTGGCTGGACGGACGGTGAGGGCTCTTTGCTGGACGGGACCAGCGGCAAAGGTCCTGAGCTGGGCAGGATCAGTGGTGAAGAAGGCTTTGAGCTGGGCGGAACCAGCGATGAAGAGGGCTTTGAGCTGGGCGGAACCAGCGGTGAAGAGGGCTTGGTGCTGGACGGGACCAGCGGCGAAGGAAGCTCAGGGCTGGACGGGACCAGCGGCGAAGGCTTGATGCAGGACGGATCTGTCTCAGGCTGGGCAGGCATGACGTGAACCGTCTCAGGCTGGGCAGGCATGACGTGAACCGTCTCTGGCTGGGCAGGCTGGACGTGAACCGTCTCTGGCAGGGCAGGCTGGACGTGAATCGTCTCTGGTGCAGGATCAGCGGGCTCTGAGCTGGACGGAACCAGCGGCGAAGAGGGCTTGGTGCTGGACGGGACCAGCGGCGAAGGGGTCTCTGGGCTGGACGGGACCAGCGGCGAAGGGGTCTCTGGGCTGGACGGGACCAGCGGCGAATGGGTCTCTGGGCTGGACGGGACCAGCGGCGAAGGGGTCTCTGGGCTGGACGGGACCAGCGGCGAAGGGGTCTCTGGGCTGGACGGGACCAGCGGTGAAGGGGTCTCTGGGCTGGACGGGACCAGCGGCGAAGGGGTCTCTGGGCTGGACGGGACCAGCGGCGAGGGGTCTCTGGGCTGGACGGGACCAGCGACGAAGAGGGCTCTGAGCTGGACGGGACCAGCGGCAAAGAGGGCTCTGAGCTGGACAGGACCAGCGGCGAAGAGGACTTTGAGCTGGACAGGACCAGCGGCGAAGAGGACTGTGAGCTGGACAGGACCAGCGGCGAAGAGGGCTTTGGCACTTCTGGACCGATGAGAGGAGGAAGATCGGTGAAGTCATCAAACTCGTAAATGAACTTGACTGTGCAGATGACTGGTTCTGGTTTAACTGGACTATATCGCCCATATCCTCCCCTGTGACCTCCACGGTTCCCACAAAGGCTTGCTTCCAGATCTCCATCTTCCCTTTTTTCTTTTCTTTTTGGTCGGTAAGGATGGCTGGCGCGAAACAGACGTTCCGAAGCTTTGCGAGATCCCGAAGCAAAGATGATTCGAACTGATCCGAAGCGTGATTCAAAACACCCACGTCACGTGACAACGGCTAAATGAAGCGTCTAAGTGTTTCATCAGGTGGAGTGCTCCGCCGAATCAGGGTTTCATTGATTGGTCGGTTCGGGAACAAATCACACAATCACACAGTATAAAAGTTTTGTCAACGCATTTTCATATCGTGGGTTTTTGTGAGAGGAGTTTGGTTTTGAGATAGCGGATTTTTGGTGATATAGTGACATTTATAGTGCGATTTGTTTAGTTATATTTAGGATTTAATTTACATTTACACATTGACTTAGAGACACACAGAGTAGGCTACATATAGTGACACATTAATAGATGCATTGATAGAAATATATATATATATATATATATATATATAGATTAATAGATAGATACATATATTACAGATACATATAGATTATTAGATAGATAGGCTACATGATAGATAGATAGATAGATAGATAGATAGAAATGGAGGCTCCACAGAAGAGATGCCGTACATCTGTGGTGTGGGAGCATTTCCATTTGGAAACCCCAAATAAAGTGAGATGTGTGTATTGTGATCGGCAGCTAGCCTACTGCAACAATACATCATCCATGATGCGCCATTTGAGGAGCATTTATCCTGCCATTCTGCAGGGTGCAGAGACTACAGGTTACAAGCTTCATATATTACAAAAATACAATAATAAAAAATAAAAAAAACATTTTTTTATTAGCTCTTTGTAAAGGTTGTTTCAGATCAACACCTGCAAGTGACCACTAGGTGTCACCGTGGAGACGGGTTTCGGATTGATTCGAAGCCTCGAAACAAAATGGCACATTTGCTTCGACTGTTTCATTGCTTCACGAAACCTCGATCTGCCCATCACTATTGGTCGGTCGTTCTGTCACAGTTGTGGTGCGGGTTGAAGAAGAGTCTGAAGCAAGAAGGCTCCAATGCAAAGATTTACTTCATAAGAAACTCAAAACAGGTACAGGCAGGCAAACGGGCAGACAAAACTCACCCTAATACAATTATACATAGACGACGACCAACAAAGACTGAATGAACAGAAGCAAACTAAATACAAGCATGAATCAAACATAACAAGGTGAAAACAGGTGACACTGATGATGATAACGAGGGACAGGTGGATAATGAGGGAGTGAGTTCAGGTGTGGAAACGAGGAGGATTCTGGGAAGTGTAGTGCAGACACAAAGACAGACTGGTGCAGACGAGGACTGTGACACTATGATTGGATCATTATTGCAGTAATTATTATGTTTCTAGCATGTTATATGTTTGGCAACAGTTCTTCTAACTGTAATTGATGGAGTGTGTTGCTTTTCATATTAAACAACCATGTAGGAAGACATATCATGACCATATTCCATTATGACAATGTCAAGATTCATCAGGCTCAAACTGTGAAAGAATGGTTGTGAGGGAGCATCAAGAATCATTTTCACACATGAATTGGCACCAGACCTGAGTCCAGACTTGAAATTTCTTGAAAATCTTTGGGATGTCCTGGAGGAGACTTTACAGAGTGCTTGACTCTTGTATTGTAATACACGATCTTGAACAAAACTTGATGCACCTCTTGATGGAAATAACATCACAACACTTATTTCCACCAAGAGGCGCATCAATTTTTGGTCAATATCTTGTCTTCCTACATTATTGTTTAAGAAATGAAAAGCTACACACTCCATCAATTAGGATTAGAAGAACTGTTGCCAAACATATAACATGCTAGAAACATAGTAATCACGGCAATAATGATCCAATCATAGACTCTTAAACATTTGCATATATAAAATGAACTTAAAATAATGATATAATGATGAATGTCCATACTATTTTACAAATTTCGAACCCCATTTTAATATTTCAAACGCTTGAGTATACCAGTAATGTTATTGTTGAGCTTTAATGTTCAAAAAATGTACTGATTCTGTATTTAATGTAATTTTGTTTAAAAAAAAAAATTGTGAATCTTTTATCTTCTTCACAGAAAACCTTTTCAGCATGTTTGCTGAGAAAAATACATTTGTAGAGAAACGAGGTATAGCTGCAGTACTCGACCCTGAGGCTCCACTAACCAACACTAACCGATATGTCCTCGCTGACATCACCAGCTTCTTCACCCTGCTGGTTGGCATCTACTTCCCCTCTGTCACAGGTCAGTACAACCGTTCCATAACTACTAGGGGAATTATTATTACAGTTTTTTTCAACTGCTTACAAAATCCTCACTTGTCACACAATTTCTGAAACCTGAACTCAAACACCAGAACCACACACCAAATCTGCAAAACCATACACTAATTCTTGGCCTTTGACTCAGTTTTCAATTTCATAAAACACTTTTTGCAAACCACAACATACAATTCTCTATGTACCACACAAAATTCTAACAGGAAGTATCTTGATTTTAATTCATCAGTGCCTCACACTAACTCCTCACATGTGCAAACACCCATTGCTTTGTTTAACACCAACCTTAGAATAGGCATATAAATAGGACAAAGGTCAAGTTATAGGTTTTTCGGACTGTGTAAAACGTCTCGGTTACATATGAAACCCTAGTTCCCTGATAGGGAACGAGACGCTGCGTTAAACGCTGTGGGAACGCCTCTGCGTTGTGCGTCATGAAGCACGTATGGAATCAGCCCAATGGAGAAATGGAACGTCATAGGCGGGGGACGTCATCGACCAGGAAACTATAAAGCACCCCAAAAACACAAGCGCATCAGCTTCTGATAGGCCTGAAGGAGCGCCAACGGGAGTCCCGGGAGTATGGCGGAACGACGCAGCGTCTCGTTCCCTATCAGGGAACTAGGGTTACAACTAGCGCACAGAGGACGAGAGCACCTGTGCCCCAGGGGAAAAGCTTAAGTCTAAATCATAGAACTTAATAAACGTATGCGGTGAAGACCATCCAGCCGCATCACAGACATCACTCAGGGATACTCCTGACAATAAAGCTTTAGTAGGGGCCATACTCCTGGTAGAGTGGGCTCGTACAGCCAAAGGTGAAGGCTGACCAGCCGACTCATAAGCAAGTGAGATAGCCTCGACCACCCACTTGAGAGTCTCGCCAAGAGAGTCGCGCTCGCATCGAAACCGAATCCCAAACGACACCCAAAAAAGTGGTCTTCTGAGAAGGAGATAATACACTTTTCTTTGCGTTCAGCCTCAACCCCAACTTCCTGATATGAGCGAGAACGACATCTCGATGCCGAACCCCCATCTGCTCTGACTGAGCTAAAATCAACCAATCGTCGATGTAATTGAGGATACGAATGCCCTGAAGCCTCAGAGGCACTAGTGTTGCATCCAAGCATTTCGTGAAAGTGCGGGGAGATAAAGCTAGGCCAAACGGAAGAACCCTGTACTGGTACGCCTCGCCCCCGAAGGCGAACCTCAGGAACTTCCTGTGTTGTGGAAGGATGGAAATGTGGAAGTATGTGTCCTTTAGATCTATCGTGACAACCCAGTCCTCGGATCTAATTTGTGACACGATCTGCTTGATAGTGAGCATCTTGAATTTTAGCTTCCCTACCGAGCGATTCAATAGACGCAGGTCTAAAATTGGACGCAACTCCCCATCCTTCTTTGGAACGATGAAATATTGGCTGTAATAACCTGACTCCAAACTGGGAGGAGGAACCCGTTCTATAGCCTCCTTTTGAAGGAGCGTTTTCACCTCTTGTTCCATTACCAGAGCCTGCTCGGGGCCCACCACTGTGGGCAGAACCCCTCTGAATTTTGGTGCACGACACCTGAATTGGATAGCATAACCCTTTTCTACTGTCTGCAGGACCCAATGAGATATTTTTGGAAGGCTTTTCCACTCTGCCAGAAAATCTACTAAGGGTACCAGTCTCTCGAGACTGGCCTCTGGTGTAACTTGAGCAGCAAACGCAGCGCCCTGTAACGGCGCACAGGCAGGGAACGACTGGTTTAACTGCTCTGAGACCCTCCTCAGAGGGAGTGAGCGTCCCTCGGGAAAGCGCTCGCTGGGACCGTCTGCGCCCCGGCATGAAGGCGGGGTTGGCAGAACGGGTCCCTGAGGGCACCGAGGAAGAATGGGCACCCTAAAAAGAGGTGAACACCTTTCCGCCTCGGTGGGGATCACCCTCAGTGTCCTGAACGCCCTGGCGTCAGGACTTCTTCTTGGCCGAAGCCTTCTTAGCCATTATAACTGTCCTCAGATCAGTTCTATTACTAGAAGACTTCGGCTGAGAGTGCCGCCACTGAGCCCACTGTCCAGCAGGGGGAACACGAGACGCGACACTCTGCTTCTGCTGTGCCCTATGTGACGAGCTCGTAGACGGCCGGGGCTGCTCCCGCCCAACAGCCCCAGGGACGTGAACTTTTAATGGGATACATTTCTTAAAAGCTGCTGCTTTTTTTTTCTCTTCTTGAAATTAATCGATGACTGAACTCACAGCCTCACCAAAAAGACCCATCGGAGAGAGAGGAGCATCTAACAGAAAAGATTTTTCTTTTTCTTTTATATTAGTCTGACTCAACCAAAGATGTCTTTCTGCGGCCACCAGGGCTGTTTCCATAGATCGACCCACTAGTTTGGCCGATTCTCTGGTGGCACGCAGAGATAGATCAGCAGCCTGACGCAGTTCTCGAACAACGTCAGTGCTGACCTCCTAACTCTCACTCACGTCCCTTAGCAGGTCAGCCTGGTATGCCTGCAAGATGGACATGCAGCCGAATACGCTTTACCCACCAGCGCTGATGTATTTCTTAGAGGCTTGGTGGGTAATGCCGGTGCCTTAAATGTTGACGCCACCTCGGGAGAAAGATAGCACGTAAGTGTCTCTTCTACCCTCGGCATAGCGCCATACCCATGAGCTTTAGCCCCAACAATACTAGAATAAGTTGATGTCTGAGGACTAAAAACTCTATATAAAATCGGTTTTCTCCACGATCTCGACACCTCAGTGTGGAGATTGTGGAAAAACGGCAGGCACCGGCGTGGAGGTTGCACACGTGACAGCAAAAATCTCTCATCCAACTTAGATTTTAATACAGACTCCTGACTAGTCACTGGCCATTCAATGCTGAGTTTCTCTATAGCTCTTGTCAAAACCTCCATTAACTCGTCACTTTCGGGAGTGTAAGATGGCGAATTCTCTACATCTTCCCCAATACTAACAACATCCAGCTCCTCGGAACTGGATAGTTGCAGTACTGGTGCCTCAGCCCGAGCGGAAGAAACCCCAGCGCGTACTTCCGAACCAGGGACTGAGGCACTGGATCTCACAGGTGAAGGGAGAGATAAGGCAGCGCCTGTCTCTAACCCCGCTGAGAGATCCATCTGTGATCCCCACGATAAGCGCCGCCGCTCTGCCTCGGCAGAAGCGGGACCTGAACCGCGGGGAGCGCGCACAGAACCGCCCTCCTCAAAGAGCGCCCGGCGGGAGCGGAGCGTCCTCAATGGCAGACGCTCGCAATGCTCACAATTAGCTCCCTCGAGAGCTGACTGGGCATGCTGCACTCCCAAACAAACAACGCAAAGAACATGTGTTTCCCCGCTTGTTAGATAGCAAGAGGGGGTGCTTTATAGTGATGGCCCGATACTATTTTTTTTTCAAACCGATACGAGTACGAGTATTTACATTTGTGTACTTTCCAATACCGAGTACCGATACCGATATTTCTACCGCAAAAGTAACTATAGGCTCCCAGAAAAGAAGACAGAAGACTATTTCAGAACACAGGTTAGAAGACTGTTTTTATTTTCTTCTCTGCTTGTTTTAACATGTCTAAAAAGAAATAATAATGAGTAAAATAATAAATGTATTAACACACAAACCACTGTTAATTTAACATAAAAGCAAGCAGCTACTGCGTGCATGGTCTGGCATGACTGAATGCGCGCAAAGTGCGCTCCTTTAATAATTCCTAAAAAGCTGACAGTTCATCGCGATCTCACACATCTCCATAATTATCAACGAAGCTGACTGCACAATGAATCTTTCATAATATCCACACTTTGTTTGTTATAATTAGAGGATTTGCCAGCATACACAATTCAGCACTGAACAAAAGTCAGTTTAGAGCGGTGAGGGGAGTCTATCTTAAATGCTTCTGATTGGCCATTGTGTTCAAGAAATCAACACATATGTCTGTGATTGGCTACATAGCTCAACGCTGCAGACATGTTATGAATATAAACTCTGGCCTGTAAATCGTTTCTATTTTGTTTTTGTTCTTGTTCCTTTTCTGCAACAGATGAATAAAAATCTATTCGTTTTTATATGTTTTATTCATAGATATTTCTAGTTTGCGGGAGTCCCGTGAATCCTTTTACTCTCCCGCACACAGAGTGCATTACCGCCCGCGCTCGCACTCGGCCATCAAATCTAGTGCCGCGCCGCACTCTTTTGCGTTGGGAGTGCACGTCTCTCAAGGGCCCGGCCCGAGGATAGTGTCGGGAAATATCGGGCTCGGGCAGAGAATCTAAGCTCTAGGTCACTCCTCCTATGCTAAGGAACCGAGAGTTGTCATCCAGTCTCTTTGGTAGAGAGAGACAAGGAAAACAAACAAGCATGCAAATGGAAATTATCGCGGCCGAAAAAAATATCGAGCTCTTTTTTTTTTTTGTCATGCGATTAATTTATTTATTCACTATTGATTTGACTATTTGACTTTTGATTTACAGGCCTAGCAATTCCTTCTGTTATTTTTAGTGCCCGTGGATTATCTCGCATCTTCTCCTGCTTCAGTAAAACCTGTTAATGTTGGCTGCTGAGTTGCTTTAGCTTTACTAAACTGTGTGTATTCAGCGCTATGATGCGTCTTCAGATGTTTAATTAGATTGCTTCCCTCCTCTCGACACCTTAGCTGAACATAACTTACAGTCTGCCTTGCTGTTGTCATCATCCTTTATCTTGAAATGAGCCCAAACTGCCGACATTATACTCCTATGCCTCAGTTCACCTCGACAAAGCACTCGTGGCGGCCAGTTTCGTTTCGCAAAATGTACGTGGTATCGGTGCGTGGTATCGGCAATTTTTTTATGAGTACGAGTATATGAAGACAGTATCGGCCCGATCCCCGATGCCAGTATCGGTATCGGGCCATCCCTAGTGCTTTATAGTTTTCTGGTCGATGACGTCACCCGCCTATGATGTTCCATCTCTCCATTGGGCTGATTCCATACGTGCTTCATGACGCACAACGCAGGGGCGCTCCCACAGCGTTTGACACAGCTCGAAGTTCCCTTGAAAGGGAACTGTATTCACAACCACAAATGCCTGTAAAAAAATAAATAGTTAGGTTTCAATCTTGCTTTCGTGTTTGCCGTGAATTTCTCTACATCTCTCTGCCAATTACTTTCAATCTTGTACGGAAATGTACATAGGAGCTCAAGAAAGAAGAGCTTTAGGTTTTGAATAACTGTGTGTATATGATATATCCAAAAATATAATATTATGGCAAAGGTGTTTGCAACGTAAGACAAATGTTTGCAATAGATGCAAGGGATTTTGCAATTTTTGTGTGCAATTCTTGGATTTGTGTGTAAAGTTTTGAAGAAAAAAAAACCTGATCCACAAACAGACCCAGTGTTTTCTGACATAATGTTTGTGTGTATGACACAGGTATCATGGCTGGTTCCAACCGTTCTGGTGACCTGCAGGATGCTCAGAAGTCCATCCCTGTTGGGACCATCCTGGCTATCACAACCACCTCAATCATCTGTATCCTTTACTCCAAAGGCAAAAACGCTCCAGCTTTGCTTAAATAAATGACACAGTGCAGAACTGCACATCTTGAAATATACAAAATACAGTGTAATTTGGAAACGACAATGATAAAATTAAAAGACTAGATATTTTTCATCTGTGGTAAAATAGCTGAAATAGCATGAATGCCTTTTTGCTGCTTTGTGTCGTTCTCCTCAATTTTTGCTCTCGCAGACATGTCTAGTGTGATTCTGTTCGGAGCCTGTGTTGACGGAGTCGTTTTGAGGGACAAGTGAGTCTGTACTTCTAGTCAGTGTTATTTTAATATCACAGACATATTCTATTATAGTTTTGTTCATTTTTAAATTTGATAATTTTTTCTTTCTTCATTTTAATTTTGGTTAAAGTTTTAGTATTTTTTATTTCATTTTAAATATGTCTATATAGATGTATTAACTTTATTTAGTTCCATTTATTTTAGTACTTCAACTTTAAATGAAAATGAGAAATGTGGCTGTAATGAAGCGCACGACATAAGAGCATAAACAGAAAATCTTTAATAATAAATCCAAAAACACAGGAGATTACCAGGAATAGAGCATATAACACAACCACCTAAACTAAAGACGATACAGAATAATGAATAAAGAAAGCTAAGGGTTTAAATACACTGGGAGTAATAAGGGAACAAATGACTGACAGGTGAATGTAATTAGTAACTAAGGGAACTAACTAGGGACTAATCAAGATTAAACTGAACTGAGACACAAGGAACAAACACATGCATGGGAAAGACAAAAGACAACTAAACATAATGGACCCTTTTCACATTTCCGGGTTTCTCAGAAGCGGAGGTTGTCATAGTTGGGTAAACTTCTATAGCAGTGAATGAGCAATGAATGAGACTAAATTGGTAAGGGTTTATTCTGGCAAACCGTTTGCCAATCACTTCTAGCAATTGGCAAAGCAAGCTGTGGTACACGCCATTTACCAATAAGCGATGGGTAATTCGCAAAGCACAATGTTATTTTCTGTTTCCCAGCACTATACCACAGAATGGCATAAAGTAAGAGGTTTGAGAAGTAAGAGGCAGGGCACCAGTTAAAACATTTCAAAGTTAAAGTTCAGGCAAACAGGTATTAATATTCAAGTTTTAGTCATATTGATTGTTTATAGCTGAATTAGTAGAACGCAATTATACAAAACCGATTTTATTGGTTTATAATCATAGACTGCAACAAAAAAAATCGTATTCTCAAAGCAGAATATACTCTCAGAAAGCTCCTAATTTATCTTAAAACTTCTACGTAGGAAGCTTCTACGGATCTGAGAGCAACTCTGAGTGAGGAAAAGTATAAAAAATATGTGATTTTTGTTATGTCTGGTAGGCTACATGGGCCCAGAAAAGCACGAACACAATGTGGATTAAACAAATCACAGTTATTAAAACTATATTGACAGTCAAAAAGTTTTGTTTATAAATGTATGTAAAGTAAAGTAATAAAGAACTTGCTAATGCGACTGTTGTAGGCTACTGTGCGCGGTGCAACCGGTGTTTCACATCGCAGCAAACGCTCTTCCGACGCACCACTCAGGCGTGCGGTATGAAACCGGCCTTAGAATAAATGTAATGTAGCGATCGGGTGCGGATATCTATAAATCTGAGACAATTATGTTGCGGGTGGTTGGCGGTGCATTATTATTAACTAGAAGCAGCCGATTCGGGTGATGTTTAAGATGATCCGTGCATATAGCCTCGTATTAAACAATCAAGCTGTAGATGAAAATTTAATTTCCCACTGAAAATTAATAACACAAAACAATTTGAAACTTAAAAAAACATACATATGAAATCATAGCCTACAATAGAATGCGTTATGCAATGATTCAATAAATTCTTTTGGTTGGAAGTCGCATATCTCTGATGATTAGGCTACACTGAATTTATGAAAAATTCTATAGTTAATAAAATGTATTTGTGTGGCTCACCCTGTACCATATGGCAGCCTTACAGGGGGCATGGCCAACAGTTTGAGAACCACTGCTAAAATCTATGTTAATGGACATTACAATTATATTACACAATGGAGGTGTGATATTAGAAATTCTATATTTTATTAAGATATTACATAAGAATGGGGTTGTCATGCTCATGCCAATATCTTATACTGTTGGATTCTTTATTGGATTCATATGCTATATTGTTCCAAATATAATTGCGTTCTACTTAATTCAGCTATAAACAATCAATATTTGACTAAATCTTGAATATTAATACCTGTTTGCCTGAACTTTAACTTTGAAATGTTTTAACTGGTGCCCCGCCATTACTTCTCAAACCTCTTACTTTATGCCGTTCTAGTATCGTGCTGAAAAACAGAAAATAACATTGTGCTTTGCGAATTACCCATCGCTTGTTGGTAAATGGTGTGTACCACAGCTTGCTTTGCCTATTGCTAGACGTGATTGGCAAACGGTTTGCCAGAATATACCATGACCTAAATTAAATATATTTTTTGTGTTCCCATTTGCTCAAATAGCAAAAGAGAAATTCACAATAGTGTTTTCACAACTTTCAAAAAGAGGTAAAAAATAGGGAGAGATTGATAACGACAGTCAGAAGGGAAAAAGATGTAAATTTTAAAGTCACTCCCACAGCAGTGTTAACTAGTTTCTTGTAATTTGATGAAAAGGTAATGTAATACAAAGTATAGTGTTATAAATGTACATACATTAATATATATATATATATATATATATATATATATATATATATATATATATATATATAACACTTTGCAGGATTTGCGATGTTGATAGCTGTTAAAACGCATCATCAGTCTGTGAAAATGGTCCATGCTGACAAACTAGCTGAAGTAAAATAAGTTTAAAATGTTTTACATTTTATTTTAAGTGTTTTTTTTCTTTAAGATTTTAGTTTTACTTATAATAACCCTGGTTCTACTTTTGATTTACTTTAGATTCAGTATAGCCTCCAATTTAATTAAAACTTCGATTTCAGTCAGTGCAGTTCAGATCAATTTAATTAAAATAATTTCCACATAAAAATAAAACGCATTTTATTTTTAAACTAGTGTTATTTTAGTATTTATTTTATTATATTGTTTTTATACTATTCTAGTATTTCTTAAAATTTTGGATTCGCTTTTATTTTCATATTTTCAGTTTTGAATTTTGTTATGTGCTTTCCCCATGTTTAATTATTATTCCTTTGTTTAAATATTTCTGTTTAGCTTTAATTTATTTAATTTCATTTTTAGTTTTAGCAATTTGAGTATTTCAACTTAAACTTTATTATTATTATTTTAGTTAATTGCCAAGGTGACATTTCTAATTAAACTTTTTAGGCTTTTTAAAGTAACAACAGGTAACTTTTGCTCTCGGGGTCCCCCTACAGTTGGGAAACAGTATTGTCTTCTACTACTGTCGTAAACTCTGTCATCCTACATGCACGTGCATTTGTTGACAATCATGATAGCCCTGAACACTGAAGGAGGAGGTCACATGCAGGTGTTCTGCTTGAGTCGCGTGTGTAATGTCTTCATCCCTGGTACAGTGGCATATATTTCAACATGTCATATGAATATAATTTCATGGGGTTTATTTTTTTTCTAACGACAAATGACCGCGATGATCACGTTTACAAGCCAGCGTCATTATAGTAGCCTAGTCTATTGGTTACCGTTTTACTGAATCAATATGATACTTCAATGCAATGTTTGAGTGGTAGATAATAACCATATATCGTCAATATTATAATATCAAGCTACCATAAATGAATCTGCAAATTTTACAAATCGATTTGCATTATAGCTTGAGGCAAGACAAATAAACAAATATCACAGATATGTTAGGTATCCTAAAAAATGATTTTGTACATCTATATATTTACTTGCAAGAATGTAGCCCCTACCAAACTTGTACACGCCGTTTAGACATAGGCTTTCATTTGATTTTTTTTTTTTTATTTAGTATTGCACAAGAACAACATGACGGTGGAAATTCGTCATCCGAAAAAATTGCGACAAGAATCCCGTTTGCCTCTGTAGCTATCAATAATCGGAAATTACACAGTCAAGTAACTTTACACGTGTAACAAATGAGAAGCTATGAACACAATGATAATATTACTAATCTTCTTTGTACGTGTTGAGTAGAGTACACTTTTTAGGTCAAACATTTGCTATTTGCATTTCATCGATTGCAAAGTTCAAATCAGAACGAGAATGCTAGCGATAGCTAACCATCAAAAACTAGAATATCGTTTACTAGCTACCAGATTGATAATTCGCTAATCTACTATCATTACTTGATTCATGAAGATAAACGGAGGATAAGATAGCTTCCGTAACATAGTCAGGCAGACAAAAAAAACAGATCGTATGCAAGCATGACAGCCAAGTCCATCGGTCGGGCACGCCTCCTCCTCCTTCAGCTCACGCCAGCGAGAAAACACTGGCCCAATGTTGATCCTCGTTCTGCCTTTAACGCGATCACTTTCTCTTTTTCTCTTTTTGCTTTGCTCCGATAAAACCTTTGCTTTTTTGTTTTTCTGTGCTTCTTCGGCCATGACTATTACATTTGGCTCGCACGTCCGATTTTAAGGAAGTGGGGGTGGTGGTGAAAGTGACGTATATGCCGTAAAGCAATCGAATTTTGTAGTTCTCTTTGTTCGCCGGTTACTACCCGAAACCCGAAGTTTAAAAGTACGATTAAAAACGCTACAGACCCTGTCAGGCTATGGCAGACGTGTCATTCAACCTATTGTAAGTCGATGTACCATCACAAGAGACTTGGACATATATTATGAAGGTTGAAAAGTTACCTAGTGCTGCTTTAAGTATTTAATCTAATCTTTGTATATTATTTCAGCCTTATTTCAATTAAAGCTGCAGTAGGGAGTCTTGAGAAAACGTTGACTTAGCCTGAAAATTTGAACAAGCACAACTTACAGGTCCCACCCCCTTGCTCTCTGCTGCGCTACAGCCCTCCCTCCACAGCTCGTCCTCCACAGCGGAGCCTGTCGTGAACGCGCAGGCTAGTAAACAGGGCCACCGATGACGGCGGATAAAAAGTTATAGGGCACATTCACTAATAGGGACTAAACGTCAATAATATGCTTTACATTGACTATGGCCTGCCCATACTTTGACTACAAACTTGGTCCTCAAATCATTATATATTTTCCAATAGCCTACATGTAACTTTATAACGTTGCACTCTTTCTATAAGTTATAAATAGCTAGTAAGATAACGTTAATATAACGGTAACTAACGTTACAGCATGTAAGTAATTATTCTAGCGATATATAATGCTAAATAAGGTGTGCTAGTACATTATTTCAGCAACATGACAAGCCAGTGAATTAGCAGGTTTCAATTGTTGCTTAGCAGAGTGCGTGACATTTTATCTACATGTTATGCGGCTAGAGTTTTGACACCGAGTCAATGGGCTCTGTGTAATTCTTTCTTTTTCGCTTGTTTATCGTCATCAGTCTTTTTCCTTTTACCTCTTTGTTTTATGAGCAGGTGTCACTCGAGAATTGGCAGTTTAGGTTGTTTCTCCGTCATAAGCACAGCTGCAGCACGCCGGCAATCTTGAGTTTGAACGACGCCTCGCGCTCCGGCGCTCGCGCTGTGCAAGAGAGGGGTGTGATCAGCGCGTACAAGAGCGTGATTGACACTGCTAAGACATGCCTCCTGGCTCTCATTGGTTGTTTCTGACCGGGAGCGTGTATTTCTTGCAAATGGCAATAGGACCACTGGGAGGAGCCAGAGAAGCTTGATTTTTACACAGATTATCTGTCTCATATTCTACTGTCAGGACATAATGACAGTTTTAGCAAATACATGTTTTCAAAAGTTACCTACTGGAGCTTTAACAAGAATTTATTGAATGTTAACAATATCAACTCTCTTCTAAATGCAGATTTGGGGAAGGCGTGAATGGTAACTTGGTTATTGGCACCCTGGCATGGCCTTCGCCCTGGGTCATTGTGTTTGGCTCCTTCTTCTCCACCTGTGGGGCAGGGCTCCAGAGTTTGACAGGAGCGCCCCGCCTCCTTCAAGCTATCTCCCGCGATGGCATCATTCCTTTCCTCAGGGTACATGCATATGTTTGCCCTCTGATTATCTCTCTGTTGATGCTTCCATACTTGATCATACTAAGTGGTATTTCTTCATTTTACAGGTGTTTGGCCATGGCAAAGCTAACGGTGAACCTACATGGGCTCTCCTTCTGACGGGCTGCATCTGTGAGATTGGCATTATCATCGCCTCCCTGGATTCGGTTGCACCCATTCTGTCAATGTAAGCAAGCAACTACCCAAACGCACTAGCGCTCCTCATTCTTTATGATTCCCAGAGAAACAACAGCTCACTTCCACTCACTTATTGCTGTAATAAAACTTCTTCACTATGCTGAATAGCCTATTTTCCAAAAGCCTGTTCTTCAATAAAGTGCCGCAGGGATGACATCAAAAACCGGAAGTGGTTCCCTTGAGATTTTCCTATAGGTTTATTTTAATAGAGTTTTTAAGTACGGTCTGTGGTGAACATGACCTGACGTTGTGTACAGTTTACATTGTTGAACAAAACGTTCAAGTTTCATCAAGTTCCTCTTCAGTCGGTCAGTCAACGCCACGTCAAGACCGACGAATAGGAATCTCGCTAGAGAGGCCAATATACTTCAAGTGAAACGAAACAAGCCAATCCACATTGGCGTGCAATCATTTGCAACAGCTGCTCTACAAAGCAATGTGGGTCTATAACGCGCAGCAGGTGCGATTGCATTTCAGATTTTTGCTTCGGAGCCGAGTGTTTTCATGCTGTTCTCTTCAGTGAGTGTTTATATTAAATGAGCAAGCTCTCCAGGAGGATCTCTCATGTCTCGTCCGGGCGATACAGCGCGGCTCTTTATGTCTTTTTGTGTTTGTGTTGTTTGTCACTGAGCAAAACAAAAAGGCTGTTCTTACAGCTGGTACGGTGCTCCAAGAGCTCTGAAAAGCCGTTATTACGGCTGGTAAGATCGCCGTGAGAGAGAGACAGCGCACGACCGGCTGCACACTTCCCTGTCTGTGTTCGCTACGACCGTTCCCCTGCGTGCTTCAGCACCAAGGAGAGCAGTCCCCTGAAAGAGCTTACGTGGGTGGAGCGCGTCTTTTTAAAGATGTCACTCTACCTGTGTGTTTCTGGATGCGGTCGTTACCTGAAATCACGGGATAGTCACGAACATTGCATCGCTTGTCTGGGCATTGAACATGCTGTGGCAGTGTTCGTGGATGAGTCATGTACCCATTGTGGGAAGATGACCATCTCGAAGCTATAATCGAGACTCTCGTTCCTGCAAAGGGGCGGAGTCCCTGCGCCTCTGCCACAATCTAACCCTCCTCAGAGGGTTACTTCAGGCAGTAGTGCGGGTGACCTGAGGATCGCGCTTCCTTCAGGGAACCAACCCCCTAGGAACCCTCGTCCCTCCCACGCTCCGCAGCCAGTAGAGTCGCCGAGGGAACGCGCTGGACCATTCACGAGGTGTGTACCGGCCGTATCCTTCGGCGCTCCCCAAGATGATCAGATAGCGATCGCTGCATCGGAGAGTGGGTCACACTTCTCCAGGGATGACGATTCGGCTGCACTGCCCCCTTCGGGAGCGGCAGCGTTGCCCGAGTCAGACCCGAAGATAATGGCCATGCTTTCCCGGGCCGCCAACAGGATCGGGCTCGTGTGGAACCCTCCACCGTGTCCCGAGTCCTCGAGGCTGGATGATTGGTTTCTCGGGGTGGCCCTTGGAAGGCACCTTTCACTGCCAGAAACCGTCCCGGTGGCTCCTCCTCCCTCACCACCCTTGATGATGGACCGGCTAAAGATTACATGCGCTTCCCTCCAGTGTAGCGGGCTGTTGCTTTGCAACTGTGACCTAACTCCTCCTGGTACGGAGAACCGTGTCTCCCTTCCCGGAAGCACTCGTCAGACTTAACCGGCAAGGCTTACAAGGCTTGTGGGGAAGCCGCTTCTGCCATACACGACATGGCCCTGTTGCAGGTCCATCAGGCCAAGGCACTGAAGGGCCTGCATGAGGATGCTCATGATCCCCAAGTTCTCCAAGAACTTCATGCTGAGACGGACCTTTCGCTTCGTGCGACGAAGGTGACCGCGCGGTCGGTGGGTCGTGCGATGTCCACTATGGTGGTCCAGGAACGCCATCTCTGGCTGTGTCTGGCTGACATGAGGGAGACAGACAAAGTTAGGTTCCTTAACTCCCCCGTTTCCCAGACCGGCCTCTTTGGCGACAGAAGCAGACTGAGGCAATAAAGCACATCCTGCCGCCGCGGTCAGCTGCTGCCTCCACCTAACCACCCGCGGCTCCTCAGTCTACTCGTCGCCAAGGGCATCCTCCTGTAACTGCCCTCGCTCCCGCACCGAGGAGCTAGTCACAGGCAGGCCGCCCCGCCCGTCCCGCCCCCCGCCAAGAGGGGCTGCAAAGCCAAAGGTAAGCGGCCCTAGGACGGGCGACCCGAAGATGGATGGGACTGCTCTTCAGGAGATGGTGGCCGCACCTCTCCCTCCTCCGGAAGAGGGCCGGGTGGAAAATCTTGTGTTCCCTTTTGTTTGTGTTCTGCTGCTGGCGTCAAAACCAGCGGTACCCAAATTTTCAATAAAAGAGCAGTTTCTTCCATCTCTAGGTCTGAAGAAAGCCCAGAGAGTAGTGGGAGGAGAGAATCCTCACCACTCTCATCTGCCGCTTCTATCGCCAGTGGGCTGCAGCATGCAGTTCGAGAACGCAACCAAGCCACCTCCTGCGCCTCCTGTCCCGTGGAACCAGGTAAGTGTTGCACAGCACACTTAGACCCCGCTACTGGCCGCCTCCCAGAGAGAGCCTCCCGAGCTGTGTCCCTGCATCCCACCTTCCTCCCCCACTGCGGATACGCTTTGGTCCCGCTTGTACGATCTCTTTGAGCCTGGTTAGCGCCCAGTCCGTCTCGCTGGCTCATTCGGACCATCAGGTTCAGCTATGCGATTCAGTTAGCCTGGCGTCCCACCAAGTTATGGCCCATCCACTCCTCTACAGTGAGAGTAGTCGATCCCCATGTCTTGTGAGCGGAGATCGTAGACCTACTAGCGAAGGACGCGATAGAGCCGGTCCCTCCAGCCGATATGAGGTCAGGGTACTACAGCCCCCTACTTCATTGTACCCAAGAAAAGTGGTGGGTTACGACCAATCTTGGACCTTTGAGTTCTGAATCGGAGCCTTCACAAGCTACCATTCAAATTGCTTACGCAGAAACGCATTTTCGAATGCATCCGTTGCGGGTCGAGCATATCAGTACAAGGTCCTGCCCTTCGGGCTGTCCCTGTCTCCCCAAGTCTTCATGAAAGTCACGGAGGGGGCCCTTGTTTCAATGAGAGAACAGGGCATTTGCATCCTCAACTATCTCGACGACTGGCTCATACTAGCACACTCTCGAGATCAGTTATGCGAACACATGGACCTTGTGCTCAGGCACCTCAGCCAGTTGGGTTTTCAGGTCAACTGGGAAAAGAGCAAACTCTCCCCCATGCAGAGGATCTCTTTTCTCGGTATGGAGTTGGATTGGGTTGCACAAACAAGCGCGCCTCACAGAGGAACGTGCTCAGTTGGTGCTGAACTGCTTGAACACGTTCAGTGGTCCCACTGAGATTTTTTTTTCAGAGGCTCCTGGGGCATATGGCAGTGGCATCAGCGGTAACTCCGCTCGGGCTGCTCCATATGAGACCGCTTCAGCACTGGCTTCAGTGGTAACCCTCGAAGGAGGGAACTACATCCTGTCGCCACATCTACTGCGGCCCGCCGGGGCAGCCAGCTCATCAGCTCGGCTCCTCAGCAAAAAACTGAATGGCAATCGCACCTGCTGCTCGTTATATACCCGCGCTGCGTGGCAGAGCAGCTGTTGCAAATGATTGCACGCCAATGTGCATTGGCTCGTTTAGTTTCACTCGAAGTAGATTGGCCTCTCGCAAGATTCCTATTTGTCGGCCTCGACGTGTCATCTCCGTTCCCTCCTTCAGGGAACAAGGGTTACCATATGTTATATGGCATATACCTTATTTACTTATTTTATTATATATTATTTAAAAATATTAGTTTATTTTATTATATTAATTTATATAAGTATTTTAATATATATTTTAATTTTAATATAATAAATATTTATATCATATTTTTAAATTGTTAAATATTTTTAAGAGTCTCTTGGAAAAAATAACAAAATAATTATTTTTATTGAGGAGATAATAATGGTGCAATATTTGTTTATTGAATATCTCAGATGGAATGCCACTAACAAACACATGCCAAAAACTATTACATAATCTCCGTTTAGTTGTAAGAAGATGTGTTTTACTCCAGTTGATCAAGACCAAGCCTCCTACTGTGAGACACTGGCACAGGGAAATTGTTAAAATTATATCCATGGAATGACTGGGCTTTCTTATGAGTACTGTGAGCTCCCACTAACAGTCACAGCTAACAGTTAAAGGTGCAGTAAGCCATTTCTGAGAAATATTTTTGATATTTGAAATCAACCCGAATAAACACACACCCCTCCCTTCATTGTTCCCCCCTTAAATGCACAATGTCTCTTTATCATAGCTGAAGGGAATGCACTAATGCACTAAAGATGATGAATGAACGACAAGGAACACACAGCACACAAGCAATATATACAAGTTGGTTGTTAGTCACCAGAGCACACCAGCTCCAGACAAACAATGACACTCAAAACTGTCCTGTTAGCTAACATTACAACAACAGCATATCTTAGTTCTGTGAAACAGCAAAACCAATGACACTCGCGCATGGTGCAGAAACAAAGCTATGTTCATGTTCAGTTTGACAAAATGACTTGCCATTGATAAACAGATATATATAATACGTATAAGTACGTAAGTAAATAAATAGTGGTTGCTAAAAAAACAAAGCGTAAAAACTTCCAAGGGGAAGTATTTTCTCAATATTACATATAGAGTTTTGCTCTGTTTCTACAGGTTCTTTCTCATGTGCTACATGTTTGTAAACCTGGCCTGTGCGCTGCAGACTCTCCTCAGGACCCCGAACTGGAGGCCACGCTTTAAATTCTACCACTGGTACATAATTACACATGTACAAACAAACACAAACTCCTGCTCCCTTAGGTTTGCGTCAGTGACGGAAAGTATGTTTGTATACAAAATGATTGGTTGAATATTAAAAGTCTAGTCTTTCGTAATCTTTAATGTTAAATGTTGAAGTGAAGCCTACAGACATCACACCACATAATTAAGTCCTAAGAATATAAGAATATAGTCACCTGTGGCAGTAATCATAATTAGTGTAAACATAGTTTACACCAAAATGTATGTAACTTTGAGCAATTGCAAACTGGACAAATGAGCATGAGATAAACTATGATCTTTTTGCAGGGCTTTGTCACTCTTGGGCATGAGCTTGTGTCTTACCCTGATGTTCCTCTGCTCCTGGTACTACGCCATCATTGCCATGGTGATCGCCGGCTGCATCTATAAGTACATCGAATTCTGCGGGTAAGCGAACCTAAATGAGCCTCAGGGGGAAGCGACTTGACAAAAAAGGGAAAAAAACTAAAGATTTTCACACAACCTAAATCAATCTCTCTCTTGGCAGAAAATGCATTATTGTCTGTACAGTTTTTTTGTTTTTGCTAGAGGATTTATTTAAAGGCCTGGCGAATGTGGCTGAGTAATTATTCACAGTAAGTGTATAAACTGTAGTTTTAGATGATTATTAGTGGAAGACACGGATTAATGATTTTTACCTAATCCAGGTGTTTTTAACCTTTGGCCTTCTAATTAAGATTTTTATTTTCATGTACTGTATAAAGACCCTTTAGTACAGCTTGAGATAAATATTAAGCATGGTATTATAAGGAAAACATGTTTCCAGAATTCAGTTATTTGATTTTATATTGTCTGTTATAATGTACTAAAGCCAAAGTAAATGATTAAAATATGATCTAGTATTTACACTAATCTTTAAAAGTGTGGGGTTGGTTTATAAGATGTATTATTGTTTTTATAAACTTATGCTTATGCAGTAAAATACAGTAAAACAGTAATGTTGTGAAATATTATTGCAATTATTACTGTTTTCTGTTTCAATATATTTAAAATGTAATTTAATCCTATGATAGCGAAGCAAAATTTTCATTACTCCAGTCTTCAGTGTCACATGATGATCCTTCAGAAATTATTCTAATATGCTGATTTGATGCCCAAGAAACATTTCTTATTATTATAAATGTTGAAAGCAGCTTAATATTTTTGTGAACATATTTATTTTAGGATGGATTGATAAATAGAAACTAGAAAGTATTAAAAAAAAAGCATTTATTTGAAATTTGTAACATTATAAATGGCTTCACTGTCACTTTAAATAAATTTAATTTAATTTAATTTAAGGTCCTGGCTGAATAAAATTGATTTATTAAAAAAAAAATCATATTGACCCATAAACTAACAATACTGTAATTTGATTAGGTTGACAGCAATATTTATTAATAATATTAAATGTATCCACCATAATTGATTTCTTTTTAAGAACTGATGTCAATATAATAAAAAAGTGAAGTAATCTCAGAAAAAGCTGAATAACAAAATAATCAAATTGTTGTGCTAAACATATGTAATATTTCATTTTACAAAGTTATAAATTAAGTCCCTAGTTTGAAGCCCCTGATCCACAATAATTTTATTTTTTTATCAAATGGCGTGCTTGTAATTAAATTGAAATATTTGGAATTGATCAATAGAACACAATAAAATGTTCAAGTTCCAATACAATTTAACCAAATTTAGGCAAAAACAATGTGGGTTTTAAAGCGCTAAATTGACTATTGACTGTGTGTTCCATCTTTGTAGGGCAGAGAAAGAGTGGGGCGATGGGATACGTGGCATATCTCTGAGTGCCGCCCGCTATGCTCTGATGAGGCTGGAGCAAGGTCCTCCTCACACTAAAAACTGGAGGTTAGTGGCGGATCAGTAATATGCTTGTGAACACAACAAATTTTGGCATGCCGTATATCACATGTCAAACTGCATTCTTCCAACATATTGAGAATGAATTAAAATGTTCATCAAAATTCAAAATGTTATCAATATTCCAGGCCCCAGATTCTTGTTCTTATGGGTTTGGATGGAGAGCAGAACGTGGAGCAACCTCGACTGTTGTCGCTGACCAATCAGCTGAAAGCAGGCAAAGGCTTGACCATCGTAGGAGCGTGTGTGGAGGGCACCTACTTAAACAACCAACCACAAGCACAGAAAGCAGACCAAGTACGCAATCACACACACACAACACCTGAAGCCACGCACGAGGCAATGAGCCATTCGTACATGGTACTAATATAATAACCTCTATCTGTCTCAGTCCCTAAGGAAGCTGATGGAGATTGAGAAGGTGAAGGGATTCAGTCAGGTAGTGATCTCCTCTAACCTGCGGGACGCCACCTCACATCTGATCCAAGCTGGAGGTCTAGGTGGCCTCCGCCACAATGCTGTTCTGGTCAGCTTCCCCAAGAACTGGAAACAAGCTGAGGAGCACCACCGTTGCAGAAACTTCATTGGTAAGACTAGACAAAAGTCTAGACATGGATTTTCATTTCACGAGTTCACACTTACGAATGATCAGAGAGTAAATGGTTATGCGTATTTGGCGTGCTGTCTGGGGGCAGGGCTCCGAGCTCGGAAATTGGGCCCGAACCCAGAGTACTCCCCCCGTATCTCTGTTTAGGAAGATAATCAGGCAAGTGTGAGGAGATGGGGTGGTGGAGGGATGCTGAAAACTGTCGAGAACTATGGGTGATTCGACTGCGTATATTTATGGGCTTTACTCATGCTGATTGAGTGGACCTGTTGATTACTGATTGCTGACAGCTGGTAGTATGACTTGATTGTTGATCATTAGAACGTGTTCCTCCCGAACCTTGTTAATAAAACATCAAATATGGTGGGTTAGTTTGGACTGTGTGGTGTTGCAAAGTAGCTCAAATATGAATAACTTGTTATAATTTATCAGTTAATAGAATTAACTTAATATAGCTGAATTATTATAACAATCATTTAATATGATTGTCCAGCGAACACTCGGTATTGATCGTATATCAACTCTCAGAAAGGAGATTTTTCATGACCACAGAAAAATTTATTTTTCTTAGCATGTAGCTGTGATCGCATCATTAAAGTGGCATTGATTTACAAGCAGGGACCAGAATCAAGCTCGCATGAATGTGTACACATTTTTTTATTGAACTAAATCACGAACACATAACTGGTCTAAACAAACACATACACACAAATCACGCATACATGGGTAAAATGGCCCCTCCGGCATGCGTAAATTGCACCAGCTGCTGTGCATCGCAGCGCGAGCATATAATGAGCGGGAGGTGCATCGCATCCTTGTTTTTCCGCTGAGGAGCCGGACTTGTGACTCGGCCGTACAGCGGAAGCTCAGAAACTGTGGCAAGGGGACATACGTTTCCGTTCCCTTGCTCGGGGAATGAGGGTTACCATACGTAACCGAGACGTTCCCCTTCGTCAGCTCACTATTACGTACGCCAAAAGAGATTCTGACGAATGGGGATATCTACCAAAACGCCACTGCTGCTGGCCCTTCCAGCGCTCCGCTTGAGCCTCCTGGCCTGACCGCAGTGTTGGGCAGAAAGTAGGAGCTCTAAGCAGATAGAGGTCAGTCACTGCTGTTCCGCAAGACCCACTCAGTGTGACTTATTGGATAACGCTGGGAAAGCGTGCCCTTGGGGAAGGGAACGCTGCGGAAGTCGCATCATACTCCGGAGGGAGGCACTGTGACGGTTACACATATGGACTAGCCAAGCAGGGTAGTGTAGTGTCTGGACCAATCAAACACACACAAATGATTAATTATATTTAATGAATAATCTAGCAAACTCACTATCTTAACAAAGGTCTGTGAAACTTCCCCCAAATCAAGCTAACACACTGGCAGAACTCGGAGTCCTGTTACAAGACTGATAAGTTTTACGACCCAAAAGAATGTATGGACTTAATTGTTGCTGAGAAGGAGAAATTAACCCTTTGAATCCTATATATTCTATATATATAACCATGTGATAAATGTATTAACATGTATCTAATGTTCCATCTCATGATTTTCCTTTATGTTGTTTAGTCTGTTTTCTTGTAAACTCTAATGGGTTAATGTTTCAGACTTTGCATACTATGGTTAACCAAAATCATATGTGTGGCAAATGTGGTCTCTATAACCTGGTACTTTGAAGATTGAAATGACTGTGTACATGATATGTCGATAACAACAACATATTAGTATTACAAGAATCTTTCATAGTTTCTTCATCGACTACCACCCCTCCAATGAGCACCCTTAAAACAAAGAGCAATAAACCAAATTCCCGCCTGGAACTTCCACCCTTCTTATTGGCCGAGCCAACCCTGAGAGGTTGGACTTTTCTCAGGTTATAAATTGCATCCACACCAGCCCGTCCCTCTCTTGCGCTCTCTTGTCCTCTTAGCTCTTCGCTTGTCCTCTCTGGTCCTCTTAGCCTCTGGCTCTCTGACTCTCTGACTCTCTTGGTCCTTCTTGAGAAGTCCTAACGTGAAGATGAGTCTGAACTAGAAGTCCCTCAAGGACTCCCAAGCTTGCGCCAGGCTGCGGCCTTGTCTTTCCAATCACCAAAGATCCTCTGACTCCCACTGGTTCTCTCTCATCAAGACCACATCAGCAAAGATCAACTGGAGCCTCAACAAATTACATCAGGACAGTTTAATTCAAATGGACAAGACAGGCAAGTATCAAACTTAGTCTCATTATTTGATACATTAAGTATCCTTACCCCTTTTAAAGAAGGGCGTGTTAGAACTGATGGTTTACTCAGGCTGTTGAACTGCTGAACATCAAACAATGCTATAACTTCTTGCTTTCCTGTATTCTGCTTCAGCTCTCTTTCGCTTGGTAAACTATGTATGTGTATTTTAGAGTAGTTTAAATGTTTAGTCTAGTTAATAAAGTCTTTTTCATATCACACGTAAAGGTGTCTGTGTCTCAAGCTCATATCTGGAGTCACTAATCATAGATCTTGACTACTTGCTCTTAGTAGTACTTAATAAGAAAGACATTTCCCATGCCCCGGAAATGTACATTTCTATTAATTTAATTAATTAATAACCAATATTGAGTGTTCACGGGATGAACCGAGTAATTAGTTATAATGTTAACGTAGCTACATCAAGTTAACCTGATTAACTGATCCAAATATTCATAATCAATTATAACAAGTTATGATTGATTATTAATATTTCATAGTATTACAACATATGGCAGGCTCTGGGGTGGTTCTAGCCTAATTATAGGGGGGAAAGAACACCAGCAGAGACGACAGAGCGGGCTCTGTCGAGGGAAAGACACAGGCTCGTTCGCTGAGGAGCTGATCATGGAGGAATACACATATGGGGTCGCCGCAGGGACCGCTACATATGGACACCCAGCCTAGTACAGGTTCCACAATGCATACGAATGTAGGCCTGGCTTCAGACGCTCCGCAACGTCTGACTGCTGCATGGGTGATGGAGGAACTTAACAGGGTTAGCCATTTCTGGGGAACACTACTGGAGTCACTAATGGAGGCACATATCCAGCCCAGCGGGGCGGGAGTGGCGTTGCAAGCCGACACTGAGAACGGGTCCTTTGCGCTACTGGCCACTGTGGGCGAGTATAAGGGAAGATACCGGCTCTAGAATCTAGCGAACGTGTTAGGTGTCACCCAGCCTGCAGCTCTACAAATATCTGTCAGAGAGGAGCCGCGTGGTGAATTCAGTCTCGGGGACCTGACGATCAGGTCATGCTCTCCCAATGACTAACCTTCAACTGCATCGTGCTGTGCGGCGATAGCGACAACATACACTTTGACGGTGGAGGGAGACAGCCTTCGCTCCAACCGAAAGCACAATTCTGATCGGACATCTTCTGGGGTCTTCCCGGTGGGAAGAACCCCATTCAAGAAGAGGTTCCACGTCACTGAATTGAGGCGCCTCGTTGAGGAGGCTCTACCAGAAGAGATGGTGTCAACCACCGCCTGGGGTAGGTCACCTACAACCTCCGCATCCCATCCAGGGACCAGACATGGAGTTTCCAGTTTCGAGGTAATTGATATGGCAATGCAGTTGAGGCCCCGTCCACTGACCTGACAATGGGACCACAGATGTACCCGGGATGGAGCAGCGAGGTGGAAGACAGGGACTCGGCTCGGGAGGCACTGAAGCGGCCCGAAGTGGAGTCTGAGTGTGTTGTGCCACACTTACTTGGGGCAGAGGGTATGTGGGAAGGCCTGATGGCGGATTTCCCCGCCAGGAGGTAGCGGCCTTGGGACACAGTTGCATCGCCACAGACCACTCCACCGGGGGGGGGATCTCCACGTAACCCTTAGCCGCTCCGCCTTCAAGGGTAGTGAGAGAGGAAAAGGCATCAGAACGCTTTTGGGCAGAAAAAGGTGCCGTCCATACTCTGGTAACCTCTTTATGCACTTCCGGAAAGAATGGCACTGGGGCGGGGCGGGGCGGGGCGCTGAGAACCAGCACGGGCCGCCCCGAAATACCATGGGCCGGGCCGCCCCGAGATTCTGATCATCCGGTGGAGCTCCAAAAGAAACGACTGGGACGGCCCAGTGCATTCTCTTGGAGGCTCCGCTGTTTGCTGCGTTACAGAGGAGTGAGGGGCCCGAAGAGTTTGACTCGGTGGGTTACCTCTCACTGTGATCCTCGGGGAATAAGCGAAGGGGCTCCACCTCTTTCAAGGTATCGGAGTCCCGACCGTAACGCTGCGATGGTCATGTTCCCGCAATGGGAATATGGGTCATCCAAGACCGCCATTTCAGCGTACCTATAGCCCAAGCACGTGATACAGCGATCATGATCGTCAGCCGGAGTCAGACATTGGCCACATCCAGAAACACACGATCTGCGATGCATGGCAGCTGGTGCAATTATCGCATGCCAATGTGCATTGGCTCATTTAGTTACACTCGAAGTAGATAGGCTCTCGAGCAAGATCCCCATTCGTCAGAATCACTTTTGATTATATATATATATATAGAAAGAGAGTGTAGGATTAGGATGCACTGTATAGGAAAATGGCATATTTGTCTGTTTCAGACTGAATTTAGATTGAGACTTTACATTCCTATCAGTCTTAATCTTGGAAAAGATTTATCAAATCTGCTTGATGACCTTTTTACTCATGTTTTTATGACTTTTGTGTTAACACGGGATGATTGTGAACTGCCTATTATGAACAATGATAAAGAATGACAAAGGATACATAGATATCTTCATAAATGAATACTAACTCCATGCATGTGTAAGGCTGCATGATTAACTGAAATAAAATTGAATTTGCAATATGGCTTTGTGTGTTTTATCAAATCACAAAGTCTGTGATTTAATTAAATAAATAAATGCACTGCATGTTTCAGAGTGAAGGGTGTTACAGTGTAAAAAGTGGTAATTCGCCATTGTTACCATAGCCTGTTAACTGCCAGTGTCGCATTTTTCATCGCAATTGCGATTTTTATCAGAAAAATCACCCTTTGATTTTTTTTTTTTTTTTTTTTTTTTTTTTTTTTTTTTCGTTCAGCCGTATGTATGACCACACAAAAAAGTTTGTTTGACTATATTGCTCTGTTTTGTCCCCACAGAGGTTGTTAGGGAGACCACCGCAGCTCAGTTGGCCTTGCTGGTGCCGAAGAACATCTCTGCATATCCATCAAATGGAGAGCGTTTCACCGAGGGCTACATTGACGTGTGGTGGATTGTCCATGATGGAGGCATGCTCATGCTCCTTCCCTTTCTTCTGCGCCAGCACAAGGTACACAAACACACATACATGTATCATGTTGGCAGAGTGTTCAGAACAATGATGGAACAAATGTTTTATTATTGTTTGTAGATAATAATAGCTTGATTGTGGACAAGAACCGTACAACTTTGGTCTAAACTCTGCTTACCTAAACAGCATTTTAGGCATCAAAGGGGTGCAACCAACTCCAAGGCTTTTCAAAATTGAAGGCAGCAATTTACAGTATGCTGCATTTAAAGGGGACCTATCTATCTATAAATTACAGGAACGTCTGTCTGTCTGTCTGTGTGTCTGTTATTCGCATATCTCTCAAACCGTTAGTCCAATGGATTTCAAACTTGACAGGTGTCTTGCCTTGCATGAGTAAGTGCAGTGCCAAGTTTGACGTTGTTTGAATTTAGAAATGCAAAAGATATCATTAAATATATCGGTAAAAGAAGCACACATTGACGATGTTTAGATGATGTTTAGAAGGTTGTGGTTTAAAAATAAATATTCTGACATAAACACTCTGTCAGCTACAAATAAAAATGTCACTGAACTTTTGCTGTGTAATTGTAACAATGAGCACTCAAACACACCAAACCAACAATTACTAAAAACAAACACAAAAACAGATTTTGCACCGGCACTGCACTAGTTATGCAAAATAAAAACTGATTTGAAAACTGATACGTGTCCTCAGTGTGTGTGTGTAAACAACCAGCCTGTAATGGTAAAAATCCACCCACTCCACATAATCCTCATAAATAGGTACAAGCGCTACCCATGACTGGTGACGATCTGCCCTATAGACCTTATTCAAAGCAGCGCCATCTTAGATTTTTAACAGGAATGAAAGCATGGTTGCGCTGGATTTGCACAAAAGTTGATTCTGAAAGATGGGTCGATACCAACATCCTACTAAAGTTCCCACATGAGCACCTGTATAACAACTTACAGATGATCATGACGAAACATGCTAATCGATAAGTAACTTCACAACAACTAAATAAATTCATCATTCTAAACTTCTTCCTGAGTCTCTCCATTTGTGTCCGACTCCGGTTCGAACATATTCTGTAAGGCTGAACACCGCTACTGACAGTTTCTGACATTTTGGCTGTGTGAGATTCTCCCAATTTTGTTGTTGCCGGAGTATTCAAAGCACAAGGGGCGGGGAGCAGCAGAACATTTGCATTTAAAGGTACACACGAGATGGCTTGTTTTTACTCACACCCAAATAGGGGCAAATTGGACATGCTATAATGAATGATCTGTGGGGTATTTTGAGCTGAAACTTCACAGACATATTCTGGGGACACCAGAGACTTATATTACATATTGTAAAAAGGGACGTAATAGGTCCCCTTTAAGATCTGTTGGATAGAATCTAAAGCAGCATTACATGCATCCTTCACACCGAGAGCAATCCCGCAATGCCATGCGACAAGCACAATTACAGTTTTTAATGCCAGTTGATATTTACATGAGTGTAAATTGTATGTGCTACAAAAATATCAGTCAAAATATATACACTGCCATTCAAAAGTTTGGGATCGGTAAAATTTTTAAATGTTTTTAAAAGAAGTCTCTTCTGCTCACCAAGGCTGTATTTATTTGATAAAAAAAACAGTATTTTGTGAAATATTATTACAATTTTAAAATAACATAATATTATACACAATATGTAACATAAAAATATTAAAATTTAAATTGTCCATATTTTAATATTTTCTAAAATGTAATTTATTTCTGTGATGGCAAAGCTGAATTTTCAGCATCAGTGTCACATGATCCTTCAGAAATCATTCTAATATGATGAGTATTGCTCAAGAAACATGTATTATCAATGTTGAAAGCAGTTGTGCTGCTTCATATTTTTCAGGATTTATTTTACATAATGTTTTACTTTTGTGTTGTTATAAATGTCTTTACCGTCACTTTTGATCAGTTTGATGTATCCTTGCTGAATTCAAGTATAACTTTCTTTAAAAAAATGTCACTGACCGCAAACTTTTGAAAGGTAGTGTAAATAGAAATAATATGCTTGTACTAAAGGATAAATTGTATGAGCAATGGTGGGCAGAGTTAATAAAATTAGTTAACAGAATATTTATTTTATTTAAAACGGAGATGGCATTTACATTTTTTAAATTTAAAAATGTTTAAATATGTTACACTATTTTATTCAATACTGAAAAGTATTAATAAAAACAGTTCCATTTTAATAGACAAACTATTTCACCCAATATTTGTTGTGCTTGTCAAAGTTTCTACCTATTAGCTTAATATGTCAATTTCAAACAACATAGAAATCACTGTGTGAATTGTGTCAAGTCTCTCATCGTGTGCTATATTTATGTGGAGTGGCTGAGCATTAATGGAGTTATGTAAAGTGTGGCAGTTAATGTTTAATTTCAGTACTTTAAATCAATTGCTGCCTATGAGGCCGCTCACCAGGGATTGAAACTGAGAACACATTCAGTTCATGTCTTTGAATGAGAAATACTGACTCGATTGCTATACTGGGCTGAGTTTCTCAAAAGCGTTGTAAGCCTAAGTAATCGTAAAACCATTAGCACCAATGGTCTCTATGATCAACTTAGCTCAAAATGCTTTTGATAAACACAGCCCTGGACAATAACTGTGGTTCAACGGTAGGTGTGGAGGAAGTGCAAGATGCGTATCTTCACTGTGGCTCAGATGGACGACAACAGCATTCAAATGAAGAAAGACCTGATGACATTCCTCTATCACCTGCGCTTTGATGCTGAGGTTGAGGTGGTTGAAATGGTGAGGAACAAAAATGCTTTCTTCACACACATGAGTTGATACTGGAAACCATCATTCTAACCTGTTCTTTCATTTAATTCAAGCATGACAGCGACATTTCAGCCTACACTTACGAAAAGACCCTGGTGATGGAGCAGCGATCGCAAATCCTCAAAGAGATGCATCTTACCAAGAACGAGCGTGAGAGAGAGGTATCCAAGTCAAAGAACAGAATCTTCCCTTGTGAAAAAGAAGTACACTTTAGCATACTTTTAAAATTTTAGCCTACTTGTAATTTAGCATACACTTTAGTATATTTGCAATTAAATGAAAATTTTATAGTTTAAATTGATATAAAAAATGCAATTAGCTGAGCTTCAGAGTACTACACACACACACAAACACAAACACATATACACACACACACACACAGATATATATATATATATATATATATATATATATATATATATATATATAGGCAGGGTTTGAAATTAACACCCCCAACCCCGCCAAATAAAAATCAACTGTGGCGGGTAACGCTGTCAAATCACTAGCCAATTTGGCGTGTTGCTATGTTTACTCACTTTGCTGGGTAAGTTCATGTAAGCCAAATCTACACGAATTTAGCGCAAATACTCAACTTGTGAGTCATCGTGATCTATTAAATAAAGCGTATCTGGCTTACTTGAACACACTCCTCACTGCGCAACAAAAAACGGCGCGCTTCTTCATTTGCATTGAAGGAATAGCCAAGATTAAAAAGCATTTGGTTAACGAATAAAAAAAAAACATTGTTATTTTCCAACATCCTACATGTTCTTTGTATTGTATTGATCTGTCCACCTAAAACACATTTTTGGTGAAAAGGATAGAATGAATGTGTCACAGTGTCTGGTTGTGTTTCCCTGGGTTATCACTAGAGGTCCTCGTTATCACGGTGTCCTTCACTATTGACTACAATTCCCAGCATTCTGTTCTGCCACTTATCTGATTATTGCACTCAGCTGTTTCCCGTCACCTTGTTAGTTCTGTGTGTATATATGCCCTGTCTGTGTTAGTGTTTGTTACGGAGTCCTTGTTTTTGTCCCCACACTTCCGTTTATGTATCTGCCTGTTTCTTGTTTGTTTCTGGATTGCCTTATTGGATTTTTGACCCTTGCCTGGACTGTTGTGAGTACGGATTACCCCATATTAAATACTGCATTTGGATCTTACGTCTCTAGTGTGTGTGTCGTGACAGAAGGACTCCGTCAATGCAAAGATCCAGCGGTATGGGGTTTCGTATCCTTCCCCCCAGAACGGCGAAGGAGAGGAGGGGAAGGGTTCAAAATTTAATGACCCTTCGACAGCAGGGCCAGACGGTGAGTTGTCTGGCTCAGAAGTTTTGGACTCTCTCTAGAGGTTTGGACTATAAGGATGCAACATTGAAAAACTTTTTTAATGTCTGTCTCGATGATCCATTGCCTGGGTGGGAGATGAAGGGGCTGGAGATACTGGATTTTTGGGGGTTTACCAGCTATTTAATTCATCGGAGCCAGTGGGATGTATCGGAGCCTCGCCATGCCGATGCCGCCCCGAGTCCGGTGGTCCCGAGTCCGGTGGTCCCGAGTCCGGTGGTCCCGAGTCCGGTGGTCCCGAGTCCGGTGGTCCCGAGTCCGGTGGTCCCGAGTCCGGTGGTCCCGAGTCCGGTGGTCCCGAGTCCGGTGGTCCCAGTTCTGGTGGTCTCAGTTCCGGTGGTCCCGAATCCGGTGGTCCCGAGTCCGGGGGTCCCAGTTCCGGTGGTCCCAGTTCCGGTGGTCCCAGTTCCGGTGGTCTCAGTTCCGGTGGTCCCGAATCCGGTGGTCCCGAGTCCGGTGGTCCCAGTTCCGGGGGTCCCGAGTCCGGTGGTCCCAGTTCCGGGGGTCCCAGTTCCAGTGGTCCCGAGTCCGGTGGTCCCGAGGCCGGGGGTCCGGAGGCGGAGGAGGAGGAGAAAGGCCTTCTCAACGACTTGTCCGGTGGCTCTTAACCCAGAGACCATTCCAGAGGTGACTGCCATCCTTGACGCGCCGCCCAGTCGCCCTGCTTTGCCGGCCTCGCCCGAGCTGCTCGCCTTGCCGGCCCCGCCCGAGCTGCTCGCCTTGCCGGCCCCGCCCGAGCTGCTCGCCTTGCCGGCCCCGCCCGAGCTGCTCGCCTTGCCGGCCCCGCCCGAGCTGCTCGCCTTGCCGGTCCCGCCCGAGCTGCTCGCCTTGCCGGCCCCGCCCGAGCTGCTCGCCTTGCCGGCCCCGCCCGAGCTGCTCGCCTTGCCGGCCCCGCCCGAGCTGATCGCCTTGCCGGCCCCGCCCGAGCTGCTCGCCTTGCCGGCCCCGCCCGAGCTGCTCGCCTTGCCGGCCCCGCCCGAGCCGCTCGCCTTGCCGGCCCCGCCCGAGCCGCTCGCCTTGCCGGCCCCGCCCGAGCTGCTCGCCTTGCCGGCCCCGCCCAAGCTGTTCGTCTTGCCGACTCCGCCAGTGTCTGTTCCTGAGCCGGAGCCAGTGTCTGTTCCCGAGCCGGTGGCTGTCCCTATACCGGTGTTGGTTCCTGAGCCTCCGCCGTGGCCGTCTGAGAGGTCTTCTCCATCGTGGCCGCCTGAGAGGTCTTCACCGCCGTGGCCGCCTGAGAGGTCTTCTCCGCCGTGGCCGCCTGAGAGGTCTTCTCCGCCGTGGCCGCCCGAGAGGTCTTCTCCGCCGTGGCCGCCCGAGGGGTCTTCTCCGCCGTGGCCGCCCGAGGGGTCTTCACCGCCCTGGCCGCCCGAGGGGTCTTCACCGCCCTGGCCGCCCGAAGGGTCTTCACCGCCCTGGCCGCCCGAAGGGTCTTCACCGCCCTGGCCGCCCGAAGGGTCTTCACCGCCCTGGCCGCCCGAGAGGTCTTCACCGCCCTGGCCGCCCGAGGGGTCTTCACCGCCCTGGCCGCCCGAGGGGTCTTCACCGCCCTGGCCGCCCGAGGGGTCTTCACCGCCCTGGCCGCCCGAGGGGTCTTCACCGCCCTGGCCGCCCGAGGGGTCTGCACCGCCCTGGCCGCCCGATGGACTTTGCGTCTCGCCCTGGCCTCCCGATGAACTTTGCGTCTCGCCCTGGCCTCCCGATGAACTGTGCTTCGCCCTGGCCGCCAGATGGACTTTGTGTTTCCCCCTGGATGCCGGTAGACTTTTTGTTTTGCCCTGGTCCCCGGTTAAACCCTCACCCCTTGTTCCTGTCTCCCTGCATGGTCCTGGCCCTCCCATCCCTCCCTCGGATCTTCCCCGTTCCACCTTACTCTTGGACTCTTGTGTTGTCTTGTTTTCTGTCATGGAGCGTCTGGTAGCCGCTCCGTAGAGGGGAGGTTCTGTCACAGTGTCTGGTTGTGTTTCCCTGGGTTATCACTAGAGGTCCTCGTTATCACGGTGTCCTTCACTATTGACTACAATTCCCAGCATTCTGTTCTGCCACTTATCTGATTATTGCACTCAGCTGTTTCCCGTCACCTTGTTAGTTCTGTGTGTATATATGCCCTGTCTGTGTTAGTGTTTGTTACGGAGTCCTTGTTTTTGTCCCCACACTTCCGTTTATGTATCTGCCTGTTTCTTGTTTGTTTCTGGATTGCCTTATTGGATTTTTGACCCTTGCCTGGACTGTTGTGAGTACGGATTACCCCATATTAAATACTGCATTTGGATCTTACGTCTCTAGTGTGTGTGTCGTGACAGAATGAGGAAGGGAGGAGATTGCAGGATTTTGTTTGAATAAGAAATCCAAATATTTTATTTATTTATATATATATATATATATATATATATATATATATATATATATATATAATTAAATATATTTTTAAGATTTGAAGTACAATACTTCAACAAATTAAGAATGGAAGTACACTAGTGCATGCACATTCAATACAATTAAAGCACTTTATTAGGGTCTGCAGTTAAATGTTTTGCTTATTTACACATCGAAATAAGTGTACTTTAAAGCATGTAAAAATATTATCAAAACATAATGTCAAATTACACGTTTTACTTTAAAGTACATTTTAAATCATTATTACATTTGACATTTAATTACATTATTGCATTGCACTTTTTAAGTGTAACTGTGTTCAAATGGGTTAAACTTTATTTTAAGGTGTCTGTTACAGTGTAATTATACACCTAAGTACAGAGTAATAATAATTAACTACATGTACTTACTATAGGGTTAGATTAGGATTAGGTTTTGGTTAAGGGTTAGTTGCATGTAACTATGCAGAATTTATAGTTATTACTAACTACATGTAACATAAAATAAGGACACTGTCAAATAAAGTGTTACCAAACATAGTCCTAAAAATGTACTCTCTTTAAGTACACTTAAGTTCCCTTTATTTCCTTGATATAATATCTGCAAGAAAAAATACACTTTTAAGAATTGAGTTAGGGTTAGGGTTTGGGTTCGGGTTACAGTTAAGCCTAATTAGGCAATACAGTTAAGCAGACTTAAGTTATTCTAACAGACATCAATATTTAGCCGTTTGAATCAGTCTAACCGCGCCGATGTTGTTTCTTCAGATTCAGAGCATCACAGATGTGTCCCGTGGCTCTATACGGCGAAAGAACCCTTCAAACCTGCACCCCCAGAGGAGCATCGCTGAGGAGTCCGTGACAGGAGGTGGCGAAGAGAAACCCGAGGAGGAGGTAGCTGCTGTCTCTCAGTTTTGTCTCTGTGCATTTATCCATCAAGTGTGTGACTTTGTGCTTGTTTTCCAGTTGAGCTAATCACGCCTTTCCTTCAAGCCGATTAGATGATAACACGGACCTATCAGCCATGAAGATAGCATCTCTTCATCACTTTCTATTTTTGCAATTCTCTCTCTTCTCTCAGTCATTATCTACTAGAAAATCGTTCTCTTCTGTTAACACCCTGGCAGTGCATCTCTCGCCCTCTCTCGCTTTTCTTTATCCTTCTGAAAACAAGGTTACCGGAAAAGCGACAATTCTCACTTCTTAATTTTTGTTTCATCCCTCTCTACCCTCTCACTCTTTTTACCTTTCTCTTAGTCTGTCCGTCTCTCCCGTCCTCGACAGGTTCAACTCATTCAGGGCAAAAATGCCACCCCCACCCCCACTAGCCCCACCTCCCCTGCCGCTCCGACACCAGTGGCCATGAGCCCCGGAGAGGAGGTGCAGATGACCTGGACGGACGAAACAGAGAAGACCAATAACCCAGCAGTGGCCAACCCTGAAAACATAAAGGATATGTTCAACATGAAACCGTGAGTCAAGAGAATGCTGGTCTCAACGAAGTATATATTGTGTCTGCTATAATAAATTAATCAAAAATGAGTTTTAAGTAAAAAAGGAAATATTCACTCAATCATTGTATAATTCTATTAGTTGAGAGTGAGATGATAGTCAAACTTTTGCATGGAGATTTAGGATTTGGGGTTTTCTCTGATTTTAGTAAAAATACTAATAATAAAAACTATAGACACATGCTAATTAAGATGTTTTTCTTATGGAACGTGTGTCTATGGATCACTTTAATTTGACAAAGCTCACTTTACACCTCCACGAAGAGTTACAAAAGCTGTTTTCAAGGTCACTAACATTTAATAATTTCGTTCATTGATCCTGTTAGTTAGATGCATAACAAGACTACAATAGAAGACATAATGAAAGAAAAATATTATTAATAATAAATAGTATAATTTAAAATAATTTAATTAATAATTACATTTATAATTTAAAATAAGCAAATACATTTTTAATAATTAAAATGTTAATTACAACGTGTGTGTATGTGTATATATATATATATATATATATATATATATATATATATATATATATATATATATATATATGTGTTTTATTACGTAATAGTATGTTCTTTACTTGCATATTTGCAGTAAACAGCTATGGAAGCTTGTTTCCTCCACAGAAAAATAAATAAATAAGGTAATTGTGACTTTTAATCTCACAATTCTGACTTTTTTTCTTGCAATTGTGAGTTTACATCTCGCAATTCTGACTTTTTATCTCAGAATTATGTTATAAAGTCACAATTGCGAGAAAAAAAGTCAGATTTGCATGATATAAACTCGCAATTGCGAGTTATAAAGTCAGAATTGTGAGATATACACTTTTTTTTCCCTTCAGAATTGGACTATATAACTTGTCTTTATCTCACAATTCTGGAAAAAAAGGTCATAATTGCGAGTTTATATCTCGCAATGCTGACTTTATAACGCGCAATTGTGACTGTATATTATGCAATTCTGACTTTATTTCTCGCAATTGCGAGTTCATATCTCGCAAATTGAGAAAAATAGTCAGAATTGCCAGACGTAAACTCGCAATTGTGAGATAAAAAGTCGCAATTATCTTTTAAAATGTTTTATTTTGTGGAGGAAACAACCCAGCAAGCAATTTTGCATTTAAAAGATGTTGCATAGAACATGTCAAAGAAATGAAACCACACACCTTGTAATCATGGTTGACTTTGCTTATATGATGAAACATACAAGTTATTTTGGCATAAACAACATGTAACCGAATTCAAGGTTATTTTGGCTAGAAGTAGGTTACTCATAGCCGGACTATATCGGGTCTATAGTTAAACGAGACAGTGAAATGACAGCTATTGCTTGCAGGGAAGCTTAAACAGCAGGAATATGTTAAACTCTACTTTGAAACACAAACACTTGTTATCATTATTAGAGAATTTGCATGTGTTTTAATTGCGCTCTTGTCACTTCAGATTACAAAAACAGTGATGGTTTGACTGTTGTTCTTGACGCCTGATGCTAAAAAAACAACAAATCAGTGAGACACGACACAATGGTTTATACCGAACACATACAAGAACCACCAGCATGCTTCCACCTGACTTTTTCAAGTTGACACTCGACATGCTGATGGTTTTTTATTAAATAATTGCCCGATAAATATAATGGTGCATCCTTACCTTTGTAGTTACGGTTAAAAAAAAAATCATTGTGGGTGTGTAATTACGTTCTCAATACAGTTGAATTTGTGCTGTGTTCCTGTATTTCTCTGTGCACTGGGTTTTTTAACTATTATTTCCCTTTGCTCTTGCCTCAGGGAATGGGAGAACCTGTGAGTACACTTTCAAGATAGCACTAATGCTACTTCAGTTGATTCCTGCACATTTTTTGTATGCTTCATATCTCTCTGATAAGCAGAAATATACTAAAAATGTAGTCATATCAACCTCACATGCACAAAAACGTCTTTGCAATGCTCTTCATATGATGTGTTATACAGGAATCAGTCGAATGTCAGGCGCATGCACCACGCGCAGAGGCTCAACGGGGTCATTGTGAAGAAGTCGCAAGAAGCTAAACTAGTCCTGCTAAACATGCCTGGACCACCGAGGAACCGCACCGGAGAAGAGAACTGTATCCTTTTTTCCTCTAAAAAAATCAACTGTCTATCTGACTTAAAACTTTTTTTACAGTGAAGTTATTTCTTGCTTGTGTATGACAGAGACTACTCTCATGTAAATGTCAACTTAACTTCAGACACACAGACATGGAGTTCCTCGAGGTCCTGACTGAAGGTCTCAACAGAGTCCTGCTCGTGCGTGGAGGTGGACGTGAGGTCATCACCATCTACTCTTGAGGGGCTCAGCTCAACCACCAAATATTCCTCACCTCTCGTCCCTCACTGCATAAACGGAACGTCCCAGTAACCCCTACCTACACCATGAGCAATAACGCCCCAGCACATATCAGATGACTTTGCACTACATAGTCTAAAAAGACACCAGCTTAGTAGATGTCACTTCTTCCACGTTATTAAGTTTTATCCTTCAATCAGTCACTCTATCTTCCTCTTATTGGCTTCATTCTCACCTCATAAAGTCAACAGCGTACATCACACACAGATCAGTAAACGATTGAGTTAGTCTTTTTTTTATTATATTCTGACTCAGCATAGCCCATGTTCTCCAGTGACATCCGACCAAATACTCTGATCCATCTAAACTTTATCTAATATTATATGTCTTAACAAAACATTTTTAAGGGACAGCCACACTAGATTTTAAGCATGCGAAACTTTATTTTGGGTGGACCTAAAAAAACAGTCGATTTTAAATGTTGAAAGGTTTTCAGTGACCATTACAAACCATCCAGCTTCTTTTAAAGTGTGTCTCTCATCTAAACTTGTGTTAGACTTCCATTCAGAAGTTTGGGGTCGATAAGGTTTCTTAATGTTTTTGAAAGAAGTCTCTTATGCTCACCAAGGCTTCATTTATTTGATCAAAACAATGAAATATGCTGATTTGCTGCTTATTATTATCGATGTTGAAAACAGCTGTACTGCTTAGATTTAAAGGATTCGTTGATGAATAGTTCAAAATAACAGCATTTATTTGTGTAACAATGTAAAGGTCATTGCTGAATAAAAGTATTAATTTCTTTAAAAAAAATGTTTGCCAACCCCAAACTTTTGAATGGTAGTTTATATAGATGATTCCCAAACTAAAATGTTCCTCCACGGTTTAATGGCAATATTACATTTAAAGGGGTCATGACATGGATTTATTAATATTTTTATTTTAATATGTTCCTTGAGGTTCACTTATAATGTTAATAAAGTTATTTTTGCTCAAAAATTATATATATATATATATATATATATATATTATATTATATTCAACCCTCATTCTGATCCTCTGTCTAAAAATGATCAGTTTTTAAGGGGCGGCTCCTTTAAAGCTTGTCATTGAACGACCACTCTGTTATGATTGGCTAACACCATTGCATAGCAAAATGGTATTAACTCCCACTCGCTATTGCACGTAGGTTAGTGTTTTGAAACCGTCATTTATAGAAAAAGCGTTATGAAGTCATGTACTTACGGTTTGTGATACAGCTGCTATCAGATTCAATTGCTTCATCTGTCAATGAAAGTTTCTCTGCGAACTCTCCATTACGCTCTGCCTCATTTACAAAAGAAATGCTCAGAACAAACATATAATCCTCCGATACCATTCAAATTAACCATCCACGTGTTTCCGACACTGATCCTTCTGAAGTCTGTGATTATAGTGACAGAGGCAGTGATTATAATGGGTAATGGGTATAATTATAATTATAAAGTGATTATAATTTGCTTTTGACGGGACGCTCATATCCAGCGTGGGCAAATGTCAGCCGTTAAGTGACTGAATGCCAGTGGGCGGGGCATATGGTACAATGATGTAAACAGTCATATGCAAATGTTTGCCCGTGTGACATCACAGATCCCAATATCAGAACAAGCTGTTTTTGGAGCTTAATTAAATAAATGTTGTTGTTTTTTACAACAAGGAGGACATTTTAAGCTATTTAGCATATCTTTTAATGGTACGAAGACCTCTTACATGTCAATGACCCCTTTAAAACCTCTATTGGTCATACATTGTATAGCTATTTGAATAGGCAGCTCAAATACTAGCAAATTATTTTGTATGAATTATTATATAGTAATGAATCTCAAAATCTATTGTGATTGCCCCTTTAGGCTTTATATTTTGTTCCTTTACTATCACTCCATTGTTTTATTGTTCATGATAGGGTAAATAGAGTGGAATCTTTCTTTGTTGAAAACAAGTCTTCCAGTGTACCACGTAATTGTCTGAGGTGTGTTTTTACACCAAGGACAGAATTGACCAGGGTTTAATGTGAGCCAGTGTTTAATATAAGCACTACTGGATCAATGACTATCAGCTTTGCCCTTGACCATCTGCATGTCCTCTGACTACATCAGCCTTTTAAGAGTCATATACTGTACGATATGAGAGGGCTGAACCACGCGTGTGTGTGTGTATGTGTGTGTGTTTGTACTGGGGTAGATTTTATAATATTGGAGGGTTGATGGATATGTTCCTTTCCCAAATATGTTCCCTTGATCCATGAAATGGAAAAATATCATCAGCAGATATGAATTATATGTTGCTCAGTTACACACGTGTACATACTGTGGAGAGAGTCTGAACAGAATTGAAAACCCATATACAGTTCAAATATTCCATAAAGATATAATCCTGAATAATCACATTTAATAGTAGAATTACATATATCTTAAGGGAATGTAAATAGAAAAGGATTAGTATTTATATTTCAAATGTTTATTTACAAAGAAAATTATTTATTCATTCAGCAATTTTTGATCGATTGTAATGGGAAAACATGGTATATGTACATCTCTTGCCAAATCACAGAATAAATCGTGCCATATGAGAGGAAAAACATTTTTATCAAAAAACGAACCAATCTTTGCATTTTCATAAAGAAAAGGACAGTGCTGGGTCACGGCATCATAACATACAGTATCATGTGTCTGACATTACCAGTTATATTCTAATGAAATCATACTTTTTCACCCAATCAAATTTGTGAACAAAAGCATATTTTAACTGCATAGTATTTTAAACTCATGTCTAATGTTTGTCATGAATGTCTGACATTTTCGTTTATTTTTACATTTGTAAAGACACTAATTTGCTACATTTAAGCAGCATCTGTGAGCGACTGATGCGTACTGTTCAATTCACGAGCACGAGCATATTATTTAGTTCATGTGTGGTAGTAATAGAAGATATTAATACACATTTATCTAAAGAACTATTTTATTTTTTTGTAAAATTGCAATGATGAAAAAAATATATTCGATTACTGAATAGACTAGTAAACTATCGTCTTGTGTAACTGTGAGACCTAAAAAGGAAAAATAACTAAATGTATGTTTTAAACTTTAAAATCAAATTGTGCTGAGTTTGCTGCTACCTTCATTACAATGTAAATATATATTGCGCTCCCCCAAAACATAAGACTGAGGGGGGGGGGGGGGACGAAAAGAAAAAAATGCAATATTTATAGATGTTTTTTGCATTTAAATCGAACGTGTATTTACATTCAGACACCCAAATTAGTTAAATAATTTACTGACATAAAATAAAAATGTTTTTACAGGGTCACAACTCAAAGACAGGCAAACCGACTCAAAATGTCACCGCCAGTCTGTCCTTATACTATTCAAACATACCTCATCTTTCCTCATAATGTTGTCATGTCAAAGTTCACACTTGTAGTAGAAAGGTAGTGTGTAAAGGTTGTGGTCTATAAATTCATAGAAGTGATCTTTAACTTGTTTGCAAAAAGAATTTGAATTATAGCTAAGTACATTTTCTTTATCAGTATTCTAGTTATGCTCAACTGATCTTTTTTTTTATTTTATCCGAAACAGATATTGCAAAGTACGTAATAAGTGCTATACCTATCATAATTCTTCCAAGTTTATTGCTTCTGTTCTAAAATGATAATCTTATCTGAAGGAACTTTTGCATTGCTGTACCGTACGTTAGAATTTACAACACAAAAGATGAGTTTGGCTTCTTTGGAGTCCTATGCAATTACAGTTTAGTAAGTTCTTTGAGGATCTAAAATGACTTTCTACTGAATTGTTTATAGTGGTATAGGTACTATAGATTGAAATCAGAGCTTCCGTATCTGCCAGGGTGACTTGCAGTTTTATGAGAACTTTCCACATTATTTAAAGTCATGCCGGGACAATGTCGTGATTAAGCCATATTGGCTGTCGGATAACAGAGGTTTTTCTCTGCGGATGACAATGATGTCTGAGGTCCCGTTCTTCATTATCCAGCATAGATTATCTGAATTGAATTTACATCGATGCAAAGGGCTTTTCGATATCATTTTATCAGATTCGTCTTATCCTTCCCCAAGGCTGAAGACATAAAGAAGTGTCATATACTTTGTGACGTATAGGATGTCGTTCCTTAAAGGGGCAGTAAACTCTAAAATCACCCCAAATTGGCCAAAGCATAACTAGAAATAAGCACTGTGAAAATTCAAAGTTAGTGTTTCTTTCTCACATATCTTCATTCAATCTCATTTGTTGGTATTTTTATTCTTATTTCATGTCCTCGCTGTGGAGCACTCTTGAAGGGAACCTGAAGTAAACACCTTTAGGGCCGGTTCACACAGAACTCGTTTTTGCTGTTAAAAACACGAGAAGCAGGTCAGTGGAGCAGAAAAAAGACAAGTTCTAGAGACGCGTTATTTGAAAAAGTTGAACTTGCTTTAAGTTGTGCGCTGCGTTTTTAGAACGCCGCGTCATGCAAGAGACGCTGCAAAAGACACGAGCGTAACGGTGAAACGCATCCGTCTAGCACGTCTTTACATTGAAAAACAATGGAAAAGTAGAGGAGTGAAATGGAAAAACTCGTTCGGTTTGAATGGGCCCTTAGAGTTCTTTTTTTAAAAACGCAAGACGCCGGTCAGTAGAACAAAAAAGTGCAAGGTCTAGAGATGATTTGTAGAATGCCGTTTCATACGCAACACGCGAGACACGAGTGCAGTGGTTAAAGACATTTGTCTAGTACGTGTTTACATTGAAAAATAGCGCTCTGTGTGAATGTGCCCTTTGAATGCATATAGGAGAATCATGATGTGTTTTATGCAATGTTGACGTGTAACTAACCTGCAACAATGTATTGATTGCAACAGTCTGGTTCCAGAAGTAAAAACTCGATGAATTTCCTCCATAGGGAAATCTATTTTTAATGATAAACCTTTAAAGACAGCCTTTCTGTGAGCTACGAGGTTGATAATTGATGGCATGTATTTCTGTTGAAGCCATTAGCCCACTTTATTTCAACTTAGTTTAAAAATAATCGCGTTTAACGGAATTTGTGGTGAAAAACTACATTTCCCATGATCCTGTGCAGGAAATTTCACCAATCAGAGAGTACGTAATGACGAATGACGTAATCGAGTCGTCTCCCTACACTAAAAATATTCACATATTTCAATATGCATATTTTGCAATAAACTTAAAATATATTGTTTATATGTCTGTGTGTCTATATATATATATATATAAATATAAATATACATTTTCAAATGCATAGTTTTAAATTTCTCCATTTTTTATTTGATTATGCTGTTCGCAATGCTTCATGGGATTTTAGTTCTTTCCCTCACTGAAGCCGTTAAGTGCACATTCTTGTTTTTTTTGTCCAATTTTCAAATAGTTTTTTGCTTCAAATCAAAGTTTGTACTGTTATGAATCATCTCATAGCTGGTTGGCTTGGTTCATGGCTTATAACGCTTTAATGACGACTTTTTTGAAATCCCTATGGGAGAAATGAATGGAAGACAAAAATACTTCCGGAACCATCGCCGCTGAAAAAGTGGGCGGGCACTGTTACACTCTATACTGGTATAACGCAGTTTACTAGTCGATTAACAGGGCTTATAAGATAACCAGCGAAATGAATTTGAAATTGCAGGTGTTTCAGAAGGTGCTAATGATTATTTCCGAGTGATTGCTGAAGCGGCATCTATGAAAATGTGGTCAAATGCAATATTGAGAATGCTCACTCATATAGAATGGGCTATTTAGCCAGACTTGATAAAGCTAATCAATGCGAAGAGATATCCTGTCATGTTGGGATATACCAGACAGAAGGGGCTTTGCACAGTTACTTTAGATTGGCAGGAGAAGTTCTTCATCATTCATTCAGTGCTCCTGATAACTGTTTCAGCATGTTGGTGTTTTCACCGAAAATCTCCAGACCTCACGTCCAATTTAAGCACTGATTCTGATTTTCTAATGGCACCGTACATCTTCTGATAGCCTACTTCTGAAACTTTCCCAACAGTGTGTGCAAGAGCATATCTACACAGCCGACATTTCGACTTTCTCCATAGGAGGGCAATTTGATGCTTCTTTTTTTTTTTGTATGGTAGTCAGTGTAGATCCAAAGACAGTAATCTTGATTAGTGATGTGTTTTCTTTTCTGTTTTCTGCTTCGGTTCTCACAAGGAGTCAAAATGGTGCATGTTTGTGAGCGTGACTGTAACGGGGAAAAGGGTGAAGTGTTTCTGTTTCTTTACGTATATGACTGTGTGACATATCACTTTATTGGAAAAGAGAGGTTAAACCGTGGCAGTTGCTTTTGTAAATATATGACACATTATAGTTATCTTAGCCTAGCTGTTTAATTTGTGTGTCCATGCAAGTTTAATATTTAAAAAAATAAATAGAACATTGTGTCTCAATTGTGTTATATGAAAATATATTTAAACTATATCTTAAATTATTGTTTTATCTTGTCAAAAGCTTCTATGTTCTATGAATAATGGTTTCTCTGGACCATTTTATAGACTTGTCTGCACAAAATGCAATAAAGTTCAAGTCGTTTATTACAACTATTTATTGTGTTTTCATTTGTGAGCGAAAGAAATGAGTGGTCGTTTCTTCTAATATACAGTGTGATGTGGAGTCTTGAGTGAGAATTTTCTTCACAGAAATGTAATGTTTTTATCAAATGTTTTTATTTTTGTCCTTAACTTAAACGGAATAAATAATGAAATGTCACTTGATGTCTTTTACTCAATTTTTTATATTTGCTTTACTCTGTTTCATAGGCAAATACAAGAACATGAAAATTACACTGAACTTATAACTGCAGCCCTTAATCCTCACATTTCTGTCACAGTGTTGCATTTTATAACAAATTTGTAGCAAATTGTATTCTTTGGGATAAACCCCATCATCTCATTTTCAAGGACGTCCTAATATACAAAATATTGTGTGTGTGTGTGTTGAATAATAAAAGATACTGCAGCACTAGGGAGTTCAATTCAGCTCCAAATATCCACATTGTCATGACATTTAAAGAAACATTTCTCTACCTTCTCTTACATGAATTTGACAGCCTCTTTCATCTTTAATAAAGAAAACAGTTTTTTAAACTCAATCTTAAAAAAAACAATGAATGCAGAGTTTTCAAAATCAAATTTAAGGCTTTTATGGACTTTCTTTTAAGACCTGCTCAAATAAAATGAATGCCAAAAAAGGGTAAAATGACTGTATAACGGCCTGTGGGTTCTATCTGTAATTGTAATAGGTGTTACTCACACATGTAAATACAAATATGCTGTTTGTGTTAAAGTTAAAATATCTGATCAATGATTGGCGTAGATAGTGAAATTAAACTAGCCTTTACCATCAGGGTTGGCTGTTTGCACTCGGTGTAAACAGATACTGCCTGAATGCAAAGTGTTAACCTGTTAACTGTCACCCCCCTTTTTTTTAATAGACATGAAAATGCACATTTCGAACATAAATGGTTGTAATTCAAGAATGCTTTGGAATATAGACGTAAGATTGGTCATGTTTTAAAGAAGACATTTGGCAGATTTATGTAGACGTGAAATAAATTAAGAAAGTGAAACAGAAAAAAAGTTATATAAGTTTGAGTTTATGGAAATGTACAATGTAAAAAAATTAATTATTCATATTTTATATAAAATATATATTTTCAAAACCTGGGCTACTCTAAAACTGCAGAAAAATCAAAGCCAAAAATCCCAAAAAGTTCAAAAATTTAGAGTCCCCATGTTTCAAATTTTAGGTTGATATCTCAAAAAATGAGCTTTCAGTAAGATTTTGTTTGGGCGCAGTACCAAACTTTTTCACTAGGTCACAACCAGACTCCATTACTGCCCATATAAGGGCGCCTCCATTTATATATGTGTTTTGAGTGATATGAACCATTATTTCCACAATTTTCATACAATTTATGAAGTAGAGATCCTATTCAGAAGTAGTATGGGAAGTTTGGCAGATTTTGATATGAATTCAACCTCTAATAAACACATACAAAGAACACGCATGTGCGTCATAGCTCGCTCCCACATCACAAATGGTGAATTTATTATTTTTTTCTTTATTTTTAAAACATTTTCAGACCTTTTTTTCTAAAATAATTTAATGGATGCTATCTTTTGAACTCTTGGCATGAAAACAAACTAGGTTTCTACAATTTTTTTCATGATTTTTCATGTTCATTGCTATTTCAAAATAAAGGTCTGAACACGCCTTAGGAGTATGAAAATATTCTTGTTGCAAATTGATAAATTACGGCTTCTCTGTAATTTATTTTGAAAATCAATCACCAAACTAGAGATTGCAAGCTTTCAAATGATATATAGTTTGTCAATATTACTTAAGGTTTTTACTAAGATATTATTGTTTTAAAAATATAATGGCAAACGTCCCACCTGTGGGACGGTGACAGTTAATGTAATGCTAATGTGCTTGTTCAGTTGACATTTTGCAATGTTGTTGAGACAAATACAAAGAATCCAGATAAAAACATATTTAATATGTTTGCCTGAAACTATTAGCTATACGTGCAGTTCCACGCATTTTCCCCCCCTTAAACATAGCAGCACGGCTATAATAAAAACACACTTCTGTTCAGTTTTATCAGTTGTGGTGTTTGCAATCCTTCAGTTCTTTCGTCTAAATTTCAGAGCGTTCCTGTAAGCTCAAACACTGGAGCTTGGCATTAGCCAAGGCCATGGGTTCGATTCCCAGGAAATGCATTAACTAATTTCTAAGAAAAAAAGCAATCTAAGTTGTTAGGCATCAGCTAAATGTCAAAACAAGGCTGAAATGTACGGATGCTTTTTAAATTTCCTGGTTTCTCAGAAGAGGAAGTCATCATAGTAGAAAAAGAAAGAGTCCACAATAGCTTTTCTATGACTTTCCAAAAGAGGGAAAAACATATAGACAGATGTGAGAATATTTTTTAATTTGCCGTCACTCCCTCAGCTGTGTTATTCGAAAAACCCTCGGAGCAGCTTTAACCCGTTTTTTTTTTTTTATCATTTAATGCAAAGGTAAGAAACATTATTTATAAAAAAAGAAAAAAAGAAAAGAAAATATATATAAACAACTTTGTTAGATTCATTACGTTAATACCTATGGGAACACGTCATCACAGTCTGAAAAGGGTCCATCGTTGATCAAGATGTTTAGATCAATGTGTCCCATAAATAGTCTCAAGGACTTCTTGCATCTTACATTCACAGAATATAATCTACTCTTCAGAATAATACAGACAGAGGTGCTGTTTGTTCTAGAGGTCACATAAAAAAAAACTACAGCAGAAGAAAATGGCAGTGAGCAATGGCAAAAATAGAGCCTAATTCTATCTATCTATCTATCTATCTATCTATCTATCTATCTATCTATAGCTTCAATATGTTCCTTGAAGTTTAACGAGATTTAAAATAAACACTTGTTCACTGATTACATTTTCTGTTCACTCTTGTGACTTCATCATCAAACTGGCTTGCCAAATTAGGCACTTTTGCATATTTAAATGCAAATGAATCTTTTTGTACTGTGTTATCAACACTATTAGGGAACAATAACGCGAAACCCTGTTGAAAGTGCATTACTCCGAGTCTGAACTCAGCAGAGAGCTTCATGGCTTCTTCACTGATTGTGCCATTGATCTTTGCAATAAACATGTTAATGAGTTTCTTTGTTCCTTTCTCGTCCTATCTCTCACTCTTTTGTGATATGATGATTTCAGTCTATACCATACCCTTTGTTGAAGTTTAAAAACTGCTGAGTAATTAAATCCTGGTAATGGTTATTACTAAGGACAAAGTGCAGCTGGATTTCCCTTTGCCTAAGCAGCATGTGGATGATGTAACTTCATGTTTTAGCCAATGGAATGCACTCTGCTTATCAAGTTACAGTAGATAAAATAAATAAGTGTCACTGGAAGAGAACGAAGGCAGGACTGCTCTGTGCTCAGTTACAGTCAAAATGAAGAAAAAGTCTACAAACTTGCATGTGCGGCTTCCTGCACTAATTTTTGCATTGGAGGTCATGATTGTTGTCCTCTATGCTTTCTTTGTGACGTACGATGATCACGCTAATGGACTTTTACAGAACAACCAGACACGGCCCATGGAGAATTCGTTGTATCAGAACTATCCATTTTTTGCTGACATTCAGGTGATGATATTTCTTGGATTCGGCTGCCTTCTGGCCTTTTTCCGGCGCTATGGTTTTGGTGGAATGGTGTTTAACTTCCTAATCGCCACATTTACCATTCAGTGGGCCATTCTGGTCCAGGGCTTCTTTCAGTTTTACTATGATGGGAAGATTCATCTTGGTGTGCTGAATCTGATCAATGCTGAGTTCGCCTGTGCTGTTGTGCTGATTTCTTTTGGAGCAGTGCTGGGAAAGACGAGCCCTGTGCAACTCCTGGTAAGTTTATTATTTTTGCAGCAGGTGGTTTGACATTAGATATTGCAACATTCTCCATTGTCCATCGCAAAACTACTTGATTTCACTAAAAAGATACAGTGGAAAGATGTGGTGAACATTCACATTCATTATATTATATTATATATTCATTCACAAAAAGTCAAAGGAGACATTCACCTGTTTTATGTGTGTGATAAAGATCTGCCTTGCATCAAAAACTCTTTAAATAGTTTCTATACAAAGTTCACTGCAACTGCCCAAATCATCTTCCTTCTAAAGCAGCATCCTTGGGGAGTTCCCTACATAGGCAGCATCTCTGTGTGCAACATGTGTGAGATAAACTGTTAACATGTTGCAACACTTGTGAAAAAGAAGAACGCCATAAGACTTTATTAAAAAGTAGGCAACTTATTGTGGAAACAATACACTTAAACTTATGCATGAACAGAATGTAAGGAATTTATATTGGTTGAATGTTAAAAATAAAGGTGCATTTTAAATTCATATTAAATGTAATTAGCCAAACTTTAGTGTTTTGATCAACTTAAGTAAGACTTAAGTACATCTCTGCCATTTTATATTTGTCTTTGACATATTTCTGAATGTAGTAATTGTAAACTAAAATATTACTGGAACTTGTGGTCACTTTAGATTAGGGTCCGATTCTCGCTATTAATAATTAACTATGACTTTTGCCTCAATAAACTCCTAATTATGGCTTATCAATAGTTAGTAGTTGTTATGTTTAGGTATTGGGTAGGAATTGGATTAGGAATGTAGAATAAGGTCAGAATAAGGCATTAATATGTGCTTTATAAGAACTAGTAAACAGCCAATAAGTAGCATGCTAATCAGCAACTAGTTCATAGTGAGAATTGGACCCTTAACTAAAGTGTTACCAAACCTGTATGTTGTGTATTTAATAATGAAGTTGCAATTACACTTAAGTGGCCTTTTTATTTCATTAAAATTGTATGATCTGTAAATACAGTTATTGTTTTTTAAATATTTTAAGTGCACTAATTTTTCACAATGATAAGTAAGCACATGATACTCCCATGAATCTGCACGCACAAATGCGGGATGAATGCATATTTTTTTGTATTTAACTATTTTATTGATATTTCACATTATAGGTTGAAATACTTCTTTTTTTTTTCACTAAGCTTGGCGCAATGCATTCTGGGATTGCGTTCACCACAATAGATGATGCTGCCTTAGAATTTGCTTAAATTATGCATCCTATTTAAAAAAAAGAAAAAAAAAGAAAGATGATAACATTTTGTATTGAACCTATATGAAGCCTTAAAATGCCATCTATGTCAGCACACTAGGTTTTGGGATGGCTCAATTGTGTACACTTTTGTTAGTACATTTATGTCAGCAAGATGAGTCATTTTTACATATTTTACATCTTCTAACTACATATTGTGTATTGTTTATAGGTGATGGCCTTGCTCGAGATCCCTGTGTTTGGTGTCACAGAATGGGCCGTCCTGAAATATTTGAAGATCAACGACGCTGGTGGCTCCATCCTCATCCACATTTTTGCATGCTACTTTGGACTGGGTGTCACCTTTGTCCTCTACAGACCCAGCCTAAACGAGGGACACCCAAAAGAGACGACGAGTTACCAGTCGGAACTGCTATCTGTCATGGGAACCCTGTTCCTCTGGGTGTTCTGGCCCTCTTTCAACTCAGCGCTGACCTTCAAGGGTGACGACCAACACCGAGCCGTTCTGCACACGTTCATAGGTCTTAGTGCCTCTACAATCACCGCCTTCGCCCTGTCCAGCATGCTCAGCAAGAATGGCAAAATCAGCATGGCCGACGTGCAGAACGTAACGTTGGCTGGAGGTGTAACGGTTGGGGCCTCGGTGGACATGATGATTTCACCGGCCGCTGCTTTTGTACTGGGGATCCTGGGATGCATTGCGTGCATGCTGGGGTACAAATACCTAAGCCCATTCCTGGCGCGTCGGCTGCGGTTGCAGGATCAGTGTGGCATACACAACCTGCACGGTCTAACGGGACTCATTTCCAGTCTAGCAGGAATCTGCGGCATCCTGGTGGCGACCGAGGAAACGTACGGCCCCAGTCTCTACCAGACCTTCTCTCATCGGGCTCCTCCAGAGGGAGACCCTCTGCTAGCGGAGTTGCAGGTGTTTATCCCGGACCTGGAAGCGGGATTGGGTCGGAGCGCTCAGGAACAGGCCCTCTTTCAGGTGGCTGCCGTGTTCGGGACCATTGCTGTTTCGGCAGTGGGCGGTGTGGTGACTGGGGTTGTTCTCAAACTTCCGTATCTGGCTTCCCCCAGTGATGAGGAATGCTTTGATGATGAGCTCTTCTTTGATGTTCCTCCAGATTTCAACTGCGTAAACGGGCCGCAGGATGGTTAGAGACGCGAACGAAACTGATGTTGACTGAAAAAAGCAGCACCTGAAAATGACTGATGTTTGAATAAGAGGAATGAATCTCAATGTTGGACTAGACCATAAAACATTATGGAGTTTAGAATTGAGTACTGTGTAGCTTATTTTTTAAATATCTTATTTTAATATTTGACGGGAATGGGATATGGTTCATATACTGTGTTGTATCAAAATCTATGCTTGATTTTGATTAAATTTATGTATTTGTAAAAAAAAAAATGAATCATGAATATTTCTATATACCATTTCTAATTTTCCATTAATACATTTTAAATTACCCTTGTGAAAACTAACCTTGGTTTTTTGTATTTTGAGTGCTGCTTTAGGACTCTCATTTAGCAACACCTCCCTCATTGAACAAAAGATAAAAAAGGACTATAAAGTTAAACAGTTAACAGGTCAAAAACTGTGAAATATGAAGTACATTACATTTACAAGTATTAAATGCTATCTTGATGAAAAGTTATAAATTAACAGGTTGATTATATTTCTTGGGGTCATGCACTATCCCTTCTATCTATCTGTTTGTGACTGATATGCACATAAATAAGCATATACACAGAGTTTTACTGCATGCATATATATATACAATTACCTAAAATGTATAGCTCTGTTCAGAATATTAACAAGTTAGGCTATGCAGTAACAAAAAGTGAAAACTTCTTGTAATGTTAAATTAGAATTTGGATGCTGATTGATGATACTTCCTCAAAATATGTCAGTTATACATGGAATTATTTAACCTCATTAAAAAAGTTTGATTCAAAAAGAAAAAGATTTTTTTTCGGTTGTTTTGGATATTTGCCATTGAATTGAATTTATTTATTTTAACTATATCTATTTCATGTGTTACTGTTTAATTTGTCACAATAGCCTACTTAAAACCTCTTACTTTTAACCTTTATAAAACCATTACATCCTGTAGCAGATGTTGGGAAATATTAAAGGGATAAACAGGGATATAAAATTAAAAAGTGTGTGCCTCAAGGTGGAGGTATGTCTGTAAAAGAAGAGGGTATAGATGGTATGATTCAATTTGGAAAATATAATTTTTTTCAAGTGCAAAGTAAAAAGGTGAAAAATGAATATATATACAAGGGACAACAATACAACAGCAAACTAAGGTGAGAAGGTGAGCCTGAGAGGCGCCAAACGAATAAATCGAACAAGACACCTCTAGTTTTATCAAACTAAACTAATTATCAAAAGAAAATGTAGAAAAATAGTCGGTTACACTTTATTTTGTCCTTGCAGTGTAATTATACATTTAGGAACTAAGTATCAATACATGTAGGCTATACTACAGATTTAGGTTAGGATTAGGTTTG